>OY728130.1:721006256-722256256 GCA_963277665.1 Viscum album | reverse complement strand
AACTAAATCATTTTTTAATTAAAAACATTGCATGAATCATTTTAAAATTTAACATAAAATCCATCATTACATAACTAAGATATTCTAAGTAAATTATATTTTAATCCATCAACAAAAAGTACTTTAGAGATTTATATTGTATTAGGGTTACCAATCTGGCCTAAGCCGATGATTTTTCCTTTTGCATTGTAACTAAAGGTGACATGCCCACCATTAAAATTAATTAGATTCTTGAAGCAAGAATGGTCTCCTGTCATATGTCTTGAACATCCACTGTCCAAGTACCATAGAGTATTACATGAACTCTTTAAACAAATTCCCTACAAAACAAATTAAACATGGGGTAATTTTGGTACCCAGATCTTCTTTGGTCCAGAGAGGTTAACTAGTAAAACTTTGGGAAACCATATTTTCTTTATAGGTTTTCTAAAATCAACAAACATATTTTGAGACAGAAATACTTTGTTAGGTCCTGTAGAATTTTTTTCTCAAAAGATGGTCCAGAATTAGCAGTGAACTGTCCAGATTTTGGAACAAATTTGGTTTTGCTAATTTGTCTCTGTACAGGATGATATCCTAGTCCAAATGTATATTTAGAAGCAATATGTTTTCCTAGAAACTTTGTCAAGGTATCCCTACCAACAGTGAACCTCTCAATATAATTTCTTAATTGTTCATTAGATAATTTGAGTTGAGTTTTCTCTTTCAACAGTTGAGCATTCTTTTCTTTTTCTACACTTAGATCCATTTTTTACATTACTAGTCAAGGCATGCTGTTTCTTAAAAGATTTATATTTGTCTTTTAGTTCATTGCAAGTATCTTCCAACATATTACAATATTCAAACAGTTAAGTCTTAGACATATTTTCATCATTATCTGAATCACTGTTATTTCTATAATAATAATCATTTAGAGTAGGGGAAATAGGTACCTCAGATATGTTAGTCATGAAGCACATGTAGGCATGATTATTTTCAGAATCAGTAGCTTATGATTCACTTGTGCTATCTTCTGAATCACTCTAGGTTACTTTCATGGATTTATTTTACTTCTTGATCTTATAGTCATATTTCTTTTTGAATTTTAACTTCAGACAGTCATCCTTGATGTGTCCTTTCCTCTTGCATTCATAGCAGACTATATCATCTTTCTTATCAGATTTCTTCCAATCCTTCTTCCACTTACCTTGTTGATCATACTTACCCTTGTAGTTTGGTTTTCTAAAAAACTTCTTCTTCCTATATAACTTCTTAAATATCCTGGCTATTTGTGCCATTTCTTCATCACTTTCTGAATCTTAATCTTCATTGGTTGACCTTTCAGTAGGTACATGTATTTTCTCCTTGTCTTTTCTCTTTGAAGTAGTAGACTTGAATGCCAAGAATTTTCTCTTGGGTTCATCATCTTCTTCTTTGTTCACCTTCAGTTCTTATTAATACATCATTATTTTACCAATAAACTCCTTAATAGGTAGCTTGCTGATGTCACATGACTCTCGGATAGACACAGAAGTGCCTCTCCATATGTCTGGAAAACATCTCAATATTCTCATGATCTGCTCCTTCTCTGGAACAACTTTTCCCAGTGAACTCATGGAGTTGAAAATCTCATTAAACCTGAGGTACATGTCATAAATGGGTTCATTAGGTCTCATCTTAAATTTATCATATTTAATAGTATATGTATTTAATATCATTTCCTTCATGTTGGTTGTTCCTTCATGATAAACAACCAAGGTGTCCCTGAATTCATGAGCTGTTTTATATGCAGAAATTCGGTTAAATTCCTCACCTCCTAAAGATAAGTAAAGTGAATTCATAGATTTACAGTTATTGTTATAGTCAAAATTTGTAGCATCATCCCAGGTAGATCTAGCAGTTTTCCTGATCTCATATTCTGATTCTATAGTAGACCAAATATCAAAACCAATACTTTCCAAATGAATTTTCATTTTAATTTTCAATTAAGCATAATTCAAACCATTAAAGGAAGGTTCCCTGTTAGTAGCAACACCTTTTAGTCAATTGTCCATAACTAGATTTTAGAAAATATATTAAAGAGATAAAATTTATAACTAACAGAAATTTAAGATATTTAAGATAAAACTAAAATCACAGTTTGAAAAACATAGGGTTTAAAAACTTTTTATAAAATTAAAATGTTTTCTCTGATACCAAATGTTGGTCAGAGTGGATACTCAAGAGGGGGGGTGAATTGAGTTCTAATTAAAATTTATGTTAAAAACTTTTACGATTAAAATACCCTAAATTAAAATATCCCAGTCTATTAAGGCAGTAGAGATATAAGTGACTTATTATTCAACAGGTTTCTCAAAGGTTGATTACTCCTTAGTTGAATTAGTATGAGAACTAATTAAAATTTTGAATTAAGTTTACTAAACAAATCACATATACACACTAACCAGAACTAATTATCAGAGTGAGTGTAAAAACATATTTTTGTCTTTGGAAATGTAAGCAGAAGATAAATGTAAAACAGAGTAATGGGAAGATGAACACAACAATTTAAAAAAGAGGTTCAGTCTTAATTCAAGACTTAGTCCTCTCCACTTGGTGATCACCTGACACTAATAAATTATATTAAAAAGTGATACACAGCCTGTATCGGGCTCTACAATAGTTTTCACAAACTGTCCATGTTTTGCAACCTCTACCACAGTTCTACATGTGAAAAATAAACTACCAAGCCACACTGGGATTCTTACACAGTTATGTGTGGGAAATAAATGTAAAAATTGTTTGGTGTGAAGATTTTCAGTATCCCTCAATTCAAGAACAAGAGTCAGCATGTGTAACATATACACACTGCTCACAAATGTAAAATACTTAATCACAGTAGATCTAAAGATAGTAGGGATAAGTTTTGAATGCTCTGTTGTGTTGGAAGATCAGCTCTGGAATCGTTGGAATGAAGGAAATGAAGTTTTGGTCCTCTACAAGTTGCCTCCAACACAGAGTGTCACAACTTCCAGGTTATGACTTTCAGATGTAGATATGATCAACTTCTTTGGGTTTAAAGCTCTTTGTAGCACACCACTACAGCTTGAAAAGGTTCTTTCAATAGATCTTCTTGAATCTCTCTGTTCTTCAGAATGAGTTCTTTAGTGTTCTTCTTCAGATGATTCTTTCTTATGTGTGTATATTCAATATGTCCATACTTTTCTCTCTCTGTTGTCTGTCCCTACTCATGTATATATATATATATACACTTTTCCATATAAGCTTTTTTCATTTGGTTCAGTAGGGGCTAACAAGAGAAATGTTTCAACCACGGGTGGTCTTCCTCATACATCGTACTGTTTCCTGATATTCCTGCAAATATCATTAAATATTGTCAGGTGCATTAATTTTTCCAGACATGACTATTATGATAGTGTTAATAAAATTGGTAAAGAAAAGAATAGAATATCATTAGACTGGTAGCAGATGCATGTCACACGGTAGAATTCAACGGTAGTCTCTCTAACTGTGGACTTCATCGGTAGGCTATTCAAATGTGGGCTTCATCAGTATGCTTGATCAGCTGTAGACTTCAACAGTAAGCTTATAATGGTAGCATTGTAACATCATAATACTTCAACACTTTCTTTTCCAACGGTAAACTATCTCAACAGGTAGTTTCATTAATGGTGGAGTATGTCCATCAGTATATTTTGAACAACAGTAGACTATCTCGAGAGTATGAGTTGTCTAGAAGTAGCCTTCTACTAATGATAGACATGTCCAACTGTAGACTTGAACAATGATGCTCTCAACAGAAGACTTGAGAAAGAGTCTAACAGTGAACTTATAACAGAAGCCTTGTCACAACAGTGACCTTGAGATGGTGACTCTTTGTTTGTGAGCTTTGATAAGCAGATTAACGGTAGACTTGTGACAGTGACCTTGTACCGGTAGCTTATACCAGTGTTAGTATATCTTCAACAGTAAACTTCTAGGATCATTGACCTAGAGTAATAGTGAGCTATAATGGTGACCTTGAATAGAAGACTCTTATCAGTAGCCTTTAACAATGAACATATATTAAGGTAAATGTAAACTGTAAGCTGATGCAATAAAGTAATGAGACTAGGAATATAAATTGTTCAGGATAAATAATATAAATGTAGATTAAAAAGAGTTATTAAATGGCTTAATATATCATGGTAAATATTTAAACATGATTTGGGATCATCAAAACAGGTGAGTCCAACAATTAGGATGGTTTACATACAAAAAATCTTCCAATTGGAGTAAAAAAAATTGGTGGTTTTTATTAATAAATAGAAATACGATAAAAAGATCACTAATATCATTCTTCTAGAAAAATATATTTCATTTTCAAAATCACTTTTTAAAACTAAAGTATCTCAAAAAATTTTGAAAAATATTTTCTTTTAAAACATCATTTTAAACATATAAAGTAATATATATAAAATTTTACTGGTCTTGATTACTATAAATTCCATTAGTTCCATAGTCATTAAAATAATTATTTATTTAACTTTTTAGGTAAATGGAACACGAGAATTGTTTTTAAAATGAAGTAAAGCTAAATTTCAATTATTTTTGTAAAAAGAAAATTTTGGAAAAAAGTATTTAATAAATCATTTAGAAAATGGTTAATAACATTTTTGAAAACTATTTTATGAAACATGGTTTGGAAAGAATTTTTTTTCTAACCGTAGAGATATACGAAGTAAGATTTTATTAAAACATTTTCTCAAACATTTTAAGTAGTAATGTGTTAAAAAATGGTATTATTACTTGAAAAAGTGCATGAATAACTTGAGGATAATAAAAAAATGGTTTATTAAACAATGTTAAAATAATTTACTTTAATGTAAATTCAAGTATAAATAATCCATATTAAAATGATATTGTAAATTAAACCCTTATAATGATTTTAATGTTTAAGTGAGAAATAACCAACGAATCAATTATGTGTATAAAATTTAAATCCAAATAAATAAATTGGATTTAAAACTAAATTTAGTCAAAATTTAATACACTCATTACCATATAATATCAAAGACATCAAAGAAGTAATATAACCTAATGAAAAGATATTGAGTTTTGAAATTAATTACCGCTTAGTAAAATTTAATTCAAATTTTCTTTGGAGTAAATTATTTAAATTGATGCTTAAAATACCATATATTCTTATGGAATAAATATATTACATTTATAAGGTGAATTTTGTATAACATAATTATAAATTAGGTGTATAACATTACAATATACCTCAGTGAAGTTAAATTGAGGTGAAGTCCCTCAGTTGATGATTAATTTTGGTTGAACATGATTTAACCTTCTGTATAGTGATTTTAAACATTGTATTACCTTATAATAGAACCATAATGATATTTATAATGTCATTTTTTATCTTTTTATAACATATTATCACCCATTTGTGAATAATATATCATTATTTTCATTTGTTCGGTTGTTAAATACATTATTTTTCACATTCATTCTTTTTCATGAATGTTCTAGTTCTTTTGACTATTATATACTATAATCATTCCAAAATAATAATCATGAAATAATAATTATATTTATATATCAATTATAATTTTTATAACAATCATGAAATATGGTTTTGAGAGATGATATTTGTTTAGATCATTGAGATTGTAGGTCATACCTACCTGAATGAACTGAAGTCCATCGAATTATTATTATTTTGGATAATATAACTTTCTAACATCATTTAGAGGGAACCCTTACGTGACCCATAGGGCTGGTTTCACAAGGCCCAGTATATGACCCAAAGTCCTAGAGGTATAAGGCCCAATACATGACCTAAAGCCTATCCAAACTACACTAGAACAACCCAACCCTAGAATATACATCATTGAAGGCCTAACTACCCACCTAAAATTTTAGATCTCTTGGAATTTCCCCATGATAATCTTCATAGTTCCTAGTACTGATGGTGGTTTCCATACCCTCTCATTCTTCCATCTAGTTAGCTCTTCATTGCTGGATGCTACTTTCTTTAAATCCTATTTGGGTATTTCCCTTATGTGGCCTTACTAGGATACTTGTTTGTAATTATGGATCAAAACACCATGGAACATAGTCATGATGTGGCCCAGTGTCCATGTGGCTCAAAGGCCAGAGGTGGCCTGATAGGCTTAAGACTCGTAGTCCCAAACTAGTGGCCTGATGGCCCAAATAGGATGAATTGTTTCAGATGACATAGTACTTTAAAATACCTACTACCATTCATATTATAGTATTCCAAAAATTCAATAACACTAATATTTTAACCTAGGTATTTTAGATTCCTAGAATTTTCCACTTCCACATAGGTATAATATCATTGGCGATGGTAGTTCGTACATATGCAAGAGTAATATTTTCATTTATTAATGATCATCATAGAAAGGTGGTAAGTAATTTTTTAAATTTAATGAATGATCATGATATTATAATTACAATTTCATAAAATATAATTATATATATCATAAATTATTTGTGGTGATGAAAACATAGTGACATCACTTCGTAAAGGTGTTAGTCCACATGTATACAAAAGATTGTTATCATATTTAAGTGAGTGAAAAGGAAAGAGGTAAAATGATATATTATCTTTTTAAAATGATAAAATTTCATTAGTATCAATATTATTACATGTATATAACAAATATTAAATAAAATTATCCTTATTATCTTCTATATAATGTGTTAGGGAAAAACGTATCACATCACTTCCCGAGCCTGTAATTCTCTATACACATGAGTGAAATCATTTTGTCCACAACGGAGTGGAAGGTAAAAATGTTATATATAATATAATAACTATAGAGAAATAATTATGTTATAAATATAATATATATATATATATATAATTTGTATCCATCAACATACAGAACCATGAGAGTTGGTAATGTAAAGGTGAATGACATCGATTCACGAGGTGGTGGTCCAGTGTAACCATGAATGATGATTTAATAACCCATTAGATGGAAGTGGATATAGTTTTAGGTCATATAATGAACATAAAAAATATAACTATCTATATTATAATGAGGTTATTATTTCATCATGGTTTAATAATAATAGAATGAGGTGGTGGATGAAGTAAAATAAAAACACTTGTTTAAGAATGTCACCTCTTCTTTGGGTTACTTCATTAGGATTTCACCAAATCCCTCCAAGTTTAGATTAATTACCAAACTAAAGATTCAAGGAATATGTTTGGTAAGTTATTTTTGTAGGTTTTGGATAATCAAATATGGTTTCAAGGGAGAATAATTAAGGATAGTGGTGGCCTTTTATTACTAAGCTGAGTGTTTCACATATAATTTTTGAAAAGAAAAGAGTATACCCACTTTTTTCATAAGAAAAAAGGGTCCAAAATGGAGTGTCCTAAAGGAATATAAATTATAGGGTAAAAAACATGGAGACAAAATGGATCTTATAAACGCTTTTAGGTCATTTAAACCCTTATACATTTAATTTAACCCATGGTAAAACCATTTTTTACCTTAACAACGTTAAATAAATTTTACTATTTTCATAGTTAGTTTTGGCCAATTTTTTTTTAAAATTATAGAAAATATATATTAATCTTAATATAAATATAAAATCCATTTTTTCAAATTACATTTATGGAAGAAAAATTTTTTAAATTTAAATTAATCCCACAAACATAATGAGAATGCCAGTTTTCAAAGAGAAAATGATCCAAAGTTTACAGAGTTTTAATATAAAAAATCAACATGGGAATGATTAAAAAACTAAATTATATTAATAAATATATAATTGAAATAATTTTAATTTAAAACCAATTAAAAATACATTTTAAAATTATCTATAATGAAAAAAAAGAAGTTTCAATTAAAATTCAGTATTTTTGAACTATTCATCAAAAAATGAAACATTTTAGAAATAATCCCAAAAATCCACCCTACAATAATTATGATATTATTATGATAACAGTAATTTAATTTTATAAATTAAATTTTCTAAAATAATTTAATATTAATTTTAAATTATGTGCCTAATGTGAGACTAAACTGTCTTTTAGAAAAAATATTGATTTTTTGAAATCATTTATTTTTATTTTTATTTATTATTATTATATTTATAATAGAAAAATAACCATAATATTCATAATTTAGTTAGTACTATTATTTATTTCAATTTTAATTTATACATTATAATGATATACTATATTATAGATCATTTTGATTTTGTCTTGCATGTTACAAAAGCTATCAAAGAGATTAAATTTAAAGAAATATTTTTTTGTTATTTTAAACTCGATGTTGCATGTTGTACACTCTATCTAATAAAATATTATTATTTTATAATTTTGGGTTGTTACATTTCTTCCAACATAAATAAATTATGTCCTCATAATTTAATTGTGATCTTAGTAATCAAGGGTGTGATATTTAATTTTTTTTTGTTGAAACCCCACATCATAAAAAGATTTAAGGAAGAATCCTCTTAATAAGAGAGAAAATGGAAGTACAATGAACATATCTAATAACACATAAATTGGTTTCTAATTTTGAGAATTGTAACACACTTACCCTAGTTACCTAGTCGGTACAATATTACATAACATTGGATTGATCATACAGGATAAAATCCCAAAAGACCGATCCGTTTAGTAGCCTTGTAAGTACTTGATACATATATAAGTTTTAAAATACATTATTAAATGAAAAAAAAATTATTTCTCTTTTCAAAACCTTCATATCACTTAAGACTATCCCAACAGGTCAGTAATAATATAATTCTTCACATCCTGGGAAAAAATAAAACAAAGAAAGGGGTGAGCTCAGATGCTCAGTAAGGATAACAATATAGTAGAAAATATCATAAATAATAAAAAACATTTAAGGCAATGTATAAGAATAAATCACTAGCCTTTTAAACATAAACTTTAGTATAATATGGAAAAGATAAATCAAATAATTCCATTTACTTATTCACAGTGATATTTTACTAGTCGAATAATCACATGTAATATCAATAGAAAATTTCATAATGATAGAATGCATAATGTCGGACATCATAACCACATATCCAAGTCCTCATGCCAAGATTAAAAATAAGATTTTTTCAAGGACTTGTTTCAAGAGACTAGTTTGTCTCATGAGACCTGCCGATGCACTGAGGAGTTATAGCAGGCTCCACCCATCACTTACTAAGTATAATGCATTTTTCATATGAAATGGTTGAAAGAAAACATAAACATTTTTATTAAAACTAGAATACGAAATGTTAATACTTGAACTATAAACCATGATTGGTATAAAAATAACACAACTACATTCAAACATATCATAAAAACTTCAATACAATATGGATGATTGTATCATAATAAATCAACTTCAAACATGTGTAAAATCCATCAAAGGATGGGACATAGATAAAATCAAAACAATTTGAGAGAAATATCTCTTTATATTTTGAAATAATTTACGTCACATAATTTTAAAAGAAAAAATATATATTGAAAATATTTTTATATGATTTTAAGGGGCTCATTGAAGGGGTTATAATGGTAGAAAATATCTTCAATCACTATATAAGTTAAAAAAATATTCTTTTCTTAATTTTGTTTAAAAGGTCCTAAAAGACCTTGTTTGGAAAAAAAATAAAAGATTCCTTTATAAACATTCTATAAAAAGTCAAACATGGGTATAAATTAATTTAACCCATAGTCTAGGAAATAGTAAAAATGTTTTGAAATACATGTTTAAGAAACACATATGTGAATGAGAAAGATGTCCCAGTAGATACTCATGTATAAATTACCTCAGATAATGAAGAGATTGTAGAATTAACTCTTAACTTCTACTTTTACTTGATCGAGGGTATGTTAACCTCCTGTATAATAGTTATATAATTTTTATTAAATTAAATAAGAACCAAATATACACATATCTGATATCATATATAGTCTTCTAATAATGTTTTGTTAATAATGTTTCTGTAGTATCATTGTTTCGGGTGTTAACTAATTCGTTTTCCTTTAAATGTTTTGATCCTTATGTCATGAATGTTATGGATAAGATGTATTTGATTAATATCCAGAATGATATTAAGTTCATAAAAATTATTTTTAATTATAAAATGGAAATTATTATTGAATGGTTATGTGGGGAAATGAATCTTATCATGTTCATGGAGACGGTAATCCATACATATGCACGAGCGACAATATCATTCTATTGATGGTGAAGTCATTCGTACAAATGTATAGTAACTTTGTCATTCATATGATAGATAAAATAATGAACATGGTTGTAACATATTTATAATAAAATCCTAGTATGTAGAATATATTGGTGTTAATATTTTGGTATGGTAACAACAATGAAAGAGGAAGTGGAAGAAGAAAGTAATTTTGAAAGAGGTGGTGAAATTATTACC
The DNA here is from genome assembly GCA_963277665.1 of Viscum album. Taxonomy (NCBI): domain Eukaryota; kingdom Viridiplantae; phylum Streptophyta; class Magnoliopsida; order Santalales; family Viscaceae; genus Viscum; species Viscum album. Next base: position 722,245,855 of record OY728130.1, on the reverse strand, counting down.
TCTTCTTTGGGTGCTTCCTTTTGATTTGATCAAAAGGGATCCTCAGGTTGTCTTCTGATCAAATTAAGGCATCTAGGATTAAGTGAGATTAGTTGTGAGGATATTTGAGTAGGGGTTGGCTGAGCCAAATGGCTTTGGAGGTGTGATTTTGAGAGAAGGGGAAGTACCCTTCTGTAAGAGAGGTGGGGGTCACTTTAGAAAAAAGTTAAAATATTATTTTATTATGCAGTCAAATTCGGTTTATAATGGCTTAAAAATGATTTATTTTGATGTTAAGTTGGGTATGGGTCGAAAAATTCTCAACCAATAGGTTTTATACAGGTTTTATGTCACCATATTAACCTTATCTTTTAGATTTAACTCTCAGTTACATAGTTTAACTTTTACAATATCTTCTTGTATTTTTATATTTCAAGGATAATGAACATAATATCAAATGATATGAGAACCCCAAGTGGATAATTAATGACATATATACTATCATATAAGTCATTTGGTAGAACCTTATATTTTTATAAATATTATATCAATTTATAATAATATTTGTTTTAAAAACTCATTTCTGTCAATTTAAACATTATTTATTATTTGGTTTTTGTGAAACTCATAAAAACTTTAACACATCGAAAAAAATTTATTTAATCAACCCTAAAAATTAACATTAACCTATAAAATTAGTGGAATACATTAAAAGTCTCAATTTAAAATTATATTAATATTTATAATATCAATTATTTTAATCTTTCAATAATAATGTAATTACTGCATCATTATTGTGCCTTAAGGAAATTTAATAATTTAATGACTAAAAATTATAAATAAAATACTATTATGAATGAAATATTTTGGTATTTATAATGAATATTTATAGTCGAATTTATCTTATGTATAACCATATATTAAAAATGTTTTATTTATTAAACTTTGAATTTAACACTTTTTACTCTTCTTTAAATAAAATATTAATAAATGTCCTAATCTAATCCAAGTGGAACAAAAGTATCATATTTTATTCTTAAGGTTGATTTTGGTCAACATAAACTTATCCAATATAATTAGGACATGTGTTAGGGTAATTATAATATTATTTTTACATTTAATTACCCTATCTACTTTTAACCACGGTAAATAGAATTTAAAAGTTACCATTCACTAAAAAATATTTTTTTCCTATTGAAATTTTTTTTACATAATAATGTCAACCATGTCTCTCAAATTTTTGAAATTCAATTCATAGAATCAGTAAAATTATGTTTTAAGTAAGTTTTCAAATGTGCTTAGAAGGTCCGTAAAAGACGTTAAAAGCTAAATAAAATTTTGTATATCAAATCTTATTATAAAATAAATCCCATGAATTACATAAAAAATATATAGGTATTATGTATCTATTTTGACCTAAAATAAAAATAAAAATAATAAATAGTTATTTAAATAAAAAAATAGGTTTTAATTAAAAACGTAGTGTTTTTCACTATTCATAAAAAATTGCAAGTGTTTAAAAAAATACCGAAAATTCACCCTAAGTTAATTTTGACATTCCGAATCGAAGAATAAATTCCATTTTGAAAAATATAATTTATAAATCTTTAAAAATGTGGTATTACAATTCATAATGGCTAGTTTGATTGGTCGTGGTGTGCTAGAACTCGAAGTTACGTACAAGGCAAGTAGTTGTATTATTCAAAGGGAAACGTACTATGGAAACTAGGGTGTTTCATTCTTCCCCCCTAAAAATAATATTGTCCTTGAAATTTCTAGAATACTACTCCATAAAAATATTTGAGTGGTTATTAATCTTATGTTCCTCAGGTTCCCACGTAGCCTCCTCCATCTTATGGTTCCTCCATAGAACTTTTACCAGGCATGTCGTTCGGTTTCTCAACACTTGTTATTTGGTATCAAAAAACATGACAAACTCTTCACAATAAGGCATATCGGGTTCCAGTTCTATTTCTTCATAGGTGAGTACATGCATTGGGTCAGGAATTTATTTTCTCAACAATGATATGTGGAACACATCATAAAATTTGGAGATTCTTGGTGGCATTACCAAATGGTAAGTGACAAATCCAATTCGTTCTAAAATATAGAAAGGTATGATGTACTTGGGACTCAATTTACTTTTCTTATCGAATCATAAAACACCCTACCATGGAGATACCTTCCAAAAAACATGATCTCCTACTTGATATTCCAAATCCTTCCTTCGAAGATCGTTATAAATATTTTTCCTAATTTGAGCTGCTTTGATGTGGGTTTGGGTAATCTTCACATTTTCCATTGTTTCCTCCACAAGTTCTGGCCTATGAGTTTTTTTATCACCAAAATCATCTCAATAAGTTGGTGTGTGACATCTCGTTCCATATAACACTTCATATGGTGCCATCTAAATACTTGAATGGAAGCTATTGTTATAGGAAAATTATACCAAAGGTAAATATTGATCCCACATACCTTGAAAGTCATGTGAGAAAGTTCTAAACATGTCTTCCGAGGTTTGAATAGTCCGTTTTGAATGTCCATTAGTTTGAGGGCTGTAGGCAGTGCTCAAACGAAGATCATTATTTAGTTCCTTCTAATGTCTTTTCTAGAATCTTAATGTAAAATGGAGATAATGATCAGAAACAATTGATAGGGGTACTCTAGGAAGTCTTACAACTTCATTAATATATAGTATTGTTTAAAGTTCAAGTGGTAAATCTTCATTTATAGAAATATAATGTGCAGACTTGGTAAGATGATCAATAATGACCCATATTACATCATTCCTTCAAGGAGTCTTCGGTAGCCCCATGACAAAGTCCATAGTAATATCATCCCATTCCCACTCAGGTATGGGAAGAGGTTGAATGACTCCTATAGGATGTTGTCTTACAACCTTCACCTATTGAAAAACCATACATCTTGACATATAATAAGAAATCTCCCTCTTCATGTTATCCCACCAAAAATGTTCCTTCAAATCTCTATACATCATAGAGCTACCGGGGTGAATAGAAAAATTGAAGCTATGAGCATCATCCAATAATCCCCTTTTTAGATCAGGTATGTTAGGAACACAAAGTCTTTTCCAAAATTTCAAAATTCCATCTTCATATATCATGTCAATCAATCTCCCATAATTCACAGCCTTAATTTTCTTTTGAAACTCCTAATTATCAGTCTGAGAACTTTTTATCCTTTCTAGTAAAGATGGTTTGGAAACCATTTGAAAAAGTATTTATGTTTCACCTTCCAAGATTATTCCCATAACCATATTTATTAGATCCATTAACACAGAATCCCTTTCAACTCTCATCTTGTTCAAAACTCCATGATCCTTTCTACTCAAAGCATCAAGAACCTTATTTTCCTTCCATCAGTGGTAGTGTATAATGCAATCATAATCCTTGAGTAGTTCATGCCATAATCTTTTCCTCATGTTGATTTCTTTAGGTGATAAAATATACATCAAACTCTTGTGATCGATATATAACTCAAAACTTTCACCATTTATATAGTGTCACCATATCTTCAAAGAAAATATTACATCTACAAACTCAAGATCATGAGTGGGATAGTTTTGTTCATGAATTTTTAGCTGTCATGATGCATAATAAATAAATCTATCATTCTGCCTAAGGACACAACCAAGTCATTTCATTGAAGAATCACTATATATATCAAACCCATAATTACCCAATGATAGAGTCAAGATAGGAGTATTGATTAATCTTCTCTTCTATTATTCAAAACATTATTTACACTCTTTTTACCAAAAAAATTTAACCCCTTTTCATGTGATATTGGTTAATGGGTTATCCAATCAGGCAAAATCTTAGATGAAATGCCAATAATAACCTTCTAAACAAATAACATTGTGTACCTCAATTATACTTGTCGGTGCTAGCCATTATTGTATTTCTCTTGTCTTAGAAGGATCAATATATATTCCATCCTTATAGACAATATGGTCTAGAAAATAAATCTCCTGAAACAAGAAATCAGCAAATTCTAAACTTTCCATATAATTCATTTCTTCTAAGACTCTTTAGAATAGTTCACAAGTGATTTTCATGATCTTAATAGATTTTGGAGTATACCAAGATCTCATCAATAAATACCACTACAAAGTCATCAAGATATTGCTTCAAAACCCTATTCATTAGATCCATGAAGAAAGAGGGTTCATTAGTCAGTCCAAAAGGCATTTCTGTAAACTCGTAATGCCCATACCTAGTACGAAATGCTATCTTTGGAATGTATTCCTTATTCAAACATAGATAATGATATCCATATTGAAGGTAAAACTTTGAAAAATATTGATCTTTATGAAGATGATCAAATAAATCATCACTATGAGTTAAGGGATACTTTTTCATCATTGTTATAGCATTGATCTCCCTATAGTCAATGTGTAACCTCATAGATCTATCTTTCTTCTTAATAAAAAGAACATGGTATACCCATTTGAGAAACACTAGGGAGAATAAATCCTTTATTACTCAATTACTCTAGTTTTTTCTTTAGTTCCACTTATTTAATAGCGGCCATTCAATAAGGGGTATTTGATATGGGCCCTGAACTAGGAATTAAATCAATAGAGAACTCAATTTCTCGTTCTGGAGGATGTTAATGTAAATACTCTAGAAACACATCAACATATTCTTTCACAATAGGTATATCCTATATTTGAAAATTCTTTTCCCCAACCACATTTCTTTCATTCACTTCCTCCACAATAATTAAATTTAGTAGAGCTACAGGGGGTGTATCTAGATAAGAATCAAATGGTGACGTTTCTGCTCTAAATATAAGGTACTTCTTTTCATCATCAAAAATTGCAACCTCCTACTTATTACAATAAATTTTTGCATCATCGTCCAAAATCCGATCCATACTGAGGATTATATCAAATTCAATCATGGGTATAATGATGAGATTAGAAAATAAAGCATGTTTATATTCCCTAATGGGAACTGATTCACAAAACATTGTTGCAATGATACCTCCCTTAAGAATTTTGATTGAAAACTACCTTGTTAATTCAAATTGTAAATATCTAATTTTCTTAGGAAACTAGGAAGGTATTAAATAATGTGAAGATCCAAAATTAAATAATGAATTGGATAAATTTGAGGAAACCATTAAATTACCTGCCACCATATCATTCAGAGCTTCAACCTAAGTAGTAGTGATCGCATATACTTGGCCTTTCTAACTTCACATTTTCTAAGGTATTTTTCTTTGGTGCTTAGGACATTGATTTTTGTAATTCCTCATTTATCTACAATTGTAGCATTCAACATTGACAACCTCTTTCATTCCCTTGCGATCACAAGAATGGTGGACTTTTTCACCACACTTGTAATAGAATCCCATTATTTTCAAGAAAATACCAGGGTGTTTCCTCCCACATTTACAGTATGTTAGAAATTCAAATTTTCCCTTCATCCCCTTATTTCCATTTCTATAGTTTTCAAGAGATCTCTTATTCTCTTGCATTAAATTAATGTCGTAAGACTTAGATAATTCCTTTTCCATATTAATAGAATAGTAGACAATATCTTCGTATGATGAGAAGGATTGTGAGACTAATGCTCGAAGGAGAAATGGTTTTCAAACATAATTTAATATATCAATATTACTCCTTGGGTTACGTATATAATCTACTGCAGGCCTTTCTAACCTTGTAAATTCAGCCTCATACTCTGCGACATTGTCATCCTCATTTTTCCTCAAACTCCGAAATTGTATTCCATATATACTCGATGGTCAGGAGGAAATTATTTTTCTAAGAAAAGTTATTTAAACTCCCTCCATTCCATATTTTATACATCTTCACCCTCCTTTGTTTTTTGAATTAATGAGCACAATTAAACTGCATCTCCCGTGTGGTGATAAACAGCCATGAAAACTTTTTCCCTTTCGCTACACCCCAAGGCTTGAAATATTTTCTCTAAGGAACTTATCCATTGCTCAAATACAAAGGGATTGTAGTCCCATTTAATGATGGTGGTTGTTCCCTCATGAAGCGGTCTAACATTGATCCTCTACGTTGTGGATCAGGGTACCCCATTCAGGTAAGGTTTTTATTCATAACCAGAATGAGTTTTCCCAGAATGGTTATAAGGTATTTATCACTGGTTGCATCACCAACTACACTATAATTATCTTGAGTAGGAGGGAAATCCCTACATGGATTATGTGCATTGATACGACTTCCATTCCTTCCACTAGGCGCTATTTATAAAAAATGACATACACTAGAATAGTTTATGAACCGCAATACATAATTCCAAACTAGTAAAATACCTAACATAAATTGAAAAGTTTATGCATATAATCCATAACCATAAAAAATGTTTTCCTTGAGTAAGTATATACTAAAAAATACTTCACAATAGTTTGTAATTAAAATGTGAATTATCCTAAGCATATTCCCTAGGAGGGTCGTAACCAAGAGTGGATCAAGTCCCGTTGTCGTGTACTAGGATACCCCAGGTCTAGCCCAAAACTCCTTGTCAGAGTTTTCACTCCTAGGTACATCTATGCCAAATCCATCTCTACCTGCTCATATACAAACATGGATGTATTTTTTGAGAAAACCATCATAATATTTACACCATCAATTTTTTTTCATGTTCTTATATACTAGTCCATAATGTCTATCTTAGGGTTGTGTTTTCTAATATTATTTCTTTTGAATATAGCTTCTAAGGTTTGTACTAAAATTCCTCTGATACCAACTGTAATGCCCCGAACCTAGTTATCCAGAGTCAGTGAAATATTACAAAACATTGGCATGTTCAAAAGGGATCAAATACCAAAATACTAATCAGTTTAATAGCTTTGGAAGCACTAGATACATACATAAGTTTTAAACTAAATTATAAAATAAAAAACAACAACATTGTGTCTTCTTTGACCACAATCATCTCCCTTAGACTATCCTTGGAGGCCAGTCAGAATATAATTTTTTTGTATACTTAGATAAAATAAAACATAGAAAGGGGTGAACTCAGATTCTCAGTAAGGATAACAACATAGTAGAAACAATCATAAATATGAATAAACATTTATGTCAATGTATAATACTAAAACACAATACTTTTAAACAAAAAATTCAGCATAATGTGGAAAAGATAAATCAAATAATGTCATTTAATTATTCACATGGATATTATACTAGTGGAATAATCACATGTAATATCAATATCCAATTTCATAAGGATGGAATGCATAATTCCGAACATCATAACCACATAGTCTAGGCATCAGGCCAAGACTAAAAATTATATTTTGTTAAGGCCTTATTCTAAGAAACTAGTTTGTCTCATGTGACCTACCAATGCATCGAGGAGCTATAGTGGGCTCCGCCCATCACTTACTAAGTCAAATACATTTCTCATTTGAAAAGGTTGAAATAGAACATAAATTGTTTGATTAAAACTATCATACAAAATGTTAATACTTGAACCCTATACAATGAATGGTATAAAAATTACACATCCATAGTCAAAAATATCACAAATCCTTCAATACAATATGGAAGATTTAATCATAATAAATCAACTTCAAAAAAGTGTAAAATACATCAAAGGATGTTTAAATAAATGAAATAAAAAATATTTTAGAGAAATAACTATTTCTTTTTTGAAATAATTTAAAAGTCACACAATTATAGAAGAAAACAATTTTTTTGAAAATATTCTTATAAAATTTTAAGGGAAACTTTGAAGGTGTTATAATGGTAGAAAATATCCACACTCTCCGTATAAGTTAAAAACATTATTCCCTTAATTTTGGTGAAAAGGTTGTAAGGGACCTTGTTTGGAAAATGACGGAAAGATTTAATTATAAACATTAAATAAATGGTCAAACAAGGGTATAAATTAATTTAAACCATAGTCTAGAAAACAATAAAAATGTTTTGAAATTCATTTTTAAGAAACATGGATGTGGATGATAAAGAGGTCCCAATGGATACTCATTTATATACAACCTCGGATAATGAAGAGATTGTAGAATTAACCCTTACCTTGTACTTTTTCTTAATCAAGGGCACATTAACCACCAGTATAATAGTTAAATCATTGATATTAAATTATACAATAACCACATAGAAAAATATGAAATCATATATGATCTTCTAACATAGCTTTGTTAATATTATTTCTGTAGTATCATTGTTTCAGGTGTTAAGTGAATCATTTTCCATTATATGTTTTCTTACGTAAGTCATGTTTGTTATGGATAAGATGTATTTAATTCATATCCATAATGATATTATGTTCTTAAACATTATTTTTAATCATAAAATCAAAATTATTCTTGAATGGATATAAAGGGGAAATAAATCTTATCGCGTTTGTGGAGACGGTAATCCATACGTACGCACAAGCGACAATATCATTATATTGATGGTGAAATAATTTTTAATTGGATAGTATATCATATATAAATAATAATTAACATGTTATATTTATTATTTACATCAATTATTCTCATTAATATACCCATAAAAATAATTAAGTGTTGAATAACAATCTACACCATGATGTAGAGACGGTAAGTAGTACGTATGCATGTATGGTGAATTTGTCATTCATAGGAAGGATAAAATAATGAACATGGTTGTAATATATAAATAATAACATCACCATTTGTATAAGGTACTGAAGTTTTTATTTTCGTATAGAAACAACAAAGAAAGAGGTAGTGGAAGAAGAAAATAATTTTGCAAGAGGTGGTGAAATTATTACCTCTTCTTAGAGTGCTTTCTTTTGATTTGATCAAAATGGCTCATTAGGGTGGAATCTGATCAAAATAAGGCCTCTAGGTTGAATTGAGGGTAGTTGTGGAGATATTTGATAAGTTTTTTTCTGAACCAAATGGCTATGGAGTTGTGATTTTGAGAGAAGGGGAAGTACCCTTTTATAAGAGAGGTGAGGGTCACTTTAGGAAAGGATTGAAATATTATTTTATTATACAATCCCATTTAGTTTATAATGGTTCCAAAAGAATTTATTTATAGGATAGGGTGGGGATAGGTCTAAAAAATCTAATCCAATATGTTTTAGACAGGTTTAATGTCACCATATTGACCTTGTCTTTTAGATTTATCTCTTAGTTAAAGAGTTTAACTTTTATAGTGTCTTATAGTATTTTTATATTACATGGTTAATAAAATTACTATAAATTTTCAAGAGAACCCCAAGTGGTTCATTAAATACATATGTATTATTATATAAGTCCTTTGGATGAAATTTATTTTTTTAGTAATATTATATAAATTAATTATATTGTATTTTTTTTAAAACTCATTTATGTCAATTTTGAAACTATTTAGTATTTGGTTTTTATTAAAGTCAAAAAAAACTTTATCACTCGGAAAAAAATTATTTAATTAACCCTAATATGTCATATTAACCAATAAAATTCATGGAATACCTAAAAAGTTTCAATTTACAATTATATTAATATTTATAATATCAATTATTTTATTCTTTCAATAATATGGTAATTACTGCATCTTCATTGTGTCATAAATAAATTTAATAATTTAATGTCTAAAAATTATAAAAAAATAAAATTATTTATGAAATATAATTTGATTTCTAATGAATATTTATAATCAAATTTATCTTATTTATAACCTATATAATTTTTTTAGTTATTAAACTTTGAATTAAACACTTTTAACTCCTCTTTAAATAAAATAATAATAAATGACCTAATCTAATTCAAATGGACCGAAAGGATCATATTTTATTTTGAAGGTTGATTTTGGTCGAAATAATCTTATCCAATAGAATTATGACATGTCTTAGGGTAATTATAAGATCATTTTTACCTTTAATAACCCTATTTACTTTTAACCGTGGTAAATAGAATTCAAAAGATACTATTCACAAAAAAAATATTTTCATCCTATTGAACCACATTTTACTTACTGATCTCAAATGTGTCTCTATAATTTTTGAAATTCAATTCAATGAAATGGTATAATTATGTGTCATACAAATTTACAAATGTGCCTAGAATGTGGTTAAAAGACGTTAAAAGTTCAATAAAACTTTATATATCGAATCTTATTATAAAATGAATCCAATGAATTAAATTAATCTTATATATCTATAATGCATTTATTTTTACCAAAAAGAAATTTAAATAAAATATATAATTATTTTAATAAAAATTAGGTTTTAAATAATAACACAATGTTTTTCACTATTCATAAAAAATTGAATGTTTTCAGAAAAATACCAAAAATTCACCCTAATCTAATTTTGATATTCCGAATCCAATAATGAATTCCATTTTGAAAAATAAAATTTATATATTTTCAAAAAGTGGGTATTACTATTCATAATGGCTAGTTTGATTGGTTATGGTGTGCTAGAACTCGAAGTTGTGTACAGAGCAAGCTATAGTATTATTCAAGGAGAAATGTACCATGGAAGCTTGTGGTGTTGCAAAATATTTTTGGAAATTGATGATATGGAAATGGAAGAAAAGAGTAAACAATTATAGATAATGTTATCATTCATTGAACATAATAAAGTGAATCATTAATAGACTGTTAAAGACTTAAGAACCACAATTTTTATTATTATTTAAAGACTATTTGATTCCTTAGATATGAATGTAATAAGTTATTTTTTTTTTGTTTTCGGTTGTTTTTCATAAATATGATGAATTATTTCATAGTCTGAGAATAAAAATAAAAATACTTACTTGATATGTTTCTATTTTATATGAATAATTTCATTTGTTGGTTGTGATTCGATAAATTTCCAATTTTTCACATAATACACGAAACAAATAGCCAATAATAAATTTGTTTATTCCTATAGAACTAAAATTCACTTTTAATGGATTGTTAGATCCATAAAATAATGATAAGTATTTTTATATGTCTCTGGATATTTCAAAATATAAAATAGTTAGCACAAGTTTTCCAATATTGTATATTAATCTCTAAACCTCAATAGTTACACCACAGGTTCATCGTTAATATTTAATTTTCCAAATTTTTAAATAAAAAAATATTAATTAAGAAATCACAAAGGCCAGTGGTAGGTGTTAAAACCTTATCATAATTTGTTTGTGGGTTCATTCCCCAGGGAATTTCCCGAAGTGATGGACAGTCACCGGAAAAACGGGTTTCCCTTTTCTACAACTTTATTAATATAATTACTAAAATTTTAAAAAAACATGATGGTCATACTTGAGATAAAATTAATCATTTAATTACCTTTTTACTTAGGTTTTCAATATAACTTATTATTATTATTTTTTCTACAAAAAGGAAAAAATAATATTTGAATATTATTATAATTTTATTTATGATCATATCAACCCTAATGGTTATCGATAACTTTAAATTTTTTTTCTATAATATGTATAGGAATTATTCCTCAAATAAAATATTTTCTAAAATATATACTAATCTAATGGGTTGTATCTCAATAATATTTTCCCAAAATATGATTAATCTTTCTAGATTCCCATCACATAAAACCTTAAAAGGGTTTTTTAAGACATTGACCTTATTATCAACCTTATAATCATAAACCCATCATGGTATCCATAAATTTTATGTCAATGAAAACATATAAGATTAATTTTTTTTAAAAAAATCATTATATTTTTCACGATTCATATAGCCAAAAGAACATTGATAAAAATAATTCTAAAATTTAATTCATAAATCCCAATACATAAACAATTTATCCATTTTTTATCCACATCACTCTTTCTTTGTTCTAGGGTTTAAATTTTATAAGTTCTCATTGAATCATAAAATTAACAATTTCCACAAATTTAAGAAAATTAACTATAAATGAATCCCTTGAATGAGATTTATTTCCTTCCTCCATACTCTCCATTTTTACTGGGAAATTCCATATGTTATTTCCTTTTATTACTCAAATAATGAATTTTCATGCTCCATTAAGACACATTCATAGGTATATCATTCCACTTTTCCAACATGAAGGACATTGATACTTCTTGTATCCTTGGTATACATCACTCAAGAAATTATAGAACACCATATTTTTATTCATTAGTGAGTTTTCAAGATAGTAAATATATAGGTTTTTTATCATGTTTTTGGATAACAGATTTTGAATAACCATGATATCTTTCACTCCTGTAATCATCACATTTTGTTTCTCAAATACACAAACTTTTTCATTATATTTAATGTTAAAAATATTGCTTCAGGTTCCATCCTTTTACTAAAAGGAAGAAGCATAGTGTGAGAAACAATAATTATACTAAGAGTAACATATAATCATTTATAGGATTCTTAAATCATGACACCTTTCGTTTAATATAATAAAAATTTGATTTTCTTAGATCACTCACTGTCATAATATATTCAAATACTTTATAATAATTTTTAAATAAAATTTAATTTATCGTATGAATATTCCTTAGGAGTCATAGAAAAGGTGAGAAGTAAGTCCCACTTTCATACACCATGTGATGATCGGGTCAAGCCCAATATTTCCTTTCATAGTTATTATTCCTATATAAATTTGTGCCAGAACAATGCCCACTTATAATATCTATAAAGGGGGTTATTTTTAGAAAAATCAACCTAATCTATTCCTTACGAAAACTTTAGGATATTCATCAATGCTTATCATCCAATTATATCATATAATCATTTTCCCTATTCTATGTTTTTCTAAATATAGTTCATACGATTTTTACTACTCTTTTTATGATACCTATTATAGTGACCCCAACTCCAGCTATCCAAATTTAGTTACTTCTTTATTAAATTAGAATAAGATATAATAAATATCATCATAAAGGAATCAATAGTTTAGTATTATTGTTAAAATAGATACCTACTTGAATATTTCATTAAAATTGAAACTCAAAATTAAAATGTAATTTCCCCCCTGAGAAAATGAGTATTATCTATAGAGTATACTTGCATATAATTCATAGTACAGTTCCTGGATTCTTGGAAAAGGAAATAAAAGTGGGGTAATATAAAATTCTATGTAAGTATTAAGTGTATTTGATTTTATCCTGAATCAAAAAAAAATAATAAACATGTCAAGGTAAATAACTAAACAAAAATTTCATTTAAATAACTAGATAAGTAATAATCAATATGGAAAGGTATATAACATAAAACACATACCATTTAATCAATAAATTGAGAATTAAATTTATCCCGAGATAATATCATTGTGAAAATTTCATTGATAATAATAAATTAATTCTTAATGAAAGAAATTCCTAATTATTGGAAATCATATATCAAGAAAATGATACATCTACTACCAATATATTTCATAAGATAGTTTCAAACTATATTTAGAAACCTATTTTATGATTTCTTATTTATTTATCTCATGTTTCCTACAGATGAATTATGGGGATATCTATAACTGCCCCCACCTGTATCTCCATGCCTAAATCATTCCTCATATATTTAATAATCGATTTAATACATAAATAGTGTTTCCTATTATCAAATATCAGTATTGAAGTAATAATACATACAAAACATATTTCCCCAATTGAAAAAATAACTTTAAAAGTAATACAAAATAAGTTGAAATTTGATAAAGTTTAATCAATAAGCACATTCATGATAAATAACATGGATATTTACAAAAAAATTAATGTCTATTTTTCACAAAAAATTTAATAATTCAAGGAAAAGTTAATGTCTAAAAAAATGAATCTAAAATTGAATTTCAATATAATCCTCCATAAAAATTATCATTAACCATACATAGAAATAACAAGGATGGTATCAATACAATTTATTACTGTTGAAGTAAAAAATAAAGGTTTTCTGTTGTAGATGAATAAAAATTACATGAAATGATCTTTGATAACATTCTTGACAAAAATATCTTTTTCATTCTAAAAATATCTTTTCAAAACATATTTTACATAATTTTTTTGTAAATAAATTCCTTTTAAAATATCATTTTAAACATATTATATAAGATTTTAAAAAATTTAGTGGTCATAATTGCTATAAATTCTATTCAGACCCTACTCTTTAAAACAAATATTACATTCACTTTTTTTGAAAACGTAAAAAACATTGTTTTGAAAATGACATGAAGATCTCATTTAGAACATTGTTAAGAATGAAAAAATGGTTAAAAATTTCATGAATAAATAAATTATAAATGGGTAAAAAACATTTTAAAAAAACATTTTTTTGAAAAAATGGTCATGAGAGAAAAATGTTCTCCGACAGAAGAGTGAAATGATAATGGATTTTATTAAAACATTTTATCAATCATTTTAAGTACCAAAGTGTGAAAAATGGTAATATAACATGAAAAATCTCATAAATAACAATAGTAGAAGAAAATTAACTGGTATATTAAAAATTATCAAATAATTTACTTCAAAGGAAATTCAAGTATAAAAAAACCTGATTAAAATATGATTTTAAAGTAATCTATATAAATGGTCATAAAGTTGAAGTGAGAAATAACCAATGAATCAGTTATGTGTATCAATTTAAAATCCATATGAAATAGGTTGATATACAACCTAATGTATCCAAATTCAATACACACATAACTATAAAAAATAAAAGGCAATGAAGAGATAATATTACCTAATGAAAAAATTGATTTTAGAAATTATTTACCACTTGGTAACATCTATGTTAAATTCCATTAGATGGAATTTTTCAAATTGAATCATAATATACCATTAATTATTATGGAATCATGATATTACAAGTTTAAGGGTTATTTTATGCACCATACAAATAAATTAGGTGCATAACCTTACAATATGACTCCATGAATGGAAATTGAGACGAAGTCCCTTACATTATAGTTCCTTTTGGTTGGTCATCACTTAACCACACATATAGTGATTTTAAAAATATTATTAACTTATAAAAACCCATATTAATATTTATAAAATCCTATATCATCCTATTATAATATATTATTATCCATTATTTAACAATATTTCATAATTTTCTTTAGTTATTGTGTTCATTATTCATTAGAGGACTTTCGGGAAAAATTTGGGCCTTTATGTCCATGTATTGTACCTTCACACCTACTGAGCCTATGGTCCATGTACAGAATAAATAAATCATAATGGGTGGGCTATTCCATGGGGGTAAGGCTATGGTCTGTCTTATTGGCCTCTGTGTGTGGTGTGTGTGTTTAAATGTAATTGTATCTCCAAGAAACTAATATATATATACACACATCATTTTCTCATTCATAATATTTCATAAATGTTCCAGTTCTATTTCACATTATGTATTTAAATATTCTATATAATAATGACATAATAATTATATTTATACATTGATTATACTTATGAGACTATTTATGGAATATGGTTTTAGAAATGATATATTTTATGATCATGGAGACGATAGGTCATACATATGTATGAGTAACTTTTCAAATTTTAACGATAAACAAAAACATAGGTAAGTAATATGTAATATTTAGAAAATGAATATGATATCATAAATATTATTTCTTTAAATATAAATTATCCATGTGGTGTGTTCTTGAAAATCATGTCACATCACTTCATGAATATTGTAGTCCACATGTATTTGGACGATGTTATCATCTTTAAGTGAGTGAAAAGTAAGAAAGAAAAAAGTTATATTATTTATTTATAAGGATAATTATTTTATTAATATGATAATTATTTTAGGTATATCACATATATTCATTTAATTTATCCTTATTATCATCTATGTAAAGTGTTAGTGATAAATGAATCACATAGTTTCACGTGGCGGTAGTATGCTGTATATATGAGAAACATTATCACATCCCATATAAAATTAAAATAAAAAAGGTATATATGATATAATGACCCCATAGCAGTAATTATGTTATAAATATAATATATATACTTTATATACATCAGAATACCCAACTGTGATATGAGGTAATTGAAAAACTATTGGCATTGAATCGTGAGGTGATATTTCTCCGTACTCAAGAATGATGATTTCATAACCAAATTGAGGGAAGTTGAGATGGTTGTAGTTCATTACATTCAAATAAAAACATCTTAATATATATAATATACTGAGACTATTAAATCTTCATGGGTTAATAATAATTTATGTAAGTCGAGGAAGAAATAAAATAAAAAGGCTCGTTGAAGATTGTTACCACTTATTTGGGTAACCTGCTTAGGTTTGAACCAAATCCTTCCAAGGTTGGATTTATGCCCAAAATAGGGCTTATAGGATTACAAGAGGGATTTTGGGACATTATTTGGGAAGGTATATTATGATCCAAAAGGTTTTTATGGTGAGAATAATATTGGAGAGGGGGCGGGGGCATTTATAGGTGAGATTAGTGGAACACTTGTAATTTTTTAAAAGAAAAAGTTGTACCCATGTTTTTCACAAAAAAATGGATAAAAAATACAATATTATAGAGCCTTAAAAAATATATTATATAAATATTTCCATAAAATAGATTCTATAAAATATTCAGTTTATTTAATCCCATATTTATTTTTTTACACCCTTGACAAAACGATTTTTACCTTAACTACAAGAAATAATTTTTTCAATTTTCATAATTAATTTTTGTAAAAAAATAAGTAAAACTAATTGTAAATTAGAAAATATGATTATTAAGTACATGGAAACAATTTTTATAAATTCTATTCACAAAATTGGGAAAATTAAATTTAAAATTAATCTCACAGACGTGATGTGAAAATGAGATTTCAAAGAGAAAAAGAATAAAAGATTACAATGTTTTTATATAAAAAATAAATATTAAATTGATTCCAATAAAATAAATTGGATTAATAGATAAATAATTTTATTTATATTACATTATAACTACTTCAAAATATAATTTTACATTATAATTAATTTTAATTAAAATAAAATTTTCAATTAAAATTTAGTATTTTTTCCATATTCATGAAAATAAAAATTTTAGAAAAAAATACAAAAAATTCAACCACAGATAAATTTGACAGTATTATATCAAAAAAGTATTTTAATTTTATCAACTATTTTTTATAAAATTGGTTATTGTTTTTAAATTATCCACAAAAGGCATGACTAAACTATCTTTTAGATAATTTTGTTTTTCAGTATACATTTTTTTTATTTTATATGATTCGTATTTTATTTCTAATCAATAGATAACCATAATTTTTATAATTTTATTATTATAATTATTATCTACCAATTTAATGGGAAGGTTATAATGGTATACTATAATAGGATTCAATTATATGTATGGTTGTGTGTATGAAAATTAATCAAAGAGATTGAATCTAAAGAAAGACATTTTGTGCGGTTTTTAAGCTAAGTGTTGAGTGTTCTACATACTTCCAATTAAAATGTATCATTATATAATTTTTATGTGTTACAAGTTACTTTTCATGATATAATAAATGTTATTCTTCAAACATTTGTTTTGAAAATGTATTTTCAAAATAAAATGGTGACTTTTATGCTTATATTTTCTTCATAAAAATATAAAAAGAAACCAATTTATTTTTTTTTTCAAAAAATCCAAATTACCATCATTTTGATACTTCTATTCCATTTTTCTAAAAATTAATTTCTTTCTATAATCCTATTATTCTTATTTAAAATAGTTCTTAAGGAAATGGGTAGTTTTCATCATTTTATTAGAATTGAAATTGTATTATTCTTCTCAAATTATTCTGCATCTACTAGTTTATTCTTAAAAATAATTTTACAAATAATTAATTCTAAATATATAAAAGGTAAATGATCCATTACATACTTTTTATTTCTTATTAATCTTTAGTTTATATCTTTAATTTTTAATCATAATACATTTTCTCTATGAACAACTATTTTTTTGATTCCATTAATTGAATGGTATTCACCTATATACCTATACACCAATTGATTGGGGAAATTATTGACATAAAAATATACTTTTTTTCAAACTTATTTGAATAAAATTTTCTCTATAATCTTGGTAATATGTTATATACCATGAAAATGTCTGAATATCTTTTTATACCCCTTTTTCATGGGAATACATTGTTACAATTATTGATGAAATTATGAATTTTCTTCTTATGGGATTACCTTTCCAAAAGATATGAAACACAATTTATTTACATGGATTCTTTTGATTATGATGATGAATTATTTTATCTATAACAAATATTTTTGGATTAGTGAAGGATGGGTTCTATATCACTCTCCAATTCATTGGTTTACATTTATATCTCATGAGATCAAAATGCTACATGGTAGGATTTATCCTTTTACAAACGGAAAACAAGTGGGTTTATCCAAAGATAAAGGGGTACATGGGAGATTTTATCCCATGCCCAATGGCACATGGGAAGATTATACCATTACTAAGAAGGTTCATGGATAGTTTTTCCAAACCAATTATGTGATTAATATCTTAGCAGTTATGCTTTTCATATAGTTTATGTATATATATTTATTTATTCTAGGGATTTATTTTAATTATCTTCATTATGTTGTTCTCCCCAGAATAATTTTTACAAAAACATGTTTTATCAATCATCTAACTCATTTATTATTTAATTCTAATCCTTATTCCATTATTTAAAATCTATGATTGTTTGGGTATAACTTATTTATATTTCCTGATTAAACACATATTGAAATCTTATTATCACTTTTGATCTTTGATTTTTTTTAATTATGTTCACCCATATTGAGTATTTAATCTTAATAATTTATTATTTTTCAGTTAAAATAGATTATGAAGAAAATTAATACCTAAAATGTGTATATAAGTGTACCTAGTGAGGAGAATTTGTGGTAGATATTGAAGGTTTTTTATGGATTAACCAGTTTCTTATATGGTAAAAAATATCTGTTTTTTACAAATAACATGGTTTTTACTAGTTAAATATTTGTCATAATTTTCTATAATTTTTAAATTAAAAGGCCCTTCAATTGTAAAATTCACTTTATATTATAATTATGGATGTGTATCAAATAAAATGTGTACAAGTTATGTGTTATCATCACTAAACATGTGAGTGTGGTTCTGGGCATCACGGTTGGTCTTAAAGGTGGGATTATATAACTTTTTGAAACATGATGTTATCAGTTAAAGGTTAAATAAGAGTTGAAAAGGTAATTACATATTGATAAGATGAGATTGATCATAGTTTTATTGGTATAGATAAACCTTTTGGATGGTAATATTGATTAATTTATGTATTTCGAGATTAGAATAAGAGAAAATTATTGAGAACCCTAAGTATATGTTTAAGCATATTTTTTTGGTCAATTAATGATTGTGTGGTTCTCCTAGGAATAACATATCTATCTACGTACTTTATGTGGATATAGGATCTAAAATGGATGTAACTAGGGGTAATTGAAGGAACCTGGTGTACAACAGAAGCATGAAACGACAAGCAGTTTTGAATCAAAGATCTTTACAGCTTATCTTCGATCATGTTATGAACAAATAATCGATCAAGAAATAGGGTTCAATTCATATTTTTTCCTTCAATTTCTAACTCTAGAACATGAAATTGAGGATAATATATCTCAAAATTCATGAAAATTGTGTATATTTCTACTATTTAGTCTATAATTAAATTACATTCTTAGGGTTTACTTTCCATAATTTCACTTTGGGCCATGTAATGTAATAACCATAATTTTAGAAACCTTCAAAAAATTATGAATTAATAATCCTTTTCATAAATTTTCCAAATATTTTATCACCCACTTGTATTATATTAACATGTTACATGAGAAAATATAAAAAATCAACTCATTTCACCCCCCATAATATTTTAAAGAATATTAAATGTGTTATGTTTGTTCAGAAAAGTATATTTTCTTGTATTCAATTTTATGATAAAAAAACTGTTGATTACATTTAGAAATAAATCCAATATTCATTATTATATACATTGATATTATAATTGAATTATTTTTACTTTTGATCGATCAAACTCGAAAGTTCACTGACCCCATACCTGGGGTCCACTAGGTCCTAAACTCATATTCATCCGAATAGGTGGAACCTGTGGATAAACATATTTTGTGACCGTCTATGTCATTATTTCCATAGTAGTGAGTCCAAATCACAAACCAAGAGTGGATTCTAGAAACCCATCATCACCTTTATAGAGATAAGGAATTCCATAGTTATGACTACCTCATATGAACTTTCTCTATGTAATATAATCTCTTTGTTTTTCAATATATCCTAAATCAGGATACACCCTTGTGTCATCATCATTTTGATACTTTATATATTTGATGGCCTTAATAGATGGATTTAACTTTTTGAACCATGTTCATATATTTATTAAAGGTACAACCATCCTGGCCAACCTAAACCCACGAGATATCACTTCCTCAACTCATTTTTGAAAAATTCTATATCTTAACCACTCAACCAATTGCATACTAAAAAAGAAAAACCCAATACAACAAACCTATCAATGAATTAAATTCCACGTTTCTTACTATACATGATAGTACACGATCACACAGTTCACATTTATTATGAACTCATGTTTGGCTACAAATACACATGTTTGTAGATATGAACATCCAATGACACCCAAACATGTGGTGTTCATATTGGTTATTCGATCCTCACGATCTTATATACTGAATATCACTAAACCTGAACTTCATTAAAAGATGTATCAATTCTTATGTTCCCCCCATTACCTTATAGTCATACACCATTCTTACCCATTAGTATGATGTATCTAGACTATAAGACATATATTCAAGATTACTATCATAGTTTCTCAAGGTTATCATTATAGTAGGGAAGCACTATTACCTTTTGATATGACACATTATCTAAGGAAATTATTGTTAAAAATTTAAACACAAAAGTACCAACACTATTATGGTATGAATATAAAAATGTATATAAAAAATATATACATGTAATTGTAATGAAGTTTTAAAATGGACTCGGGTCAAGGGAACCCACTCACAACACTCTCACCTGAAATGAAGACAACTACTAAAATTTATAAAATATCTAAATCTAAAATGTATATAATGATTATGACTTGATATAGATTTCATCTCAGGTCCAACCACATTATCATCTATGGCTTCTATGTTAACTTTAAATTAATATATCTATGTAAAATACATCTATATATGAAACATCAAAAGTATATGCATTGTCCTGTGGTGTGACCTGGGCTCCTTGGAAAGAATTACGAATACAATATTACCATAGTATATTGTAATAGGGTCTATACTCCTAGGTAAACCACTAAGTTCAAAAACATATCTTTTCATAAAAACTACTTCCTTAGAATGTCGAGCTTCCGTATTCTTGAGTTCTGTATAGAATTGTTATCTACAGACTACTTCAAGTTTATCTATCTCACTGCAGAACCATTTGTGAAAAATATATTTCCTAACTATGATTTTGGATCATCCTAATATGTATGGAAGCTATTATCATTGTATAAAATCATGAATATATCCTCATATCCTCCACACACCAGAAAAATATCATTTTTCTCTAGTACTATAAGATTGTTTTTACATATTCCCACTACAACTCTCCTAGATTAGATTGAAATCTTACCACCATCATTAAAGAAAAGGCAAAGTAAAACCGGGTATATAAAATTCTGTAAATGATATATCCCACTATAGAATCTTAATGGATTCTAATAATTTTATCAATATCCCCCTATATTGTGGAATCATGTTCTTAGATAAATTAACGTCATGTGAAATTGGAAACAATCCTTTATTGGACTATGAAATATTAAACCATTTTAGAACCTTGTAAATATATATATATATATATATATATATGTTGAATATTATAAATAATGATATGAGATCTGTCTTGACAGATCATGACCCATAAAGTATTGCATTAATTACCAATGTCTTTTATGGAGAAATATTCATTTAACCATGTATTCACTATCTGTAACTCATAAAATTCATTTCCAATTAACAATATTTAATCAAAATATAATACTAAGAAATAAATGGAACAACCAGTAACATTCTTGTAGATAGATTTCTCATTTTCATTCATAATTAATGAAAATTCCCGTATGGACTCTTCAAAATGAACATTACATTGTCGTGATTCCAAATTAAACCCATAAATGGATCTCTATAGATTTTAAATTTTATTATAATTTTTTGACATTATAAACCCTTAGGTTATGTAATATAGTGTTCTTCAACCATTATATCTTTTAGAAATGAAGTTTTTATATCCAATTCCAAAATTCGATAATATTGTAAAGAAACTATTAAAAGTAATATTTTGATATATTTAAATATTTAGAGTTATGAGAAGGATTCATCACAGTTGATATCGTGATGTTTTATAAAACCATTATATAGAAACCCAAATATGACATACAAGGACATTACATTACTTTTTCAGAATACTTATTACATAACAAAAACAGATGCCTAAAGACCTTATTAGTTTAGTACCTTTTGAAACATGGAACACAAACTTCGAATCATAGTGAAGGATGTTCAACATCTCCCAGAAATATCTTCCCATTTTTTTCTACCAAAAAATTTATTTATATCACGGGGAAAAGAAAGCATAAAAATGGTGAGCTTAAATGCTAAGAAAGGGTAAACATAGGAAAGATCAATCATATCATATTCTTAAGAACATAACATTTGAAAATATTATCCTGTATAAGAGATTATAATATCCTATCAAGGGATAAACCATATAAGTGAAATATAATCCCAATAATCACCACATAAGACATGAAATTTTTTGAAATACACACATAAGAATTGAAAATAATTTTATATTAATCCAGGCTATTTTCTAAGACCATCATAGTGGACAAAGTCCATTACTGAACCAAGTTCACTCCTCGTTCCAGTCCTGTATCACTGAACCAAATTAAATTTTTGTTCCATCCATGTCTATCTCATGAGATATAAATCTTTAACCAAGTAATTGGGGGGAGATATAGGTCCTACCCATATTATAATGAAACCATTCTTATGTGTTCAACAAAAACAGAAATCATACATCATAGCATAACCCATGTAATAAAATGTGATTCTTAAACATCAGGACATCATAAAATAATCCATATAAGATAAAAGGAATTCATAAAAATAATTCAATAATAACTTAATAAAATAAAAGTAATAATTGGGATATAAACACAACCATATATCATCCTAGATGGAAAATAATTTTGGTAAATCACTTGAACATATCTCTTGAGGAAAATATCCTTTCTTCTTCAAAAATATTTTCTTTTCCAAATAAGTCTTGAAATTTTAAATGAAAATAAGTTAATTCAAAATAAAATTGATAAATTTTAAAGGAATATTCATGTAAGTAATTCTTTATGAAAGAGTAAAAATCTGTTCATGCCGTATAAGTTAAACAAAACATTCTCCTTGTACTTTTACTGGAAAAGTCAAAAAGTAGCTTGTATGGTAAACAAAAGAAGGATTCCTTCCATATAATGTAGTAGAAGTAAAAAAAGTGTATAAAATGAATTTAAACATAAATTGAATAATATTAAACATTTTATGAAATTTTTTTTAGAAAACATGGACATGGATGAAAAATATAACCCTAGTAAATACTTACGAATAAACCAACCTAGATCAAAATGAGATTGGAAAAGTTATCCATTACCTTAGGTCTGATATGCTTCATATGTATTCAAACCTCTTTTATAATGTTTTAAATAATGTTATGGATTTATTCCAGAATCATAATAATATTTATGATAACATTTATGATCATATTTTCAACTTTTTCTTAATAAAATTTTATTGTTACTCGTTATTCGGGTATTAACAGCTTTATGTTCTTACGTATGTTTTGTCGGATAAGTTCATGTTACTATTTCTCAGTTATAGTTATATCATTTACAGCATGGTATTATTATAATATATGTCATATTGATTCATTCATTTAATTTATATAATCATTGTTTAATGAAGATCATGTAGAACAAATCACATCACACCGTGGAGATGGTAAGCCGTACGTACACATGACCAATGATATCGTTCTCATAATTGTTGAATGGTATTGAAGTGGAAGGTGTATAGTTTCTTAAAATTAGTATAATTTTATTTTATTAATAGATAAGTATTATTTACACCATTATACCCATCCGAGTAATGTGATGGTGAAAAATAGATTACACCACGTCATGGAGATGGTAAGTCGTACGTACACACGCGTGATGATTTCTTTTTTTCATATGATGGATAGAAGGTGAAATATGGTTTTTTTAAATTTATAATAAAAAATCATTATATGAGTGATACTGATGTTATTATTTTATAATGAAATAACTAAATAAGAGTAAGTATAAGAATAATGAAACTTGAAGGAATCAGTAGAAGAGATTATATCTTCCTCGATGTGCCTCCTTTGAATTTTCACTTAGGGAACTATAGATGGTATTTTGAGAAGACCATAACATCTAGATTGTAACTATGTAATTTGATAGGAGGAATGGTTAGGGGTAGCCTGATCTTGAAAGCTAAAAATGGAGTTAAGAGGAGAGTGAGGAGATTCCCTTTTATAGGAGTGGGGAGGGGCATTTTAGAAAAGTTCCAAAATATTAATTTATTATAAATTCAATTTCAATTTAATATCGTTCAAAAATATTTAATTATAAGATAAGATGATGTTTGTTAGAATAACCATTAAAAAACTATTTTTTAAAAAGTTTTGAATATTTTTTTATCCTTATATTCTTGGTTTTACCCTTACTTTATACTTTTTAATCTTACTCTGATATCATGTTTTTTACACATTGTAGGTTAATGTAATTACCATATCATGTAAAAGGACACAAACAAAGTTATTTATGACATATTTTTACATATATTAACCATTTGGATGAATCTTATATTTTTATGAATTCAATATCATATAATAAAATATTTTGTGTTTTAATTTATGAATTATGTCAATTTTGTATACTATTCATACCTGAATTTTTTTAAAAACATAACAAACTTATTACTTCAAAAAAAGTGATTAATGCATCCCTAATATGTCAATGTCATCCATAAAATTTGTGTATGGCATTAAAATATTCAAATTAAACTTATTTTAATATTATAATTTCATTTATTTAAATCATTCATTAGCGAGGTAATCACTACATCAAAATTATGTCATAAATAAATATTTTTATCTAATTTATAAAAATTATAAATATAAAACCATGATGTAGGAAATATCTGTATCTTTCCAATGACTATTTTTTGAAATTGAGATCTATTATATTACCCTATATTAAAATCAAATTAGTATAAGATATACACAACTGAAAAATGGCATATTGCCACGGTTCAAAACCATGGCAATAAGCCCCAAAACCGTGGCACTAGTCTATGGCCACTGTTTTGGACAACTGTGGCTGCTATCACCGTGGTAGTAGGTCCCATTGTATTTCCATGGTTTTAACTATGGAAATAGCTGCCAATGGACACAATTCTATAAACTGTGGCAATAGGTCTTAAAAAATGCCATCGTGGGTATAGAATTGGTTAACTGTGGCAATAGACTAAATACAAAATGTCACTGGCAAGTTTTGATCCCTACACCTTTTCTCTACGATCCAACATAATTACCACTACACCGAGCGACATTTCGAGTATATATATATATATATATAATGATATATATATATATATATATATATTTATTAATAAAAACCCTAGTAATATCATAAAAAATGTGGCAGTAGGTCTTCTCGCCAGTTTTTTAGGTTGGAAATTTTTTTCAAGTAGAATCGCGGGAACCCTATTGCCACGGTTTTGAAAACATGTGGAAATAGGCCATTGAAAAAAGTTTCCTATATCCACGGTTCTGAAAACCATGGCCACAGGCCACAAAAACTAGTCTATTTCCACGGTTTTCAAACCATGGCTATAGGCCACAAAACCGTCGCTATAGGTCTATGGTAGTAGCCTCATTTTCAAGTTGTGATATGTTTAGGTTGTAATTATCCTAACATTAAATTAATTCTTATAAATTGTCTTTTTCACATCCAAATGATGTCCATGGGGTCCCAAAATCGACCCAACGATTCCCATGGTCATAAAAATATCATCTAATATGATTATGGCATGTGTTAAGGTAGTTTAATATTATTATAATATTATTTTTTACCCAGATTTACCCTTTTACCATGGTAAATAAAATAATAACTAATGTTACTATTCATAATGTTCAAAAATAAAAATTTCCTATTTACACAATTTGAACCCTCTAATTCCAAATATGAAATCCATTTTTCCAAATTCAAAACACAAAATTGTCAGTAATTAATTTAAAATTAATCCCATTTTTGAAAAAACATGGGTTTTTGTTTAAAACATTTCAAAAGATTGAAATGTTTTTTACATATGAATTCAATGTAAAATTAATGATAATGGATTAAATTGTCTTAAACTATAAAAATATATTATATTTATATTTTAAAACCATTCAGTAAAATATTTTAACCATATAAATTATTTCAATGAAAAAAGTTGTTTTCAATTAAAATTTATCATATTTTCACTATTCATACAAATATTAAAGTTATTAGAAAAAAATAAAAAATGTATCCAAAGTAAATTTTTATGTACCTCTCCTAAATAAGAAGATTATCTTGTAAAATATATCTTATCAAAGTGTCAAAAAATATATTTAAAATGGGTGCGCCATCAAAATATGATAAAACTGATTTTTTTGGAAAAATACTTCTTTTATTAAAAAAATAGAAGTAATGTGTAAGATGAATGATAATGTTATATAAAATTTAAAATATGGTTAAAACTATTCATAAAGGCTAGTTTATATCCCTTTTAAATAATAATATAATAATATATCATTTTTTAGTGAAACTCTGTATTGCCTACAATACAGGCTATTGAGGAAGGTTGCTCTTGCGTCTAACACAAGACAAGTCAGTGTTGCATGTAGTGAATGATTACTTTGGTGTTGTGTAAAACATTATGAAAACATAATTCATTTATACATTGAACACAATATATACTCAATATTTTGTAAAATAATTTCTTTTGAACGAACTTGAAATTGTGTGTAACTTGAGCCAAGAATAGTGTAACATATATTTCAAGCTAATACGATGTTTCATATGGCACAATTTAATCTTGGTGTAGCATACAATACAATACATGAATGAAATTAAAATGCATATATCTCATAAAATATCAATGTGTTACATTCTACCCCCTTTAAAATGAATTTCACCCTCGAAATTCATTGGGGTTTTAAATGGGTTTTTTCTTTAAAATTCCTTTCCTGGAAACCCACATCATAAAAAAGGAATAATAAAACTTCATTTTAAAATGGAAATTTAGAAACATAATGGTTACCCAATTTGACTTATTACTGGGATTCCACATCATAGAACATAGGTGGGATATGAAAACATGGATATGGAAGAGAAATCTAACCATTATGTGCTGATGGATAGTGATAGAGAATATGGTTTGGTGAAAGTTAACTACCAGAAACCCATAAATCTACGATGACTTTATGGACCATATGATTCATAAGATAATAAGGCACTAGGATAAATTTTTTTTCAAGATCCTTTCCCTAATGTTGAATAATTTTTCATGAGAATAAATACTTACATGATTTTGGTACAATTTCACTATTGTTCATGCCTTGAACAATTTCCACTTCATCTCTTATTTAAAGAAATGATGTTGAATTTTTCATTCTTGAAGTGTTAGACGATCATGTGATGGAATGATTGGTCATTTTATTTGACTCTATCACAAAATGGTTATCAGAACATATTAAATATATATAATTCTAAATATAGTGAGATTAATCATATATAGTTCCAAAAATGGACTTATAATTCATCTATCAAACTGATTAATAAAATAAAAATAATTTTTACTAACTAAGGACTTCCTGTATGCCAGTGGTTGGCAATAAAGGCATGTCACACTTCGGTTGTGGGTTCAATTCCCACATCCTTTTCCGACATGAGGGGTTTTCTCCTCTCCTACAAGTTTTACTTTTTAAAAAACTATACTGGTATAATATTACAGAAATAATATAAAATATATATATTTTATCTTTAAACAATAATATTTTATGCCCAACTTAATCCATTCCATCCTTTAGGCTTATCCAAAATACTTCTATCCAATCTCACAGTACAAAGATAACAACTACCAAAAAGGTCATATAACAAGCATTGAATACCATCATTTATTCCACATATATCACTAGATATATCTTGTTGGTCACATTCAAACCATTTGAAGGACTTCATCTTTAATTCTCTTGAAATATGGTAACGACATAAATTATGTTAGAACCTTAGTGAAAACATGAAATCTATAAAAATTAACTCTTTCCATACACCAAATTTAACAAAAAAAAATTATATACTCATCCCATGATATCACTTTTTCCTTTCATCATTCATGAGCTCATTAATACTATCAAGAATATTATTTTATCGTTATCCATTAATTATGCACATATAATATACTTTCCAAAAATATTTCAATCACTTTTAATGGTTACTGATACCATATAATTATGGAAAACCATAATAGACCAATACATAGATATTCTAATATTCCATAATACTATAAATGAGATTCCAAAACACTATTTAGAAATCCCATTACATAAACCCTTAAACCTTCCACTACTTTGTTGTCATACTCATCATCACCAATAGTGATCACATGTGACTTCCCATTGACTTTTTCCAAAACTGGTTGGTGATGTCAATCATCATTTACCCTTAGATTAGGAAATTGTTTAGCATAATTCCCCATTTTCTTACACTTATAGAATTGAAGTGTTGGTGGTGCATTCTCTGTAGTATTTTATCCATTCACATCATTAGCAACAATTTTCCCATTACTTTGGCACTCAACTTCTCGATGACCTTATTTTTTACACTTGAAACATTTCCTAGTCCCTTTAAGAAAATATCCACCGTTTTTGCTCCCACACTTTGAGAATAAGAAACATTTATCTTCTTTTCACCATTATTTTGAGATTTTCCCTTGAACTCCATCACTCTTTTCTTGTCAAAACCATGAGATGGATATGTAATACCAACTTCTAGTTCTACCTTGATAGAACAACGCACAATCTCTTCATAGATACTGAAGTCTCTTATAGCTAATTCCCTTCAAAGACTATGTTTTAATGCACTGAATAATGGATCAACATTACTTTTAGGTTAGATGATAAAGCTTAAGCATGCCTTGAAAGTCTTGTAAAATTTTCCTCGTATGTACCAATATATTAATCATCCTTTTTCTTAAGCTCAAGGAACTCCTTTTACATATTTTTTCGATGAATATGAGAGAAGTACTTATTGAAAAATAATTTCTTGAACTCGTACCATTCCATGGATTCCATTTCGTCTTGCTTCCTTGTATTCTTAATTAGAGTCCACCACTGGTCTGCTTCACCTTTCAAACAATTGACATTAAAAATGAAATTTTTATGTTATGAACAACGAAGGATGAAAAATATCATTTCAATGGTACTGATCCATTGTATAAAAACAAGTAGACTAGAATACCCACTAAAAGAAGGTTGATGTTGTCTCACTAAGGACTCAATATAATGTTATTCCTTTTTATGCACATTTGGGAGTCCATAATGATTCATAGCTTCTGTAATTATAGAAATAAGATTTTAAATTCCATCTCCCATAAAATTTGGTTTTTCAGTAGAACAATCATTACATAATCCATTGCACTGATCATTAACTTGGTTCTTTTGGGTTCCATCCATCATCTAAGACCCAAAAAAATAGCGTGAGAGGAAAAAATCCTACTCGGAAAACAACATAGTCATGGGCGGGAGGGTACCTTCAATATCTAACATATTAAGTTTAATTATTGGTTATTAAGAATGTTAATATAATTCTCAGACTGTAACCTATAGTTATACTTATCCTTTGTTACATCCCTAGACATACCATTGAAATATCTATAGGGATCTTACTAAATATGTCACATCCTTGTTTCCAAAGGTTGACCAAACCTTAGCTCTGATACTGACTATAGAGCCCCAATCCTAACGTACATGGAAATTACATTTCTTTTACAGAATACTTATTACGTAACAGAAATAGACCCCCAATGACCATATTAGTTTAGTGCCTTTAGAAACATGGTACAAAGACTTCTAATCACGGTGAAAGATCTTCAACATCTCTCATATAGATATTCAAATTATTTCCCTACCTAAAAAAATTATTTATATCATGGGTAAAAGTAAAAATAAAAAGGGTGAGCTCAAATTTACATTAAGGGTAAACAAAGGAAATATCAACCATATCATATTCATAAGAATATAGCATTTCAAAATCATATCCTGTTTAAGAGATTATAATATCATGTCATGGGATAAATCATAGAAGTGAAATGTAATTCGAATAATACTAGAAATAATACATGAAAATTTGTGGTATACACAAATAATCATAGAAAGTCATTTAATATTAATCAAGGATCTTTTCAAAGACCATTATAGCAGAAAAAAGTCCATTACTGTATTGACTTCACTCCTTATTCCAGTCCTGTATCCCTGAACCAGATTAACTTGTCTTTACATACATGTCTATCTCATGAGTTAAAAATATTTAACCAAATAATTGGAGGGAGATATTGGTCCCACCCATCTCATAAAAAACCTTTCTTATGTGTGACACAAAAACCTAAATCATACAACATAGCATAACCAATGTAATAAAATGGAATTCTTAAACATCATGCCATAATAACATAATCCATATAAGATAAATAGACTTCATAAAAATAATTCCATAATAATATAATAAAATAAAAGTAATAATAGGTATATAAATATAAACTTATATCATATAAGATTGAAAATAATTTTGGTAAAACACTAGAACATAGCTCTTAAGGAAAATATCAGTTCTTATTTAAATTTTATTTTATTTTCTCAATATGTCATAAAATTTTAAAATAAAAGAAGTTAATTGAAAATAAAAATGAAAATTACTAAAGGAATCATCATGGAAATAATGCTTTATGAAAGATTAAAAATCTGTTTATGTTGTATAATATTAAAAAACATTCTCCTCGTAACTTTTCTTGAAAAGTCAAAAAGTTCCTCGTATGGTAAACAAAAGAAAGATTTCTTCCATAACATATAGTTAAAGTAAAAAAAATGTAAAAGATTACTTTAAACAAACATAGAAGAATATTAAACATTTTATGAAAACATTTTTTGAGGACATGGACATGGATGATAAATATAACCCCGGTAAATACTTACGAATAAAAAATCGAAGATAAAAATGAGATCGGAAAAGTAATCCCTTACCTAAGGTATGATATGGTTCTTATGTATCCAAACCTCGTGTATAAAAGTAAAATAATTTTATGAATTTATTATAGAATCATAACCATTTTTATGATAACATTTATGATCATACATTCATCAGTCTGTTAGTAACATTTCATTGTAACTCGTTATTCGTGTACCAACTAATTTATGTTCTTATGTATGTTTTGTTAGATAAGTTCTTGTTAAAATTTTTAGGTTATAGTTAAATAATTTACATTATGGTATTAGTATAATATATATCATATTTATTCATTCAATTAATTTATATAATAATGGTTTAATGAAGATCGTATAGAATGAATCACATCGCAACGTTGAGACGGTAAGTCATACGTACGCAGAAGCGACAATATCATTCCCATAATTATTGAATGGTATTGAAATGAATAGTGTATAGAATATCATAATCAGTATAAGGTTATATTATTCATATATATGTATTATTTACACCATTATACCCATCAATGTAAGGTGGTGGTGAAAAAAATATTACACCACGACTTGGAGGTGGTAAGCCGTACGTATATACAAACAGTTATTTTGTTTTTTCATATAATGGATATATGGTTAAATAAAGTTGTTTCATATTTATAATAAAATATAGGTATATTAGTTATACTAATGTTATCATTTTATAATGAAACAAATAAATAAAAAAAATTAGAAGAAGAATGAAACTTGAATGATTGGTAGAAGAGATTACCTCTTCCTCGACGAGACTCCTTTGAATTTCAACTTAGGGAACTAGAGTTGGTATTTTGTGAAGAAACGTACTTATAGGTTGTAACTAGGGATGTTTAGAAGAGAAATGGCAAGGTTTTTTTGAGCTTGAAAGCTCAGAATCGAGTAAAGATGAGAGGGAGAAGGTGCCCTTTTATAGGAGATGAGAGGGGAAATTTTTTGAAAGTTCCAAAACATTAATCTATTATAAATTCAATATCTATTTAAAATCATCCAAAAAATATTTAATTATAAGATAAGATTATTTGGGTTCTAATACCCATAATCTAATAATATTTTTATAAGTTTTGAATATTTTTTTATCCTTATTTTTTGGATTTTCACTTATTTTCCCTTTTTAATTTGACAAGGATATCTTGTTATTTACACATAATAGGTTAATGTAATTACCATATCATGTCAAAATCCCCACAAAAATTTATTTATCACATATTTGGACTTATATTAACCATTTGGTAAAATATTATATTTTTAGGAATTTAGTATCATTTAATAAAATATTTTATGTTTTAATTTATGAATTATGTCAATTTTGGAAATTATTCATACTTGACCTTTAAAAAAAATTAAAACCTTATTATTTTGAACAAAAGTGATTAAAACATCCCTAATATGTCAATTTATTCTATAAAATTCATGTTTGACCTCAAAGTATTCTAATTAAACTTATTTTAATATTTATAAATTCATTTATTTGAATCTTTCATTAGTGAGGTAATCAATACATCATAATTGTGTCATAAATAAATTTATTTATCTAATGTATGAAATTATTAAAAAAATACCATGATAAATTAAATCTTTTTATCTTTCTAAAGAGTATTTATATACATAGGGATCCATTATATAACCAAATATTAAAATAAAATTATTAAAACATATATGTTTAGGTTATAATTATCCTTACATTAAATTAATTCTTATAATTTGTCATTTTCACATCCAAGTAAATCTTTGGGGTCCCAAAATCGACTGAAGTGTGCCCATAGTCAAAAATA
The DNA here is from genome assembly GCA_963277665.1 of Viscum album. NCBI lineage: Eukaryota > Viridiplantae > Streptophyta > Magnoliopsida > Santalales > Viscaceae > Viscum > Viscum album. Next base: position 722,212,764 of record OY728130.1, on the reverse strand, counting down.
TCTCTCCCAATAGGGTTAGGGAATGCTTTAGGGTAGTTTAATATTATTATAATATGATTTTTTACCAAGATTTACCCTCTAACCATGGAAAATAAAATAATTACTGAAGTTACTATTCATAATGTCCAAAAATAAAAAGTTCATATTTACACAATTTGAACCTTATGATTAAAAATATGGAATTAATTTTTCCAAATTTAAAAAACATAATTTTCAATAATTAATTTAAAATTAATCCCATTTTCAAAAAAACATGAGTTTTCTTTTAAAACATTGCAAAAGATTGAAATGTATTTACATATGAATTCAATGTAAAATTAATGAAAGTGACTTACATTGTCTGAAACTATAAAAATAAATTCTATTTATACATTAAAATCATTCAATAACATATCTTAACTATATAAATTATTTCTATGAAAAAAAAATTTTCCAATAAAATTTAGGGTATTTTAACTATTCATCAAAATATGAAAGTTATCAGAAAAATATAAAAAATTTATCCAAAGTAAAATTTTATGTCCTGCTTCCAAGTAAGATGTTTATATTGGAAAATATAAATTTTAAAAGTGTCAATAAATATATTTAAAATAGGTTCTCCATTAAAAGTCTGTAAAACCACTTTTTTTTTGAAAAGTACTTTTATCCGAAAAATTTATTTTTTCTCATATCATGTGTGAAATGAATGATAATGTTATATAAAATTAAAAATATGGTTAATAATAGTCATAATGACTATTTTATATCCTATTTAATTAATAATATAATAATATATCATTTTTTAGTGAAACTCAGTATCACATACAACGCAAGCTATGGAGGACGGTCGTACTTACATGTAACACAAGGCATGTCAGTGTTGCATATAGTGAAAGCTTCATTTAGTGTTGTGTATAATATAATCCAAAAATAGTTCATTTATAAATTGAACAAAATCTATACTAAATGTTGCGAAAAATAATTTGTATCAAATGAAATTGATATTGTATGTAACACAAGCCATGAATAATGTTGTGTATACTGCAAGCTAATATGGTGTTGTGTATAGCGCAAGATAATCTTGGTGTAGCTTACAATAAAAAACGTCAAATAAATTAAAAAGAATATACCTCATAAAATTTTGGGGTGTTACACCTTCACTTCTAGTCATGCTTTATATGTACTAACTTTATAGTCCATTTCTTAATTTTTCTTGAATAACCATTAAACCCAATAGGTTTTACATTATATACTTGGTCTACAAAGAATCAAAATTGATTTTGGTACATGGAATACATTTTAAAATGTATGGATTATTTCCATTTATCATCATACATTCCATACACTACTTCCTTAAATGGTTCGAGGTTCATTATTCTATGATAGCAATGTTTAATATTTTTTGTTAATAAGAAAACAATATCAATTTGATTATCTAACCTCTTGAGTGTTCCTATATAGTACTTTAGATTCATGAACAACTCCTTCTACATTAGTCATTTGTGGATATTATTTTTGTACGAACTTGTATTTATGTATTGCATTAACTTCATCAAAATAAATATTTCTCATACTATTTCCTTTGGAAATGTGTTACCATTCTTGAAATATATAATGTATTTCCATAATTGAATTTATATTTCATTATTTATATAGGTAATGTCCTTTAGTCTTCTTAGGATAACATATAAAGATTCTCATCTTGCTCCAAGATGTTAAATTTTCACATTGTATAATCATTAAAAATCATCACATCCTTACACACATATGTGTGATATAATTGTATTCTTTCCATATCTAAAATTATATAGAATCCCATATTCCACATTAATTGGTAATCATTTTAGTTTATATGTCTTTGTTTATAGTGAATATCCTTAAAAGGATAAACATAGAGTTTCATGAATCATTATCAATCTTATAATTTCAAGCATTGTATGATTCCTCCTTTCACTAATACCATTACATAGAGGTGTATAAGTAGGTGTAATATGTGACAATATCCAAAAATAAATTAAATGGTTGATTAAATATTGTTTAATTTATTCACCCTTATGGTATGAGTAGAGGTTCATAATAATTTTACCAAGATGATTCCTTACATTATTCTCAAATTCATTATATATATGAATGTTAAATGACTTATACCTCATTATGTATATATAATCATACCTAATAATGATATTGGTAAAAGTAATGAAATAAGAGAAGACATAACTTTCCTAAACAATAAATGTAATTAAAATATCAGAATAAACTAATTAAAATAGTTTTTTGTCTCTTTACACATTCTCATAGAAAGGTGATTTAATTAGTTTACCTTGTAATCATGCGTGACTTTTTTACAATGTTTTTAACTTAATAGAGTCTAAGTAACATAGTTGATGTAGTTTTCTTGAACACATCTTTTTTACATTAAATTAGTTGATATTCTATAGGCAGGTAGGATATGATTCATTCTCACTAGATTTTTGATTGATTACCAAAATTGGATTTTTTTAGTTCATGTATACAAGACCCATTGTTAACATTTTCCATAACATAACTTGACTCTTATAGATATGGAACAAAAACATCATTATTAACCAATTAAAATAGTTCATTGGCTCATTATCTATTCCCAGTGAATGGAGATTTATTTATTTTACCTTGTAAACATGTGTGACACGTATCCATGGGTATTAAATCAATGGAGTCTAAATACATTGATCGATGAAACTTTCCTAAATGCTTCTCATTTAAATCAACTAGCATGAAATTATATTGCTTGGTAGGATATGAGTCATTCTAATTGGATTTTTCGATGAATACCCAAACTATTTTTTCTAGTTCAAATATGTATATCTAATTTTAAATATATTCCATATCATAACATATGTAATCCTTATACTTAATATTTTTTTTTTCAAACCCAAAAATAACTTCATATTATGCCTAAACTGAACACTGAGATTATGTTTCTTGTAATATATGGTTAGTATAAAAACCATTCCACTTTGAAAAGTAAGATAATAATATCCCACCAATATTACATCTAGTCTCACTCCATTTTCTACTCAGTGATCCACCTCATATTTTTCAATAGTAAAAAATATATATTTTTTCAACATTTGAATACAAATGTGCTAGCCACATTAAGTATCAAATAACCAACTTACAGATATATACAGATTTAAATCGATGAAAAATAAACTAGAGTCATAAGTATCACATTTACTATTCTTCCAATATATTAAATTATTATTCTAGTGTCCTTTTATAACACATGAAAATAAAAAAACTTTATTTTCATTGATATCCTTATATATATTTGGATTCTAGAAAGGGTGGGGCACTATTTTATTTGGCTGAGACATAGACTTTGATACTTTTTCCCTTTCATTTCTTCTCCTTGATCACCTTAAGGATGAAAGATTTTAAATTCTTCATATCCTTATAAACGTAGAAAACTAAATCAAATATATTTTATATTGACTTATTCATGTTACTTATATTATAATTAATAATTAAATTCAAAAATCCTTATGGTAAAGACATAATAATGGGATTAGTTTATAGTTGTTTTTTAGTTTTAACCCAATGGACTATTGTTTCTCAATGTACTTGATCATTTTTAGTACAAAAGGTCCCTATGGATTCGTTTCTACTTGCCAATATCTTTACAATGCATTGGATATCTCATATCCTTATTTTCTATCTCAATCAGTATAACTTTAGCACAAAATAAAACATTTAGAAAACATATTTTCCCTCATATATTTTCAATAGCGCACTTGAAATAGATGACACCATGAAGAAGTCGACATCAATCTCATCTTCCATATACTTCTTGTATTTATCTTTATCTAAAATTATCATTCCCTATGGGGGATCTATATGATGTTGGGATTATATAACATAATGTTTCCTCTCAAAGTACAGTATTATTCATAAGTTCTTACACCACTCTTGGATGTTAGGGAAGTTCATAATATTCTCTTTATCTAATATTTATTTTTTTGAAATTGAATTATTTTTTGTTTCCATTTTATCTACTATAAATAAACATAGCATATTAGTACTTTATCATGATTATCAATTGATATTTTCTAATTATAAATTTAATTGTCTTAGCTGTTTTAACAAATCGTAGTATTTTCCATCTACTAGATTCAAAATACTCAGTTTCATCACTATTATAATGGAAAAGATCCTTAATCCTATATTGATATCATAAGTTACAAAATTACCACTACTATAAGATTCAAAGGTAGGATCTTGAATGGAAAACTACATTAACTCAAGAATACAATATTTGTTGAGTGAATTCCCATATCTTGAAAATATATTTTTCTAAATTTCCTAATCCTTTTCCCCTAAATTTTCTAAAAGATTGATATAACTACTTATTTATTAGCAAATTTAATTTTTTTGACCCCACACTCTATTAAGAACTCTATTGTATTAATATCCCCCCTTAACTAGGGCTGATGTGGACCTCAAACAATCCTTTGTGTCTAAATTCAAGTGATGGAAGGCATTTAATGAATTAATATTTTTTTGAGAGTTTTTTTAATTTAATCTTGTTGAAAGAACTATTTTTCTATTTGAAATTATTTTTCTATGTGATCGAAATCATAACATAACAATGCTTTAAATATGTGAAATTCAACCCAAATTTTCATTGTATATATGCTTTATTTTTTAATATTATACATTGTGATCATGGGTAATGAATACACATTAAAATAAATATAAAACATGCATATTATAAAATAAATAAATAATGGGGTGATCTCGATAAGTTAATTATTGGTTAATCCATAAAGAAAATAATTTATTAACCAAGACCGTAGGTGGAATCCATTATTAAATACGTGACTTGAATGGTAGAACCCACAATTCCCATTCATTACAGTTGATTTGTTTATGTTTGATCTCAACATGAACCACATTGCTATGAACTCCTCAAATATTTACAATGATTACTGACACACAAGTGAGGGGAACTGAGGGTGTGATATTACATCTTATTACATAAATGTGAACACAAAGACCCTTACACACATCAAATATGGAGGGATGATGTACAAATCATCAATATAAAATAATTATTTCATTTTAATACATAAATGAAATAATGAAATAATATAAATAATAAACCAAACATGAAAGAGGTGGTCTCGGCTCATGATCAGTTAGGGTGTAATTATATTTCATGAGGAAAATTAAATTTTTTATATTTCAACTGAAGGGTATATTTAATCCTTTAAACCGCTTAAAAATAATATTAATTAACTTTCAATTTTTCCCATAACACCCAAAATAATTTTATAAAATTCTAAGGAACTAAATTTAATTCCATAATTTAATTTCACAATTTTTTATGTCTATTTAGATATTATGTAGATAACATGGTATATCATTTGGGCTAGTGACTGACTTAATAGGTCATACTGGTAGGACACAGACTGAGTTGGTCTTACCCGAGATGAGGTGTGGTTGGACATCCAAATTAAGGATATCAAATTAGAATATATGCCCAACTAATATATATATATATATTATAGAATATTATATATTATTACATAATATATATATAACTACCACCCCCAAATTGTCGTGGAAATATGTCCATGACATTCCTAAAAATGGGGAGGTCCTTATGGTTTTTCTCCACAACCTTGTGAATTGGTTGTGGATAATGTTTTTTTTAAATAATAATAATAATGTGTTTTTGTTTCATTCATTCAGGTGAAATCATGAAAGAGACATTACCAAACAAATATTAATGCCTATGAAGACTAATTCAACAAAATATATGAATATATATTATTTAAACTCATACAAAAACACAAAATCATATATATATATATATATTAACATATATAACCAAAAATATTCATCTTAATTTTCTCCTAAAATCACTGGTATTCGATTGACCATAATGTGGTCATAAAATATTGTATTAATACACCATCTATTGTGTTTGGGCCATATTGAAACCCTCATTCAAAATCATAGAATCTTTTATTTAAATTTTAATGTTTTCAATTTTAATAATGGAATTTTACTCTTGTACTAATTAAATTAACTCGAGGCATAATAGTATGGTGGAAAATATGCAACTTCCAATTTTGGTTCCAAATTAATGATAAGAAAATTGAACCCACAAAAATAAAATTCACATATTATGGAATAGATTGTATGAGATTTAATTTATTCATGAAAAATAAAATCAATCAAAACCATAATGGTACATATTTGTTTGAAATCACTAATTTAATTCAATCATCGTTAGTGTGTCATTGAACGAAGGAATAAATCATAGAATCCTCTAGATCATCTACATATGAACCAAAAATGATGGATAATAGATCAAAAATTCTTTATCTCTATAATTTTAAATTGAAGATCTTCAAAACATCCCAGTGATCATGTGAAGAATACAGACTCGATTGGGAAAGTGAGATTGATATGGCTTTGTTTACCCTTCAATTTTTAACTCTAAAACATGTGAGAGATAATAGTCACACATTAATATTCATTAAAATGATGTAGTTCCATATTATCAAGTCTAAAATATTCATATATATTTAGGTTATACTTTTAAAATTTTAACTATAGTCCTAGGAAAGTGACAAAATTAATTATAGACTCTTATATACACTTCTAAATTAATTAACTTTTAATAAATGCCAGAAACATTTTATATCTAACTTGTAACATATTAACTTGTTACATGAAAAAATATGAAAAACTAATTTGGATAAATCCTCCAATAAAATTTAATGAAACCTTTTACATTTTATGTTTATTCAAAAAATTATGTTTTCTCATATTCACTTTTATGATCAGACAACTTTTGAGTACCTAGAAAAATAAATGCAATCAAAATTATTATAAACATTAGAAATGTAGTTGAATTATTTTTACATATGATCAATCAAAATCATACATTCATCAACCCCTATACATGGGACCCACTTTATCCTAAACTCATACTCATTCGAATGGTTAGAACTTTTGGATACACTTAGCACGTGACTGTATAGGTCCTTATCTCAATAGTTATGAGTCCAAATCACATACCCAATGTAGAGTCAATAAATCAATAATGGTCCATAAGAAGATAATGAATGTCTAAACTATGAATACCTTTTATTAACATGATTTGTATAATATATTCTCCATGAATCACATATATCATAAAACATGATGCAAACTTATGTCATCATCCTTTTCATACATTATATATTTTGTGACCTCTCCTAATGAATTTCCCTTCTTATATTTTGGAAATGGATTTGATGAAGGTACTATCATACCAGTCTACCTAGGCCCATGAAATATCTCTTAGTTGACTTAAATGTAAAAAATTATATTTTTATCATTCATCCAATTTCATTCCATTAATAGCGCACCCAACACAAGATACCTCACCTGGAAATAAATGTCAAGGTTTTCTTGTTGCATCAATGTATATGATCAAATGTAACACATTGATTATAATCTCAATCCCAGAGACCAATACACATGTTCATGGATAGTAAGACCCAATGACACCTAGAACATGTGGTGTTACTATTGGTAGGATAATCATTAAGATCTCATTTACTTGCGATCACCAAGTACATACTTCAAGGGAAAAAGTATCAATGCTTATGAGCCACCACCACCTAATATTCATACATTATTCATGTCCCATTAGTATGATTTATCAAAAATATAAGACATACTTTTAAGACTTCTATCATAGTATATTAAAGATATCATTATATCTTAGAACTTCTATAACCTTTTTATAAGACATGTAATCTAAGGAAATTACCATGTAAACAATAAATGCATGTGTATAAACAATATTATTATAAGAATAACCACATGTATATATAAATGTTTATATAGGTAATGGTAATAAAAGTATATGAAGTAATTAGGTCTAGGTAACCCACTCAAAATAGTAGTATCTTTGAAAAGGGTGTGTTGGGTATTCACTTAATCATCACTAGATTCACATCAATATGGCATAACAAGGATCCCGGTTTTACACTCTTTGGAGATATACTATGGCTAATTCACATTCTCTTTAACGAACCATTTTGAAGGATTTAAGTATGATGCTAACTAATTAGGTTATGTAAACTAATACTAAAGTGACCATCGATAAAAAAGGATTGAAAAAAGAGAACCAATGGTTGAACTAAATCTATCATATGTAAATAGTGAAGGTGGTATCAGGGAATTAATATTCATATCAATGTTTATATATTCATTAGTTGGATGTTATCCTCATAATTTTTGTTTTCATAATTCGGTTGCACTAGGATCCAAAAATAAATTCAAGAATGGTATGAATCTATAAAAAATCTATTTCATATAACCAAATAAGGGATTATAATTAAATACATGATAGTCAAATGATATTACAGTTATTATAGAAAACATGACTTTATAAGTCTTACATAATGTATAGAGGTTGATATCATAATAAAAATTAAATCTTGGTAATCTAAGATATTATCATAAGATAGTTACATTTATTGATGATACTCTGATATATTAAAAAAGTTATAAGGATTATGTGAAACTTATAAGGATATTTTTTTTGTAGTTCTACTTTTATGTTTTGGAAAAATGTATTAAATTTTATAAATTACATTGAATGTTGGTTTTAGGACAAGGTTATTTTTTTCGGGAAAAATGTTATAGAACACATGATTAAGGTACGAATAACTAATAGGATTAATATGTTCTTGATTTTTAGGTAATGAAGGATTGTTTTTTATTTTAGGAAAGTGATTTAGATACTACAGGTAGCCAATTTTTGATTTAATAAAAATCTATTAATGATATTTTTGGTGAGTTTTATCTCACATTTGAGATTATGATATACATTGACTGTATTTTCACTTTACTAACATGTGATTAATACTTTTTAGGGTTCAATATATAGTAAATTTTTAGTGTAATATATAATATCATTGTCGTATAATGTCTTATAGATTTGAATGGATTTTAGAAAGGTATGTTACTAAGAATATATGATTTGGGTTTATAAATGGGAACATGATTTTATGAATGATTATTGTTGTTTAAGGAAATATAAGTGAACCAATATTGACAAAGAGAGTATGGTAGATTTCATATTAGATGTTATATCATGAATGATGAATATGTTAATAATACCCTCAACTACATTCATTAGTTAGGAATAATTGAAATTAAGAGGAAACTTTTTATTTAATGGAGATATAATTTAATAACTGAAGAATTTAATATATAATTTTTTCTAAAAAATATTATGTTCAATATAATGTTTTATATACAACTAAAAAAATGAAATGTTCCTTGACCTAATAGATAGATACTATTATGAAAACTATAAGAAAATTTAAAACTCTAGTAAATAAGAATATATTATTTGTCTAATTTTTTTAAATTTAAATGATATATAATAAAGATGATTTAATTGTTCTTTCCTAAATAATTTCTAAAAGTATTGTATATTTTATCCTAGTAAATTAAATTGGATACCTGTAAATGATAATATATAATATTTCAATATATTAACCAATATATAAACATTATCTAAAATTTAAATTAGTGTTAAATAATACTTAGGAATCCTAGTGTGTAAATGGTCATTTTTCAATAAAAGTGGGCTTCTTTATATTTTTTATTTTACATTAAAAATATATTTTTTCATTTTATATTTTTAATTTGATAAAATAAAATTAATTTATTAATTACTTATATAAAAATGTACATATTAGTAATATTAGTTTTCTTTATAAAGTTTGTGATTTTTAGATGAATTGTAAATATATAGGTTTTTGTCAAAATAATGACGTTTATTACCTTATCAGTATATAAGAAAGACATACAATTTTTAGAAACTTTTACATTATAATTTAAGTGCATCAACTCATTTAAAAAAATTAAAAAAATTATAAATCCTATGCTTACCCTTATAAAATAATAGTAATATTTTTAATCCTAAAAAATTTATTTTTGGCCATTTTATTTATTTAAAAATTATTTTCTAAAATTTTAGTTTTCACTTTCCTGGAAAGCCACAAAAAATTATTTTATTATGTTAAATTTTTTTTATTAGAAATAAATTACATTTAAAATTTTGTCTTAGACATAAATTTAAAGCTTAAAACACATTTTTCCTTAAAAATATATTTTTACGCACTAGTTGTGTTTATTTTAAAATTAAAATTTCACATAGCTAGAAATATTATTTGATAAAATTATTTTAAAATTTGAATTGAAATGGTTTTAATATATTAAAATTTTCAATTTTAATTTTGGTTAATAAAATTTATTACTATTGTTAAAAAGTTATTTAAAGTACAAAACTCAATATCATGATATAAGTATTACCTCATTCTTAATCAATTATTATTAATATTTCCCTTATATACCATTTCATAAAAATTATATATATTTAAATAAGTATAATTAATATACTAGGATGTTATAATATGAAATTTAAAACCCACAGTTTTTTATTTCTATCCACAAATAAAAACAAAGGAACATTGATGGTGCGTATGCGCGAACTGTCGCTTCTACAAATTGACATCTTCTTTTTTTCATAACTATCTCTCATATATGTCTATATTGTTTTAATTATTGAATAAATATTTTATATATAAGATATTTATGACTTCTAAATGAATAAAAAATAATTAATTTTCATAAGTATAGTATGTTTAAAAATTAAAACATCACATATGTGTACATATGGGCCACCGCCTACAAGAATGTGATGTATTTTTTCATCTAGTATTTCATTATTTGTCCAAATATTTTAAAATTTGATTCATAATATTAATTAAATCTAAATAATTTCATTATAAATGTATAATAATGATATTATAACTAAATCCCCCCATAATCATATATATCTATTAATTATAGCATGTTCCTATTTTTGTTTGTTTAATCATTTACATAAACAATGATATAAATTTATATCATGGGTAAATGTAGAAAGATAATTAATTGTGATATTTGATAATTATAACTAAATATTTATTTTTCAAATTTTATTGAAATATAATTTTGTATATTTTATAAGTGATATAAACAATAATGTTTCATATTAAATTTTACCACCGAAAAGGATCATTTCAATACACCTTTAAAACATGATGTCCATTTTGAAAATATATAGAACTATTTTAATTTTGTGAAAATTAATATTAAAAGACATAAATATCTATAGATATAAAGATTATGAAGCATTTTTACAGCTCCTTTTAAAATTTTAAATATATATAAATAGTTACAAAAAATTTGTCCAAACAAATCTGAGTAATGATATTTGAAGAAACTGTATAATAAATAAATAACATATGAAAAGAGAAAAAAATTAAAAGAGAAATATATATGAATATTTTCCATAATAAAGTTTTTTTATATGTATTTAAATATCCATGAAGTTAAGAACATGCTCAGAAAAAATCATGAATTATTTTTTGCGATTCTTAGTCTCAATTATATCTCTGCGAGACATGTTGTATTTTGTGCATGATTTTACCATTTAAATAGAGTTCATATGATTTAATTCACATGAATGTATTTTATTGAATTATTTATTAATTCATGGGAGATAAAAAATCCATATCTTGTTTTATTCTTTACTCAGATTTTAATTCTTGTGTTACCTAAACTGCAATTTTTTACTATCTCAATTTTCACCCCACGAAACATATTTCTTATTATAAACCATGTTTTATTTGGAATGGTTCATCTATAGAACCTTTAGTATTTTATATCATGATTTTATATACTGATTAATTACATTCATTGTTTTATTCCATGTTTGTTATATTATGGATTTTTGATTAAAAATTTACAAAAGTTGTATGGGATTGTGATAACTAAAAATTTCTTCCGTTGAGTTAGAAATTTTCTTATTAAACCATTTTATTTCATGCCATATTTATTCTACCTAATAAATATATTTTATTTTACTCATTATTTTTGGGGTTCTATAATTATTCTTTATAACCCCTATATCAAATTATCATTACCACAAAGATTGTGTTACATGAATTGGTATTCTTAGTATCAATTCATATTTATTGAGAAATTCTTCTTGTTATGCAACAATTTAATTTTATATGGTATATATAATACCTATTATTAATATTATATGATGAATTATATTTTATTCATGATATTTTAAGTTCACTTCATTGAAATATCTCATTCAAGGGTTTTGAATTAATTGTTACTCAAGCCGTAAGATTTCATTTCCTATCCATATTTTAAAATTTAGATCTATCAAATGTAATAACCCACCGGTGGAATTTTTATAGTCATTATTTCATATAGAGAAATAATTTTTAATACCCTATATCTATCCTTAGGGAAATTTTTTTTCTTATTTATCTTCTTTTAAATTTGATGTTCAGTAATGTTTTTAAGAAATAGGGTTTTTGACAATGGCATTTTATAATATTAAAAAAAATTCTATCATTTCATAATCAAATGTTTTATCTTCCACTACATGATTTCTATATAAAAATTATCTCTTTTTTCAAGAATCAATTATTTGATATTTATTGAAAATTTCTATGTTAATATTTCATAAATTTTTTCATTCCACCCTTTTTTGAAAATGACTTTTCAAAAGAAACTACTGACTTTGTTTCATAGAATTTATATATATATATTAGAAAAGGAATATATTGTTAATTTTTTTCATGATAATAGATTTTCCATAATTTTGAAACTTATTTCCCATGTTTTTTAAGAATTAAATAATTTTTATATTTTCATTTGAGTTTTTTTAAAAGAGTTTTCATGGGAAAAAGTTCATTTTCATCCTAATCATCAAAGTAAAATTCTACTATTATTATAAAAGTATTATTAATCCATCAATTGATTATTTATCTATGTTTTCATTAATGGGATATGTTAAATATCTATATGAGAAATTATTACTCACTTATTTTTTCTTTCTTAATCATGTTTGGTGTATAACATTGATTATTTCTTCTACATATTTTCCGATTTGAATACCCTATTTTTTGTTACTTTGATTTAAGGGTGCACACCTAGATACCTATACATGAATTTATTGGGGAAATTAATGACATACCCATACACTATTTATATCTATAGTATAAATTAATTTTTTTTATTATCTTTATTGAATTTTATTTACCAATATATCTACGGAATATATTTTTATACTCATTTATTTTCCATGGGGTATAACCTATTACAAATATTGATGAAATTATGAATGTTTTCCTTATGTGATTAACTTTTAAAAGTATATGAAATCCATTTTATTTCCATTGTTTCATTATGATACAGTGTGTTTTAATATTTTTTGGAACACATATGTATGGATGATGATGGGTGGGGTCTTATATCACCCTCAAATAAATTTATTCATGTTTATTCCTCATGATCTCAAAAGGGTACATTAGATGTTTTATCTCAAGTAAAAGGGTAAAGTAGAGGATTTATCTAGTTCTAAATGTGTATAGAACATGTTTTATGTCATCCTAAGGGTAAATTAGATGATTATCCATAGACTAAGAAGGTACATGGGTGGTTAGGACCAACCTAATATGGGATAAATTTCTTGGTCGGTAACCATGAAATATTATTTATATGATCATATTTATTAAATAATTTAATGTTTATTATTATTATTATCTTATTCCCTCATTGATTATGTTTTTTGACTCATTTTTCAACACTCTTCTAGTTAATGTATCATGTTATTTCAAAACTCATTCCATGATTGTATTTCTATTCATTTTTGTGTATAATTTTTTTGTTGAAACCTAATTATACATAAATACCCATATTATGGCCTCTTATGATATTTGATTGTTATCTATTATTTTTAACCTTACTGAGAATCTGAGATAAACCCTTTCTTATGTTTCCATTTTTATAGGTTATGTGGAAAAGTAATACATATAATGTTTCTAGACTAGTATCTTTTGTGGAGGTTTTTTAGGAGATGTTTATGGATTATTAAGTATTATATATATGCTTATATAGTGGAAAAAATATCCATTTGATACAAGTAACATGGGTCATAATAGTTAGTTGATTATTCTAATTATCAAAAACTCTAAAACTAGAAATATACATTCATTGTAAATGTTGCATTATATCTTAATTATGAATTAATATCAAAGAAAGTATGTAAATGTTTTATATTTTAAATACAAAATCCAATAGTGGAGGTCATGGGTACCCAATGTTTCACCATTTAAAAATAATTAAACAATATAAATAGATAGAATAAATTAAGAAACATTTGTATAAACCAATATAATAATCACTACAAGATTCAAAACTCAAAAAAATACAGATAGTAATATTGTGTCTTTCACTCTCACTCCCATGTATATTACTCCAAGTCAATATCACTCTTTATGTAATAAAAAATTCAATGTATTTCCCCCATATAATATTCTAATTGAAATAATAAATCCATATAATTCAATCCTTAAATGTTGCATTATCATTAATATCCAACTCTCTCCAATCGATGAAATTAAATTTATGATAAAGAAATCCTCAAAGTTGTGAAACAAGAAAACAATCATGAATTAATTCCATCTAAGTAAGAGGTAAAAACCTATATTCAACCTCTTGAACACACTCCAACACCTTAGAGGGTCTAATAAAATTAAGATAAAATAGACTAACTCTATCAAACCTATACATCCAATAACATATTGGAAATTTTAGAAACACCTTATCAAAGACCATGAATTATAGAATCATACACCTTCAATCATTATATAAATTTTAATGGTGTTGATTAGATTCCATACTGTCATGAATTATTTGTAATTTTTCTATTATACACTACACTAAATTTTGTCCAAAACTACTCACACTACAAAATTAGTCCAACACATCAAGGGTTAGTAATTTTTACTATAAAAAGCCTTAAATAGAGCCATTCCAATGGATTTTCAAAATCTATTTTTGTATACATACCACATTAATGGAAAGTTATTCCCCCAAACCTCTAAAATCAAGAAAACATGCATACATCATGTTCATTATTGACATGATCATCTGCTATACATAGAAATTTTTATAAGGATAAACATTGTGTTAAGGTATAATTGGGGTGAAATTCACACTACAATAACTTCCACTCTTTTGAGGTAAAATGAAAATCTTAATCAAATGTTATAGTTCTTGAAACTATATGAAGTTTATCCTCATAATCTATATAAATCCACACCAATTAATTTGCAGCACTTGACACATTAGTTACATGGAAATTAGACAACATCATCAAATGAACTATAATCACTCATTTGATGTCACATCTAAAAAAATTATTGAAAAAATGGTTATTAAATCCAATAATATAATTTCATATTTTCCCAGAGGAACATTTAATTTCTATAACAGACCATCAAACACTATATACCAATATTTCACCAACTAATAGACCAAACATTGAAAAAAAATCTTAGTTTCCATCATCTTCATAAATGGATTCCATAAACAACCTCTAGGAGCATGATACATCATGTAAATACTATGAAATTATATTATAGGTGAGCTATGATAGTCACATAGATGATCTTCTCACATATCCTTTTGAATAAAAAATATCCCTAAAAAAACTGTTTCTGGAAATCCCCTAACCATCTGTTTTAAGAATCTTTATAAACATCATGATATCTTTATATCTCCACCTTAGGATCTCCCAAATAAAATTCTTATACCAAATATAATAAGGAATTTTGCATTTTCATATAATATTGGAAACCTATTTTTCCAACTTTCTCCATATCCAGATTCAAAGTTGAATGTCCACCCATTATCCTACACTTATCTCAAGCCTCTTAGGTTACATTACCACCTTACATCCTACATAGTTAAACAACTACTACATTTCCTTTACCTATATTATAATTGATATATAATTCATAATAAAATAAAAACAATATATATCTCAATTGGGGATGATTCAAATCTCATAGAGAGAGGATATACCATATGACCTTATGGTTTGTGAAGAGAATATAACACTATTTGATATGATAAGTTTACTACATCTTGAGAGAAAACTATATCCTTTCATGGTTGACATCATGGGTATCATAATTACATTCACGTGTAAAAATTGTCAAGACCCATATAAATTCACCACTATCACCAATGTTAATATGTATTCCAAAACAAGTTAAGAATAATTATATAAGACCACAGACATGTATCCTTGTGTATGAAAATGAAAAATAAGATATATGATTAACGTTTCCTTAAAATACATAAAAAAATATATGGAATTAATATGAATTTAATATATATTTATCCATCTAGACCAAATATATCAATGGAAAAAAAATCTAAGATAAATCTGATATTAACCTACTATAACACCCTATTATATTTTATAAATTATAATCCTTCACATAATACAGCAGTTCTACCTATGAAATGTCTATATCATGATCTAAAGGATCAACCACCAAACCATATTAATACATGAAATTCACAAGGAAGTGAACCGCATATATTCATATGGTATCCATAGAAAACATTCATACATTTCACTTTATCAAAGGAAATCCAAAAAAACATTAAATTATAGGCATGATCCTTCAATGATTTATAATACATGAAGATTTAATTGATGAAAAAAACCACAAAAACATCCAAAAACACTTTGAACAATGATTTCCATTAGTCCCATAATATTATTTGGTTATTAAAAAATATAAATGGAATTATAATGAACTCAATTTTTCTATTTGAAAACCATAAAAGAATATTCTAGAAGTATTTCTTCTTTACCATGATCTGATAGTTTAAGAGCCCCAAAAAGCATCAAAAACTAGGTATATAATTTCAACTTGTTTAATAACTTTTTAATGATTGCGAGTAGATAATAGATATTTTAAATCACTTGGTCCAACCTATAGTAAACGATTTGTATCCACAAAGAACCATCTTCATTATTTGAAAATAACATAGGAGCAATCTAGTGTGATGCATTGGGTAGGATGATTCCCTTCAACATTTAATCAACACCTTGAATCCACTACCCATTCAACTATAAAGTAGTGATCATAAAAAGGGATATAAAAATTTGAGATCTAGTAAGTTATAACTGTATATCAAATCCAATTTCCCCTAGAGATGAAAATTTCAAGACCTATTTAGGGAAAACATTCTAATATGCCTTCAAAACTCTCAATAATGCTTTTCCTACACACCCATTGAGCTCAATATTGTCCAGGACAAATGATATTAATGTGTCTCTAAGAACTGAGTAACCATTTGACAAATCACACTCACTAATGAACACTTCATACTTTCATTCGACATCATTAAAAAAATACAACCTCTCATACCAAAATATGTTCAATTGATGTATATATTGAAGTTATATGGTTGTCTATATTATATAAAGGGAAATAAGTTTTACTGATTCCTCTATATCATCATCTCACATCACTAAAACATTTTAGAGAAATCACACTAACCTAAAAATGTCATGGGAAAACCCTAGGTAAGTGGATTCCTATCCACCTTGAATCCCATTTCTCATTTCAAGGAAAGTATAATGGTGGTGTACACTTCTCCTAAATCAATCAATGAATAAACCATGTTAAAATGGAGAAAAATTTCCCCTCATGCGATATTGGGTACTTCTTGTCTAAGTAACTCAATGAATATATCTCCTTATGTTTCCCTCCTCTTCCTTTCTAAGCTTGATGAAATTCACCACCTCATCTATTCTCTTCTTGGGGTCCTTGAGTATAGGGACTATAATGACCTAGTATTTTTAGATATGAAAAATAAATTTTATAAATATTGGTGCAATGCATTAAAGTATAATGTATAATAAAAATAACATACATAAAAATTAAAAACACATATAATTTTCCTACACCAACATAGAAAATTATATAAAATGTATATATATATTATAAAATATTTAAAATATGCCAAATGGGAAAATAAATACATAAAACAATATAACATGAATTTTAAATTCTTGTGTATCACATTCTCTTATAATTATTATAATGATAAAATACTATATGTACAATGAAATATATTGTAAACAATATTATAATAATAAATAAATTTGATAAAAATTGAGTGATTTAATAATAAAGTAAATGATATTTATTTTTAGGAAGTATCACAATTATTAAAATAATATAATAATAAATGTCTTCTGGAAATAATAATAAGTCATTGAAATATTTATCAGAGGTATGTGAGTATTACAATTTATAAATGTTAACAATTAATGTGATTTTAAAAATCAAAAAAATTATAATTACATAAACTGACTTCTCAAATTATTGCACAATTCTGTATAAATTTTAGCATGTTTTATTTTATGTTATTTAGTAAAGTAGTAATTTTTTATAAAGATTTCAATATTACAATCACCTAATTTTGGAACATAATTTTATTAAAGTGTATATTAGAATATAATATCAATAGTAATATAATTACTATATAATAATAAGTACAAATGTAACCAAAAATTGAAAAAATAAATATAATTCACTCTAGATAAAATCATTTTTATAATTATTTTATGATTTCATGATTTAATATAACATAACAATAGATTTAAATCATTTATATGGTTCTTGAATGTCAAAATTGATTTGGGAATAATTATAAGGACATGAACTCTAGAATCCCAGAGTTGATGCCCTACTTTATTACATTGGTAAAATAAAAAAAGTTTTCACATCCCGAAGGAAAAAATAGTTATGCATTTTTTTTTGGAAAACTAGATACAAACCTCTGTTTTACATTATATCTTGAAAGAAGAAACAACATATCATCTCCATTGGAAACACCCATAAACATCTAGATTATCCTCGCATGTCATCCATAATATATATATTTGCATCCTAAGAAATGATAAAACATAATGAAGGCATGATGTCAAATGTTCAGTAACGGTAACTAATAAAATAAATTATTAAAAAATATAACATGGTGGATAACTAAAAAAAGCCATGACATTAAAATATAATCTTGATCATAATATGGTAGGAATAAAAGAAAAATGAATAATAACATATAAATAATCACTTGAAACAAAACCATGGATATTATACCAGTCAAATAATTTCATGGATTATAAATTACTAATATCATGATGAGGTAATTCATAATTCTGGACATCTAAAACATATTGTTAAGGCCTTGGCCAAGGCATCTGGAAATTGATGGTCAATGCCTTTCCCAAAATCCATTTAAATTTCATCTCATGAGACCTACTGACACATAGAGGGGATATAGTGGGCCAAAAAAATCTCTTTCTATGTCTAATTCATTACTCATATGAATGGGGTTAAACATAAACATCATAGGCATGTGAAATGTAAATAACTTTCCACAATCTATAAACATATTAATTAACCATTCCGAGTAGAATGTTGAATGATAACAAGATAACATATTCATAGTTAAACTAGTCATAAACAATTTAATAAAATATTTTAGATAATAATCATAACATATAAATCTTAAAAAATACTAATATTTAATAAAGGTTTTGAAATAGATAAAAATACTCTAATAAATGAATTGAGGAATTCCTGAGTGAAATACATCATTTACTTTGTAGAGAAGAGTTCCTTTGGAATAATTATTTTTATTTCTCATAATTGTTTGTATAAAACCATAAATGAAAAAAATTATTTCTCATAAAAAATTAGTGATTTTAGAAAGGAAATATTTTCATAAAATAGATTATTGATGGTACATGAAATCATTTAAGAAATCGATACATTCCCTTTAATCGGGCATGCGTATCGGGAAGAATTGAGAAGGGGTCCTTGAAAAACATGTATTTATTATAAATGAATGATTAAATTATATGGAAAAATTATTTTTAAATTTTTGAAAAGAATTTATAATAACTATATGAAAATAATTAAGAATTAAATTGGTGTATAGAGGAAAAAATGGTAACCCGAATGAAAATGGATGTTTGGGAAGAAACTCTTACATTGTGTATGAAGGTGTTATGAACTTGAAATTAATGTATTATATAGTAAAATTAAATTAAATAATTAGGTAATTTAGAAACATTTATAAATTTAATTTATTTAATATAATTTTATTATGTTTATTTATAGTATTTTCTATGAGTTATAAGATACAATTTTATCGATCGGGAGAATTTTTTTCCTTGGTTTTCATGATATTTTTACTTGAATATGAGTATGGAAGTTCGTGTAAAATGGTTATAATTCAAAAAAAATTAATTATATATTATTAATTAAAATCCCTAATATTTATTGGTCTTATATTTTTTCCATATACGATGATGATCTGTTGGATAGAACTATAATGACAATCATTTAGATATTTTTAAGGGTTTTTCGATCATCATGGAATAATTATTTCTTATTAATTAATATGATGTATATATACTGGTTCTAGAATAATAAATAAATTATAAGATTTATAATAAAATATTTTCTAACCATATTTATGGTTTTATAAAAAAATTTAATTATGGGGAAGGAAAATGAAATATTTTTTGTCCATGAAGGCAATAAAACCACACCTCATGGATAATGTATCCATTTTTAGAATAAAAGTAAGAGAAAAAGAGTTTGATGGTGGATATTAAATTAACATGAAATAATTATAGTATATAAATTATAGTCTATTTATCTTGACTCGATAGGTTAGGAGAGGGAAGGTTAATAAAATAAAAGGAATTTAAAAGAAAATAAAAAGGATAACGTTTACCTCTTGAATTCTCCTCATTGGGAAACTCCTTAAGGGGATTGGTTTTGATATTCTGTTGAGAAAAAAATCTCCTAGACATGGATGAGGGGCATGGGAAGATTATTGTACTGAAATTTTATAAGTATCAATTCTTTGAAGCTGTGAGGGGAAAATGTGGTGAGGGGTGGTATTTATTGTAGAGGAGAGGGGTATTTTTTAGATACTTTATTTATTTGTTTAATATTTTAGCTCGAGACTATGAGTAATTTGAGAATTATCACTAAATATATAAATATAATGAAAAATGTTTTGAGATAATGTTCTTACATCACCCATACATCACCTACGACTCAAAAATCCAGGTTTTTAAAATTTATCGTATATTATTATTTTTTACTATTCACAAAAATTCAAGTATTTTAGAAAAATTAAAAAATTTAACCCTAACTATTTTTCAATGTGTAAAATTTTAAAATGAAACCCATTTTTGAAAAAATAAATTTCTAAATATTAAAATTTTACTTTTAAATTAAAAATTTCATTTAATAAAAAAAATTCATATTTTAAATTTATAACTGATTTTATAGCACTCTAAAAATTAACTAATGTCTCACAAAAATAATCCTAAAATCATAAGAAAGATATTTTAATTCATGATTACATTTTATGAAAATAATTTTTTTTAAATAATTTTATTAATTATAAAAATGAAATTAAATATTTATGACTTACATAAATACTAATAGTTAGTTAATTATTTATAAAATATTCATTAACTTAAAATATGATATAATTAAATCATAATTTCATTTATAAGATGCATAAATTTTATTTATGCTTTCATGGGTGTGGTTTCAATTCGTTTTCCAATTTTATTATTAATAAGGGTCATATTATTATTCTTATGGTCAAGTTACTATTTCATCCTTATAAGTTCCTTAGCTTCTAGAAATACGTATTATTTCATTCAGTCTTCATTTATAAAGTTTTTATTGTGCTATCTATGTGATATTTTTTGATTTATACTATATATAATAATTATAATAAGTTAAATGTCATTGATTATATCATCGGTCATTACATTCTCTCCTCCTACCAAAATTTCATCCTCCAAATGTACAGAACATGACCTCTTAAAAATATTTTTGTTGTTCTTCTTCATAACATACCCTTGATTCCACATAGCCTCTTTAGTTTTATGATTTTTAAAATGTACCTTTACCAGCTTAGTTGTCTAATCACTACAGAAAAATTCACATCTCGCGGTGGTTTTTTTTGGTATGGCAGCAGTTTAAACCGCCGATATATGCTTCTGCGGCGGTTTCCAAAAACTGCCGCTCCATTGTGTTTCGGGACACTATTTTTGGTGGTTATTGGTGTTTAGAAACAGTTTATAGGAACCGTCATAGTTTGTGCATTTCATGGTGGTTATGATGTTTTTTAGCGGTGGTTATGACAGGCATGGGATTATTTTTTTAGCGGCAGTTTTATCTACGGCTAAAAAATGTAAGTCCCTGGCCGGGAGAACCACCGCTAAAAACATCATAACCTCTGTGAACGTCATGTGGAAGATGGGACACTGCAGCATCGGTTAAAAACACCACTAAATTTAATACCGTAGTGGTAGTTATAATCACTACTAATAGAAAAATGCTGACATGTAGCTATAGTTTAAACTGACGCTAAAAACAGATTTACAAAACAAATAGCAGCTTCTACAGCTTCTGTACCAATACCCTAAAAAAAACAATTCCCATAATACCAAAATATTTATACCACACTCATCTGTTATAATAAATGATTCAAAACTCATTAAGAACAACACATATCTAGGGTGTACTACCATCACATAGCATGTATTTTTTTGGAATGAGAAACCAACACACACTCTCTTATTCCCACTATAGAGTAATCCTCTGGGAACTTCCTCACTAGTTCTTTCCCATAATCCTACTTAATATTTCCCAAACCTAATGGGTACACACTCCCATACATCATGATCAAAAAACTATAATCATGATCCAATGAATCATGTCTGGTCATATCTGGTTCATGCTCACGACCCACTTACCAAGAACCACTGCATGTCAGTAAATTGAATACCCCAAAGCATCTTAGCCATACAAAGGCACACCACATGATCACCCACCACATATGAGTCGTTCTCAAAATGGAGATCATATACCTATTCTATACTCAACATTACCTTGACAAACTAAGATATCAATCTATAAGGATTGTAATCCAATTAACCCTACCCTCTCCCCTAAACTAAATACCAAAACCACTCAGAGTTTTTCTCATCCCATGAACACTGAATTACCATGACATTCCTCAACCCTTTCATGGTTACCCGCATAACCACACTATTTTGTTATGGTTAATAACATAATTATGATATATGATAAAACACAATATAATATGCATACCATGACATTCTTCAACCCTTTTATTCATATTTTTTCAATTCTTCACTATGATAAAGTTATTGGAAATAGAATGGTTGGTTCTGTTAATGCTTTGCACTACCACAAAAACAATTTTTCCCAGCGCCCCCTTTATCAGCGCTAACGAAAAAGCGCTGATAAAAGGGGGGGGGGGGCTTTAACAGCTCTAAAAAAAGAACTGATAAAGGGTGCCTTTATCAGTGCTAAAAAAGCGCTGATAAAAGTACCCCTTTATCAGCGCTTTTTTGAAAAGCGCTGATAAAGGGTCGAATTCAAACAATTAAAAAAATATATTAATATATTAATATATAAATATAGTTATATTGATATAGATATAATATATAATTTTTAAATTTATTTTAGATAAGTATAAATGTACATTAACACTTAATATACTTAATATATAAGATATTTAGTGAAAATGACTTCTTAAAAAATTAAAAAAATATTCTTAATTAATAACTTGCTAATTATTATGAATTATTAGTCATTTAATAACAATTTAAAGACTAAAAAAATTAAAAAAATGAAAAAAAGATCCAAAATAAGTTGAAAACACAAATCAAACTTCAAACGACCATAACTTTTGATCCGGGTGTCCGTTTGAGCTCAACCACATATCAAATCGAAGCCTACGACGAGCTCTACATAATTATAATTAAGGGGGGACCTTGGTTAAGCATTGTTTGAGGCTAAAAGAGGCCCAGAAGGCCTCCAAAACTGAGTTTTTAGTCGGGGTACCCAGATTTTTTAATATTTTGTGGGTTTTCAGCCTCGTTTGAGGGGGTATTATTGGCTTTTTTGGTGGGGACTGAATTTATTCCAAGGTATTACATTCATATTGATATTATTTCTTTGAAATTTTATCATTTTTTATAATGAACTGCTATTTATAATCAAATATATAACTATATGAACATATTTTTTATATATTCACACCTAAAAATTAAAATTTTAAAATAAATAATTAAACATATTTACATATAAAATATATTAGCTCTATCTAAATAATAACTAATAACCATTTTATTTAAAATACCAATATACGAATATTTATATAACTACTATATATTAATATAACTATATATATATTAATCTATCCATATATATATATATATATATTAATATAACTACATATATAATAATATTACTATATATATATATTAATATCACAATAAATATATATATTAATATCACTATAAATATATATATTCATATAATTATATATATATATGTATATTAATATAAATATATATTACTATATGAATAAATATAACTATATATATATATAAATAGAGATATATATTAATATAACTATATATAGATATATTAAAATAACTATATATATATATATTAATATAAATATATATTACTATACGAATAAATTTAACTATATATATATATAAATAGAGATATATATTAATATAACTATATATATATATTAATATAACTATATATATATATTAATATAACTATATATATATTAATATAACTATATATATATAGATTAATATAAATATATATTACTATACAAATAAATATAACTATATATATATATATATAAATAGAGATATATATTAATATAATTATATATATATATATATTAATATAACTATATATATATATATATATTAATATAACTATATATATTAATATAACTATATATATATATTAATATAACTATATATATATACATTAATATAAATATATATTACTATATGAATAAATATAACTATATATATATTAATATCACTATATATATATATTAATATAACTATATATATATATATATATTAATATAACTATATATATATATTAATATAACTATATATATATTAATATAACTATATATATATATATTAATATAACTATATATATATTAATATAACTATATATATATATTAATATAAATATATATTACTATACGAATAAATATAACTATATATATATAAATAGAGATATATATTAATATAACTATATATATATTAATATCACTATATATATATATATTAATATAACTATATATATATTAATATATCTATATATATATTAATATAACTATAACTATATATATATATTAATATAACTATATATATATTAATATAACTATATATATATTAATATAACTATATATATTAATATAAATATATATTACTATACGAATAAATATAACTATATATATATATAGATATCATGAAATAACAAACAAATCAAAATAGAGTAGTAGTAAGGGCTTAGACGTGCATGTGGGAGGTCTCGAGTACAAAACCTGCTAGAGGCCGAGACGCGTGCATGGGGGTGGATGTTGGGGGTTAGCGCTGATAAAGGGTGTAGGGGGTGAGTGCGGGCGCTGGAGGGGATAAAAAGCGCTGTTAAAAAGAGGGATTAAGCGCTATAAAAGCCCCCCCCATGATTGGCATGATTTTTTTTAATTTTATTTAATTTTTTTTATTTTTTTAACTTTTATCAGCGCTTTTTTAAAAGCGCTGATAAACGGGTCCTTTATCAGCGCTAAAACGAAAGCGCTGATAAAGGAAGCGCTGATATAAGACCCCTTTATCAGCCTTAAAAAAACACTGATAAATGGGTACTTTTATCAGCGCTTTTTTAGCACTGATAAAAGACCCCTTTTATCAACGCTGTTTTTTAGCGCTGATAAAAGGGGTCTTTATCAACGCTGTTTTTTAGCGCTGATAAAGGGGACCCCCCCCCTTTACCTTCGCCGGCTTTAACAGTGCTTTTCCTAGCGCTGTTAAAGGCCCTTTTTAGCGCTGATAAAGGGCGTATTTGTAGTAGTGTTGGTAGGGGACTGTTGTAGGCTGTTGTGTCCTAAATATGCATACTACACTCATGAAATCAAGACATACAAGTAAACCTTAGAAATCAATAAAATACATAAAAGAAAACATGACAAATCAAGAAAATTTTAGGTCATGGAAATGTTTGGTGGAAACTATGTGCCACACATGATACATATACAAACCAATGTTGAAAAAATATTTTCACCATCTCCAACTCCAATATATCAAAAATACAAATAATCATACTCTGATGATGAACACATATCATCACCCTCTCCACCTCCATCTCCACGTCCGACTACCACCTTTAAGAACATTATATTGAAAATTAAATAGTGTTGCATATTTATATTTAAACTTAAAAACAATAAAATATTGAAAAAAAATGATTTTGAATTTTTGTGATTTACCTACTGACCACCAATCGATACAGTACCACTAGGGGCATATATGATCATCTGCTAACGTATTTTAGTTAACTCTTTTTATAAAGCGGATATTTGATCCCCCTTCCTGTGAACTGTGTTTCGTAGAGAAAAAATAGCTTTCTTAGCATCTCTGGGTATGGGCTGACTACAACCAAGAGTAGATGCAGCTGCTATCCCTGGTGGCCTTCTAAAAATATCAGATGGTATGGGTCCTAAACCCATCCTGCGCACTCTACCAGGATGCTCCTTCCCAAGGACTTTAGCAACCGGGTCATCTTGGGAGACTGAGTAGGACTGCTCAGGATTGAAATCCCATAGTTCTTTAATTTTTACATATAAATCAAATATAAATATATATTAACATATAAAAAACTAATAATAAGTTATTTTTAGTAAAAAATGAGTTCATACCCCAACTTCTTTGGAAGGCTCATTAACAGAACATCAATCAGATTTTTTGTGAACATCCAAACACACTTCAGTTCGGGATGCTTCGTACCCTAAACTCTATGACTTAATTAAACAAAGATAAATAAAAAATTTAATTTATTAAACAAATAAGATTTTCTTATAATATTTAAACTAATGAAAAGATTACCAGAGTCGATCGGCTTCTAGAAAAGCTTTTTGACCCCGCATTTTGAGGGATGACTTTCTTTGCCCAGCTTGATGCATTCTTTCTTGAGATATCCTGAAATAAATAAAATGAATTTTAATAGTAATGTATTCAATGTCATCTCCTCTTCATATACATTTATAAATGTAAAATGAGGTTAATATAATAATATATATTTAAATACCATCTGTTTCTCGTCACAATGTCTGTTAACAAAAACCTTCCACTGTTCTTTGGGACCCCCATTGGGTAGCTTCTCATACATTTGTTGGACGGTCAACTAATTATCATTGACATCTCCCCACAATCTCTATTTGAATCCTTTCCATTTCTTACCATGTTTTTTCAACATCCACTTTCGTACTTTCACATCAGCAACTGTAAAGTGGAAAAACATTTGTATACCGAAATTCATTTTGAACATATTAATAACATGACATTCAAATACACCGTAATGTATTAAAATTACCTTTATTGGTGAATACAAAACATCATTTTTTCAACTTGGAGGCATATGTATCCAATCATCATAAGAAATAGGAAGGAAAATGGGGTCCGCTTCTAGCTGGCCTAGAATTTGGCCAAGTAATCCCACGACATCATCCATAGAGACCCCATATGAATTGAATAGGACAACTATATTCTCTCCATTCATATTCCAAACATCTGAACTTTTTATATTTTTCTCCACATTCGCATATTTTTCATCTTTAATGAACAAACAGTTAGTATAAAAAAGGCGCATTAAATTAATTTATATTAAAATTTGTACATATAACAGTTACCCTCCAAAATGTTCGTGATGAACTAGAAGTGGCGTGCCATAGGCCGACTTATGAGTCTACTGAAGGGGGAGTCGATTACTCAGCTTCTAAAGGGACTCTCACATAGGGTGTCAGAGATGGTGCTGGGGGCAGGCAGCTGGTGGATCAGATGCCATAGGGAGGGAGACACATTGATCATCATCTATCGCAGTAGTGGATGAAACAATGGATCACTTCTTCCTTGTCATTCCTATCATTTAATCAAATAAAATTAAGTTTAGAACATATATTTCAAAAAATTAGGTATAAAAAAAATTAAAAATGACAATAGATGCCCATTACTAACAAAAAAATACATAACAATGACAATGAATGACTGCATTAATTAAATGAGTGGTTGCTGAATGAATAAATAACTGTACATACAATCATTTTCCCCTTCAATCATTTCTATTTCCTGCTCCATTACTTCATCCACTTCATTTATCCTTGCTAGACTAATATTTTCAATATCATAATGGACAAATAATTCTGTTTCTTGTTGTTGACGAGAATCAATTTCAGAGGTCAAATCTTCCACTTCATCACCCATATCATACAAATATCATTGTCTTATGTGACCAACTACACTCCGCCCTTCATCGATAATATCATTCACATAATATACCATTTTTTCTTACGCTGTTAAGATATATGGATAATGTAGTTCATGATCACCAACATGCATCAAGCGAGAGAACTTCATAGAAGTAAATTGCAAGGAATCTCTTTTAACACCTCTGATAATATTGACCCAATTGCATTTGAATAAAACAACTGAAAAAATCCTGTGGTAGTTTAATTCAGTAATATCAGTCATCTTTCTATAGTATTCCACTTCAGAAAATGTAAATATACCACTATTCTCTGTTTTCAATCCCTCTTTACGATCAACTATACGAAATCTAAATCCATTCACGTTGTAAACGTTGAACATTCTAACTTTTTTTAGAGGACCTCAAGAAAGAAAATTCAAATCATCTTACACCTCTACTCAAGTATCAGTATTCATGATCTAAAAAAGATATATACTTTATTATATTTTCAAAATATATGTGTCAATATAATATTCATATTTATTTCAATATTTATGAACATACACGCTGTGAAAACAATTCTATATGCTCTTTATTAACAGCTTTCATTATATCTTTCTCATTTCATGTTCGGCCACTCATTTGTCCCTTTCATTGTATCCTCAACTCTTCAATAAATGGATCTACAATTTCACTATTCCTCAGCACATATCTATGTGCCTATAATAATTCCAATTCTGTTAGTTTCACATTTGAGGTCCTCCCAACTAATCAGTTAATAGCAGGAAATATTTTTGATTTCTGAAGTATTTGAGATTGAATCGATGTGTCATCAACATGTCCAACTCGATTAAATATTGTCTCAATATCATCCAAGTATCCAGAACAAAAGGTAAGAAACTCCTAATCCAAATAGCCTTCAGCAATAGAGCATTCTGGTTGAGATTTATTTCTCACGTATGATTTCAAATGCCCTAGATATATGTGAAATAAAATAAACACAATTATTCATTTATTTAAGTTCCAAAAATTGTTTACTTAACTGAAAAACATATAAATAATGTACCTATCAATTAGATACATCCATAGATAATGAACGGGGCCTCCTAATTTATCTTCCTCAACCTAATGCATAGTCAAATGCATCATTATAGAAAAAAACGGCAGAGGATAGATCATCTCCATTGCACAAAGGGTCAATACAAACCTCTCCTGTAGGTTGTCACGATGAGATAGGTGTAAATATTTCTCACATAGTTGTCTGAAAAATGTACAAAATTGGAGTACAACAACAGTAATGTTTTCAAGTAATAATGTACGCAATTCCAATGGTAGTAACTGTTGTAAAACAATATGTGAATCGTGACTTTTCAATCCATGTAACATACGATTCTTCAAATCAACACACCTAGAGATGTTACTTGAATACCCATCAGATACCTTTACATTCTTTAATATTCAAAGGAATATATCTTTATCCCTATTTTTCAATGCAAAAATTGTCATAGGATACTTTTCATTCTCATCTGGAAAGAGATCATGTTTTATGTTCATTGCTTATAAGTCTTTGTGATCATTGAGATGATCCTTTGACTTTCTATGATCATTAAGCAATGTGAAAATCAAATTGTCCCAGAAATTATTCTTAATATGCATCACATCAAGATTATACCACAAAAAATTAAATTCCCAATACCTAAGTTTGAGGAATATAATTTTTTTTCTTCCGTTGTTGTGTTCCGATTTCGCTTGACGATGCACTTCGAACCAATTTCCTGCTATCATTCAAATGACGAACCTTCCCAAATTTTGTTTCATCATTTCCAATATGTGTCAATATTTTAGAACCAATTAACAACTTTGGAGGTTGTCTATGATCAATGAAACTGTTAAATTTTGATATATTCAGCTGAAATCTATGAGATGCATCAAAAAATATTCGATGGCACAAGAAGCACCATTTTCTACTGTGAGGTAGCCATTTGGGCTAAAAATAAATGTTACAAACAGGAAAAACCAAACCCCTATAAGTGTTCCAACCAGATAAATTCCCAAGCC
This sequence comes from Viscum album, assembly GCA_963277665.1. Lineage (NCBI taxonomy): Eukaryota > Viridiplantae > Streptophyta > Magnoliopsida > Santalales > Viscaceae > Viscum > Viscum album. Next base: position 722,182,369 of record OY728130.1, on the reverse strand, counting down.
CAGGGAAGTCACTAATTGTCCACATTAAAGTCGCAATCATTTTGAACATTGTCTTAGAAGAAGTATCAAATGTCTTCAAACCGTTTCTCCAAAAACCCTGTAATTCTTCAATTAAAGGCTGCATGTATAGATCAATATCATTTCCAGGCATTTGTTTTCCAGCAATAACAATAAAAATGATAAAAGAAATTTATTGCATACACATCCACAGAGGCATATTGTAAGGGATCAAAACAACTGGCCAAATGCTATAACTAGTACTCAAAGTCCCAAATGGGTTGAATCCATCTGTAGCCAATCCCAATCAAACATTCCTAGGATCAACTAGAAATCTGGATGTAATGAATCAAATTTATTCCATGATTTTGAATCTCGTGGATGTCTCATTAACCCATAATTGTTATTATCTACAGAATGCCACTTCATGTGTTCGACAGTTTTTTATGACATGAATAATCTTTTCAATATAGGATTTAAAGAAAAGTAACACAAAACCTTTGCAGGTGTGTTACTTTTCTTCTTCTTCTTCTTCTTCTTCATGAAAGTATGTTGATTCAAACTTCCAACATCACCCATTGACTACCATCACTACAAAAAAATGACTTATACCAACAGAAATTTATTGACAGACAATATATCTGTTGGTAAAAATGAGCAATTCCAACATATATTAAATTTTATCTGTATTAATTTTAAGTACCAACACTTGTTTTTACCAATGAATATATTTGCTGGTATTGATCATTTAACACCTACAGATCTTTTTCCAACAGTAAAATCTATTGCTTTATCATAGTAATAACAACATTTTTTCCCAGCACTTGTATATATTATTAATAATAATCATTACCAACAAATATTTTATCATAAATAAAATATGTTACAATAAAGCATTCATTGATAATAACCAAGAGAAACCAATTTTATTATATATTATTATTTTTATGACCAAAGTCAATATTCACTTTTAAAGGTTTTATTAAAAACATCTCGTATATATGAATATATACACTGCTTATATTTTCCAATGTTTTTCATTATAATAAACATTTGAATGCTTTTCATAAAAAAAATTAAATTATTATAATATTTTAATTTAATAAACCTAATAAATAAAAACATAGTAATGGATAAAGAAATAATAAACATAATTGAAATATAAGTAATTAATAATTGATATTCACATATTGAAAATTTTTATATCATAAAGAAAAAATATTAAATTTTATTTTATTTTTATTCATTATATAACACTAAATTAATTAATTATGTAATGTTTATATTTTATATCATAAAGAAAAAATAATAACTTTTATTATTTTTTATATTCATTATATAACAACAAATTAAGTAATTAAGTAATGGGTATTTAGAGATTGATTTTTTTATATAATACATTATTATATATTATATTTACTTAATAATACAAAATTAATAATTTTTATATATACATAATAATTTTTATATATAAATATGTTTTATGTAAATAAAAAAATAACCCTATGTCACCCCCCCTACACCCGTAGCCGCAGCCGCCACCCTCGCTGCCGCACCCGCCGCCCTAGATCCTAGTAGATGCCGCCCTCACCCCAGTAGACTCTGCACCCAGCGCCCCCCCCCCCTCACACCGTGGTTATCTCCCCTTAAATATTTTGTGCGGGACCTTCAGGTTTCCCGGGAAATCATCACCCGCCAAATCTGCCCTGTGCATGCCTCTTTCCCCAATCTTCAGGGCAGATGTTCCCACCCCACAATCCAGTTTTGCAGCATATAAGGTACCATGAAATACCTTAATCTATGATTTCTGTTTCTAGGTATGGGATTCCCATCACCTATGATTTATTGAGTCTTTGATTCATTTAATAGCCTCCTATTCATTGGTGTATGTATTTCTTTACTACCCCCCCCCCCCTTTTGTCCCATATTCTACTGAAACATTGGTGAATTTTATTTGAGATAATAGTTTATTCCATTTCCCTAAAAAGACTGATGAAACAAACGAAAAATCAGTTTTCAATTTTAGTTCATTGTCTTTTATGGTTCGAGGTTTATTGTTTTTTTATTTCATGTTAACCAATTTTATAATCTATATTAAATTTTAATACGATTTAGAAAAAAAGGGTTTTTTTATTGTGGTTAATTGCTTGAAAATTGAATAATATGCAGGAAAATTCATAATTAATATATTCAGTTATAAGAGTTGGGTGAAGTTAAGGAGAACATCTCAAGATTATTTAAATGGTGTAGATTTATTCCTTGATATTGCTTTTACAACCTCAGCAAGGGATAACATGATTGTGTGTCCATGTCGAAGTTGTGCTAATCGACATTATTTGCATCAAGATGTTGTGAAAGATCATATCATTATCAAAAAATGGACACCGATTATCAAAAATGTATTTGGAATTTTCATGGGGAGTTGACGTTCAACGGTGATAATAAATGTTTTTAGTGTTGAACATGATATTTCGTCTGAAGATGATATACTTCACATGCTGGGGGATGCCTTCAAATATTAGAAACCATACAATACATCATCATGTCATTCTAATGAGGTGCAAACATTTTTTAAATTGGTTTAAGATGCTGAGAATCCTTTATACCCCAGATGTGAAGAATTTACTAAATTATCTTTTATAGTTGAAATGTATCATCTAAAATGTTTACATGGGATCACTAATATGGAAATTGATGCTCTTATAAAACTATTTAAGAGATCTCTTCCCAATGATTCAACATTACATGACTCATTTATGAAGGTGAAAGGGATTATCATGAAACTTGGCCTTGATTATAATAAGATTGATGCATGCCCGAATGATTGTGTGTTGTTTCATAAGGAAAAACATTTCCATGATAATTGCCCAAATTGTGGTGCTTTGAGGTGGAAAACTGCTGATGATGGAAGTATTATGAAATTAACAAATGGTAAAAAAGTAACAATGAAGGTTTTGCATCACTTCCCTTTGATAACTAGGCTTAAAAGGCTATTCGTGCCATCTAAAATGGCCCCTCTCATGACATGGCATGAGCATGAGTGAGTTAAAGATGAAAAGTTAAGGCACCCGACAGGTCATTTGTTTGGAATGATTTTAATGATAAGTACAATGAGTTTTCAAGTGATCCAAGATATATTAGTATAATCTTGGAAAGTGATGGGTTTAATCCATTTGGAATGATGTCTAGTCAATATAGCATATGGCCTGTTGTCTTCATGATTCATAATTTTACTCCATGGTTATGTATGAATCCATCATATTTTATCATTTCATTATTGATACATGGCCCTAAGTCACCTGGAGATGATATCAATTTATTTTTAGAACCTTTAATTGATGAACTGAACGTGTTATGGGAGTTTGGTATTGAAACATTTGACGCATCAAAGAAAGAGTTATTTTTATTAAAAGTAGAATTAATGTGTACAATTAATGACTTTACTACATATGGTAATCTATCAGGTTGGCAGACCAAGGGTAAAAATGCATGTCCATGCTTCAATGTCAAAACATTTTCATTTTACTTGTGAAAAAGCAAGAAAATGTGTTACATGGTCCATCGACGCTTCTTGGATCGAAGTCACAAATTTCATATAAATAAAAAGGAATTTAATGGGGAAATAGAAACAAGTCTACCGCCTAAATCTCATAATGGATTAGAATTGTTAGATCAGATGAAAGGATTGGATGTCATATTTGGAAAAAATATGGAGACTCAATGACATAATAAACAGAAGAGAGATGTTGATGTACCTTGGAAAAAGAAGAGTATTTTCTTTCAACTCCCATATTGGAAGAATCTTCTTCTACACCACAATTTGGATGTTATTCATGTAGAAAAAAATGTCTCTAAAATTTGATTGGAACAATTTTTGACATTGAGGGGAAAACTAAAGATACTTTGCAATCTCGACTTGATTTGGTAGATTTAAATATAATACATGATCTAAACCCATACGAGGATCATGGTCAAACATATCTACCTACAACATAATTTACATTGAAAAATCAAGAAAAAGATGAAATGATAAGTGTACTAGCCTCTATCAAAGTTCCATATGGGTATTCATTAAACATTAAGAGGAAAATTATTGATGGAAAATTTGTTGGTTTGAAAATTCATGACCACCATGTTTTAATGCAACATCTGTTACCATTGGCTCTAAGGAAAATGAAATATAAGAAGGTAAGCTGTGTGTTGATTGATCTGAGTAACTTTTTAAAGGATTTATGTTCAAAAGTGGCAACATCTGAATATTTTCATAGGTTATAACATCATGCTGCTGCCATGCTTTGTCATCTGTAGTGCATCTTCCCACCTTCATTTTTTGACATCATGGTACACTTAGTAATTAATTTATCACATGAATCCATGATTTTTGGACCTCTTTATTATCATTGGATGTATCCAATTGAGAGGTACGCAAACTTCATTTTCATCTATTCACTTTTGTATACATTTGATTAAATTATTTATGTTTATTGATTAAAGGTTCTTGAGAAGATTGAAAATGAATGTTCGTAAAAAAAGTCACCCAGAAGGATCAATTGCTTAAAGATACATTGTTGAAGAGTGTATGACATTTTTTAAAGATATTTTCATGACATTCAACTCAAATAAAATAGGTCTACAAGAAACAATGCTGGTGAAGGTGATGAAACACGTAAAGTGCTATCTATATTCTCCTTAAAATGTCCTGAAATGTATAAAATGAAAGATATTATACTTGACATTTCAATGATATTGTAAGAATATAATTATGTTTTGGGAAACTGTGACAAAGTTCAAGTATGTGTACGGTATGATACATACCAATAAATTTTGTTATATTTTTATTGTTTTTAAAATTCTTACCTTATTATTGATTTTTAGGGAGCACTATGAAATTCTCCATAGAAAATATCAACACAGACCAGAAATAATTGATGACATCCATAAAAATGAGTTCTATAAATGGTTTCATAATAATGTTCATTTAATATCATACATTGAATTTAAAATTTTATGTTTCTTTTTGTTTATAACATTTCTAGTTTTCATTAATTATTCAGGTTATGACTTTTATACCCAAGGACACTTTTACAGAAACTGATTTGACACTATTAAGTCAGTTTCCTAACATGTGGATTAAAACAATGACCAAAGCCACTTGCAATGGTTATCGGTGGCGCGCGAAATCTATTGATAAGAGGAGTGCGACCCAAAATTGTGGGGTTCTTGTGAGTGTAACAACAAATATGCGCAATGTATCATATTATGGCACGTTGAAAGAAAATATTGAGTTGACTTATCAGTTGGAAGGAGTGTTATTTTATTTCGGTGTGATTGGGAAAATCCTATTGAAGGCGTCAAAGAAGATAATTTTTGATTCACTCTCGTCAACCTTAAGATGATTATTAAAACCTATGAGCCCTTTGTACTTGCATCTCAAGCCTTACAAGTGTTTTATATGGAAGAATCTAAAGAGACAATTTGGAATGTTGCAAACATCACTAAACCAAGAGACTTATTTGAAATGGAATACGATTTCATACCTAAATTGTATGGCTTACAAACCAGCTTGTCAACTAATGCCGATGTGGAAAATTATAACATTTAGGATGAGGAAGTAGTTTTAATTGATGATCATTCACTTCATTCCATTTAAGGATGGAATGACGACATGAGTATATTGATAATAAAATTCCAGAAACTTGATGTTTGTGACTATGATCAGGATAAGGACATGTTTCATGATTCTGTTTATTATATTTTCTGTTGACACTTAATAATATATTTAGTTTTGGGCTTTAAATCTTATTATTTTATTTTGGTTAGAAAATTTTACTTTATATTTGACATTTTTATTATCTTATTTGGTATTTTAGTTATTTTATTTCATATATAGCTTTGATATGACATCCATCGAGAACTCTTCAATCAAGCAAAATGTGGTTTCAAGAGACCAATTAATTGTATTAATTTATTAATTTTATTTAAATTTACACCTTCTCCTTTGCTTCCATTTTTTATTGTTTTATATTGAAAAACTTTTCATGTTTCATTGTAGAAATTGTTAGGCTCACACGTTAGAAGAAAGGGACAAGTGACATTAAATAAACCATTGAAACATTCTTTATTTTCGATAGAAAACCCTTCCAACGCCTCTGAAAAAACGTCTAAAGTCATTGATAGTTGAAGATGAAATGCATGATTCAAATTGTAAGTTTCTAGTAATTTAACAGTAAGCTGTATAGGATATTGTTTTAGGCTGTCTTTAGATAAATTATATTTTTTTTATTTCTCGTATTTGTTTTAAATAGTGAATGAAAGGATAAAACTTTAAAAAATTGAAGATATATCCTTGATTAAGTGGTGCATTTTATTTACAATAATGGGTAAGTTAATTAAATTTATGACCTTATTTCTTTTATTATTACTTTAAATATACAACCAATTTTTTTTCTTTATATAGTGGACTGTCGAAGAGAAGACACTCAGATTGTTGGTAAGTGGTTTGCCATTATTTATTCAAATTATTGATTTTCTTATACCAGTTTAAATTTTTTTATACATATTTTAAAATTTTCATTTTATTTTAAGGGTTACAATCTCATCAAGTTGGAAATAATGAAAAGGCTTGCATAATTCGGTCATCAATTTTGAATGATAATGAAATATCGGTTGAATGGATGAAAAAACCAAGTCTTGTTCATTATTCCACTATGTGCAGAAGGAGACCTCGGGCATGTCATGTGAGAAATGAAAAGGTTCGTTGATTAAGAAAGACTAAAATTTTGTCAGAGCGTGTTTTTATAGACGTCAACGGCTTGCTTCAACCAGTTGGAAATTCAGTAAGAAAATTATCTTCACTCCTCGGTTGTTTAGATCGTGACCCTGGGTGATTACCATTAGACTGTTGTGATTAGATATTAGTAGATATTAAAAAAATGACAATATATGGGATGAAAATAAGGTACATATTTAGTCATTATTATTGTTATTTTAATAAAATATTTTTTTATAAACATGATGTCATTTTTTATGTTTTAGTGGTCATATTACTTTCCCGAAGGGCATGAACCATATCACTGGGGAATAAAAAAAATGGGTGCTTCATGGAGATCTTAAAAATATGAGTTAAAGGTAACTTATTTTGATAGTCGAACGCATAATGAGGTTATGGAAAAAAAGGCCAAAACACATTCATGAAGACACATGGAAGAATTTGGTGAAGTTTTGGGAATCATTAGCAGGATGAGTAATATTTTTTCCATAATTTATGTATTTAAACCATTTTCAAGTACTAATATATATTTCAGGTCTTGATTAATCATTAATTAAGATTAAAAAATATGTTTCATCCCAATATAATTTAATTTTTTTTGTAGAAAGAACTAAGAGGGGTGTAGAAAATCGTTCACATTTGAAAATGCTGCATTATAAAGGGACAAAGAGTTTTTCACGTATATGTACTAAAATTAAAGTATTAATTTTTTCTCCACTCTTTGATATTGTTTCCTTTTATTATATTTTTATTTGATTTTATCATATATTTTTTGTTTAGGAAAAAGAAGGTAAAGAGGTCGTTAATCTTCAAATATGGATCAGAATCCATGAACCTAAAAAAGGTTCAAAACTTGATGAAACTTATACCTTATTTAATGTAATTTTTGGATTCTGTTACCACCTTAAAATTTTTTATGTATTTTTAATATTGGATTTTTTTTGTCATGGATTAATGTTTTTTATAGCAATCAATTGAGAATACAATAGGTTCTCATTCATAGAACACCTATACTATTTAAAAAAATGATATTTTCAAAAAAAAAATGTAGGAGAGGATAAAAAAGGGATATTTAAAAACTTTTGGTTTGGGTGCTAAGTATCCACGTTCTCTTGCAATGATATGTGAATTAGAGTAAGAGCAGACTAGAAGGATTAATAGTGAGGAAAAAGATGAGAAAATTGAGAAACAACTTGATGAAGTTGTTGGACAAATATCACATTTGCCAGATTTAGTATATGTTCTTATAACGCACCAGGTATTCATGCTTGTGTATTTATTTTTTCTTAGAATTTGATTTTTTTTTACATTTGTTTTCTAATTATGTGGGTTTGACCCAACCTTGGACAAATGTGGTTATCACATTCTTGTAGAGGAATGTAATTTTTCACATTGTATTTTTTTAGGTAGGATATGTGAGTCGACTCTTACTTGGTGATGAGGAAAATAATTATGAAGTTGATAGCTCTGATGGTTGTCACGAAGAAAATTACGACGAATAGTCTCTTTAGTTTTTCTTTACATACATTTTTTTGACAGCTATGATGGTTGTCCCTCCCCCACCTCATTTTAAGTCACTTTGGTTTTCTGCATTCTATTCTTTTCTAGCATTACTTATCCTACTGTTGGTGTTCTTGTTGCTGAATTTTGGAATTGTCTTGGATTTCTGGAATTATTTGGGTCTTTTCAGTCTGTTTCTCTCTATTTTTTTGATATCTGGACTTGATTTTTATAATTCTGGATCTTCTTTTATTGGCAGTTGATATGAAATCCTTTCAGATGAAATGTTTCTATTTTGATCTCTTGATCATGAGAATTTTTTGAATTTTTCAGATCTAGAAAATTGTGACTAAGCTGTTCGTAGTTCACATCATGTCCTCTGATTTTTTCTTCATTGATATCTGCTTTGTCCCAATGTTTTAGACATGTCTTCTAATTTTAAGTGCAGAATTCTGGATCAGATGCTTGCAAAATTTTGGGACTGGTTACCTTTTCCTGAAGTTGAACAGATTCTATTTAGCTTTTTCTATGTTTTGAGAAGATTTCTTCTTTATCTTCTCTGATTCATGCTTGTATTTATAGCTACACATTTCCTTAAGATAATAGAGGGAATGCATGAAGGGACTGCTCGAATGTCAAAGAACTTCAAGTCATGAATGGTGTACCTGTTCATTTGACACCACTGTATTCCTGGAGATCATGGACAGGTGGAGGACAGGGCCTGTGCATTTGACACCATTGTATTTCTGGAGATCATGGATAGGTGTGGTCAGGATGTTTCTTTGAATAATTTTTGAACTCTAGCTTCTTAATCTGTAAACTCATTATATAAATTGTGTAAAAATCAGTTTGTGAAATCTTAATCTGCCTGTAAAATGTATAAAAATATGTTTGTGTAATCCTAGTGATTTTCATCCTATTTTTCTTAGGCAGTAGCCAATGGATGCTCTATGAATGGTTGGGCCTGAGTACGTGGGCCTGATGAAAAGATTAAGATGAATCTCAACTCTAATTTCCACATCAGCAGTCTTACATAGAATTCTAAGTGCACCAACACGTTCCCCATAGAGTCCCATATTTTTTCTTAACTTTTAGATTCATTAGAGATTCCCAAAACCATAACATCAAGGAATTCTTTGACACGGTTGAAGGAGTATGTTCTACATCTGTTTATAGGTAATAGATCACTGTCAAAATATTTTAAAATTAATTCTATTATTAATCCATCAAAGAGTTTCTCATTTTGTTAATACCATCATTGTTAAAATATTTTATAAGGTTGATCATGTTGTTAATTCCAAATTTGTATTATGTTTAATTGGGATTTTGTTTAGGATGTAAATTTTACTTGGTTTTCTAAAAAAAATTACAGTTGAAATCAAATGAAGTGTGTGGACAAGAAACATGACTATGAGGTTTCTAAGCTGGAGCTAATTATATTTATGTGCAGGTGGTTAATTTTCTCACACGATGATGGAAATATGATAGCTGTGGAAGCCAAAAGATAGCATGTATTAATTCCATGTGTACTCAAGCTGGGAGTCAAGGTAAATTCTATCAAATATATGCAGTTGGTTTTATGTTGAGGTGACACTTTCCACATTTCTATTATAATTATTTGTAAAAGCATAGCCCCTATTCCCAAATTTTCTATACAAATCAACATGTATTTATTCATACAAATTAGTAGAAATGTCACTAGAGGCATTAGATGAAACTGTTCAAGGTTTAACAATAGGAAAAACATATGTGAAGCAGTTGATGGAATCCCAAAATGGAGTGGGTCTATTCGTTAAATAACAGTGGGTATAACTTTTTGGTACTGGCCCTAATTCAAGAGTTATTGCTTCAATAAACAAATTAAAAAATTGCATCTTTCTATTGTTACATATATACCTTAATTGTTATTGAATATCTATGCTTCTTATATATTTCATAACTCTATATATATGTATCTCTCTCAAATTTCATATTTACCTTCCTAAATATCCCTCCACTATATCAAATTTATTTTTTAGATTTACTCCATTTATCGATTAGTTATTACATTTCCTTTAAAGTTTAGTGAAGCCATGTGATATGTGGATTCCTACCGTTCAAAAACTGAATATTGATGTAGCAAAGACTATTGACTTCATAAAATTAAACCCCTTATATTTTTAAATCCATTACTCATAACGTTTTTTGATCGAGCTGTTGATGCTATGATGAATGAGCCTTTCAAAAAAAAAAAAACCGGTACACATTATTAATAAGGAAACATAGTTTATAACAGGGTAATTTATATTTTTTGTTTGAATAATCCTACACACTTCATGTTATTATCGATTGTTGAGTTCTTATGAATGTCCCAACTACATTAATGATAAAATCATTAAATCCCATTGATAATATTCTTCCTCAAGGGAAGAAATTACTACAACAAAGAAAATTGCATTACATGAGTCTATACATTTTTATTTAGAATGAGGGTACCAATGTGCAATTCAAGCCAGAATGCCTATATTTTTCAGAATGTGAGTCATGTTCAATACATCAATATACATATTTTAAGATGTTGTTAGCTAATGTGGTCTGTCATTTTTGTAGTTGTGGATTTATAGTTCATAGTTAAAATCCATCTTAAATGATTAGAAACACATTACATGGCATCCATACGACCATGGTGTAGTCACCATAGTTCTTGGATATGAAAAAATTGATTTAGTAATTCCTATTTTGTTTGAATTACACATTAAAGAACAATATATTGTTTTATCAATATATCTTATGATAAAACTACCCGCCCACGAATACTCATACCTTTCAGAATAATATATTGTGCCTTTGAGATAATCAAGTGATGAAGATAAACTATTTTATCATTATACAGTATATTAATGATTTTATATGTGACGTTACATATATTATTATAATGAGAAACTATAAAAATAAATAGTTGGGTAGTATTGGGATCAAAGATAAGAGATTTTACTTTTATAACTATGGTTATATTCCCACTTTGAAAGAAATGGAGAATTGATTTAATCAAATATTTTTTTATTGTCTTTCATTCTTCTACATTAAAAGATCATATAAAACCATCTAGGACCTGTTGAAATTAGAGTCGTGGAATTTTTACTTATTCAAATATTACCTATTCATCAAAAATATTAACCATACATGCATTATGATGTTTATTAGCTTTCATCCCACTCCTCAAAGGTGTATAGAAGATAATATTGTTTACCCTATACATGAAGAGAAAGCTAGAAGTTTGGGAATCACCTTCACCCCTATGGAGCCGATGATCTTAAAGTCCATTATTGATGGCTTTCAAGAGATGTTAATTTTCATTACATGATGTGTTCAATTATGGGAAAAAGGTGACTTTTGTGTTTTAATTTTAGTAATGAGATTCCACTTGTTTGGTTTCTTGTTTCATTGAAAGACATGGACTAGATTTACAAAAATAGAATGATGGTGAAGTCACTATAGAATTGTATCATTAAAACAGATAATGAATGATTTCTTAAATGGTGATAGAATTTAATCAAAATCCTAATTATAAATACAGAGGCATTTAACGGTAATGACTCTGCTTATCCTATTTTTTGATGGCTGCATACATATTTTCTGATGGATTTGAAGCATGGGATAATCAGTTGTAATGGCTAAATAAGTCTTATATTTTAGTACTATTGAGATTCTAATATTGTATATGTTTTATGTGATTTATCTTTATTTGATAACTTTATTATAATGGAACTCACTAGTATATAAATTTGGATTGCTTGTTTTGATATTTATGCTAAATTTTAGATCAAGGAACATCAAAAAATGCTACTGAGTGATTAATTAGTTTTAAAAGTGAAGTTGTTGATGTTTTATGGGCTATTTGGCATTTATGAGTTGTGGAGGGCTCAAAATATTGATTTGGATCTATAGTTTGGGTGGTTCGATTGAGCTTCCAAACCCCATTTTTGGTCTTTCTGGGGGACTTATTTTTGATTTATTTCATGTTTTATTTGCTTACTTCATATACTAGTGCAATAAATTGAATGGAATTTCACTACATTCAATGTAATGTTAACTTATTTTGTGTATGATGAAGCAGTTTAAAGATGGTTTGATAATATAGTATTTTTGGGACTATTTAGATTCGAAATTTCTATTTCTTCTCGACTCGGTTTGCAGGATGAAAACTTTTTTAAAATCTCACTGTAGCGGGGTCAACATAGTCATGATCTCCTGAGATCATCAACTTTCATGATCAAATGGACATACCTTTGGAAATGGCATATGATTTTTTCTAATAGTAATATTTTGGATCTCTAAAGGTAGAAGGATTATTTATTTCAGGATGAATTGATCCATTTCACATTCACTTCTTAGTGTATGCTTTTTCCCTTATCAACATTTTATGATTTCAGGACTCTACTGAATATGTATATTTTTATCTTGATGTTCTTGTATGGATTAAATCATACAAGATTTATTTCTTCTGGTATTGAAGTCCATTGGGTCAAAGGAAGTATCCATTTCTATCCATGTTCTATGTTCTTCGTTGGAATTTACCCATAACCACATTCTCATAACCCTCTTGGCATCTTTATTAGAAGAACTAATCACTAGAAAAGTTTCAACCATTTATTCTTCCAAGTGAAATTGAAGCTCAGATATTTTTCATGTGCTTCACCTGACATCCACTACCGATCAGATGAAGCACCCTTGGATAATACAGCCTCATGATCAATAGTCTCTTCTGAAGCAGAAATTTTAGGATCCTTAGAATCACTGTCCAACATATTGTATTTTGATTTCTTAGTGGATCATGATTCCATGAGTAGAGAAAAAAATGAGTAGTCATTTCTCTATTTTATATTTACCACTTGTATTTTCCTCCTCCTAGGACTGGTAAGCATGATACTTTGTAAATCATCTCCAGTATCACTTGAAAAATGATCAGAAAACTCCTCACTGGACTCATTCATGAAAACCCCCAGCTCATCCCTGGAAGGAAAAATCTGAGCTGCTTCATTCTTCTAAGCCAAATCATCATTCACCAATACCTCAAATTGATTGACAAGATCAATAATTACTACCAAAAATATTAGGCTTGTCCTAATCGAGGACTCACCCCATGAAATGATCCAAAGCTTTTCCACATGAAGTGTTACTCTCCCTTGGTGTATTAGATGCATCTTTCTGACCTCTACCACTATTATTGTTCCCTAAACATACTACATCATAATATGATGTAGTAATGAGAGACTTAAGCTGTCCATCATCAAATGTTAGTTAATCCAATGTAGGGTTATTACCACTATCGGATTGTGCCTCCCCTATATGAGGACCCCCAAGTGTGTTATGAGGATCCAAACCACCAACTGCCAATAATTACTCATCATTCACATTCCATGAATGAGATTAAAATAAAGACATGGGAACACACAGATCCTCTCTCAAGAGACTAAAAATGTCTACCACCATTTTCTAACCCTCCAATGTTCTACACTACACTCCCTTGGCATAATTAAGTTCTTATATCACCCAATGGTATCCTTTCAGAAGAACAGTCATCAACAATAGACCTTGATCTCTTTCCACTACCTCCTATGTACAAGCCATGTGTTCAATTCTTCATTAATTGAACACATGTCCTATAAATGTATGTACATCATGGTATATTACTTGTGACACATGGCTTTTCACTAAGGCATGGCCTGTATAAAACTATACAACATGGGATGTCATAGGATCCTTACAGGCATGTACATCATTTAACATTACTCATGACCATGTGTCTGATTCTGTACAGACCATGTATTCATGTACTCATGGATTGAATACATGTCCTGTACAATTATATACAATTCGGAACATATTCCTTTACATCATGTCCTTTATAGGCTCTGTGTTAAATCATAGTCTACAATTATACTCTCACCCATGTTTCATAATACTCATCTTCCAATTTTACTTGAATTGATTTACTCACAAGTAATATACCTTGATTTCAATGCATTTAACATATTTATTGATGATGAATTAATTCCAAATCTCTTTGATTTTAGTTTTTATAGATATTTCCAACTTGGGATAAAAACCAAGTTTCTACAATGGTGATGGGGACCTATCTATATTTTTCTCTTGAGTATGCATGGGCTGGGTGGTTCCTTACTAAGTAAGATGGTACAAATTTGGTTTAATTTTCATGGAGATGATTTCTAGAAGGAAGGTTATTGATACTATTAAGCCCATTGACTAGAATAATTTGATATAGTGGGTAATTTATACAATTTATTATTTCAAACCTAATGCCAAGGCCACATTTTTTATAAATTAAAGGCTAACTTCGAATATTTATTTCCCTATTGTGAAGGTAATACCTTTTTTGAAAGATACAATGAAGTCCACATCCACATTATTTGAATGTAAAGTATCCAATGAATGGTCTCTACCAAGCTCTCACAGTTACAATATGTGTCTCTATGAGGAAGCTACAACTCTAACCTTACTAATATGGTATACTTGATGGGTAAAAGTTAATGAAGGTAAATGAAGGGTGATATTCTATTATCTACTTATTTTTCTTAAATTTTCATGTTATGGAATCTGATGTTATGCTATTGATTGAACTGGTAAGGTTTTTTGGGAACCGAAGTCCCTGAATGAGTGTGTAAAAGCTAGAGAAGTTATTTGGGATTTGCATGAAGCTATCTAGGATTGAGGTGACATTTGAATACCTTATTAGTGAGGTTAGACTTAACCTCCCTTTCTTCATTTATTATTAATTTTGTTGTTTTTTTCAATCATTTCAATACTTTTTATATTCACTACACTTTGGTAGGACCTATCTTGAGTGAAATTGGATTTTTTCTACATGTTTTCATTTAATTCCTCATTGTTTTCATTGGGACATATTTTTGATACTTTGGGTTTTTATTTAGGTAGAGGTTGCTTAAATGAACTATAGAAAACACCATCCTCACAAGTTAAGATTTTGAGTTTTGATTCATTTAAAATAAGTTGTGGAAATATATTTCTGCATTGTTAAAACAAACCATGGAAAAATACTTTTAGATAATCTGTTGAGTGACATTTTATTAGCTGTTAAGCAGGACATTTTCAATGATAGAATAAAGAAAGAGTTCCAAAATACTCCATAGTCCATAGTTCTTGGTTGGTGACTTGCTGCTCATTGTTTCTATTTTAATTTCTTTTGACTATCTTATATAATATGATGTTTTTCTTTCCAAGGATGTTTCATCTTCTGAAGTGCTAGTTTCAACTTATTTTTTCCATTATTTTTGTGTGTTTTTTTTGGTATGAAAGGTTTTTTGATGCTGGAATCTGGGATATCTTCTGTTGTTGGCTGGTTGTTGCTATGTTTATGTCTACTTCTAGAGTTTCTGCTACATATGAGATGTTGTATTCTGATTTCTACTTTTGGCCTGTCTACTCTACTGCACTGTCTACTTACTACTAGTTTGGAGTTGATTTTTAATCCTGAATTTGAGCATGTTCTTCCTCTGTTACATGGATAGTTTAATCTGATTCCTCTGTGCTTTTTCACATAGCTACTTTGTTGGAATTATTTGAAGATATTTTGGTTTGCTTTATCAGTTATGAGTTGAAGATAAGGATGCCTCTTGATGATCTGCACGCATTGAATTTTTTTTTTCAAGCTCTCTTAGGATGTCATCAGATTCTATTTCTGGATTTAAAGGTCTGAATTGGATGGAATGTTCAACAACATTGAAGGTGATGCTACTTCCTCTCTTAGTCAGTATTCCAGTTTTGAGTGGACTGTATGATTTCTTCTTTTGTTTCCCCCATTTCATTCCTGGATGGTGCAAGCTCTTTTCACCTCATGTATGTACTATTATATTTGCTTTTAATAAATTCCATTGGGTCATGAATTTGGGAAACAAATTCATGATGCCACTTCCTCTATAAAAAAAATTAAATATTTTTTTTGTAGAGTATTCACATCATATGATTTTCATATGTTCTTGGAGATCTCTTAAAATTTGAAAAATTTACTTCTCCTGTTAGCAGTCGAGCATGTGAATAATTGGATGTTTATGCATTTTACTACTACATTAGGTAGTCTTACAAAGATCTTGATTGAGGTAACTTTCTTCATCCCTTAACACAAGTTTATTTAAAAGGGAATGATTTATTCATTTTTTTCTATTCACCAATGTTTTATTCATACTTAACACAAGGATGGAGGCTTCCCATATTAGGGGTTTTGTTCTATAACTCATTACATGGATCGGGTGTGGATAAAATGCTGTTGGAGCTCTAACTTTCCAGCATGGATGGGTCGCTGGTGCTCTCCAGCATGGATGAGATGGTTCTGGAGATATAGATTTACTGGTGCTAGATATGATTCGTTGGCATGGATTGCTCGCTTTCGATCCATGGATGGTTTGTTGGTGGTACTCGCTAGTGTCTGGTGCAGGAGTTGGTTCGTTGGCATGGATGTTCGCTCACATGGATGAGATGCTCTTGTGGAGGCATGGATGGGTCGGGGTGGTCTCAACGTTGTGTGGGTGGGGTGTGATGGATCTTTTTGTATTAATTTTCATTATTAATATAATTAATTTTTTTCTAAAATTTAACATTTGTTAAAATCTTATTTGGTTTAATAATTAATTTAGATGTATTATATATGATAAATTAATAAATATTTTAAATATAAAACTTGTTTGAACATGTGTTAAAATCGTATTTGGTTTATTAAATAAAATCGATGTATTATATATGATAAAATAATAAATATGATATTTAATTTTACAAGAAATAAAATTTTATAAATTTTATTCAAATGTAATTTATAAATAAATATATACTCTATGCTAGTAATATTATTACCAACAAGTAAATTTGTCAAAAAAACCTGTTGTTAAACACTTTAACCAACAAATATATTATATGTTGGTAATATTATTACTAATAGAAAAATTTTTCATTATAACCTATTGGTAAACATTATAACCAACATATATATCATCTGTTGGTATTATTATAATTACAACCGAATGATTTTATCTGTTGCAAAAGCATTTAGTGAGAGAGTTTTTACCAATAGTTTAGTGATAAGGACATATATGTTGGTAAAACGTTTTACCAACATAAAATGAACTTTTACCGACAGATATGATCCTGTTGGAAAGAGTGAAATATTTTTTAGTGAATCTAGAAGAAGAATATTTTTTACAATCCTATCTACTTGAATCCTCTCACCAATAAATCATACAATCATTGGGATACACATGTATTTTTTTTTGTAATTTAGACCAAGCTTGTTAACAACATTTTTCATATCATAAAAAGACTCAGGGATGTTTGCTTCAGGAAATGAGTCACACAACAATTCCAATATCATTGACATTTCCTTATTTGTAATTCCACATAGACATTTGATATGGTACAACTTCAGCATAAAAGAAAGTTTTGAATATTTCAAAAATCAACTGTACAACTCTTGATTTCCATCATCAACTAAATCATGGAACTTTTTTTCCTCAATGAAGTTTTGTCTTACACTAGTCTCCACAGAATCAAGAGGATGATCCATTGATATGTTACAATCTCGATATGGTTGTCCTACAGTCTCAGAAACATCATTTGTCTCGTTGTTATTTGTATCACCCTCATTTGGTTGTTCTGATATGTTTTGAAGTTGATAGTGGTCTCTTGCAGTGCCTAATGCATCATTTATAAGGTTTTGAATTTCATTTTCCATTGTCGATGAAGTTGGGAGGTCATTCTGTGGATTGAAATTAGTTCTCAACCTTTCTGTAACGTTCGATTCTCTGTGCCAAATACAACACAAATATTGAGCAGGGAATTGCTTCAATATTAAATGTTCATAAACTTCATCTCTCTTCAACCATCTTCTAAATTTACATTTAGGACATGGACATCTTATTCTCCCTTTAACGAATCGATTAGAAATTGAAAAATCGAAAAACTCATTTAAACCCTTAATATACTGAGGTTCATTCCTCGGTAATGTGATCCAACTTTTATCCATGTATATCACAATGTGCCTATACAATATTAAAAAAATTAAACACATAACTCTTACTAAATAGGGAAGGAGATTCATATATACTAGTTTAATAAAAATATAAATATTTTTCATAAGGTTTTCCTATATCAATAAATATGGTAAATCACTCACTAGTGGTGTCATCTAAAGTAATACCACCACAAAGGATTAGAATTAAATTGGGAGATTAGGGTGAGTGAACAAAGTCCAACCACATTACTCAACATAAGAAAGTTGGAGGTTCCCCTCTCCCATTAAATTTAATAATTCTAACCATTGTTTAAAGTGGCACAATATTTAGGGGGATACATGATCCATGGGGTGGATGTGCTAATAAAGTACATGTTATTCAGCTAAATTAAGATTTGATTAAATCCAAAAAATGGATGAAATAAGTGATGTAATAATTATTTCAAGTCTCATTTCATATACAATATGATCAAAATGTGTCATGACTGATCACGAGTCAACAATTGGTGTTAAGAAATCACTTTTTTCTTCTTCAAAACTTTATCTCGAAGTTTCATTCTGAAGTAAAGTCACTTGTTGAATCTAGAATTACATAAAAAGGGATTATTCTAGAATTAAAAGAGGTTTCCAAGCCTTAACTAAGAGAATAAATGATGTCATATTGAATCTGGTTTATAATAAGGTATATCAAGCACTAAATTTAGTAGAATTAGACCACTTATAAGGAAGAGGTGCCATCCATACTATCTCATAATAATGTTTGTAAATATCTTTTTATGAAGGGAGTGGGTAGGAAAAATATTATGTACAAGTATGGATTTTGAAATCTTTGATGGAATAATCCACCTTAGGTAAGGTGGATAAAGAAATTAAGAAAGTTGGTTTCCCTTAAAGTTCTAAACAATTTATAAACAAGAACTAATGTCATTATTCAAATGAAATAAAATGATCATTGGTTGTGGATCAATGTTTGGTGTTGTGAAAAATACATTTATTGTGAATTAGATTATTAGTATAGACCATTAAATGAAAAATTAGAAAGAAATCCAATTCTAAGGGATAGAAATCCAGATATGAAGAAGAAACATCCATAGGTTAAAGCAAACATGTATACATAAAAAATAATTGGAAATTTTGAGAATGTGTGTGATGTATGAAAAAGTAGTATTCATAGGATTGGTCCATGTTCATTTCAACCAATATATTAATCGAATAAGAAAATAATTCCACATAAGTTAGTGAATAAATAAAAAGCATCCTTAAGAAAAAGTTAAAAAATATTGTAAGAAAAAAAACCTCCTAAGAATATTTCACATAGGGAAGGTAAGAGGACTTGGAATCTAAATTTGAGAGGTTTATGAAAGGTTCATCGTCTAAAAGAACTAATAAAAGGAGGGAAGTTAGCATTATCCATGTTGAAAGTTTAAAAATTATACAAATGAAAAAACTGACATGTTAGCTATATAGATTGAAGTTATAAATAAAATCTAGAAAATAAAATAAGCACAAGAAAAGTATAGTCAAAAAGTAAAAGAATCGATTCCACATAATGATAGCTTAGTTTAATGTGTGTGGTGAAACATGGATGGACACACTCCTATAGATTGTTATAAAATAATTCCATATTACCAACCATGAAAAGAAATAAAACCTCCTATAATAAAATTTTTTTAATGAACTTACATGGGTCCCAAAGAGTATTCCTAATCACCATGGGCAAGCGACAAGCACCTGGGTATCAACACACATAACCATGGGTGTGATTTCACACTAAAATAACAAGACAATATCTCTCATATATAACAAGATAAATATAATCAATCAGATTATTTCATGGGTGAAAAATTACATGACCATGATATATAAATAAACCAATCTAGAAAGATAAACATTAAAAGAAACTAAAATGAAGTCTCCATGTGACTATCTATTACCACTATACAAACCCACCATTAAAGTGAAAACAACCCGGATATGAATTCAAGCTACATGATACTATTCTATTTTTCTACATACTAAAAGACCATACCTCTATACACCCAATAAAATATAAATGTTTTGTGAAAAATTCATAGTAATATACCACCATGAATCTATACAATGTTTATGACCATAAATTTTTTTGTTCTATCTTAAAAATGAAACAAATTTGATTAAGTAATTTATTTTGAAAACAATTCCAATTAAAAATCAATTGGTTTGATTTAAAACATTCCATATTCCAATAAATTCATAATATGAAAAAAATGTTAATGAAATTTAAATAAATTGAAATAAAGAAAGCATCCATTAGATAGACATGTGATCATTAAAACATGAAACACTGCCATCATGAATGAAACCAAACACAAAACTAGAATGGGATCCAGCCTATAATAATACATTACTAAAACCCATAAGAAACACTAGATATGAAAATGTGTATCCTTGTGAATATGATTCCTTACATATTCTAAATTTATTAAAACCATACCACTTAGTTGTGATACACTCACAAAGGGTTGCATATGTCTATAACCCTATGCACTGAAGGCTCCAAAAAATATAAAAAACAATACTTATGATTATGAAAACCACTGGAATTAGGGGAGGGGAGCCAACCTAGGGTAGGAACTCGATGGGGTCGGGGGAGAAGGCGGTGTTGTGGGTGTTGGGGGGAGAAGGGGGATCAACAGTGATGGGCGGCGAGGTCACTGGAGGAATGGGAGGGGAGAAGAGCTAGGGTTGGGGCTCGTTGGGGGGAGAAGTGTCATGGGTGTCGGGGGGAGAAGAGGTTTGGATCGGGTGGGTGGGCAGAGTGTCGCCACTGTAAAAAAAAAAAATGTGTTTCACGGCAGTTTTTAATAAACTTCTGCTAAGCCTTTTTAAAGAAAGGTTTAGAGGCAGTTCTATAAACCACCTCTAAAAGTCTTCAACTAAAGGTGATTTATGTTGTAGTGGATTCCTCAACACGTATTATTTAGTGTCTAGAATCTAGATAGGCCCTTCATAGTAAGATAAATCTAGTTCCAAATATATTCCTTCATAAGTGATAACATGCATCGGGTCTAACATGTACTTCCTTAACAAATAGATGTGGAAAACATTGTGTAATTTAGAAAATCTAGGTGGCATGTCAAAATGATAAGCCCCAACTCCAACTATCTCTATGATTTCAGAAGGTGAAATGTACCTGGGGATCAGTTTCCCTTTCTCCCCAAATCACATAACACTATTCTATGGATATAATTTCATGAAAAAATGATCTCCCACCTAAAAGTACAAATCCTTACTTTGATTATCGACATTTATCACTTGCCTAATTTGAGATTCTTTGATTTTTGTTTGAATATTATTTACCTTTTCTAATGTTTCCTCCAAGATATCTTTTACTAAAATATTCCTTTCACCAACTTCATCCCAACTAGTTGGTGTACCACATCTCTTTCCATATAATTCTTCATATGCTTCCATTTGAATACCTAAATGGAAACTATTGTTTTAGATAAATTACAAAAAAGGAAAATATTGA
Organism: Viscum album; assembly: GCA_963277665.1. Lineage (NCBI taxonomy): Eukaryota > Viridiplantae > Streptophyta > Magnoliopsida > Santalales > Viscaceae > Viscum > Viscum album. The sequence continues at coordinate 722,160,574 of OY728130.1, read as the reverse complement.
TCCCACATATCTTGAAGGTTGAGTGAGCATGATATCAACATTTCTTCCAATGTTTGAATGGTCCTTTCAGACAACCCATCTGTTTGATGGTGATAACCATTACTCAAATTAATATCAACATCCAAAGCTTTATAAATACATTTTTATAATTTTTATTTGAGTCATGGGTCATAATCAGATAAAATTTAAATTGGTGCTCCATTAAGTCTTACAACATCATTAATATAGATAGTCGTGCAAGGTTCTCTAGTGGAAAATACTCCTTTATAGTGAGGAAATGTTAACATATAGTTAGTCAATCAACAATTACCCATATTGAATCAAACTCTAATGAATTTTTCTGTAATCTAATGACAAAAAACATGGTGATATCATCCTAGTTCAGTGTAGAAGTAGTAAAAGGTTGCATGACTCCCCTAGGTTGTTGTCTTTCATCCATCACCTATTGACAGAATAAACAAATTGATACATAATTATAAATATCATTATTTATTTTACCCCACTATAAAATTTCCTTCAAATCTACCTACATATTATAGATACTAAGGTGTATTAAGAAATTTTAACTTTGGCCATCATCCAATAACTCCCTCTTTAGCTTGGTTATAGAGGGAAAACCTAACCTTCTCCCAAATTTTTATAATTACATCTTCATACATAAATTCCACCAACTTCCCATCATTAATATCATTAATTTTATTTTGAATATTCTCATCATGATACTTATAACATTTAATCCTTTCTAATAAAGATAGTTTGGAAAACAATTAAAAAATTAATTATGTTTCACCATCCTCGAAAATTTCCATATACATATTTTCTAGATCCATGTATAAAGGATCATTTTGAATCCTCATTTTGTTTGGAACTCAATGACCATTCCTAATAAATACATATTCTACCTTATTCACCTTCCCAAGGTGGTAGTGTTTTGAAAAATCATAATCCTTGAGTAGCTATATACATCTACTTTGACTAATATTGAGTTCTTTCAATGATAATATATATTTCAAGCTATTTTTATCTATATATATATCACATATTTTTACATATAGATAGTGTATATATATTTTCAAAGAAAATATTATATTTTCTAACTCAAGATCATGATTTAATAGATTTTTTCATGTATTTTAACTTCCTTGATGCATATGAAATAACTCCATCATTCTAAATTATGGAAACAAGCAAGTCCTTTCATGAATTCATCACTTTAAATCATAAACCCACCATTTCCCAATGGTGGATCAGGGATCAGAGAATTCACTAATCTCTTCTTAAATTATTAAAATCATTCATCACATTCCATTTTCCAAATAATCTTAACCCCATTACAAGTAATCTTAGTTAATGGGATAGCTAACTAGGACACGTTCTGAATAAAACATTGATAATAACACGATAAACCAATAATTATATATACCTTAGTTATATTCATAGGTTTATTCCATTTCTGGACCACCTTTTTCTTCATAGGATCAATTGAGTTTTCTTCTATAGAGAAAATATGGACAAGAAAAGAAACTATTTGAAGAAATAATTCAAAATTTCTAAATTTACCATACAACTATTTTCTCTTAAGAGTCTCCAGAACAACTGAAAATTTGTTCACATGGACCTCATAGTATTTTTAATATATCAATATATCATCAATAAATATAAAAAACAAAAGAATCAAGATATTTTTTTAACACTCTGTTCAATAGATCAATAAAAACCGAGGGTTCATTAGTCAGTCTAAATGGCATTACTGTAAAAATTTAATGTCGATAGCTAGTTTGAAATGATTTCTTTGGTATATATTATTTCCTCACAGTCATTTGATGATATCCAAATCAAAGTTAAATCTTAGAAAAATATTGATATCCATGAAGTTGATCAAACAAATCATCAATGATAGGAAGATGATACTTGTTATTTAGTGTAACAACATTGATTTCTCTATAATCAATACACAACTTCATGGATCTATGTTTCTTATTGAAAGAAAGAAATGGGATCCCCATGGGAGAAAACATGTGTGAATAAATCCTTTACCATTAAACTACTCTAGTTATTTCTTTATCTCTACAAATTCTATCGTGATCATTCTATAAAGAGTATTTGATATGGGTCTTGCAATAGGAATTAAATCAATAGAGAACTGAACTTCTTACTTTGGAGGATGTCTTGGTAAATCCTATAGAAATACATCAATTTATTCTTTCAAAAACAATACATATTAAATTTGAACATATATAGATTATGTTTTCTATTCCTATCTAAGAATTTAATTTATAAGTTCTATTGGAGGTGGATTGGGGTGAGAATTAGATGATGAAGTTTCTAATCTATAAATAAGAGACTCTATATCTTCCTCACAAATTTTAACTTCCTTCTTGTTATAATATATTTTCTCATTATATTTTAAATAATTTTCCATACTAATAATTGTATCAAATTATTTCATAGGAAGGATGACAAAGTCAGCAACTAAAGCACTTTTAAGTGTTATAAAGGGGACTAAAAGACACATATTTGTTTCAATGATACTTCCCTTAGTATTTGGACTAAAAAATACTTTGTTAAATGAAAAGGGAAATGTCTAATTTTCTTGAGAAACTAGGAAGATATAAAATAATGTGATGATCCAGAATCAAATAGAGCATTGGAAATGTTTGAGGAAATGATTAAAGTACTTGCCACTACGTCATTAGAAACTTCAACTTGAGAAGTTATGATCACATAAGCTTCTACATAATCCCTTATCATTTTATAGCGAAATCTTCCTTGATTATTTGGATAATTATTTTCATTATAATCCATATATTTAAATTTGTAGCTTTGAAATTTGGTAGATTTGTTTATTACCTTAAAATCATGGGCTTGATGTCCTTTTCTCCACACTTGTAACAGACTCCATTCCATTTTTAGATGAAACCAAGATATTTCATTCCACAATTATTTATTTTTTGAAAAAACCTTTTTTTAATCTTCCCTTTATCCATAATTTCGTCTTCCACCCTATACTTATGTTATTTTCAATTAAAATCATAAAAGTTAGATATTTATTTCTCTATCTTGATAGAACATGAGATGATATCATCATATGATATGAAATTTATGGGGACCAGTGCTCTTCAGTGGAATGGTTTTAAACCACCAAATAATTGATCAATATTTCTCCATGGATTATTTATGTTGTATGCAACATGACTTGTTAACTTTGTAAAATTGGATTCATACTTAGAAATGTTTCCATCCTCATTTTGTTTCATACTCAATAATTTCCTCTTCATATCTGCCTACTGTTCACATGGAAAATATTATTCTAGGAAAATATCATTTAAATAATTCCCCTATATATTGTAAATTTCTTCCTCATACTCCATGTTTTGAATCAACAACCAACATTGATTAGAATATCCATAGATATGACAAATATCCATGAAAACCTTATCCCTTTGATTACTTCCTAAATAAAAAAAATAAAATCTATACAGAACGTATCCTCTGCTCCACTAGAAATGTGTTTGAAGTCCCATTGAATGATGGAGGTTGTTGTTACATAATGCAATCTAACATTGACCATACAAATTTTGGATTAGGATGCTTCATACAGGTAAGGGTTTTGTTCATAACCTCAGCTAGTTATCCCTATATAGATATAAGTTGCTCAACACCAGTTGAAGATTCTGTAGAAATAACATTATCTTACATATGTGGAAAATCCCAACATGGAACAAGCATGTGGATAAGATTTCCATTCCTTCCATTTGGATATATTTCTAAATAATGGAATACACTAAATTAGGTTATGAATCATAATTCATAATCTCCAATTAGAAAAAACATTACATAAATTTATTTTTTATGCATAACTAATCTCATAATCGTAAACATGGTTTATTTCGGGAAATATTTCTTTTTCAATCCTTCATAAGAAGATTTAATTAAAATGTGAATTATTGTATTCATATACCCCATGATTGTCATATCAGGTCAATATGTCCCATTGTCCTCTACCAAGTAACCATGAATCATACCAAATACACCTTCAAGTTGTTAACCCTATGTAAATTTGTACCAAAACCAGATCCACTTGTAGTATCCCAACTGGGATGTATTTCATGGAAGAACTATATAACATATAACTAATAAAAATTGTAAGAGATTTTTCTTTGACTATACTCAAAGTATGTATTAGGGTTATGTTCCCTAATCTACATTTTCTTAAACTAGTTTTCAAGGCTTCTACTAAAATTTCTTTGATACCAACTACAATGACATCAACCCCATAATATTAGAGATGGTTCATAACATTATTACATTGGTATAATAAATAAGGAAGTAGCATCCTAATGGAGAAAATAGTTTAGTATTATTTGGAAAACAATTTACAAACTTAATTTTTACATTATATCAAGAAAGTAAAAACAACATATCATTTCCAATGGAAACACCCGTAAACTCATTGATTATATCTGCACATCATTCATCATACACATATTCACATCCGGGTGAAAAAAGAATCATAAGAAATTGGTGAGATAATATTCTTTATAAGGGTAAGTAATACATCAGAATAATAAATAATAAATTATGGTGAAAAACTAAAATAACTCATTCCGTTATAACATAAACATGGGAATAATATTTAAGGAACAAAAGGTCAAGGAATAACAACATATAAATAACCACATGAAACCTAGAAAAGGATATCATACTAGCTGAATAAATTAAATACTTTTTAATAACTAATATCAGAATGAGGGAATTAATAATTCCAAGCATTTCAACCATATCATCAAGTCCTCCACCAAGACATCCGAAAATAAATGGTTATGGCCCTAGAAAAAATCCATTTTTTCTCTCATAAGGACTACTAATGAATATAGAGGATATATCTGGATCCAACTATCACTTATTATGTTCAATTAATTCCTATTATGAATGGGGTTAAACATAAACATCATATAGATATGAAAACTAAATAACATTCCCTAATCTGTAAACAAAATGATAACTATTCTGAGTAGCACAATGAATGGCATCAAGATATCACATTCATAGTAAAAATATCATAAACCATTTAACAAAATAATTTATATTACAATAATAATATATCAATCTAAACAAAGTATAAAATTCAATAGAGGTGTTAAAATAGATTAAAATACTCTCATAAAATCACTAAGGAATTCATGAGATAAATTCTCTTTTTACTTTTCAAAGAAGTGTTATTCTAAAAAAATAATTTTTATTTTTCATAATTGTCTGTATAAAATAAGAAATTAAAAAATATAGTTTTTAATTAAAAAATTAGTTATTTTGAAAAAAATAATCATAAAATATATTATGGATGTTATCAGAAAATGGGCACGAAATTGAGATGTTCCCCTTTATCGGGCTTGCATATCGAGAAGAATTGAGCAGGGAACCCTAAAAAACATGTATTTATATAAAAAAAATATGAAATGATTTGGAAACACGATTTTGAGATATAGTCACAAAATATAATATAATTATATAAAAATAATTAAGAAATATATTTTTGTATAGAGGGAGGAAGTGAAACCCGAATAAAAATGGAGGTTCATGAAGAAAACCTTACCTAATTTCTGAAAGTTTTCTACACATGACCATAATGTACCATATAATCAAATTTAATATATTAATTTATAATGAAGAACATTTTATAAATTTATTTTATTTAATATAATTTTATTAGGTTCATTTATGGTATTATTAATGAATTATAAGATACAATTTTATCATCCGAGAGCATTCATTTCCTCGGGTTTCATGATCGGTTTACTTGTATATGAGTATGGAAGTTCATATAAAATGGGCATAATTACAAAAAATTGTAATTATATGTAATTAATGTACATAATGAATAATTAATGGTATTATACCTTTTTTCAGAAATAAGGATGATTCATTGGATATAAATTTAATGTTAATCATTTAGATCATTTTGGCGGTATTTTAATCATCAAGAAATAGTTTTGTTTTTTTAATTTATATCTTGTATATATAATGATTCTAGAATACCAAATAAATTAAAATATTTATAATTATATATTTTTTAAACATAATTATGATTTTATAAAAATCCTTAAAATAGTGATGTAAAATGAAAACTTTTCATCTCTGAATGTGATAAAACAACAACTTACGGACAACATTTCCATTTTTAGTATAATTGGGATAGGGAAAGGATTGTAATGATTGATCTTATATTAACAAGATATAATTATATAATATAAATTATATTGGTGTAAACATGTCTATTTTTACATTGGAGGTGAGGGAGGGATCAGAATATTAAAAAATAGAAAAGAAAATAAATTAAGGAAAGATGATTTTTACCTCTTGAATTCTCCTCCATGAGAACTTTCTTAAAGGTACTTTTTTTGGTTTTTTTTGAAACTTAGGATATTTTAAATGGGTTATGGTATTTTGATGATTATTGGTATGAAATGTGATAAGTCTCAAAGATTTTAAGGTGTGAGTAGAAAGGGTGGCGATGGTGGTATTTATAATAGAGGAGAGTGGTGTGTTTTGTATATTTTATTCATTTTTTTTATTATTTTGGCTCAAGAATATGAATAGTTTTGGAATTATGAATAAATATAATTAAATAATTAATTATAGTCAGATATTATGGGCTTACATCAGCCAAACATCACCTATTACCCAATAATTCATGTATTTAACATTTATTGTAAATTATCATATTTTACTATTCACAAAAATTAATGTATTTTAGAAAAATACAAAAAATTAATAGTAAAAATTTTATGAAATTTATAATTAAAAAATGAACTCCATTTTTTTAAAATAATTTTATATGTAATAAAAATTTAATTTTTAATTATGATCATTATTTACTCGAAAAATATAGATTTTAAATTTAAAACTGATTTCTTAACACTCTAAATTATTAACTAAGGTATCATAAATTTTATCATCAAATATTAAGACAAAAAAATATTAATTCATGAATATATATTATTTTAAATAATTTTATTAAGTAAAAAATTGGAATTAAATATTTCCGACTTACAAAAAATCCATCTATTAATTAAAAATTTATAAACTTTTCATTAAATTAATGAGTGATATAATGATATCATGATTTGATTTACAAGATTCATAAATTTAATTTATAAAATCATGGGTGATTTGACTATTAATTTGGATATTTCACTATTAATAACGGTTATATTACGTATTCTATGGTCAAGTTACTATTTCATCATTATAGGTTTCTTAACTTCTTGAAATACCTCTTACTTCATTCATTCTTCATTTATAATTTTTACATTGTAATCTCTACGTGTTTTTATATGATTTATAATAAATTAAATAATTATAATAATGGAAATTTTATTGATATAATTATAGTTTGTTCAAATAAAAATATTAAATTTTAATAATCATAGTTAATTTTTATGGTAAAAAAGAAGATTTCAGATGAAAAGTCTCAAAATTCATAACTATATACTGATTTATTGAACTATATCAATTATTTGATGATATAAACCATATAACATGAAACTTATATAGTATATAGAACAATTTTATAGTGTCCTAAAATTTTTAGTTATATATTGTGGTGGTTTTTGAACTATAAACCGAAGTATATACAAATGGTTGATGAAAATAATAATGAGTTTTTAAATTAACAAAAAAAGATAATCAATATATTATAAAAGATGAAATAAAAATTTAATAGTGTTTATATATAGTAAATAATATATTTTATTTGATAATTCAGGTGGTTATTAGTCCATTTGAGTCTACCAGAGACTTGAGGTAAGGGTTGTTTCCCTCTTTTTCTCATTTTTATGGTCATGTTTTTATCTATCTTAAAATATATTTGTATTCTTATTCATAAATATCATATATGTTACATCTATTTTAATTATAAATATTTTCTTGAGGTATAATATTTAAATCTACCATTATTTTATATGTATTTTCATATATCATTATTTCCCCTATTAAATCTTTTCTTAAAATTAAATCTAATAAAGGGAATTTTTTAATTCTTCTTACTTTTCATGATCTACTCATATGAAAAATATATTCTTCCTCTGATTTTTTAAAAACACTCATTATTTTAATATAATTTTTTTGGTTAAATCCAATAAACATATCAGTTTTAATTTTTTTCTCATTTCATAAATTTTTGTTTAAAAGTTATTCATTTTATTAAATTTTCATATCCTTTTCCTATCTTTCTTCCCAAAGTTAGTGATATCTTTTCATGAATAGTGATAATTAATTCCACAATTAATTTCTATGATAATTTAATCCTTTATTTTAATTTGATAATACATGATAACTTGATAGTTAAATATTTATAGATATATCATGATACCTATTATATTATCATATGTTTATTTCATGTTTATTAATTATATATGTTTATTTTCTATGTGGAACACATATTTATGACATATTATGACGAATGGTGGGAATATAATTATAATAAACACCAATTGATTGGGTAATTAGTTATATATCATGATATCTTTATGTGTGGTCATGATATGGTTATCTTTTTCCACAATGTTATGTGGGGGAATGATATGGTTAGTATTGTCAACATTTTTTATGAATAAGCATGATGTTGTTAGCTTTTTCCAAAATGTGATGATGTCTCGGTGGTGTGCCTTGAACTATGTTTATGATAAAATTTATTATGTTTTTGCTATATTTTATAATCCTCATTATTATTATTCTTTTATGATACATGGTATATTATTCCATTTTTACGATCATTTTCTTTAATGATTTCCCACAATGATTTAGGAATCTTATGAAATATCACTACATAGTGATCCCCTTTTATCCCATCACTGAGATTTATTCCTCACCAATTATTTTGTGTATGTCCCAAAGATATAGCATAAAATGATAATATTATAGTGAGCTCATGTAACATGTTATGAATATAGAATTCAAATACTACTAAATTTCATAATGACATTGGACCTCTCAATTTATTGAATTTTTTTATATTTATGTCAAAAATATTGAAAAATTAAATTTTTGTTATGTGGGTAATTATAGTTTGTATCAAAGTAAACTATAGATATTTTTTGGGATTATGTTAGAGAACCTAATATAAAATATAACCAAAATAACCATGATTTATGAATTCATAAGTTATTATTTTCATTTTATTTATGAGTTATTAATACAAATTTCATTGTTTTCCTTGTATTATATAATTAATTTAAGAATTATCATCTATATATTTACTTTATTCTTGTAAATATTTATAAATTTTTGGAGTCATGTCAACAGAATATGTGATATGTAATCAAATGATTTCCAAAATGACATGTCGGATAAGATAGGAGATAGTGTTTAAAACCAAATAGTGGCACATGCTCAATTGACTTACATTATTAATAAATAATTGAACAATATAGAGTTCATGAATCCATTAATGAAGGATCAAATTGAAATTTATTCATTTTTATGACAATGAATACCCTTTATTGGTGGATCATTATATCCATTAACCATAGAGAATAGATAATTTCAACTTTGAAAATATTCAATTCTCATAAATTATTTTAAAAATAGAATGTGATAATGAACATTCATCTCTTGGATATAGAAGACTATATATGGTAAAAACTGATCATGAATATCAATCCTAAGCAATTCATTGTCTTGAATGAAAGAAAATAATTCTAGAAAAAATATTTTAATAATTATTTTCTGCAAACTCTCTTTACTAAAATGGAGAGCCAATGTTTTGGCCTCATTATAAGGGAGTACATATCAATTTGTTATCCTAAGGAAAAAACCATAATGCATAAAAGGAGAACCTCTATTTTTTCATTAACCATGAATAAAATTTTGACAACTTCATTAGTGGATTAAAACTAAGTCTTTATAAATATTGTGAATTTAAATACTAAGATAGTTTTGAGGAAATAGTACAATGTTCTCTTAAGATAGAGATATAAATCAGTGAATCTAGATGTTCTCATTGGGATAGATAATAAAAAATAAGAATGAATTTTAACTATGTAGGTTCTACTGATAAACATCATAGAGGGAAGAAGATCCAAATAGACACTTGTTAAAATTGTGGGAAGTAATTTATTAGAAACTACCTTAAAAGAAATGGAATTTGATTTAAGTGTGTAAAAAAGGGTATCTTGATAATTATTTATGAATGTACGTGATGAATATAATAAATAAGATATTTGATATCATATTTTTATAACAACCATGGTTCAATGTAACATATATAGGAAACATGGACAGTATAAATATAATCAATAAAACCAAGGGTCATAAAGGATAAATGATAACCCAAACCTATAATGTGGTGAAACACAAAAGAGATTGTTTTATGTCTACCTCCAAGGTATACCATAAAAACAAAGTGCTGAAATGTACATTTATTATCCATTTAATATTAACAAATATCCAATTTTAATATGGTTCTACACATTCATTAATTTCACAAAAATTCAATAGTAATATTCAAATATCACCGAAATACAGTGGTTGGGATATTTGTGAAAAAACTAAGTGACATCATCATCCTATCATTTGTATACAAATAATTCCAAAATAACTTTTTGGGAAATAATATTGCTATAAACCAAGTTATTAAATTTTTAAAGGGATTAAATTCTTCATTGGGATCAAACAGGTTTTCCTTATATAGTGATAATATCAAATTTTCAGGAGATTGAGATAAATTTCTTTATCCCAAACAATCATCTAATTCTACACAAGTGTAAAGGTTATTATAAATCTTTTATAAAAATACCCCTATAATATCTATATTATTATCTTATGAGAAAAAATATCTAGCTGAAATTATTATGATAAAGGAAATGATCATCCTTAATGACTTTTCCATTAGAATTTAATATGTTATTATTTTCCATGAATAGTTTCCTAGACTCCCTCTTGATTGAGAGGTTTAGTTCTATATAGAAATTATATATATATCTCTACCCATATTAATGAAACCCCATTCAATGAAATTTATTAAACCATTAGAGATGAATTAGAAATATATTGATAATTTGTGAATGGGTATCCCAAACCATATTTATTCAACATGGGGTGCCCCCATCCACTTTATTATGAAGAATGATGGGTCAATTCGTTTCTGAATTAACAATAATAAACTTAAGGAGAACATGAGAAAGAAAAAATTATACTCTTCCATAGATTGATTTATTATTATACCAACTAAGTAGGGATTAATAATTCTATAAGGTGTATCTTTGACTATGATATCATTAATTAAATGGTAAAAATGAGTAAATTCCTAAGAATTAATTTCATATATGATATAGAAAATATTATTTCATAATAATTATATTCATACACACTAATTGCATTACAATATTAATAGACATTATGAACATATTCTTTATAGATTATTATGAAAAAATTTTAGGTGAAATTATAGATGATATTATTATAAATAAAAAAATTAATTTGGAGAATAATGGTAATTTGAGCATTGTAAAAAATATATAATGAATTTATAAGTATTAGGGAAGATTTAGAAATTATGAATTTTTGATGAAGCAATTTACACTCATAGGGAATATTATTATTAAGAATGGGATATCAGAATATCCATCAAAGAATAAGTCAATTGATGTATGGATTGAAACTATATTGGTGAAATAGATATATAGTTCCCTCATATTAGTTGGTTATTATAGATGGGATATGAGAAATGTATCCTAATTTTCAAACCCAATTTCCAAGCTAACATAAAAAGAGGAAATGTTTTTCTAGGCAAATGAATGTGAACAGTGGTTAAAGGAGCATAAGAAAAGGCTATTTTCCAAAACAATATTAAAACTACCCTCAAATGATGAAGGATTCATGATATTAAATGATTATATAAATAAATTGGTTTTCTAATCACATAAAATGATAAATTCATTGCATAAGCCTTATAAAAATTGTATCAAAATGATAAAAATTACCCGACTCATGATCTAGAGTTAACAACAGTAATATTCTCCAAGATGATATAGAAGGAGTATCTCTATGGCGAAACGTCTGACATATATATTCATTAATAAAATTTTAAATTATATATTAATATAAAAATAGATCAATATATTCCAAGAAATATTGTTATAGATAATCATTAACTATATATACTTAATGAATTATTATCATGGAATAAAATAGTATAGCATTTGCTATATGAAAAAAGGATTTAACCAACATAACAATGATGAGGATTGAAAGGTATAAAATCATTATATAATTGAAATGTATAGATATATGAACCATATCATTAGGAATGAAATCCTACCTTTATCAAATAATTTATAAACCATATATCATATGGATGATTAATGTAACCGAAATGAATTATGTTGAGATCCAAAATAAGATGTAAGTATTAAGATTAAAATCTCAGAGTTTAACATTAATAAATATAGAGTTATAAAATTTGGGACATGATTATGTGTGTCATTTCATCTTGAGATAAAGAAGGAGTTATTAGATGATTCTCATTACTCACCATTCTTTATCCAACCTCGAATACCTATGAAAAATAAGGATCTATAAGAGCACTTCTTGTGGGAAAATATGAAGAAATAGATTTATTAATATACATCAAAATAATTATTAAGTCAACAAGTCATAGAATTTTTTCATAATACAAAGGGGTTTATATAAAAACTATGCATACCAACATTGAAGTAATAGATTATCACCAAAGATGTTTTCATAGGTCTTATAGAGACATATAAAGGAACCAATTCCATTTGTTTTACGTTGAATCCTCTAAAAAATAATTCCATTAATAACAATTCACAATGAATTCTCACCGGATTAACATTTCAAGATATACATATATATGTGTGTTTGTGTGTAAGAAGTGGTGAGGCTGGACAGAACACTTCTATAGATTGTATCAAATCAATATTTCAAGTTCACCTCAATGTTCTGGAGGAACCTTCAGAATCCTTTGAACATAGGGTTGAACTAAATTACTATATTTCATCCTCATAAATATATTTAATCTAAAATAACCATTAATACACTTAATGAAATGATCAAATCTTTATATATGGAATTTAAAAGGATATTTGTTCATTATATTCTTCTCATCAAGTTCTCATTCAATGGTAGATTCCACCCAAGGATTCAAATGACTCTTTATGAATCCCTCTATAGGAATAAAAGTTATAATCTAACATTATGGGATAAAGTTAGATAAAATAAGAAATTGGGACCCGAATTGGAAGATGATATCAAAGATAAGGCACATGACATTCAACAACACATAAGAATAATTCAAAGTTTGAAAAAGATATATGTTGACAAACATCTAATGGAAAATAATATTGAGGATAAGGAAAAAGTATTCCCCATTTTATCTTATTAGAAGAATGTTTTCTGGTTTTAAACGTAACATCCCAGGTAAATAAAGAATATGAAATTTTCATATTTATTAATATTTATAAATTAATTATTAATTTTACTTTAAAGGGGAAGCTATTTTTTATGGCATAACTGATACACAACAATGGGTTTCTTTTAAATCTTACGTTGCACACAACGTTGAGTTATACTGAAAAATAATAATATAATAATATTTTAAATGGTAGTTAATTCCTAGATGTTGTATTAAAGGGAATGGATATAACTAACTAAAATATAAATACACATGTTTGTTAAATGTATTTACATTTATCCAATAAATTTTAGAGGCTTAAAATAATAAAGAATCTGATTTTAAGCATAAATACTCTAATATTCCTTAAAAGGTCTATTTAACGTCTTTTGATGAAAAACCCTCATAAATATAGTTTTTGTCACTTTTAAATGTTATATTTGAAAATATAAAATTCTTCTTTAGATTTGGGACAAAAAAATTTACTTTGGGTAAATATTTGGTATTTTTCTGATAAAATTCATTTTTAAATAAATAGTGAAAATACAGTATTTTAATTCAAAACTGTATTTTAATCTAAATTATTTATAAAGTTAGATTATCTTTTTAATTGGTTTTAATGTGTAATTATATTATGTTTTTACCATTTAATCCAATTTTGGTCATTTTATGTAATTTCACTTTTAAAATTGGACATAAATAAGTTTTAATCTTTTGATAGTTATTATTTCATAGAAACACGCTTTTGGTTTTAATAGTGGAAATTAATTTTAAATTAATTTCTGCCACTTCTGTGTTTTGAATTTGGAAATATGTGTTCTATATTTGGAATCAGGATGTCCAAATTGTGCAAATATTTAACTTTTATTTTTAGACATTATGAATAATTTCATTAGTAAAAATTTTATTTACGATGGTTAAAAGGTACATCTGGTAAATAAAGGTAACAAAATATTATTATAATAATATAAAATTACCCTAACATGTGTCATAATCCTATTTTTTAATACATTTACGACCATGATCATCCTTGGGTTGATTTTGGGACCCCATGGAGCCACTTCAGAGTGATAATGACACTTTATATTAATTTATTTAAAGTAAAGACAAAAATGACATAAACATATATCTTTTAAAAAATCATTTTTTACATGTGGTTATATAATTTATCTCTTAAACTATAAATATTCTTTATAAAGATAAAAATATTTTCTACATCTTGGTATTTTTTTATAAATTATAGAAATCAACTAAATAAAATTATTTATGACACAATAATGATGTAGTGCTTACCTCGTTAATAAATGACTTATATAATCAGATTATAATATTTAAAATAATATCCAAAACCTGTCCAATTCTTATTTGATGATTTTATTTCCACCATGAGTCATATTATATTCTACTTTAATAATTTTTGGACATTTATAAACCAGAAAACATTTTATAATAAAATAATTGTTTTAAACATTTTTAAAGAGCCCCTCCACCCCCTTATAAAAGGACACCACTTATAAGACATTCCTCACACCTCTAAAGACACTTGTATCATCCAACCCCTACCAAAATATTCTCCCAAGATACCACTATTCCACATAGCATCATTACCTTAGGTATAAGGCACTTCAAGTAATCCTTTTGGTTCAATCCCAAGGGAGATACCCAATTTAAAGGAAACGTCTTCTCTTAAGTCCTTTTGTTATATCTTACATCTACAACCCACTAAACTTTTTTTATTACATTATTTTATAATAGTAACAGTATCAAAAATATACTAGGTTGTTTTTATGAGATGTATTATAACTACACTTACACATAACTCCATCTAATGGGTAAAGATCACACTGTTTCTGTGGATTTCAAACTAACGCCTCACGAAACGATGATGGTTCAATTATCTCCTACCTCCTCTTATGGAGGACATTTTTATGGAATATTATTTATATATAATATGTATTATTATTATTTTTTCTTTATTCTTATTTATTTTTAATTTATAGCATACCTTTATGGTTTCCATTATGATTTAACACCATAATATCCTTTGAGGAAGTGCAGATTACTACCCCCTCCAAGTGATATGACTCGTTCATACCTTACATGGAATGTATAAATTACATAGTTATTGAAATTATATATGATATTATACTGTAATTATAATATGAATATGTATCATTAAGTTTTCGTTCAATTAAAATTCTAAATAGAAATGAAAGTAGCATTCATGCGTATGTACGACTTACCGTCACCATGAACAGTGCATTTAATTTCTTATCTCCAAATGTTTTGTACTATTATAAATACATATATATACTAGATATATATTATATATGTGATATCTAAATCATGAATATAATTATGTAGATAATGGACTCTTGACCACATAGACAACTTGTAATTATAAGGTGTTCATTTTTCTACTCAAGTACCAAATATCGTCAAAACGACCATTGTTAACTTAAACAATTACATAATGTTTATAACATGGTAATAAGTGATATAAAATGAGTATTGAACATGAAAAAGGGTTCTTAATCAAGTATAAATTATCTTAAGTTTATTATTCAGGAAGAACAAGGAACAAACTTGTCAAGTCGGATAAGAGGTAAAGGGTTTCTTATCACTTTTAATTATGTGAGATTTCCATTGTTCGCCACTAATTTATTGTATGTGTTGTATTGTGTACTTAAAATTGATATATATTTTCATAATACTATTTATATTCATGTTATTTTATGAGTCGTTTTTTGGATATTAAATTTTTTTCATACAACTTGATTTATTTCTACGTGGTAAAGGATTTTCATCACTTTTTATTCCTGTGAGATTAATGCTATATTTTCCACTATTTCCTTTTGTGTGGTGTATGTAATACCTATTATTGTATTAATTGTGTAATATAATTCAATTTATTGGTATTTTCATCTTCATTTTATTATCCTTCTTTCATGGGTTATATGTTTCGTAAGTTACCAAATCTGTAAGGGAACCTTTCACCCTCAGCTTTTTAAAAGACTTTTTTTTGTTATCTCTTCTAATTTACATCTTCTTTTGTTGGGAGATGTTATTATGTATCCATATAGCTATAAATGTTATGTCCAAGTTAATATATATGCTTTTCTATCTCATCAACTCATTTTATGAATTTTAAAGTGATGCTGTTAGGATGTCGAGTTTCTGTAAGAGAACTTCTTAACCAAATGTCAATTCTTTGGGTTAAACTTCTAATTCTTGATTATGTCATACAATGAATATGTGTGAATAAAATATGATTGTTTTACATTTAATATAAAATTATATTTCTTGTATTTATATTTTTCACAAATAATTATTTCTTTGATTTATTCTTAATCTAAGGATACTGTCCTTATAAGGGATATCATCTCAATTTACATTCCATTGAGACTTCATTGTGGTTATGCATCAATTCACTTTTATATGATGTATATACTATCCTTTGGCATATTATATAATCAATAAATTTATTCTCATGATATAATAACGTTTTTATTAGATGTTATTCCTCAATAATTTGTATTCAAGCGTCTCTCATTTTGTTAAAAACTCATTAACTAAAATATTGTTTTAAATTTTTAAAAGATTTATTATTCTAAATATTTCTCATTAATTTATATGTTTTAAAAATGGTTTTTAGGATTTATTTATATGGACATTAATTTTCTCAAATGATAATTCATTTAAAATCATCAAAATTGTGTGGGACACTTTGATTCCAAAATCTCTTTATTAAATGTTTTAAATGGTTTTGAAAATGGTTTGATTAAGCATTGATTATGTGTATATCTTGAAACAATATTATGTGATTGAATGTGGACATGTTATATTTTTTTTTATTTTTTATGTGTTATGAATATTTTATGGATCTTTGGAATTGTTTAGGAATATGGGTGGTTTTGTGATAAACCTTGGGCGGGTGAGCTTGAGATAGCTCTCCAATTCATTGGGTAACATGAAGGAGGTAAATTTTAATGTTTATCATAAGATATTTAGAGAGTATATATTTTGATGGGTATTCCAAATGTGAGTCCCTATGTAGTTGTGATAGCTACAATCTAAGAATGTTATGAATTCCATAAGTTACCTTTATGAGTTATGATTTTCATGTGTTATTCCTAAATCATATGATTTTGTATGGTATGTTATGATTAAAAAGTATGGTTTCATTGATTTATATTTATTGATGGGTTAATGTTTTCCTTCCTTATTTTATATCCATTACTAATCTTTTTATGATCATCCCATGTTTTTGAAATGTTTTTCACAGTACTTAACGATAAATAAGGTCAAGGATGAGATCAAGGAAAATTCATGTTGCCTAAAACATGGAAGTAGACATGTTTATTTTTAAGAGTTTTTATTTTAAGAAAAAATAGATACTGAATATCAGTTTCTACATGTAATATCCAAGTTGTTATGTAATATTTATTTCTTAATTATCTAAAACTCTAAAACTGAAAAAAAAACTCAATGTGAATTCTTGACATAATTCAAGATCATGTAATGTGTAAGTTTGGGTCCTTATAGTTGGTATCAGAGGTTAGTTTAGATAACTTTATAGGTTAGTGTGTTCTTTAAGAATAAGTGACATAACCATAATGGTTATTATTTTAGAAAGTGCCATAGATATTTTAGATAAAGTGAATGAGTTTAAGATAACATGAATAGGTCAATCTTAGTATTTAACCTCCTTATAAGATATCATATGATGATTTTACTGATATACTCACACTGGACTTTTTGGTTTTAGTAAATTGTTGGATCTAGTAGGCACCAAAGTAACAGTGGATGTGAAAAAAACTATGACGATTTTCTGAATGAGAAACTGAATGAAATGTGAACTTCAATGAGAGCGCGTGTGTTTATTCTCAACCAACTATCTATACTCATGATTGACCACCTGAACCTTAGTGATTTTTATAAGGCATCATATATACGAGAAACAAATCCCTACAGACGTTCAGGTAATAATCATAAAGGTAAGTATGTTTAAAAACCTATGTGTCAAGGATGTGTAAAGAAACACATAGGAAAATGTTTCAAAGGGACAGGAAGATGAAATAGATGTGGAAATGAAGGTGATAAAGCAAGAACCATCCATGGATAAAGGAATCATCCAGATGACTCTAGGAAAGAGAAATATGTTCTTTCTAAGGGATAAATTGAATGTTTTAAATGTGGTGTGCATGGTCAATATACAAAGATATGTCCTACGAAGATGTGTCGGGAATGGGATCACTAGGATCATAAAAAAATATGTTTACCACTACCTAATTCCATTATGATTGAGGATAAAGTAACTGAAAATCACCAATGAAAGGTATGGATTAATTATTAACTGATTTTTAGACATTACTGAATCTTAGGATATGATTCATGATTTTTTTGTAGGAAAGAATGATTTTAGAATAAGTCGGAAAGGAATTTTTAATGGATCATGAAGAAATTTCAATGAGTAAGAAGTCAACATATAAGGGATTCAAGTGTTATGGTAGATTTTAGGATGGTGAAATGCATAAAAGTATTAAGGCTCTTTTGATTATGGGATTACATTGGAAGACATTTCAGAATATTTGTAACCTTGAAGTTTGATATATGAAAATGTTATTCAAGGAATTATTATTTTTTGATGAGTAATGGAGGAATTTTATTTGGAATAATCTATGTTTATATTTTTGATATATGGTGATTTGAGTTATTTTTTGAAATTATTAACCTATCATATAGAATATTTGATTTGGTTAATTACACTTCAATATGAGACTTTAAGAGTAGTCAATTTTATTTAGAGATAAATGTTGAGATTTATATTGGAAGACTATGTGAATAAATCCTTCTGAGATTTGGTTTTTAATAATACTTTGGATTACTTTTAAGAATTTTATAGATAGTTTTTTGAATGGTCATTGTATAAATTTGGGTATTGTTTGACAAATTTTGGAGATTAAGAGTAGTTTTTCGTTTTTTTAAAAGATTATCCTTTTGGGGATTATCTGATCTTGTAATAACTATTTTTGTTTTGGTTATGTCTAATGGCATGGGAAAAATATAGTTCATCTTTTTTGGATTATGTGATTCTATAGAAGTTAATTATAGTACTTTGAATGTGATCAATTAATCTTGAATACTCATCATTTTGAAAGAAGTTTAGTTTGTATTATAAATCTAGTAAATGTTGAAAGTTCACTTGAAAAGTAAGTATGTTTCCTTATGTTATTATTCAAGATCTTAAATAAATTCCTCAACTTTATGAAAAGTAACATAAAAAAATCGTTGTCTATTAAATTTTTCTACTGGGGAATCAAATACTATTTAACCCATCACAAGTATGTGATTTTTTGTTGGTTAACTTTCTCCTAATCATGTTTTCTATCACACTCCATCAAAACTATATAGTTTTTTTTTCTATTCCATATCCATGTTTTCATGGAATACTTGTATATGTTGTCTCAGGTAACCATTTTACTTCACTTCCTTTATTTTAAAGTGATAGTTTTATTGACTCTTTTTCCAATGTGGGGCTTTCAATGAAGTTTCCGAGCCCAATTTTAAAATTTCAAGGACACAATTTCCAAAAGGGGGATTGATGTAACAACCCAAGTAAAAAAATAATATGTAATTTTTATATTTATTAATATTTTTAAATTAATTATTAATTTTACTTTAAATGGGATGCTATGTTCGATGGCGTACCCGATAAACAATAACGAATTTCTTTGAAATCTTACATTGCACACAACATTGAGTTATACTGAAAAATAAGAATATAATATTATTTTAAATAGTAGTTAATGCATAGATATTGTATTGGTGGGAATGGACATAACTAACTAAAATATTAATATATTTTTTTGTTAAATATATTTACATTTATCCAAAAAAATTAGAGGCTTAAAATAAGATAGAATCCAATTTTAAGCATAAATACTTTAATATTCATTAAAAGGTCGACTTACTGCCTTTTGATGGTGAACCCTCTTTAAATATTATTTTGATTACTTTTAAATGTTTTATTTGAAAAAATAAAATTATTCTTTAGAATCGGGACATCAAAATTTACTTTGGTTAATTTTTTGGTATTTTTCTGAGAAAATTCATTTTTAAATGAATAGTGAAAATACTGTATTTTAATTCAAAACTTTATTTTAATATAATCTATTTATAATGTTATATTATATTTTTAAATGGGTTTAAAGTGTAATTATATTATTTTTTACCATGTAATAGAATTTTGGTCATTGGAAGTAATTTTACTTTGAAATTGGACAAAAATAAGTTTCAATCTTTTGATAGTTATTATTTCTTAAAAAATGATTTTTGTTTAAACAACAGGGATTAATTTTAAATTAATTTCTTTCACCTATGTGTTTTAAATTTAGAAAAATTGATTCCATATTTGGAATATGGAGGTAAAAATTGGGTAAATATTTTACTTTTATTTTTACACATTACGAATATTTACTTCAGTAAAAATTTTATTTACCATGGTTAAAGGGTAAATCTAGTAAATAAGGGTAACTAAATATTGTTATAATAATATAAAATTATCCTAACATGTGTCCTAATCCTATTGGTTAATACATGTCCTACCATGATCATCCTTGAGTACATTTTGGGACCCCATGGAGACACATAAGAGTGATAATGACACTTTATATTAATTTATTTAAAGTAAAGACAAAAATGACATATACATATATATTTTTTAGTAAATCAATTTTTACATGAGTTTATGTAAGTTATCTCTTCAATTGTAAATATTATTTAGAAATCTAACACCATTGACTATATCATGGTGATTTCTTCATAATTTTTAGACATCAAATAAATAAAATTATTTTTGACACAATAATGATGCAGTGTTCACCTCATTAATAAATGATTTATATAAATAAGATTATAAAGATTAAAATAATATCCAAAACCTATAAAATTATTATTGAATGATTCTATTTCTATCATGAGCCATATTAAATTCTACTTTAATAAAATTTTGACCTTTATAAACCGAAAATCATTATATAATAAAAGAATATTTTAAAACATTCCTGAAGAGCACATCCTCGCCCTTATAAAAGGACACCACTTATAACCCATTCTACACACCTCTCAAGAACATTGGAACGTCCAAATCCTGCCACAATAATCTCTTAAGATCCCTATATCCCACCTATAATCCTTACCTTAGGAAGAAGGAACTTCAAGTAAACTGTTTGGTTCAATCCGAAGGGAGATACCCAATTTAAAATTAACATCTTCTCTTAAGTCCTTTTGAATTATTTTACTTCTACAATCCCCTAAACTCTTTTTATTGCATTTTTTTATAAAAAAACCAATATCCAAAATATACTAGGTTGTTTTTATGATAATTATTCTAACTAAACTTACAAACACCTCCATCTATTTGGTAAAGAACATACTGTTTCTGTGGATGGAAAACTAACGCCTCACGAAATGATGATTGTTCATTTATCTCCAACCACCTATTATTATGGACATTATGAAGGAACAATATTTATATATTATATATATTATGTTTATGTATTATTTCTTCTTCTGTATTTTTAATTTATAGCATACATTTATGGTTTCCATTATGAGTAAACATGAAAATTTCCTTTGAGGAAGTGCGGACTACCACCCCCTCAAAGTGATATGACTTGTTCATAACATGAGTGGGAAGTATAAATGATGAATATATTGAAATTATATATGATATTAAACTGGAATTATAATATAACTATGTATCATTATGTTTTCAATCAATTAAAATAAGAAATAGAAATGAAAGTAGCGTTCATGCGTACATACGACTTACTGTCTCTATGAACGGTGCTTTTCATTTCTTATCTCCGAATGTTATGTACTATTATAAATACATATAATATATATATATATATATGATATATATGATATCTAAATCATGAATATAATTCTAGATATAACGGAATCTTGACCACATGGGCAACTTGAAATTATAAGGTGTTTATTTTTTACTCGAGTACCAAATATCGACAAAACAACAATTACTAACATTAATGATAACATAATGTTTAAAAGATGTTAATAAGTTATATAAAATTCATAATAAACATGAAAAATGGTTCTTAACCAAGAATAAATTAACTTAAGTTTATTATTCAGGAAGAACAAGGAATAAACGAGTCAAGTTAGAGAAGAGGTAAGGGGTTTTTTTATCTCACTTTTAATTCAATAGGATTTCTATTATTCACCACTAATTTATTTCATGTGGTGTATTGTGTAATTACAAATGATATAAATTATCATGATTATCTTTATACTCATGTTATTATATGAATCATTTTGTGGTTATTAACTTTCTGTCATACGACTCGATTGATTACAACGTGATAAGAGATTTTCATCTCACTTTTTATTCTTGTGAGATTCATGCTATATTTTTAAATATTTCCTTTTGTGTAGTGTTTGTACATCCCAATATTGTATTAATTTTGTAATATATTTCAATTTATTGGTATTTTCATCTAATTTTTATGATCCTTCTTTCATGGGTTTTATGTTTCATAAGTTACCAAATCAGTAAGGGAACCTTTCACCCTTGTCTTTTTAAAAGACCCCTTTTTGTTATGTATTTTAATTTACATATTATTGTGTTGGGATATGTTCTTATATATCATTATTTCTATAAATTTTATGTCCACGTTATGAGATACCCTTTTCTATCTCATCAACTCATTTTCTGAATTTTAATGTGACGTCATTAGGCAGTCGAATTTCAGTAAGAGAACATCTTAACCCAATTTCAATTCTTTGGGTTAAACTTATAATTCTTGATTATATCATCATATGAATATATGTGAACAAAATCTAACTGTTTTACACTTAATATCCACTTATATTGGGTTTATTTATATTTTTCACAAATAATTATGTCATTTATATATCCTTAATCTAAGGATACCGTCTTTATAAGGGATTTCATCTCAATTTACATTCAATTGAGACTTCATTGTTGTTATGAACCAATTCCCTTTTATGGTGTATATACTATCCTTCGGAATATTATATCATGAATACATTTATTCTCATGATATGATAATTTTTTTATTAAATTTTATTCCTCAATTATTTGTATTCAAGCATCTCTAATTTTGTTAAAAAGTCTTTTACTAAAATATTGTTTTATATTTTTTAAATATTTATCCATTTAAATATTTATCATTAATTTCCATGTTTTCAAAATGTTTTTTAGGATTTAATATGGACATTAATGTTTTGAAATGAAAATTCATTAAAATTATTCAATGTGGTATGTGACACTTTGATTCAAAAATTACTTTATTAAATTTTTTAAATGGTATTGAAAATGGTTTGATAAAGATATAATTAGGTATATATCTTCAAATGATATGTTGTGATTGCAATGTGGAAATTTTATATTTCTTTTATTCTTATTTTAAATTTTGTTAATATGTTATGGTTCTTTGGTATTGTTTACGTATACGGGTTGTTCTGTGATAAGCCTAGGGCGGGTAAACCCGAGATAGCTCTCCAATGCATTGGGTAATAAAAAATAGGTAAACATTAATGTTTCTCCTAATAGATTTAGGGAATATACTGTGATAGTTATTACAAATGTGACTCCCTATGTAGATGTGATAGCTATAATGTAAGTATGTTATGAATACCACAAGTTGCCTTTATGATTTATGATTCGTGTGTGTTATTCATAAATCTAATTATTATATAAGAAATGTCATGATTGAAAGGTATGGTTTCATTGACTTGTATTTATTGATGGGATAATGTTTTCTATCCTTATTTTATAACCCCTTATGAGCTTTTTATGCTCATCCCATGTTCTTGAAATTTTTTCCACTGGTCTTAAAGATGAATAGGGTCAAGGATGGGATTAAGGAAAAGTCATGTTGTCTAAAACATATAACTAGACTTGTTTCTTTTTATGATTTTTTATTTTATGAAAAAATGGATACTGAGATGTAGTGTCTATATGTAATATTCAAGTTGTTATATAATAGTTATGGCCTAATTCTCTAAAACTCTAAACCTAAAAAGATCCTCGATGTAAATTCTTGACATAATTCAAGATCATGTAATGTTTAAGGTCAGGTCCTTATATTAGAAGAATAAAAATCATAGTCTTAGGTATATAATCCCCTTTGAGATTATAAATCTCATTGGAATCATGACCTATAAAATTTACATTTCAATTATATTATATTAAGTAATTAACATGTCATATTTATCCATCATGAGGACATAGATACCCTATCCCTCACAAATACAAAATCTATTGTTAGACTATGATCACTTTTATTAGGAGAAACCTATCAAAATAATGAATCATATAAAAATGTTCTATGAAACAACACCACTATTATTGTAAAAGTACTATGGAGAAATCACAATAATAAAAAGTTAATATAAGAATATGAGGATATAATTTAACAAAATTACTCGGATATATTTTCATCTTAGGTATTTAGTAGAAATATTAATATTAAAATTTCTCTAGGGGGGAGGAAAATAAATACCAATTTTTTATATATTAAAAATTTAGCTATAGAAATATGGGTGCATTATATTTATATATTTTATATAATAAAAATAACTTACAAGAACTAATAATAATACACATCATTTTCATAAATCAAAATAATAAATTACCATTTTTGTATAAATATACTACATAAACTAAGAACAGTATAATGTGGTAATTAGAAAATATAAATAACATAACTAGAATTTAAAATTATAGTGTTTTACAGTCTCCTATAATTATCAAATACATGAAGAACACTGAAAAGTGAAATTTAACATTATGAAAAAAGATTATCACTATGAGTAACTTTAATAAAATTGAGTTAATGAATAATAAAGTAAAAAAACTGGTATTTATATGATTTATATTAATTACACGACATTTAGAATAAATATTTATGATTGTAAATAATAATTGATCATTGAAATATTAATTAGACTAACAGGAGTAGTAAAATTCATAAAATTTAACATTTAAAATTATTTAAGTAAAAAATTAATACTAGAATATATAAAATCAAATATTAAAATATTTCCCTAATATTTTTAAATTTTAATATGGTTTATTTTTACTAATTTAGTAAAAAAAATGTTTTTTATATTAAAATTTAAAATTTTGAATCTCAAAATTTTGAAAACTATTTTGATAAGAGGGTATATTATAGTTGGATATCAAGTATATAATAATTCATAAATAGTAATAAATAGAAATTAAATTACTCATAGAAAAAGAAAAATATTTTAATCTAGAAAGCATTATTTCAATATGTACTATAGGATTTCATGATTGAATACAACATAATAATAAGATAATATTTTTTATGGGTTTGAATGACAAAAATAGGCATGGTAATAATGATTTTAAATTTATGCAATCATTTTTATTTTTAACCGTAACAAAAGTAGGTTACAAAAGAATATTATTGGAATTTGTAAGTATATACTAATTTATTAAACACCATCACATATGGGATGATATTAACCATATAACTTGAAGAAACAATATCTTATAGAATCCTTTGAAATTTCATATTAACCATTACCTCTACCTCAAGATGGTTTTGGAACTATGAATGGAACAATTTCAAAATGATTGACATGAATAATTTTATGTAAGTAAATCATTAAAAAATAATAATAAATGGATAATGTGAATTGAAAGAAATAAAAAAAAGGTACCGAATAAAGTATTTAATAATTATAACTAAAATATTCATTGAGACAAATTTGTTTTCTATTGTTGTTAAAATGAGAAATATTCTATTTAACAGGATGAAGGTTTTATTGTGGTGCTATATTTTGTTTTTATCTTTGTGAATCACATGAAAAAGTTGATATTTCTTTATGATGTTTTCGATAGATATTTCTTGATAGAAGTACATTTAATCAGACATAAAAATATGAGTTCAACGATTTATGATGATTATATGGAAGATGTGACAAAGTCTTTGTTAGGGAGTACTCACTAGGACATGGGCCTATGTTTTATAGACAAATCTAATTCAGATGATGGATTCATGATATTTAAAGTAAAAAAAATAACATGATTATTAAAAGTTATCATACTCCAATATGGGATTACTCATGAAGTCATCAGGTTGATTTTGGTAGGTTGAGATGATCATATGAAGTTTTACTTGAAAGAGAGGAATATGAGGTCCACCAGTTGAAGAACTTTTATGAGTTCACCAGATAGATAAATATGAACAATGATATGGTTATGAGTCTACCATATAATGTTTTCTAAATATAAAAATCTTTTAAATATCATAATATGGAAAAATATGAATATTTCATAATAGAGGGGAATTAGAAAAAGTAGAAACTCATGAAGTAATATCAGACAAAGAATTAACAGAAAGAATAATTCATATGAAGATATACTAGAAAATGGTTTGATAATATTTGAAAAGTTATTATAAATACATACATTTTGATGATACTATGATGGATGTTCAATTCCTCAGTAATCCTAAAGGAAAGAACATGATTGTAGTTAAGATTTTAGGAAGCCTTTAATATCATTGATTTTTATATTTTAGGATGGTTCTTATGAATTTTATTAGATCTGATTTCATAGAGGATTTTAAGGAATAAATATGAAGAAATAATCGAGTGTGAAATTCAAATTTGGAGCTAGAAATTTAAATTTTATGTCTGTACTCTTCCCTAATTTTTTAGAGAAACTAAAATTATAAAAATTGGAAAATGTTTTTTTTATATTAATTTTTTTTATGAAGTGAGATAAAAACCAAGAATATTGAGTGATATTTTTTTGGAAGAACCAAAATAACAATACCAGGTAGTAATGCACTAGAAAGAGGAACCAAATTGAGAGGTTCCATATTGAGGGTTATTATAGATAGTAGTTTCAAATGAACATGTACCATGCGAGGATGTTTAGAATGAACATGATCATGTAGAGAAGTTATGTAGAATTTATTTCATGATGGTTTGCATCAAATATAAGAAAATTATTTGAATTAAATAATAGAAAGTGTGAATAATTCAATATGTAAAATTATGACATGTTTATTCCTATTGGTGAATGTTTTTTTCATTATTTAATTTATCGCTCATATTATTTGTGAAAGAAACACATGCACTATTGAAGGACTATAGTACTAGAAAGTGATGAATATACCCAAATTTCTCTAAAAAAAGGTTTTTGTTTTGTATTTATCATCCTGGAATGTTTCCAGATCATGTAAAGGACTTGATCTTATTTTTGAGTAGTTAATCTTGAAAATTATTGTGCTCCTATGGGTGTTATTATGTTTTATGTTTTCACAGATTAAATTCTCTCTAACTAGAGAGGATGTTTTTTAAAGGATTAAAATATTAAAAATGTATACCACTTATTAAAAACATCTCTTAGTGGTTAAACAGATCAAGACTATTCATCTCACTATCATGAGGTTATTGGAGCATCCCTAGTAAGTAGGAACTCAAGATAAGGGCTATTTCCAATTATTTTTTTAGTTTGGAGGTGATGATATCTATCACACTCTAACACACATACAAACACACACATTCTCTCTTAATTTTTCTATATATTCCTCTTTCTTCAACTCCTTTATGTTATTTCTATGTCATTTAAAAATATTTCCTGGACATATACTATTGAATTCACTATTTTTTAGTAATATATTTTTTGTTTATATCTTTTATTATAGATAATTTGTTTATAATAAATGTGAAAAAAGTAAAATTTAGATTTATTCTTCATTTTCATGTTCGAAACTTAAAATGATACTTTTCGACCATTTAGTTTTTTAAAACCCTTCTTATTTTTACATAAAATTATTTTGTTTATTTATATTATTGGGTAAACCGTATTCAATTTTCTATTTAAATATTATTTATCCATTTTCATAAAAGGTTTTTTATAAAGTGTTTTATTTGATGACATATTATTTACCTTTACTTCTAACTTATTCATTCAAATTAAGATCAATTTTCCTAAAGAACCATCCTTTGTTTTATAATGAATTTATAAGATTCATTAATAACTTATTTTCTTATTATAATACATACACCACAATATTTAATTATTTATAGATATATAATGTTACCCATTTAGTTATCATGTGGTTACTTCATGTTTATGTTTTATAAATGGTTCTTTTCTATGTGGAATAGAGATACATGTAATATTATGATAATGAGTAGACATTAAGGTATACGTCCACCAATTAGTCAGGTAATATTGTATATCTGATGAGATAATTTTTTGTGGGAATTATGTGGTTGGATTAGTCCATAATGTTATACACCTTCTATAAATTTTATACATGTCCATGATGTGATTATATTGGTACATAATAATAAAATGCCTCATAGGGGATCCATGATAATTTTTTATTATGAAATGATTTATAGTTATTAAAAAATTTATGAAACTCAGAATTAACATTCCCTAATGATATATTTTCTCTTATTACATGTTTATGATCCTTTTATTTTATGATTTCACTTGATAAATTTTACAATTACGATATCTAACACATGATTATCAAGTTTTATCCACTAATTAGGATTTATGGATAACCATTTATTATTTTTATTATCCCAAGATATCACATATAGTGATTAGAGTACTATGATATCTAGGAGCGGGTTATGAAGAGTGAAATAAAATATTAAGCTGTTTATTTTTTTAAATTTTTGGGTTATATATTTAATTTTCCAAAGACAATATACATATATTTGTCTGATTTTTTGATATTATGTGTATGATATATAGGTTTTCAATCATAATATATAGGTATTTTCTTCCTCCTACTCTAATACATACTTATGGTCAAAAATGTTGAGGAACTCATTATAGATAAGGCCTAGAAAAAACTACTTCCAAGATTGAATCTGAAACTAACCATTGGATCTAGGGTTACAAAAAAAGATTTTAAAATTAAATAAATTTCGATTTTTGTGCATTCTATAGAGAATAAAAACCATTCCAATGCTCTATATGGAAGCCTAATATTTTAAACCTCCATAAATACAAGAAAAAAATGGTTGAGACCAACTCCTCACAAGGTGGAATCCCAAATACCATATAAAACAAGAAAATCTATCCACGAATCAACTCCTCATGAATTTATGTTGACTTCCATTTTGACATGAACCTATCCACTCCATTTTCATTTCAACGATCCCATCCTTGATCAACACATCAAGATACATCAGCACCATAAAAGGGGTGACCTGACAGCAGGCCCCTTGATCCATATCTTCCTCAAAATTACATTATTTGGATTATTAATTTAAAATAAGTTCTTGATAATCGTACAGGTGTTTCAAAAACCTTAATCCAAGATCCCTAATACTCAGGATCCCTTATCGGTGAGTGAGAAGATCCTACCAATACATAAAATTTAGTTTGGAGAATAATAGTGTATGTCAAAACCAACACCCAAACCTCCCCGATGTAACATATAAAATTACATGATCACTGAGATAAAGGGTTTAACCCTACTATATTGGAACACTACACATACTTACTAATTCCATATTTTTATTTTTAAGGTAAGAACACTTTTTAACTAGGTTGAGAGGTAACCCTTACATGACCTAGAGGCCTATAATACATGACTTGAACATTCAACAGCCCAAAAGCCTTTTCATATTTCACCCCACAAATCAAAAACAACTCATCACCATTATATTAATCAATATTTGGCCCTAGATCACTACTTAATATAGAAGTTGACCTGTCCTTAACCCCTAAAGAGCTATTTGGGGCCTAAAACCATGTCATATCCACCTTTTCTATCCTCTTTCTTATTTCTATTTAGCTCTTCCTAGAAAATAATTCTGATATACTCCATCATTCCAAGGTTTCTTCTGTACATTTGACTCACCATATATTGATGGCCTAGAGGCCCGAAGGCCTATTACATGGATTGAAGTACCAATTAGGGGTAATTGTACCACTACCAAGTTACCCCCACTTGAATACCAACTATAGTACACACACAACTACAATTACACACATATACTACATTGCCTTTATAAATTCATTCCCAACCAATTCTATACCCATGTTTTATGAAGGATAATTAAAAATATTTACCACCTGGGGAAGTATCTAACTAAACTAGACACACTACACAATTAGTTAACTGAGAAATCAAAATCTTATCCCACACACAAATCATGCAAAATTAAACCTCAAACTCATCTTACTAACTCTTAGTCTTCTATCCAAAGAAAGGCCTCATACTATTTGTAAAAATCTAACACTAAAAATCAAATAATTCTTCCTCTATGAATCCTCATCCTAATGATCTAGCCAACTACGATCCACCAAAGAATCCTGATACACTTCCATATCAGATCAATTCTCTTTTTCTTCCTCCATAAATCCATTTAAATGAACAAAAATATTATTCTGAGTATATTGAATTCAATTATGTTTTTTCAATTAAATTCATTTTAATTTTCCAAAAATATTCCCCAATTAAATAATAAGTTAAAACAAGTGTGATGCATGTACCACACCTAAATATATTTCCTTTAATCAACATAATCTCACTCATGTATATGTAATATATTTAAGATCCTTCTATCTGGCCATAGGTTCTCTATCAACATTCGATATATTCACCCTTTTCTACGTCACATGGTATGTTTGAATAATATTTTATCTATACCGAACATATACAATCCTCACCTATCTCTAACATAAAACTCTATAAAATATATTTTCTAAATTTTGGAGGCCTCCATATCATGTTTTATCATATCCATAACTCCTTCTAGGAATATAGTGAATATTATAGTGTTCTATAAATCCTTCTTCAAATAGGCCACAAGTTTGTGGGTAACTTTGGGGGAATTAATGACACATCATTGCGGTAATTTTTATTAAAATCCAAAAATAATTATAATTCATTAATAAAAATAAAACCAAAAATAAAAAAACACATCATCCCAACATAATTCATGTAATTTCATATAAGAAATAAAAAACAAAAGGCCTATAAACAATAAAAAATAGATTTTTTTTTGGAATAGGATATGAATCAAGATAATCATAAAACCTATAATAATTGTTTCCATTTTGATCATTGAATCGATCATGAAAATATTTAATGATAATTCAATTAAATGGGGTTGATTTTATAAAAATGTTCAATAGGTTCTTACTCAAAAACTATCATTCTATTACGGAAGAATAATATTAATGTATCTTTGAATAAATATTTAAACTAACAAAATACCTATCCCAAGATGACTACTATCTAGTCATTACTAAGGCTCACTATCCAAATATTTATACAAGTGTAATAACATAGTGAACAATAAAATATATTTACAAGGTTCCATATACCCACATCAATACTGATCAAGTATCCCCCATATCCAAATGAAATAATTACATATAGTCTCATCCCTTATATATCAATATACAAATTACTTAAACCAGATATCATATCAAAATACTACATACCACAACAACATATTATATATCATAGTAACATACCACGCACCACAATTATATAACAAATAATGAAATCATTACCAGATCATCACATCACCACCACATCACCACATTAATACCACATAACCAAATAATTTACATACTTTGTTTGGAAAATATATTTGGAGAGTCATTGTAGTAAACTATCCACATTACAAATATCATAGATATTTGGGTAATGACCAGAACCCAAAACATCATGTGGGAACCTGTAAGTTTACCCAACCAGGGTAGTGGTGTGTAAGAAATAAAAAATCTTAATATATATATATATAATAATCACTTATACCTAACCTTTATTACTTATCCTAACAGATACTAATACAGTGAAACCCCATTACCACACCATCATTTCCACATAATAATGGTTGTTAGCACCATTAGATTTACAAATATCCATAATAATAACCCATCATAGGTACATAAGAAACACATATATTTCCATTCATATTCCATTAACAAAATAAAATTAACCATATCTTTCATTTTCTCAAATTCAATTAATTCTCTTCGATGTTTAGAAAACTTCTTCACCATCCAACCCCAGGAAAGAATTTTCTCCTCGGTAGGCCTTAGGGATATTTGGTTGTATTGAGATTCCCCATAGTGGAGATGAAACTTAATGAAAATGGATCATATGACCCTCAAATCATTAAGAGTGGTGGCATTATAAAAAAATCTTTTAGGT
The DNA here is from genome assembly GCA_963277665.1 of Viscum album. Classification (NCBI taxonomy): domain Eukaryota; kingdom Viridiplantae; phylum Streptophyta; class Magnoliopsida; order Santalales; family Viscaceae; genus Viscum; species Viscum album. The sequence continues at coordinate 722,127,928 of OY728130.1, read as the reverse complement.
CTATTCTATTAGTTTTCAAATATTTACATGGCCCTTTTTTAGGATTAATCATGAGCTATACATAGCGTAATCACCTTGAGTATGCTTTATAACATGGAATTGAGAGTGGTTAAAAAAATCTTGGATTTGGTTGGAAATATATTATTTGGAGATCTTCTTATACATTGGACTATTTCCTACAATATGAGGTCCTATAAACATATGATCTAGGAATATGTATTGATTTTACATAATTATCATGAGGTAAATATGGAGACAAACATTATTTCATGTAAAGGAAATTTAGAATTTCCTCTCCAAATCTTCTCTAGTGTTGAGTCACTTCCCCTAGATTGTAAGGATACAGACCATGGGGATTCAAAAAGACTTCACAATTTTAGGCCTCCTTTAATTAGGTGTTGGGGTTATTAACCCCAAATAAAATATCTCAATTGGTAATTTAGTACTTATTCTAATATATTAATATGTTCATTTATTTATTAAAAACCACTTCTTATTAAATAAGATTCAATTAATTTATCCTAGTATGATCTCATATTGTTAATTAATAACATTAAAATCTCAGGAAACACCTATACACTAACAATATAATCCTCATCAATACACTACATAAACCAAACACACCAACTCCTATTCTCTTATCACTATAAGAATCCACATTAAGACCTCTACCTTTAATTTATTTTCAATGATAAAAAACCCAATGTTATATTTTCCTCCTTTACATTTTATATATTAATTATTACCCTATAATATAATGAAATAAAAAAATTCAACATTTCAATTATTTTTAATCATAAAAATTATTTAATTTATCACAAAATTAAACCATGATTCTTAAAACAACATGAAATTAATAATCACAGTATTATTATAATTTGATAATAATTCAAAAATATCGTAAGAATTAACAAGGATGTTATGAAAAGAAATTTCAATTCACTCACCCATTAATTCATTTAAACCTATTCATTATATTTATTATTCAAATTTTAAATTCATACTGAATGAAATAAAAAACATGATAATTACATACTACATATAAATAAAAATACATAGACTAAATGATGAACGTAAAACTCAATCATGAATTTTCACAATAAAATAAAGAGAAGAAAGTTTGAATCAAATGATAATAAACTACCGACAATCCAACAACAAACCTATAATATTCACCCACACATCAACCCTTATTAATCTCTAAACCTCAATAAACACCTATGATACCTAATAATTATAATTAGAAAAAATATGGAGAAATAAAAAAATAGGGAAACAATAACTCAATCATATGAACTCAGTGTCTTTGAAAAACATAAAAATCAATGGTAATAAAGAGAATATACCAGAAGCTTAAATATCCACAGAATCGCTAAAAAAGAAATTATGTAAGAGGATACATGTTTAACTGATAAAAACACTTAAATTTATAATTAAGATTAAAATTTAAAAATCATAGTGTAACATTATACATTATGGGGTATTTGGGTTTGTTCAATTGGACCTCTAAACACCATGATACAGACCTCTTTAATTCTCCCCATATCACTTTTATAATGATGTATTGATATTGATATCAAAAACTAATACCATGGGGTATTAGTATATGTTAATTCAAAATATAAATGATAGTAAATTTCATAGTTTAGTCCTCTCCATCCTCTTATCTTACAATAATATTCTCATTTTATTTTAAAACCTCTTTAAATATATCATAATAAAAGATTAATTAATAACAATATGTCCAATCACCGACAACCTCAATAATAGAAAAAATCATGTTTTATAAAATTATATTATAATATAACCATCCATTAAAAAATTATATAAATTAATGTGTAGATATTTGTCCATAAAATCACGAAGAAATTATTGTTTCCCTAAACGAGTAATCAACAAATCAAAGTGTAATGAAAACCTTTTATAATTTTATTTGTGAACCTGATGAAATTTCAGGTCAAAATAAACCTCTCTACTACTCTACACATTTATATATACTTCAGACACCCCAATAACATAAAAAAACCATGTATAGGTAAAATAAAATTTTATCCTCTATAATCATTGTAGCTATTAAAACATGATAAATTTGTCCAATATGACCTACTCGAGGCATTGAAACAACCACATATTTTGGATAAAATGAATGAATTGACTATCATTGTACTCAATACTAAATATTTTAAAACAATTAGACTATCATCCAAATTTCTCTCATAATTTTTATATTTTTATATTGAAATTACACAAGATCTATGTTTCCTATGATGAATTAAAATTGATAATAAATATTAAAGGGTGTGGGAATGTCATATAGGGAGATATGATTAGTGGTGTGTTGTATTGATGATATGTAATTGGAGATAATAATAGGTGGGTTCTATATTAGAATATAAATTTATTAATAATAATTGTTATTTAATTTTAAAAAATTAAAAAATAAAATTAAAACTACCCAAACATTTTATGTGGGGTTTTTATGATTTTGGCCTTCAAAATGGGCACTACTGAAGCACGGTAGGGTAACCAATATATAGTAAATTAATGATACATAAGGTGTGTTATGATGATGTAAAACATGACTAACAAGATAAAAATAAAGGGTGATCCACGTGTTAAATGTGTTTGAGTGGATCCCTTACAACTAAGCCACACAAGTGGTCAACGACTCAGTCCTCCCTAATATTGTGCAAAGATATAATTTTATAACAAGATATATAATTTGTTAATGACACTGGGTAGATGTTTCATTATGTTTACCCACATTATTTACAATAGTAGATGGCCTAGTTTATATTACCTTTATAGTTGTTGGTGATGTGGATGAGTTGTCATATTGATTAGATTAATGACCAAGGTAAATAATTTTTAGATGTATACTTTATAAGTATGATTATGTTGATAAAATTGATGATGGAATATTTTATAATAATCCTGAAAATATAGATATATGTGGTATTAAATTTGAATTCTTGTAAACATTGCTAATGATAATGAGTTATTTTGTTTTCTAGATTTGATATTTTGACTGAGGATGATGTTGAAATGTTCTCCAAGAGATAGGTATCCGAATGGGATGAAACATAATTCCCATGAAAATTTATTATTATTTAAAAAATATTTCAATAGTTTATTTGGGCGTCTTTTAGGGATATATAAACACTTATTCAAAATATTAAAATATATTATAAATATAAAACCCAAGATCACTCTAATATGGAAAACTAAAATGATGTATAAATATAATGAAGAACATGTATCTTACACTAACATTATTTGCAACAAAAATATTCAATCATAGTGGTCAATGAATATAACTAATGAATAACTAAAGGAATATCCCCTAGGAGTATCCACATGATTCCATTGTTTGGGTGAGAATCTCTTTTACATCATGATATACTAGTATCTCTTGAGGAAAAGGAAAAATAAAGAAGGGATATTTGAGAGAATCAATAGGAGTCCCAATAAAGATAATACAAGCCACAATATCAATGGATATTGTATCTGTATACATCCTTATTAAATTATTCTTGATTATTCATGAATTTAATCATATTTTAAAATATATACAAGTAGTACATGTGGTTACAAACCCTTTACAACTCGATAACTAATACAATCCTCCAAAACATTCTATCATATGAAACATTATAATTGATTATATCATGCAAGGAAGATTCCTAAAAAAAAATATTGTTTGAAAATAACATTGTTAATCATATAATATGATTAACCTATATCATAGCTCTAGTGGTATATAAATTTCATACCACAAAACATTGTAGTGGTAGAGGTGCAATATCACAATATTAAACTCAATGATATACTAAAACCTAGGGCTTGTTATATTATATCATTTATATATGTCCAAAAATTTGAAATATATATATTATAAAATATGATATGAACTATTTATATAATATATTTATTTTTTAATTTAAGTAATATCTCAATTAATTTACTTGTTACACTAATTCCTCATAATTTTTGTGTCATTTCATTATATATCGTATCATATAAAATAATTCATGAAACCACATCAAAAAATACTTTTAGATATCTTCCAAAAAAACATTTGGAATTTAATCAAGAACATCACATTTTATAACAACATATTATACACCCATTGAATATCTACCCTGAAGTGCCCAGATCAGTGTGAATCACTGAGAGGGGGAGGGGGTGAATCAGTGATCCCTTAAAACTTTTTACTAATTGATTCCTTATCAATTAAACCTCTATGGCTGGTTAAAGCCTCGATCCACTCTTCTTGTATCTCTCAACCTTTCCCGGATAATGCAGTAATGAAAAGGCACAGGACACAAGGATTTATAAGGTTCGGCACCAAAGGCCTACATCCTTTCCATGCTCTCCCAGCATGGATTCTCCCATTATAATCTGTTAGTATTACAATGGTCGATACAACTTCCCACCGTATCTCTCCTGAGTCCCATAGGAGGGTCTTTATACTGCGTCCCACAGTGTTACCAGAGTCCCACTGGCCTGCTCCAGAATCCCACTGAAGACTTCTTCTCCCTGAGTCCCACAGGGTCTTCTCTTGGCTCCTCGAGTCGCACGAGTAGCTCTTCTTCACTTTAAGTTCTTCAAGTATCCTCAGCAGCCTGGGATAAAGGCTGCTGGCCTTGCTCTTCTTCTGATCACTTGTGGTGAACAGGTCTTCTCATCTTGCTCGGGCTTTATCACCTTCTTCTAAGGATGCCCCGGCTTCTCTCCAATTACTGAATACTCAGACAATTGATGTCTTTAACTTCAGTCTGGTCCAGTCTCAGTCCTGGTCTTGGACAACTCAAATGCACACCACTGATTTGGCTCTGTTCACGTGTGCACGTGCATGCATGCATGCATGCACTCTTCTCTTTCTCCACTTGGTGCAATAAACCCTTAAAGGGTGTAACACTTTAAGCACACACCAACTCCTTTAACTTCACACACTTTATTCAATTTGGTTACACACTTAGAAGTGTGTTGTACTCTAGTGTGAGTCCTCCCTTTTCTTCTTCTATGTGTATACACACTTCTTAGTGCACACACTAGGTTCGGCCTTCACTTGTCACTTGTTAAGCACACACAAATTCTTCATTTTGCACACACTTGATCTTGGCCTACTCCTCTATTCTTGCACACACTTGGGCCGTAGGTGGTTCTTCAAGTTTGCACACACACACAAATGTGTGGTCTTCACTTCACCTCTTGCACACACACGGCCTCGGGTCCTCTTCTGTTTTTGCACACACAAGCCGTAGAGTCTTCACTTTGCACACACAAGGCTATGCCTCAGCTTCTCCTCTCCACTTGGCACACACACGAGGCAAGGCCTCGGTCTTCACCTAGCCTTCGGGCGCGCAAGGTGCACGGCACAGGGGCGCGCAAGACCTCCTACCCGCGGGGCGCGCAAGTGCAACACCCGCGGGGTCTTCCTCCTGCCGCGCAAGGGTGCGGGCAGAGAGGGAACAAGCCTCGGGCGCGCAAAGTGTTGCGGCCACGAGCTCTTCCTTCCGCGCAAAGGATTAGCGCGCAGGGGACTTCAGCCGCGCAAATACCTTGCGCGGGGCTTCAACTTCACGAGGCAGAGGTGCACTCACGGTTCTCTGGATCTTCAACAAAGGATCAGCACATCAGCAGCAATCAGAGAGCCTCGGGTGCTCCTTTTATAGGCAGAGGTTGCCTCGCATCATCCGCGTGGTTTGAACTTCAAAATCCCGAAGATTTCGGATCTTCAAAAATATTTCCAAATCTTGTTTTTAATTCTCGGTTCAACGCGGGCTCATTATTTTTTATTCCTCTACGTGCATGCGACTTAGAACGCATGCACGACCTTCTTCTGATCCAAAACATGCACGCATAAACACCCCACGGCCTTCGGCAGCTTTGCTTGCCTCGGCCTCGACCGAAATTCCTCATTTGCTGCATGCAAGTCTATTTTTGTGCATGGTTGTGTTCAGTGTGGCCAGACGAGCCGAATGGAGGTCTCGGTTTCGAAAATGGTGGTCGGGAACTCGAAATAGGTCGTCGGGGAGGCTCTGGTTCAGCGGCTGCTCGCGGGTGGCTTCGGCTCGAGCTCGAGGTGGAAGATAAGCCGGGAGCCGTCGGATCAGATCTTCAACGGCCTGGATCAAATCATCTCGCCGCGGATTAGATGAGCGGCTCGGATCGGGTGCGCGATGAGACGGACGGCCAGGATTCGCTCCGGGTGAAAAATGCCCACCCCACATCGAAACCTTCCGCGGATTTTCCGCGGTTTATTACCCTGCCGCTGCCCGCAACTCCTCAGTTGCATCTTCTCCCTCCACGGTGCCGCCCCGCACCGTGTTCTCCCTGCGGGCGCGCTCCTGCGCCCACTATGCTCCCTGCGGGCGCGCTTCTAGCGCCCACCATGCTCCTCCGGTGCGCGGATTTCACCACCGCGTGCCCTCGGGGGCTTACACACGGCCCCCTATCGCGCTCCTCCGGGCGTGCCCCAGCGCCTCTGTGGTTTCTGCGGGTGCGCCCCTGCCGCCCTGAGCTCGCCCCACGGGTTCCCCCTTGGGCGTGGCGCCTTAGGCCCACATGAGCCTTGGGGTTGAACCCACAAGGTTCTCACGGGCTGGCTATATTTTTTTTTTGCAAAGTATAGAATAAGACTTTGTCAAAAACAAAGTCCTCCATGAGTATAAGCCAAATGCCAAGCCACTCCATTCTTCTTCCCATCTCTATTTCTTCTCTTCTCTTCTTCTTAAGAATTCCTCCATTCCTCTTAAACAAATAATCTTTACTTAGTATATGGAATTCAAAAGGTTTCTTCTTAATCTTCTTCATCTCCTCTTCCATATGTGTTCAATACTTAGGAGGGACTTCTTCAACTGAATCTCATGAATCACACATGGTTTTCAACATTCTTCATTGATCTAATCAGAGATCAATTGGAACATCATCTGATACACATGCACTAAGAGTTAGTACATGGACTTCGTTAATGCACATCATCCACTTAGTAGTTGTGGATGGAACTCCTTTCAACTCCTCATGCATTGTGAAGACAATGCATGGTCTTCAAGAAATGTTGTGACTTTGTATCCAGTTGATACAAGTTCTTAGAACTTAAATAGCAGCTCAACAATCGTCAGATGTAACCAGAGAATGTTTCAACCACATCTCCAATGCCACTTAGTGAATCTCCTAAGTGACATGCATCTTAGTACCATGGCCATTCTCTCTTCATCACCAACACCATCACAACCTTTGTCATTCACATCTTGACATTCCCTGACTTCCATTCATTCCAAGACAACTTCATGCCTCATTGACAACAAATGCAACACAATGCACTTCATACCCAAAAATTATTTTAGATAAAATATGAATTACATTTATAGAAAATCTCAAAATTTTCTAAAACTAAATCCAATTATAATTTATGATAAAGTGTGAACCCATGGGCATTTATAGCATCCAAAACAAATATGAATTCATAATTTCATAAATTTAAGAAAAGTGAATCTTATATTAAAGAATCAACAATACTCATAATATAAAGGTATTTGGAATCATCTCCATCATAAACATATTTATCTATACCTATGTCAACTAGTTTTATCATATAAAAGTATTAGTAATCATATAATCCCTTTATATAGGACATTAACTGACTGTGAGACAAAACATAATCCAATCCCATATAACCCACTTATACATTATTGATTTTATGAGTATAGACCGATCATGTTAATTAATAAATCACATTTCATTCATTTAAGAGGAATAATTTTTCACATTCCCCTATCCCAAGTAGATAAGAACATTACATTAACTATATAAAGCTTGGAAATACACTTCTTCATCATATATGAATCATTTTCTTAGAGTTCATACATTTAATTTGATATGATGTATCCCATCAGTGATAATATTTATCTAATGATATGATTATAAAGATACCATACCATAATTTATTTTCTAACACTCATGGATTGTTTGTGAAAGGTATCAAGGTATAAAGGTTCTCATGATAAGTATCTTTCCAACCTCATGATCATATACTCAACATAAAAGATCGACCCCTAGTATACTAATGATATAATATATGAAAATTCATGTGTTATACTCGGAAGTTCATCTAAGACACAATACCCCTTTTAAAACTCTATAAAATATTTCAAATATCTATAAAAATACTAGTGATTACAAACACAACATTTCTTCACACAATAAAATACACCATGATATAAATCAGATACAGATAACTCAATGTTATAATTTCAGTGGTTAATTATCTTTTCATGGACCTATGATAAATAAATACCCTAAAAGGTGGAGAGAGAGTTAGGGTATGTTAATATTTTATTTCAACACTTGATAATGATCTTGTTCCCCTATTAAAAGTATCCCTATTTCACTAACACATTATATGAAGTGATAAATAATAAAAAATAGTGAAATACTAGTTCTATATAGTTCACTGAAACTAGGATAATCCACTGATCATAAACTAGAAATGTTACAATCTACCAAAACTCTAAACACACTAATTTTACCATTTTTAGAAGACTCATCGAACCTCTAAGTTCAAAATACATTTATAAAAGATAGATCACTTCTAACATACACTCATAGAACACACTACTCTTGTAAGAGATACTATCTTTAGTCTTTATAACCCAAATTTTATATTACACTTGAAATTTTGTAATACTCTTATTATTCATCATATATATAACAAAATATAAAAACATCCATCAATAAAAACTCATGTAATTAACTACTATTTTCCTTTAACATTCCAGTACTAGTATTGAACTGCCTTCTTCACATTATCTTGGAATTTTCCAAAACCCTTTTATAAATTCCAATTTCTCTATTTTTTTAAAAAATATATGGAATTAGAAAATCTCTACTTATCTTACCTTATATTTATTTTCAAAATCCTATATTTCTACTTGTAAAAATGTTATATATTTAATTGGTTTTTTAAACATCCATAATATGTTTTAATAAAAATACATTTAACTAGGGTAATCCAACTCTTTAATTTTTATGTTGCACCTGTCAAATCATAAAATATAAACATAATTGTTCATGTAATAACTCCCTCCAATACAATTAAAATATATATTTTATATTTTTTCTAAAATGTAACATAGTATAAACTTCTTAGTTTTTCAAAAAAAATCAAAAAATTAACATGGACACTCATATTTTTGGGGTCCCCTTTACAGCATATCATTCTATTTTGACTATTCACATAACGAATCATATCATATGATATGTTTCATATCATACTATGATTCATGAGATGAGAACAAAATTTTCAGCACAACTACCCATTTTGATGTGAATATCCTAGATATTAGTATTTATGTTCACCGCTTTGTGAAAAAATGTAGTCCCCTTAATGTTAACCATCTTCCTGTTTTAGGCTTTTATTTGAAAGACACTATTTTGTAGGGTGTGAATTTTGTTCCTATTATAGTTAAAAAGTGTTAAAAATGATTTATGATGGAATTAAAATAATTAAATATATTAAATAATATTATACAAGGTAACTCTATGACTTTTCAAAATTTTGGGAGATCTTCATCCCAATGTGACAAAGGGTGTCATGTTGTGAATTCTGTCTAGCATACAAAACTACTAGTACTATTAATGACTAATTTAAAAACAATTTAGGCCTCCCACATGGATTTAAAGTTCATTTATAATACCACTTAAATCCATTAAAAAATTAATTAAAATAAAACTATATTTAGGTTTTTTCGAACAATATCCATCTTTTTGTTTATTAATGACCATTTCAAAACAGATTTAGAAAATTTCTATTAAAATCCTTCTAAAATGTCCATATTTATTGTATAAACATTTTTTCCTTTAAAAAGTGAAAAAATAATTCACTATTCACCAAATCAATGCCTAAATGACACAATATAATCATTATAAACAAGTGTTAATTGTTAAGTTCCTTAGAAAAAATCTTATGGGGTTTCTATTCTATTATACACCTAATTAAAAATTGTAGTACTTCATGACTTTCCAAAGAATCAACATAGAAATATCAATTGTCAAAATGAAGGAATATTCCATCCATTATAATTTAAAATTATGGTTAACTTCTCTATAACATCTCATGGAGAATATCTCTCACTTTGAAAATGATCCTAAAGAAAACTTCTCAAAAATTTCCCAACCATTAGAACCTTTATTATGATGTTTTCCACCTAGTATTGCGTTGAAACACACTCTAAATTCAATGTCCCTTTCTCCAGTTTCTCCATGATCAAAAATACATCATTATAATATGATTAATCCATTAATGGTGGACATGATTATTTATATGATTGATGGAATTATAGTTATCACATATAAATACAAAAGAATATTTCACATTCTCTATAATATCCTCACGTTCTAGCTTTATCCATACCAATTGATTACATGATTAAGTATCTATAATGTAGTCATCTTATGTAGTTCTTAGTGAAATGTATCCTTATTTCATTCTCATTTAAGAAATACATAGTTCTGTAGAAATAAATAATCACTTAATGTCTACTTGTAATCATATGATAAACCTTACTATTTCACATAAATATATACCAAAAACTACTCCAATGTTGATTCATAATAAGACAATATAAAATCCACTATTCTATTTAATGTAAATAAGGATATTATTGGCTAATATCCTATGGATTTCCTTTGAATAGCTTTAGTACCCTATAATATGAAATGTTGTAAAACAAAATTTTGGGTGAATTAGTCTTAGCTATGATAGGCTTTCATTGAGTTTACACAATTCCAATACATGAACCTCTTTTAAATAATATTATATTTAAAAAATCATATAGGTAGCTGTCAATATAATCAGGGACCTAGAACCTCATATTCCAAAACTCATGATGAACTATTTTGCATGTTTTTATTGGGAAATAAATGTTTTATCCTTTAATTAAGTCACTTATTGACCAATGAAGCTTTTTAACTCTCTAATCATAGACCCTTTAAACAACCACCTAATATATTATTGAAAACTAATCATTTTAATTTTTTTGATCCTCCCAAAATCATGTCATAGACATATTTGAGAAACAAAATCCTTTGATTATAATAATTTATAATGTTGAGATTCTGATTAACACTTCCTTATTCAAATAAAATAAATCTTAGGAATTGATCAATCCTAGAATAACTGTCTATTAGTTTTTTTAGGCTTTACAAGGAAATTATTTACTAAAACATTTCTATTTTCACTTTATATATAATAAATATATCTTGTTTCATTATGTACACTTCTGCCCTAATAACTTCATTAAGGAATGTTGATTTCACATCCATTTAGTACACACAAAAAAATATTTTCAATCAAATTTATAAGGAAATTTGTATTGATTAAAATTAGTATAATATTGAAAACATATCATCAACATCAATTTCATCAACTTGGGAATACCAATTTCCACTATTTTTTGTTTGTTAGGACTCAGCTTTCTGCATTCATGGATCTTCTATCAGTAGAAATTTTGGTTTTGGATGAAATTTTAATCTTTCATCATTTTAAAAATATATCATGTCATAATATTTTCAATTTGTTTAAGAAACACATGCATAAAATTCAACTAATTTATATCTATGAAAAACTCTTCAAAACTTATTGGGTTAAACAGAGGTAAAATAGATATTTTTTAAGACTTCATACTAAGAGTTTTCACAAGAAATGTTCAATCAAAAATTATATTTTCTTAATTAATTATTCTATAATTATTTTATTTATTACAAATACTTATTTTACTTCAATTTTATATTATTTTGTTTCTTCCCAAGTGTATAATTTTTTTCTCTTTTCTCCCCCTTGTCCACTAACTTAAACATGACATTACTATAAAGTTTCATCACCATTATTCTAAAACATCCATCCACTATTATGTAATTTTTACCTAGTCTCAAAAATAGTGGTTTCATAATATTAAATGATTCTGCCAAGAGTTTTTTAAAATTTTAATACCTTTATTTCAGAATATAATCCCTAAAAATTCATTTATGCCTAAAATATTCAAGTGTGATGTTCCTCTGATTATTAATATTAGGAAAGTTACCTCTAAAAATTACAAATTATTTCAATGTATTATTATTCCCATACCACATATTTTAGGGTGTATTATCCTTATCCAAACACAAAATATACCTATCAGAAATGAAGACTGATGTATACACTTTCTCTTTCCAATATCCCTCTGATATATCTCTCTCAAGAATCATTTCTTAAGCCATGTTGCTGATAATCTAATTCCTCTTATAAATTAATATATTTTAATAAGGAGTCCTTGATTACATATACAATGATTTGAATGATATTATTAAACAAAATTATTAGTTAATTTCATACCATAATTATCTTAGAACTTCAGAATTTTTATTCGGATAATTTTTTCCACCAATCTCAGATAACAAAAGATGCATCTAACTATAATTTTTTCATAGAGTACCATTATCTATTCCATCAAAAATGTATTCATTAATAAATTTAAAACTTTTCCTCATTACATAATTTTATTTCAGTTTTATTATCCCACACACATCTATATATACTAACCCAAGAAATATCATTAATTTTTTATCCTTTATCATGTTGTTATTTTTAATGATTTTCCCTTTTTAGTAAGTGGTTCATGTATCAGTTAGATCATGTGTGGTCCAAGAGATATCTTAAACTCCTTAACTGTTAATAAATATTAGTACTATTGTTTTCTCAAATTTCTAATACTTTTTTCCCACAACCTGTTCCCTTTCTCCCTATTTAATAAATATATATTCATCTCCACCAATGTGGTAACAAGTCACCATTTCATGTTTTCCATACATCATAACTAATCCATATGTTTTTTATGAAATTTAAAGACTTTTTTTAAATTAAATACATTACACTATTCAAATAGTTGTATTACACCTATAAAATATTCATCATGGAATTTAATCACAAATAAGTCCATGAGTCTCAAGTATCTTCCCCCAATTTTGGCTCTTATAGAGATAGTGATCTGCAACACTTCTTTATTTTCAATGAATAATACACCTTATTTTTAAAATTTTATCTTCCTGACCATATTTCTATTTCCAATCATGGGTGAAGTGAATCTACTTCCATGGATCTAAAAAATACCATTATTTACTATCAAATAATCTTATGTTATATTTTAATACACATAATTATATTTCTTGTTCCATATATTCTACTTTACTTCCTTTGTATGTGAAGGGGATTCTTAAAACTTTGGCACCTTTTAAAAAACATAATATTGGAGGGATGAAAATTTATAATTATTTTTCAACCCAATTTATAAGAATTCTTACTGTGGAGTTTTAATTTTATATATATCCTTTGGCACACCCATTTGTACCCATGATGTGAAATTCAAGGATTTTTTTACATAACCTGCACACCAAAAAAATACCCGTTAAAAATTCATTGAGTGTATGAAATTATGGTAATTGTTTTTTATCTTGATCCTTGAAGTTCTTATTTTATATGGAATACACATATTTTATATGCCCCATCTTCCCAAAACAATAACCCCATATTCTTGGTGTATTATTTCATGTCATCGCCTCTCCTCTAGTGGCCTTTTGGTTCTTCTGTGAGTTACAAAAATCAACCTTCATACATGGTGCGGGAGATAGTGGGTATTAATTAACTAAAAACTAATTTTTCTTTTGGTCATGCCTATTAATATATCTAACCTTATCTTTCAAATGATGGAATTATGGGAAGTTATTTATTTGTAGAGTCCTCGTGTAACACCTTATCTTCTCTTATAGTTTGTGAAATCTAAATTACCATTGATATTCCATAGGTTTGTAGTCATTGTTGATCATAGAGCATTAATCTCAATATTATGACCATGATTTTTATCTTATAAATTATTTTGACAAAATATTTCAAAGAATTCATGAATCCATCAATATTATTTATATTCTATTCATTTTTTAGATTGAGTTCAATTTTCTTATCCATGTTTCTTGAATTTCCATTCATATAGAATTTAATCTACACCAATAAATTATTTTTTTATTCTTATTAATACTTCATATAATAGTTTAATTCATTCTTGAATAAATATTAATTATTTATTTTCCAACATTACGTATATATCTTCAAGAGTAGTTTACAAATAAATAATAAGTTGACTCTTATTATAAACATAAAAAATTGAACATAAATGTCCCTAAATAGGGTATGTCCTTGATGGCCACAAGAACTTTCTCACCCAGGTCTTTTCAATTCTCAATATCTTCCCCTTACATTTAATATAAGATACCATATTCTTATGATAATTATTTTTTATTTTTGAATAAATTATACATTGAACTCCTTTTTATTTTTAAATCCTTAAATGATTACACTATGGGTAATTCATCTTTATACCTATGTCATAATTAATTTTGGGACATTAAAAGTATATTACAAAAAAATTTATCATCAAAAAATTAATTGGATTATTGTATTTCAATATTACTTTCCTTTATTTATGTTTCAGGATATGAAAGGCATTACATTATCAACATTCCTTTCGTCGATATCTCCTTTGAAACCGAGTTTATGTATTTTCTTGAATTCTAATTCCAAATGATTTTCCATCCCAATATAATCATTAGAAATATTCATCATATTTTATTCAATAATTGTTTTATGAATACTATACCAATACTTGTCTTCAAGAACTAGTAACATTGCACTGAAATAAAATGATAATGTCCTCAAAAATCACTTTTATTATATTGATATCTATAAGAGACTCTCTGATTATATAAATATATTCTAAAAGAATGATCACCTGATCAAGGAAATTTATTAATGGACTCATTTGGGTGCATTCTAAAATCATTTCACTTATTCCATAAAACATTCAATTTTTATCCTTTTTCCATTGATTCACCTGTGTAAATGTATAAAAACTTTTCCCACATGGTGTGTGAAGATTTATATGACATCAAAATTATATATATATATAATATTTCATAATGGTCTTCCAAACATTTTTACTCCTCTAGAATTTAAATAAATCTATCTTAGATATATTTATAATAATACTCTTATCTCCATGCTAGATAAATCCCAAGAATGAAAGCCATGTACAAATCTATTCCCAACGATCAAAAATAGTGTTGCATCAGATTCTTCTAAAATTGATTGTTTTTTATATCTAAGATTGGAATCCCATTATGGTTAATTAATTTTTTACATGGATTTAATGTCAAAAAACTTCACTATAATCATTTATCACTGATACCACTGTTTGGTCCCAATAAAAGTAAATACACTAAGAGGGGTGGTGAATTAATGTATGTAGACCTTTTCTTTTGTCCCCTATTAATGATATTGTTCCACTATTATAAGGAAAACTATCTCCCTCACAATATATAATAGGTAAAAAATCATAGAAAAGAGGGATATACTAGTTTTCCTTGGATCACCCAAATTAGTGTAATCCCAAGATTATACACTAGTAATGTTATGATATATGAAAACAATAAGCACATTTCATTAATAATTTAGAGAAGTGTCATTGCCCCACATGGAATGCAAATATCCAAATATATAAATTTAATTTATCTCTAATAATAAAGGTACTCACAACTACTCCATGTTTATCTATATTTGGTATTCAGGAACCAAAAGTATGATTATACCTATACTGGTGTATTTATTTTCATCAACTTATTCAATTTGAAGAACTATACAAAATTCTAGTAATAATTCCCCATCAAATTACCTTCTATTATTTTTAAACATCATATAAATAGCTTATAACATCCTTCATTTATTTACTTCACATTATATTTTTGGCATTCTTCTAGAAATCCCAATTTTCTATTTTTACTAGCGCATGTCTAAAAATCCCATTTATCTCTTCCTATTCTCATAATTTTATTTTTTAGGATCCTCTATTTATAATTTTATAATGATATTTATTCCCTTATTTTTTGAAAAAAATTTAGTAATCAGTTTTTTTGAGAAATATTTTAACTAGGGTAATTAGAATCATTTTTATCATTATACGAATAAACCCATAAAATATAAAATTACGAGTTCATGACATGATTAACCCTATTATGGAAAAATTATTTTATTTATTTTAATCATAAAATGTATCATGGTGTGACCATATTCTCTGTAATGTATGCCAAATAATATTATGGGTCCTAATATTCATAGGGTCCTCTAAACAATAAGTGATCCTCCTTAAACAACACATGTTCTGAATCATAACTTATGATATCTTGTATATTATATTATGTTTCACAGTGTGACCACACAATTTATTGAGAGACTACCCATTTAGCTTCCAATAAACAAGATATTATCACTAATTAGATCCCATTAATGTAATAATATTCTCCCCATTACATAAAAAATCATCTCAGATAACCTTATTGTAGTAGGATATAGTCTTTCATGATGATACATTTGATTCATTTATAGTGGAATAGTATAAAATGACACTTATTATGGAAATAAACTTTAAAATATTTTCAAGAATATTGAAAACATTGTAAATTCCATTCCTTTTCCATATTCCTAGAAACCCTCATCATGAAATGAGAAAGGGTGTTATAGTGTGACGTCTGTCTTATAGATAAAAAATCTCATTTCAAAACTCTTATAGCCTTCAACATGAAATTATAAGATCCTTTGTAATTCTTACAATATATTTTTAAACAAAAAACCTAAAAAACTACATGGATATTTTTTATGACATCATCTGACTACACACATTATATACATAACCAAAATAAAAGGAAGATAAAGTGAAGATTACATTTTCTATAAAACGATATATTTTATATTATTAAACTATTTTAATAATATTTTAAAATATATATATGTACCTATATAATATTATATCATATGATTGACCACTAAATGAAATTTTCATTCATCACACTTTTTATGGTTTTATTAAAAATATTACATCTCTATGTGATTCTTTTCATATTTCCATGTGACCATATAATAAAATACTCTAAATAAACTACTTTATGGAGTAACATCAATAAATAAAACATGATATAATATTAGTGAGACTTAATATTAATATTCCAAATGTTCAACTCTTTGAATATAATATTCATACTCCTCTAATCTAAAACATACAATGTTAGGATTTTAATAACGTCAGATTTTCAAATTAGATGTCTTTCTAAATTAATCATCATCATTCTTGGGAATTTTTCATTCAAATGTATTCTTTTAGATCATTTTAACAACACATGTAAATATTTACATTGTTTCTTTATTTAAAAATATTAAAATAATTTAAGATATAAATATAATATTATATTTTTATGGTAACCAACACTAATTATTTAATTTTTTCTTTTTTGACATATTATTAACACATTCAGGATATTAAGTTATGTTCACAACACATTTGACTAGACTAAGCTTTAATTTTTCATTTGAACTTGTCTATGTCTAAATATTCTCTTTATTTTATATTATCAATTATATTCTCTTTAGAATATCTTGATAAGATACACAATCATTTTTTGTTGAATAATAAAAAACCTTACCTTTAGTGGGAATATCAGTAATAAAACTATTATATTTATATCATATATCATATTCTATATGTTTTGAGAGTTATGATAAAAAGAATAATTAATTATTTAAAAAATTCCATTAATAGGCTATCAGATCAAATCCATCATATTTTAGAATATATCAAAAAAAATTACTTTTTCCTAGATAAATTTTATTTTTATCCTTATATTCTTTTGAAAATTTTCATAGAGTTTCATGAATCATAAACCAATTATATCTAATATATCATGAAGTATTTGTTTAAACAACTTGATTTTATAAAAAAAATTATCTTACCTGATAAAATATTTTCTTATAGTTTCAAAAACACCATTAGGAATACTATATTATTCAATGAAATAGAAAAATTTCCCATCACTCTTGAAACCTTATTTTTGTTTCAGTGACCATAAATAAGTATTTTAAAAGTATTATATTTTCATATTTCCTAAACCATTACCATTTATATTATCAATACAAAACTAGATCATAGAAATCACATGTCCAGTTTAGATATCAAAACACATAGAGAAAAAATTGTAAAATTTTATCATAATAAATCACATTGTGATAACATTTATATCAATTTCTTCAAGATGGATTCAATTTCTATAACAATATTTTCTGTCCTTAAGACATTAACATACTTAATCATGTTTAACATATGAGTGAAGACTAAATTTAGTTAATTATATTCACATGTAATGATTCTTAATCCTTTTGTGAATTCATATATGTTTTTTCATAAGCAACATTATCTAGTTATTGAACTACATTAACATGTGGTTAGTCAAGATAGGGTCACACTTGAACATAAAATATTTCACATGGTACAAAAAATATTATATTTTTTACAAGTATAATAATATTATTTCATTAATATTTACCATTTCTAATATTAATGTCAATTAAATGTTTGATTATGATGATTACATTTATATATAATAGAAATTTTTATTATATGAGAATCATGTTTTACATTTAAGAATATTATAAAATGTGATTCCACCAAAATGATGCACCACTTTAATATATATCATACCAATTAGTTAGGAAAGATCCATCAATCACTATGATTTGGATCTCTATATCATTTCTCCCACCACTTAATTATTTGTATAGGCTATTATTCTAATCACATTAGATATGATTCTTGGATAGTTATGCTGATAAATCCTTACCATAATCCATTAAATGGATTCACTAAAAATTATTCCTTTGGTAATCTAATCTTATAAGATTCTCCCAAGTAAATTCGATCCAAATTAAACACCAAAAATAGTTACATAATCCTATATGGATAAACCATTACATGATTTCTATATATAAGATATTCTAAGGGAACCCACCTTTAGCATGGCTCATATGGTTGGATGATAGAGTTATTGAAATGTATTTACATTAGAAGGAATCCGATACATCAGGGTTTTAAAGAGGATTTATTATCCCACTATTATAAATCAATATTTACCTTTATATGTGTGCATTATTTTAATGTTTTATTTTGGAATACATATTACTTCTACCAAATAAATACGTTCAAACCATATTTATTTATATCTCTTTACACAACTCCTGAACAAGATAAAGTAAATGTAGATGAAAATGAAGAAAATTATCATACTAAGCATATAAATGCCTGGTAATTTATCGAAGTTGTAGAGACCCAAATCCTGATGTTCATGAACATTACATTACTTTTTCAGAATACTTAATACATAACAAAAAAAGACACACAAGGACCGTAATAGTTTAGTGTCTTTGGAAACTCAGAATATAATCTTCTAGTCGTGGTGAAAGATCTTCAATATCTCCCATAAAGATATTCCCCTTTTTGTTTTCTTACCTAAAACCATTCTTTATATCATGGGGAAAAGAAAACATAAAAAGGGTGATCTCAAATTCTCGGTAATGGTAAACATAGAGAACATAAAACAATCTATAAACATTTGAATGCAAAAACTTGAACATAAAATATAAACATCAAAATCATGAGCAAAGACATAAATCTTGGAAGTACGTAAGGAATATATCATAAAGGAACATAAATCATGATAAAATATAATGGGAAGAAAACATGTAATTGTGTAAAACCAATAAGTACATGATATTATTTCCATAGTAGCCAAGGCATTACTGCCAATACCATCTTAGTGGACAAAGTCCCTTTCTGAATCGAGTTCACTCCTCGTTTCAGTCCTGTAACACTGAACCAGATTAACTTACCATTCCAGCCAGGTCTATCTCATGAGATATAAATCTTTACCTAATACATTTTAGGGCGATATAGGTCCCACCTATCTCATAATTAAATCATTCTTACTTGTGCCACAAAATAAACTTAAAACAGTCATCATAACCCAACGAATAAAATGGGTTTCATAAACATCATCCCATCATCACATAATCCATATAAAACAAATGGACATTTCATCATAAGAAAAGTGAAAACATTTAAATCATAGAGACATTATACTTGAAACATACACAGATGAAGTAATGTCATCTTAGATGGAAAATGGTTTTGATAAAACACTTGAAATGAATTCTTGTGGAAAATATCCTTTCTTCTTCAAAATCATTTTCTTTTCACAAAATGCCCTGAAATTTTAAAAGAAAAGTATTTTGTTGAAAATAGTCATAAAATATTGTAGAGTAAGCTTCATTAAAATTAGGCGTTATGAAACCGTAAAAATCTGTTCACGCCGTATAAGTTAAAAATAACATTCTTCTCGTACTTTTGTCGGAAAAGTCAAAAACTACCTCGTATGGTAAAAAAAATAAAGATTCCTTCCATACAATGTGGTAAAAGTAAAAAAAGGGGTAAAAATGACTCTAAAAATACATGGAATAAATGTAAACATTTTATGAAATTATTTTGAGAATATATGTACATGGATAATAAACATAACCCAAGTAAATACTTACAAATAAACAATCTCGGATAAGAATGAGATTGGAGTAATTATCCCTTACCTTAGGTCTGATATGCTTCGTATGTATCCAAAACACCTGTATAATGATTTAAATAATTTCATTGGCATATTATAGAATCAAATTCATTGTTATGATATCATATATGGTTCACTTATGACTTTATATTACCGGTTATTTTGTAAATTCAATGTTAAAGCAGCGTTTTGGGTAAAATAGTTTCATTTATCGTCCGTGTTTTGACTTGTAATTATTAATATGATTACTTAGATCATGATTACTTAATTCCAGAATATAAAACATTATTTATATATAATATATATTCAGCATATACATATATATATTATAGATCAATAAATGGAATGAAATACACCGTTCATGGAGACAGTAGGCCGTACGTACGCATGAACGCTGTTTTCGTTTCCATATTGAATTGAATGGAATTAAGTAGATGAAATACATATATATATACATACATAAATCCAGTATCAATATTATGTCATATATTTAATTATTATTCATTATATATACTTTATAATCATTCATGAATGGTTAACATGGAGAATGAATTTCATCGCGTCGTGGAGACGGTAGTCCGTACGTATGCACGAGCGATGATATCATTACCATGATCATGGAATTTTATTGAAGTGTATGTATAATATTTAATAATAAATATAACTTTACAATAATCATATATAGTTATTTATTTACACCATTATACCCATCCAAGTAAGGTGGTGGTCGAAAACATATTACACCACGGCGTGGAGATGGTATTCCGTACGTACGCACACACGGTGATTTCATTTTCCATAGGATGGATAGAAGGTGAAATAGGGTTGTTTCATATTTATAATAACATATCAGTATATAAGTAATACTGATGTTATTACTTTACAATGAGACAACTAAAGGATAATAAGTAGAAGCAGAAAGAAACTTGAGAGAATCGGAAGAAGAGATTACCTCTTCTTCGACACACCTTCTTTAAGCTTCCTCTTAAGGAAGTAGAGTTGGTCTTTTGATAAGACCAGAACCTCCAGAATGTTTCTAGGGAAGTGGAGAAGATAAATGGGTAGGGTTTGGCCGAGCTTCAAGGCTAAAAAGGGTGTGAATAGAAGAGGGAGGGGGTGCCCTTTAAAGGGAGGAGAGAGGTACCTTAGGAAAAACATAAAATATTATTTTATAATAATGTCATATTCAGTTTTTAATAGATCCAAATTGATTTTTTTCAAAGATAAGGTGTGTATGGGTCTAAATACTCTCAACCAATAGGTTTTAGACAATTTTAGGTCACTATTTTATCCTTATCATTTAGATTTAACACTAAGTTAAATAATATAACTTTCACCGTGTCTTTTTGTTTTCTTAAACTAAATGGTTAATAAACTTACTATAACAAGAAAAAAGAACACCAAGTGGTTAATTATTAATATATATATCCTTATCTAAGTCATTTTTCTAAAACTTAGATTTTTAGGAATAAAATAACAATTAATAATATAATATTTGTTTTAAAAACTATTTTATGTCAATTTTGACACTATTTGGTACTTGATTTTTTGTGAAAATTATAAAAGAATGATTATTTCAAAAAAAAGGTAATTAAATAAATAATAACACATCATATTAACCTATAAAATTAGTTTAATTCATAAAAAGTCTAAACATACATTTATTTGGGTATTTATAACATCAATTATGTTAATATTTCATTAATAAGGTAATTACTGCATCGTCATTTTTTCATAAATAACTTAAATTATTTAATGTCTAAAAATAATAAATAAAATATAATTATGTAGGAAATATTTGTATATTTATAATGAATATTTATAGTCTAATTTATCTTATGTATAACCCTATAATAAAAATGTTTTACTTATTGAACTTTCATTTTAACTCTTTTAACTCTTCTTTGAATTAAATAATAATAAATGTCCTAATCTAATCCAAGTGGACCTAAATGGTCATATTTTATTACTAAGGTTTTTTTGGGTCTAATTACACTTATCCAACAGAATTAGGACATGTTTCAGGGTAATAATAATATCATTTTTACCCTTAATTACCCTATTTACTTTTAACCGTGGTAAATAAAAGTAAAAAGTTACTATTCACCAAAAATTATTTTCATCTCATTGAACCACATTTTACTGTCATCAACCGTGTCTCTCAGATTTTTGAAATTCCACTCACAGAAGAGGTAAAATTAAATTTTAGGTAAATTTGGAAATTCTCCTAGGAGGTGGGTAAAAGACGATCAAAAGTTCAATAAATTTTTTATATATCTAAAGTTAATATAAAATGACTCCAATGAATTACATTGAACTTATATAGGTATTATGTATCTATTTTTAAGTAATAATTTAAATAAAAAGTCAGTTTTTAAATAGTAACCCAGTGTTTTCACTATTCATCAAAAATTGAAAGTTTTCAGAAAAATACCAAAATTTCACCCTAGGATAATTTCGATATTTTGAATCCAAAAATGAAGTCCATTTTGAAAAATAAAATTTCAAAAAGTGGGTATTACTATTCATAACGGCTAGTTCATAATAATATTATAATAATATCTCGTTTAGTGAAACATGGTATTGCATACTACATACGCTATCAAAGAAGGTCATGATTGCGTGTAATGCAAGCCAAGTCAGGGATGCATGTAGTGAAAGCTCCGTTTTGTGTTGTGTATAACATAATCAAAACTTATTTCATTTATACATTAAAAAAAATCTATACTTAATGTTGCGTAGTATAATTTCCAAAAAACGAACTTGAATTTGTGTGTAACACGAGCCAAGAATAGTGTTGCGTATACTGCAAGCTAATACGGTGTTACGTATAGTACAAGCTAATCTTGGTGTAGCGTACAACACAAGACATCAAAGTAATTAAAAATAATATTTCTCATAAAATCTCAGGCTGTTAAAGAAGTAGTTTAACTCTATAAACTAATGAATATTAAAATTCATATTATAAAAATAGTATATATTAATATTTTATAAAATAAACTAAATAAACGAATATTTCATATATTTAACATGAGATAAAAAAATTATATTCTATTCATAAATAAATTATAAACACATTGTAATTTTGAAATGAATAAACATGTAAAATTAACTTTTATCCAATATAAATTTTTTATATTATCATGTATATGGATTTAATATGATGTCCTTCATATTATCCTTTTTATAGATGTTACTTCAACTTAAATATACGATATTTGAAATATAAATATTCTAAATATGAAATATTCATATATAAAATATAAACATCCAAAATATCACATTTTATTTTTTAAAACTTGATTTTATTAATGATTAAAACTAAAAATGATATGTTTTAAATAATTTTCTCACATAAGGATCTTTAATTATGATAATTAAAATTAATAATTGTGAGAAATTCAAAATATTAAATATAAATACCTCTACATTTTTCCTTTGTGATCCATAGAAATATTATAGTTCAAATATTATATCATATTTTACGATTGATACTCATCATCTTAAGATATATAACTCTTCCATTATCTATGATAATTAATTATATATTTTATTATAATTTGTGATATAGTTTAAAAAATAAATGATGAATTATGAAAAAACCTTTGATTTCATCTTTCAACTTTTAGCAGTTGGATTTTATGATATATTGATATTGCCTTGATGACAAGAGCCTTTATTTTAAATCTATGGATTTATGCTCTCATTCCATGTGAGCTACCATATCATATGTCAAGATATGTGAAAAAAAAATTATTTCAACTATGTCACTTGTTACAATACCCTATATTGTATAAAAATATCTTATTATAGCTTACGATATCATATATCAAAATAAAATCAATAGTGAAAAATTAATGTTCCCATTTATGATATCTTATATCATAAAAGAAAAAATAATGAAAAATAAATTATTATTTATGAAAGGTAATAAAATATAAATTTCTTCGTTATTATAAATCATGGTTTCAAGGAACATAAAGCATGATAAGCTATGATATCACCATAGAGTTTCTAAATATTGAATAACACTTACTCCACACATTGAAGGTAAATAAAATCCTTAAAAACAATATCAAAATGATATAAAAACCCAAAACCCATGAATAAATAGAATAAATAACATGTAACATACACCACTGTTTGTTGTGGAAATAATATTTTGTCACTCTGGTTAATCAATATCACTATGTAATTAACCAAGAACTCTTACCTCTAATATGTAAACATGTTTTGAACTAAATAACCCAACCTTTAGGTGGTATCCTCATTCACACCATGATATGAAGGTATATCTTGAGGAAAAAGAATAAGTAGGAAGAGACATACACTAAAATCAAGAGGATGATTAAGTAAGATCTGTTGAACAAATATTTAAATGGATACTGCCTCCTTATATATCCCTCGATGTTTCACCTAGATTTTTCATGCATTTAATCATATGAACCAAAATATATGAGTAATTAATGTGGTTAAAAACCTTTAAAACACCTTGTATTTTAAAATCCTCCCAAACTTTTCATCATATCAAATAAAAAATCGATGATAACCATCATTTAAGAATCACAAATGGTAAAATATAACATTTGACAACCTCTTTGTTAATCGTATAATATTACTACCATATACCATTAATGGATGTGTAAACAAAGAGATGAATCATATTATATGATTCATCCCAATCATAATCTAGGATATTTATATTATTTATATCCCGTAATATTATTTGGTGGAATATTTATAGATATATGTAAGCATATGATACATATATTATTTTTTGTGTTTCAAATAATAATATGAGATTTCAGTTCCATACCTGCTTTTAAGTCCTCCAAAAAGTATTTCATTGGTTATGAATCATAATGTTTATGTATTTAGAGAAAAAAAAGAATATGATAATCATTTAAATATTTAATTATTAAAATATAACAAAGGGTATACATTATGGGTAATGTATATCAGCTACCAAGAAATTTTATCTAATGGTAAATCGTCATCATTGATATAAGGGATTATATATAAATGATTAGATCCACTTGATGGGTTTTTATGTGTGTGTGTGTGTGTGTTTATTTTATCATTTTGTATCCCTAATCTTATTTTTCTCCAATTTTATTTGAGGATATAGTTCTAGAATAACATTAGATTCCATGGTGTCCTCATGTAATGTATGATTACTATAGTGGTAAGTTTACTACCTAAGATAGTGAAAGTCATTTGTTCTTCCCTAGGTCACCTCTACCAAACACAGTCAATTATGATGGATTTTATTAGAAGTAAGACACAACTATTAATTTCATTTTCTTTAATTTATTGTTGATTGTATGATGATATATTAGACTATTTGTTGGGTTTCTTTCACTAATATGAGCTTGTGATTTTCCTATAAATCCTATTAGTGGTATCAAGCAAACCTTTATTGTTGAATAAATATTTTTTTTGTAATTATTTTTTGAAGAACATTTTTATCACAATGTGTTAATGGTTATATTAGAAGGTACAATATCAGATTACTAAATGTTAGTTATTGGATTTGTCTACCTTTATTTATGAAATTAGATATAATAATGTCTATTACGTTATTTTTATTAGTCATTGGGTACAATTGGATGCATTATAATATCAAATTCAACAAAAACCCTTGGATTACACTATGTAATAAGAAACAATATGTTTTATAGAAGGATACATTAGTGTTCTGAGTTTTTCATAAAAATATTATTGAATCATAAGGAAAATTTATGTGATATCACCAAATAAGATGAATTACACTACTAACCTAGAATGATAACATATATCATATGCCATCGTTTAATAAGAACAGATGATGTGTAATGGTGATGTATATCAAGAAATATGTTATAGCTATAAATGAGGTAAAAATTTATTTTTTTTTGTAAAAAAACCTAGAGTTTATATATTTTAGACATATGTTAAGTGTTTTTAATTATAAATTTAATATTTTAAACCTAACTATTATTTGATATGATTATAAATATTTATCTCATCTTTGTAAAATATGTAATGTATTTATTTATTTATAAATTTATATATATCAAATTAAATATTTATGTATATAAAATATTTATATGATATGAATATTTTATATACTTAAATTTATTTTATAAATTACTTCATATAATATTTTAATTCCATCAATTTCTGGTAAGTTATGAAAACATAATATTTTATACTTTTGTTTGTTATTAAGATATAAGCATTCCATCAATTTCTGGTAAGTTATGAAAACATAATATTTTATACTTTTGTTTGTTATTAAGATATAAGAATAAATTTAGGGGATGGTTACAGTTTATGAATATTAGCTACAATAGTTCAAATGAAATTGAGATATATCTTGAGTAAATAACCCTTGGTATATGGACATTGATATAGGCTACTTACTAGCTTTAAGGATTAAGCCTTATATAGAAATTTTGGGTTGGATATCTACCACTCTATTCTAACTCTTGTGGGGATTGTTGTTTGCATATAATTTTAAATCCTTACATAAAATGGTTTCATGTACCGTGTGCATGGAATGAATTTTGATATTTATATATATGGTTTATTCCCATTTTTCAGTGATTAATAAAAAATTAGTTGTGTAAAGAGTTATAAATCAATATGTTTCAAATATATTATTTGTTTGGATGCAATAGAGATTCAGAAATTAAATCACTAAAAGCATATGTATATATTAGAATAAAACATGTGATAATAATGATTAAATTTGATGTATATTTGGATTTTTTGATAAAAACACATCAAGTACTAAGTGTAAAATTCTATTTAAATCAAACACTTGGGATGATGTAGATCATGTAATTTTTTAATTAATGAGATTCTATTATTGTATGTAATATTTTATTTGTAATGAAACATTAAAAAACTAACATAAATTTATTAAAAACATGTTTTCAAACAAAATTATAATATTTTATAAATATAATATAATGAAATTAGTATCATTTTTTAAATCTAAATGTAAAAATTATCTGTGGTTGAATTTTTTATATTTTCAAAAAATAGTTAATTTCGTTTTAGTAGTGAATCATAATGATTTTAAAAAAACTATCACTTTCAAGAAATTATAAATAGATAATAATAATGTGACGTATTTTGAAACATTTTCCTAGAAAGATAGATATTTATTAATTGACATAGTTTGCATAATCATATAATGATGTTCTTAGAAATATATTCTTATCTATTTTGGAAATCTTAATAATTTTTTTGATCAAATAAAAACATTTGTTAGTTTTTATATTTAAATGAATTATTTTAAGGTTTAATTAAATGTTTAGTTGGTTTAAAAAGAAAATAAGTATCCTTTTATTTAAAAAAATAAAATAAAATTAATTGGAATAAACATTATACTTTATATTCTATAAAATCATATTTATTCTTAAAACAAACATGTTTCTAGAAACTATTTTAGTTAGGTTTTTAATAGTTATAATAATGAATAATTCTACAACTTTTAAGAGTTTAATAATGTAAAATATATTCTATATTTTTTATCAGAACAATTCATATTATGTAATGGTTTCATAATGAATTGTAATTGTGGTAAATGTTTATCATCATGATTACGGGTAAAGTAAGTTAAAATTGTAACACCCCAACCCCTATAGGATGGAGTCGGTGCATTACTTGTGATATTGGAAAGGTTAGAAGGAATGAAAAAACCTTAAGGAATGATTAGTTTAGTAGTCTTGTTGAAACAAGGTACATATATGTAACACAAATTACATTGAAAAAATTTATAAGATACAATACATAACAAAACTAAAAGCTGCAACCACATGAAATCAATAAATGACCATATATTCATCACCTGTTGAAGGTAAAAAATGAAAGGGGTGAGATAAAATGCTTAGTAAGGGTTAGAAATAGTGGAATAATAATTACAATAATAAGTTAATCACAATAAATCTGACATAATCAATATGGGATAGTGAATAATTGAAAGACTAATGCCATTAATAAACTGAGAATAAAACTACATCCATAGATTTTGTCATGGTGAAAACCTCATGGGTAATAATAATAACTAATAATGAATAAAGAAAATTCATATTAATTGAACGTCATGAATCTGGCACATGAAACCATAACACCGTAAAAACAGTTTAGTTCTATTGGTAGAAACCTGTCTGATTTTTTTGGAAACAAACTCGAAGGGTTTGTCGCCAAACTGATTTGTCTCATGAGACCTACTGATGCATATTGGGGCTATATCAGGCCCCACCCGCCACTTTATGTCCAAATAATTATTTATAAATTGATTCAATACAATATAAACATATCTTTTCAATATCCCTATAGAGTAGAGTATACAGATTCATCAATATTAAAATAACATTCCAAATAAACACCGTATATAAAATTGTATACAGTTTAGACAACAAACATATCCATTATATGAGATTATGGATATTTAATATAAATATAATTTTCAAATGAAAGTTTATCTCAAATGGGCAGTAGGTTTACCACATAAGTATTATTAGGTGCACAATACAAAGTTAGTCAAAACAAAATAGTAGTTGAGACAAAGACTCTTACCACAATGTAATCGGTCGAATCGTATGACCAGAACATAATAAACCTCAAATTAATCATTTATTAAAATGAATATAAATATAATCTTGTTATTATATATCAAACGGTAGTACACATATAAAACATACAAGAAATAAGTGGCGAACAATGAAAATCTCACAGAAATGAAAGTGAGATGGGAAACCCCTTACAAACATTTCGGCATGGTAACAAGTGTTATTGTGGGGGATTAAAGGGAGGTAAAAGAGTATTACATTATTTATATGTCACAAGGGAAGTATGGGGGAGGTGTGGAAATATAACCCATCATTAGGAATTAAAAATAAAAGGGTACAACATATAGGAGATTCTTGAACAAAAGTGAAAGAGAGGACCGCTTACCTTATGCTTGAAGGTGTTTTTGACTTGTTATTTAAGACCTGAATAAATAAATTAGGCTTATTAATTCATAAATACAGAACCTCTTATATATTTAAATGATTTTTTATAACCCTTTTTAGTTCATTCAAGTCTTTTTTTATTAGTTATAATGTTAAATTTAATTGTTGGGGCTCGTTTGTTTACTTGGTTTTAAATGATCGGTTCACTTATATTCAAGTTCAGATAAATATATAAGATGGATTTGGTTTTCCAAAAAAGAAGTTATATTCTATTAGTGAATATCCAAAATATTACATGGTTTTAATTTTAATTTGGTTACTTAGAGTGAAGTATAATTACTCTATATATAACCTTAGTGACAACCATTTTGGCTAAACGGTGGGTTTGATTACAATGAAAATGTTTTGCCTTAAAACTAAATACCCATTGTACAAAAGGATTAAATAACTAAAAATAGGATATATTACAAATATAATAATCTGGTTCAACCATAAGAAAAATTGTTTCATGACCATAATTAAATATTATAATAGAAATTGATAAATTGTTGTCCTTGAATGTGCTAAATTAGCACATCTCAAACGGTGCTTTCATTTCTTTCAAATAAATGGTGGGGGAAAGGAGAGAAGGTAATGAAATATACCATTAACATGAAAAAATTACAGTAATTTTATGTTACTGGATTTATCATACTATTATGGTGACGAAATAAACAAAAATAAAAGAACTTATAAGGATTGAAGGAATTGGAAAGAGGAATTAACCTCTTGAGACTTCCTCCTTTGAGAACCTCTTAAGGGGAGAGGTTCTGGTATTTTGAAGAGACTAGGAGATTTTGGAAGTGGGGGAGGATCTTGGGGAGAGATTTGGACAGAATATTGGCAAGGAACAAGGTTTGAGATGAGTGAAGAGAAGACAGAGTGAAGGGGGGTTTTATAGTGGATGAGAGAAGAGTTTTTTTAATATTATAATCATTAATTTATTATATCCTCTCAAGACAACAAATAGTGAGTATTCTATGACCAAGATCTGTAATATATTCATGTTAATACGAATCAATTGGGCTTACCTCATCAGATCATCATCAATGACTCAATTAATCCATTATTTAGCATTTATTGTGAATTATCGGATTTTACTATTCATCAAAAATTCAAGTATTTCAGAAAAATCCCAAAAAATAACCCTAACAATTTTTTGACGTGTAGAATCCAAAAATAAAGTCCATTTTTCGAAAATAATTTTCTAAATATGATTATCTAAATATTTAATTAAATTCATTATTTAATCAAAAAATATAATCACTTAATATTTTTATCTTCATTTTTAAGGTGCCTAAATTCATTTATACACACAATGGTATGTATACCATTAATAAGAGACATATTACTCTTCCTAAGGTTAATTTACTATTCATAAGGGTATGTACTATTCATAAGGTAAGGTTATTATTCACCGAAAATTGATTTTCCTTTTCAGACTCCAAATAACTTACTAATTGCAACCATGTATGTCAGATTTTTGAAATTCACATCATAGAAGTGAAAAAACTAGGTTTACTTGGTTAGGTTATGGATATCACCTATAATTAACTATGTTTTGTTCCATACAAGCTCAGTGATTCATAAAATATAAGCTATAACTAGAAAGTATTTAAGAGAAACATACCATAAAATGATTGGGGTGCTACATTATTCCCTCCAGAAATTTCATCCTCAAAATTTTATGTATAAAACTCACCAAAAAGATGTGCGTGATTCTTTTTCCTAACATCCCCAGGTTTTCATGTTGCTTCCTCCATATTCTGGTTTCTCCAAAGAAATTTACTAGATGAGTTGTTCAATTTCTCAATACATGCTCCCTTGTGTCAAGAATCCCGATAGGCTTTTCACAGTATGAGAAATAAGGTTCCAGTTTAATTTCTTGATATGTGAGTACATGCGTTAGGTCGGGCATGTATTTCTTTAACAATGACACGTGGAACACATCATGAAATTTAGTGATTTTTGGTGGCATTGCAAAATGGTAAGCTACAGCTCTGATTCTTTCTATAATTTCAAATGGTTTGATGTACCTAGGGCTCAGTTTCCCTTTCTTACCGAACATTAGGACACCCTTCTTTGGAGATACTTTTATAAATAGATGATCTCCCACTTGGAATTCCAAGTCATTTATCCGGTTGTCAGTATAACTCTTCTGCCTACTTTGGGATGATTTAATATGGGATTGTATTTTCTTCACCATTTTCATGGTCTCTTCAATATGTTCTGGGCCTATAAGTTTTCTCTCACCAACTCCATCCCACCAAGTTAGAGATCGACATCTCTTTCCATTTAATGCTTCATATGGATCTATTTGAATACTATAATGGAAACTATTGTTGTAGGAAAATTCCACTAATGGCAAGTATTGATCC
Organism: Viscum album; assembly: GCA_963277665.1. NCBI lineage: Eukaryota > Viridiplantae > Streptophyta > Magnoliopsida > Santalales > Viscaceae > Viscum > Viscum album. The sequence continues at coordinate 722,096,040 of OY728130.1, read as the reverse complement.
CACATACCTTGGAAGTCAAGAGAGCATGACCTTAGCATATCTTATAGATTTTGAATGGTCCTTTCAGACTGTTCGTCAGTTTATGGGTGATAAGCAGTACTCAATCAAAGCTCAGTATTCAAATCCGTTTGGAGAATTTTCCAGAATTTTGATGTAAACTGAAGATCTTGATCGGACACAATAGATAGAGGTGCAACATGAAGTCTTACAAATTTATTAATATAAAGTCTTTCCAAGTGCTCAGGTTGAAAATCCTCTCTTATAGGAAGGAAATGTACTGATTTTGTGAGTCAATCAACAATTACCCATATTGTATCGTTCCTTCTAGGTGTCCTTGGTAGTCCAGTGAAAAAATTTGTCGTAATGTTATTCCACTTCCACATAGTAAAAGGTATAGGTTGCATCACTCCTTTGGGATATTATCTCTCTTCCTTCAGTTATTGAAAAACTAGACATCTTGACACATAGTCAGCAATTTCACACTTCATGTTATCCCACCATAAATATTCCTTCATATCTCTATACATCTTGGTGATACCTGGGTGTATAGAGAAATTTGAGCTATGACCATCATATAATAGTTCCATTTTTAGATCAGGTTCTGATGGAACACATAACCTCTTCCCAAATTTTAGAACTCCTTGTTCATACACGAAGTCAGCCAGTCTCCTATCCTTGACAACATTAATTTTCTTATGCAGGTTCTCATCATCAGATTGATATCTTTTTATCTTCTCTAATAAAGATGGTTTAGAAATCATTTTAAAGCAGAAAGATGTTTCCCTTTCCTTAAAAATTCCCATATCCATCTTTAGTAGATCCAAAAATATAGTATCTCTCTCAATCCTCATTTGAGTCAGAAGTCCATGATCTTTCCTACTTAATGCATCTTCTACTTTATTCACCTTTCGTGGGTGGTAGTGTATTTAACAATCATAATCTTTGAGTAACTCAAGCCATCTCCTATTCCACATGTTGAGTTCTTTTTGTGTGAAAATGTATTTCAAAATCTTCTGGTATGTATAAATCTCACATCTCTCTAAGTAGAGATAATACATCTATACTTTTAGATAAAATATTACGGCTGCTAACTCAAGACCATGAGTTGGATAATTTTACTCATGTGTCTTCAATTATATTGATGCATAAGAAATAACTTTATCATTTTTTATAAGGATACAACCTAGTCCATTATTTGATGCATCATTGTATATTACAAATTCATCACTTCCAGATAGAAGAGTCAAAATTGGAGCATTGACCAATATTATTTTCAATTCTTCGATGAATTCTGTACATTATTTTGTCCACACAGTCTTAACTCCTTTATGTGTGAGCTTGGTCAGTGGGTTAGCCAGTCAGGTGAAATTCTGAACAAAATGCCGATAGTAACCTGCTAAGACAATAAAAATACATACCTCAATTATGTTTATTGGTGTGGGCCAATCTTGGATTTCCTTTTAATTCATAATATCAACTAGGATTCCATCCTTAGAGAAAATATGGACAAGAGAAGAAACTGATTGATGCCTGAATTTTCATTTTCTAAGCTTCCCATATAATATATTTCTTCTTAAGAGTTTGCAGAATTACCCACAAGTGATTATCGTGATCTTCATAGATTTTTGAGTATATGAGGATATCATCGATGAATACCACAAAAAAGTTATCAAGATATTCCTTGAAAAATATCTTCATTAAATCCATGAAAATAGATGGTGCATTTTTACGTCCAAAAGGAATTACTATAAACTCATAATGCCCATGCCTGGTCCAAAATGTTGTCTTTGGAATATCTTCCCTCCTTACATGAAACTGATGATATCTGGATCAAAGTTCAATCTTCGAAAAGTATTTATATCCATGACGTTGATCAAATAAATCATCTATTTGGGGTAGAGGATACTTGTTCATTATTGTAATAACATTAACTTCCCTATAATCAATGCAAAGCCTCATGGATCCATCTTTCTTCTTGACAAAGAGGACAGGGGCTCCTCAGGGAGAAACACTAGGTCGAATAAATCCTTTTTCACTCAAATCATTCAGTTGTTTCTTTATATCTACCAATTCTATAGTATCCATTCTATAGGGATTATTTAATATAGTTCTTTCATCATTAATTAAATCAATAGAGAACTCAACTTCCCGCTCTGGAGGATGTCCAGGTAAATCCTCTGGAAATACATCATTGTATTCATATACTATGTGCACATCTTCAATTTGAATATTTATTTCCATGCCCATAGATATTGTTTTATCTTCCTCTCCATGTATTGCATTCAGTAGAGCAACAAGGGGTGGTTCTAGATAAGAATCAAGTTGAAAAGTTTTTCACCTAAAGTTATGGGATTCTACACAATTTTCAAATATTATAACATCAATCTTCTTACAATAAATCTTTGAATCATAATTTGACAGCCAATCCAAATTGAGAATTATATAAAATTCAGTCATTGGTATGATGATAAGGTTATCAACCAAAGCACATTTTGGTGTATAGAGGGGGACTAGTCGACATGCCTTCGTTGCAATGATACATCCCCTGGGAGTTTTTACTGGAAACTCCTTTATTAAATCAAATTGGAAATATCTAATTATCTTGGAAAACTGGGAATATATAAAATAATGTGATGATCTGGAATCAAATAAAGTGTTGGATAAGTTTGAGTTAACAATTAAAGTACCTTCCACCACATCATTAGGAACTTCAACCTCCATGGTTGTAATTTCATAGTCTCTCCCTTGTTCTCATGGATTTTTTAAGGCATGTTTCCATGGCGCTTAAGACACTCATTTACATAGTTTCCCGTATCTCTACAATTGTAGCATTGAATATCATTGGATTGTTTCTTCCCCTTGCATTCATCAGATCGATGACCCATTTCTCCGCAATTATAGCAGACTCCCATGACTTTCAAGCATTTACTAAGATGATTCTTTCCACAGTTCTCACGTAATGGGAATAGCTTTTTCCCTTGATCTTATTTGGTGCTTCTCCTTTTCCTTTGTTATCAGAGTACCGCTTCTTATAATGTTTTCCTTTGAAAAATTTGATCTTGAAAATTCCCTTTCTGTTTTGATGGCACTTCATACAATGTCATCATATGATGAAAATGATTGAGAAGCCAGTGCCCTTCGAAGACATGGCTTAAGACCTTCAAAGAAATGATCAATCTTGGCTGCCAAGTCATGTACGTAATCTACAACATACCTGGATAGCATTGTGAAAGTTGCCTCATACTCTGCAACACTGTCTTCTTCCCTTTGTTTTATGCTAAGGAATTTCCTCTTCATTTCAGTTTGTGGCTCATGAAGGAAATATTTTTCAAAGTATATTTCTTTAAATGTCCGCTATTCCATATCTTATATTTATTCTTCCTCCATGGTATTCTGAATCAAGGACCACCATTGATCCGCATTTCCCTTGAGACAATATAGTGCCAATAATACCTTTTCATTTTCATTGAATTATAATGCTATGAATATCTTTTCAATGGACTTGATACATTTCTCAGCAACCACTGGGTTAGTAGTCCCACTAAAATATGGGGCCTTCTGCTGCATGAAATGATCCAACACAGGTGTGGAACGGTTTTTTGTGACAACCTGAGTAAGCTGTCGGAATATGGTCATGATATGATTTTCTCCAACATTGACTTTGTTGACATGATCAGTAGGGAGATAACTACCTTAACCACAAGTATTGATTCCCCTTATTCTGTTAGATTCCATTTCTAAATAATGGGATATACTAGATTAGTTTATGAATCTCAAATAGAAAGGCACTCAACATAGATTGAAATTCTATGCATAGATAATCTTATAAAAATGGTTTCTCTAAGAAAAAATTTACATTAAACTCCTTCATAATGGATTGTAAAAAAATGTAAATTATCCTAATCATATCCACCAGGAGTGTCGTAACCAAGAGTGCATCAAGGCCTATTTTCGTGCACCAGTTCCTATTCGAGTCTAGCTCAAAGTAGTGTTTTTGGGTTTTACCCCTAGATACATCTGTGCTAGAGCTGCCTTACCTTCTCATATGCATACAAGGACACATTGATTAAAATATCCACATAATATATTCCTTACAAAAATATGAGTACATTATTGTATGTTTATCCTCAAATACTACCTTAGGGCTTTGTTCCCTACTATACATTTCCTACTCTAGTTTCCATTTTTTCTACTAAACTTCTTTTGATACCAATTATAACACCCCGACCCCTCTAGGCTGGAGTCGGTGCATTACTTGTGACATTGGAATGGTTATAAGGAATGAAAAATCCTGAAGGAATGATTATTTTAGTAGTCTTGAAGAAACATGACACATATATGTAACACAAATTACATTTAAAAAGGTTATAAGATACAATACATAACAAAACTAAAAGCTGCAACCACATGAACTCAATAAATTTCCTTCTCTTCATCACCTGTTGAAGGTAAACAATGAAAGGGGTGAGCTCAAATTCTCAATAAGGGTTAAAAATAGCAGAATAATGAGTACAATAATAAGTGAATCACAATCAATATGACATAATCAATATGTCATAGTGAATAAATGAAAAACTAATTCCATTAATAAAATGAGAATGAAACTGCATCCATATATTTTTCCATAGTGAAAACATCATCGATAATAATAATAACTGATAATGAATAAATATAATGCTTATTAATTGGACATCATGTATCTGTCACAATAAACCATAATACTGTAAAAATGGTTTAGTTCTATTGGTAGAAACCCATCTGATTTTTTTGGAAACAAACTCAAAGTGTTTGTCGCCAAATTGATTTGTCTCATGAGACCTACCAATGCATCGAGGGGTTATAGCAGTCCCCACCCGCCACTGCATTACCAAATAATTATTTATACATTTATTCAATAAAATAGCAATATTCCTTTTCAATATCCGTATAGAGTTGTGTATACGAGTTCAACAATATTAAATTAACTTTCCAAATAAACACCGTATATAAAATGGTATAAAATTTAGACAATAAACATATCCATGATATGAGATTATCGATATTTAATATAAATATAATTTTCAAGTGAAATATTATCTCAAATGGGTAGTAGGTGCACCACATGAGGATTATTAGGTTAACAATACAAAGTTAGTCACAACAAAAGAGTAGTTGAGACAAAGACTCTTACCACAATGTAATCGGTCGAATCATATGACCAGAACTTAATAAACCTCAAATGAATCATTGAATAACATGAATATAAATATAATCAAGTTATTATATATAAAATGGTAGTACACATATACCACATACTAGAAATAAGTGGCAAACAATGAAAATCTCACAGAAATGAAAGTGAGATAAGAAATCCCTTACAAACATTTCGGCATGGTAACGAGTGTTATTAAGAGGAATTAATGAGAGGTAAAGGGGTATTCCATTATTTATATATCACAAGGGTAGTATGTGGGAGGTTCGAAAACATAACCCATCATTAGGAATCAAAAATAAAAGGGCACAACATAGAGGAGATTCTTGAACAAAAGTGAGAGAGAGGATCTCTTACCATATGCTTGAAGGTGTTCTTGACTTGTTATTTAAGACCTGTATAAACAAAATAGGATTATTAATTAATAAGTCTAGAACCTATTATATATGTAAATTATTTATTATAACCATTTATCATTCATTCAAGGACTTTTTGATTAATTATAAGGTTCAATTTCATTGTTTGGGCTCGTTTGTTTACTTGGTTTTAAATGATCGGTTCACTTATATTCAAGTTCGGATAAACATATAAGATGGATATGTTTGTAAATAAATGATGTTATATTCTATTAGTGAACATCCAAAAGATTACATGGTTTTAATTTTAATTTGTTTACTTAGAGTGAAGTCTAATTAGTATATATATAACCTTAGTGACAACCGTTTTAGCAAAACGGTGGGTTTGATTACAATGAACATGTTTTGATTTATAACATAATACCATTTGTAAAAAAGGATTACAGAACTATAAATAGGATATATTACATATATAATAACCTGGTTCAACCATAACACACATGGTTTCATGACCATAATTAAAGATTATAATAGAAATTTATAAACCGTTGTCCTTGAATGTGCTAAATTAGCACATCTCAAATGGTGCTTTCATTTCTTTCAAATAAATGGAGGGGGAAAGGAGAGAAGGTAATGAAATGTACCATTATAATGAAAAAATTCTAGTACATTTATTTTACTAGATTTATCATACTATTAGGGTGAGGAATAAAATAAAAACAAAAGAACTTAAAAGAATTGAAGGAATTGGAAAGAGGAATTTACCTCTTGAGACTTCCTCCTTTGAGAACCTCTTAAGGGGAGACGTTTTGGTATTTTGAAGAGGCTATGAGCTTTTGTACATGAGGGAGGATCTTGGGGATATATTTGGGTAGAATATTGGAAAGGTAAAAGGCTTTTGTTGAGTGAATAGAAGATGGAGTGAAGGGGGGGGGGGGTTTATAGTGGAAGAGAGAGGAGTTTTCTTAAAATTATAATCATTAATTTATTATTTCCTATCAAAAAACAAATAGTGTGAATTCAATGACCAAGAATAGTAATATATTCATGTAAATCAAAATCAATTGGGATTACATTATCAGATCATCATCAATGACTCAATTAATCCAGTATTTATCATTTATTATGAATTATCAGATTTTACTATTCATAAAAATTCAAGTATTTCAAAAAAATACCAAAAATTCACCCTAACCATTTTTCGACATGTAGAATCCAAAAATAAATTCCATTTTTGAAAAATATTTTTCTAAATATGAATAATTAAATATTTAATTAAATTCATTATTTAATCGAAAAATATAAACACTTAAAATTTCCATCTTCATTTTTATGGTGCCTAAATTCATTTATACACTAAATGGTATAAATACCATTTATAAGAGTCATGTTACTATTCTTAAGGGTAATTTACTATTAATAAGGGTAGATTAATATTCATAATGGTAGGTTACAATTCACTGAAAATTGATTTTTCCTTATGGGACTCCACATAACTTATTGATCGCAACAATGTATGTCAGATTTTTGAAATTCACATCATAGATGTGACAAAATTAGGTTTACGTGGTTAGGTTATGGATATATCCTATAAGTAACCATGTTTTATTCCATATAAACTCTGTGATTCATGAAATATAGGCTATAACTAGATTGTATTTAAGAGAAACATACCATAAAATGTTTGGGGTGCTATAAAAATGGTTAAAAATATAGAGATAAGTCTCCAATATTTCGCAAAACAGTTTATTAAACCACATTGGTCAGTTTTATTAATATGTTATCATTTTCATGATCTAATTTATGACAATTTGAGGACACTTTCAATTAAAATGAAATTATATTATTAAAACATTTTATGTAATACCTTGTTTGTCCCTCTCATCACTTATAATAGGAATCCACATTCCCTACCTTGTTTAGAAACATTGATCCATCTCGATCAACCAATAAATACCTAAAACCATTCATATTTTAAATTAATTCCATATTTAGAGCATGTTCTTACCCTAATTTAATCCATTGAAGGCATAATTTGTATGCCAATGGAGGTCTCTCAAAGAAGAGGTAATCATCTTACCTGACCCTTTCAAAAAAAATTCATATTCTACTTCCTCTAAATATGTTGTATACATACTTTAAAATAGAATCTTGTATAAAAATTATATTTACATCTTATTATTATAGTGGGAAAACCGTTTTACACCCCCTTTTCTTCCTATGGAAAACAAAAACATCACTCATGTGTATGTACACCCCACTATCTCTACATAATGGTGTAATTCGTTTTCATCACCTATTTACTTGGATGTTTACAATGTTAGAATTAATGAAATATATATGATAATTAGAAAATAATTATGATTATTTAAATATAAACTATCATTTATCTTTTTACCCTTCCACATATTAAAAAATTGTAATGATGTGTAGGCGTACATGTAGACTGTCTCCTCCACAAAACAATTTGACTTGTTTTTCATGTCTTCCATTCATATATGATTATAAATATGTATAAAATGAATATATATTACATTTAAACAATGGTTAATTTTTTTGATATGATGGAACCATGATCAGTATTCATGGACTATAACTATTGAATCAAAACACCCACATAAAAGAAAGTAGTTAACACATGAAATAATGACAATAATGAATATATGTCAATGAGTGGTTATTGAAATATTATAAGTGGATATTATATGATCATATAAGTAAGAATATGGTTCTATTATATAATTATAAAGTATATAAATATAGATTACAAGAGATTAAATGTAACACTGAAAAAAATTTCCTACATTTCCCTTTAAATAAATTTAATTTCTTTTATTGCATACTTTACATTAAAAAACATGCTTTAATGAACCACGATATACTATTGAATTATTATTATTTAAATGTGGTAGTTAAAACCCAGACACTAATTTTGTGTGATAAATAGGAATAAAATCATTATGAAACATATGTATAATTGTTTTATAAAATGTTAATGTATTGATTAATTCATAATAAATAAGTACTCAATATCCAGTAAATTCATTTCATGCTTCAAATATATGTTATATTCAAATATGGGTTTATATATTTTTGTTTATAAGAATTATAATTACTCTCTGCCATTTTTATTAGTTTTATTTTGGTAAATTATGATTTTTTAAGTCATCATGTAAATATTATATTTCTGTGAATTATTGGGATTTTTATGAAAAAGATTATTTTTGGACAAAAAGTAGAAAATATTGTTTTTTATAAAAGATGGAATACATTTTCACATATTTACAATGTCACATTATATTCTATATTGGATTTAAAAATGTATTAGTAAAATTTTATTAAACATAATCAAATAAATTTCATTAAAACGATGTTACAGTTGTGTTTTATATAAAAAAATTTCATAATTAAAATGAATTTATTTTGAAATTAGTGTTTTAATCACGTTTTGTGCATTTTTTAAAATAAGTTTCTACCACATAGAGAAAATGACTTTTATAAAATGGAATAAATATTTGGAACTAGAATTTCCATTTTTTAATTCGTCAACTTTCTTTTTGGTCATTATGATTAATAACTTTCGTGGAAAAATTAGTTACCAAAAAAAAGACATACAACATGTTAAATGGTTTAAAACTAAAATTATAATTTTTTAAATGATATAAAATATAATTTAAATCCTATTGTATTTTCATATTTCAATCTTCTATCACTTATTATTTATAACTAGGATTGATTTTTATTTCATATAATATAAACCATTTTTATCATATTTTATTCATTTATTAAATTTATATTTCTATTATTGATCATTTGGAGTTTCATGGTAAATTTTTCCCAATTTACATAGTTTTTTTAGTAATGGTGAAATATATTTTACAATGGTTGAACAATATCCAAAATTATAAGATTATTCAGACTATAGAATTATAATAAAACTAATTAAATATTTTCCTAAATATAATTAAGAATTGTTTAAAAAGATATGACAGAACTCGATATTCCCGTTATAATTTGTTTAGATATGCTTAATTTTTTAATATTTTTATTTCCCTGATATATTATAATTATTAAAATATGAGAATTATAAGTATCTGACCTTAAACATTACATAATCATGATGTAATTCAATAATTTGACTTTAAATCACATCGAGGCTCTTTTCAGGTATATAGCTTTATAGAATCAGGTCATAACTCATATATAACAAAACTATAGAAAAAAAAGTAAATAATTACAAAAATATACACTTATTTCATAAACCAAAATCTTTTAAAAAGAAATTTGTTTTATTTTCAAGTTATATCATATCTTTTCCTTGATCTCATCCTTGACTCTAATATTAGTTAAATCCTATAAAAAACATTTCAAACCCTAGGATGGGAATAAAAAGCTCAGTAAGGGATATACAATGAAGGAAACATATTAGTCTTGAGAAGAAATTTAAACCATGAGTAATTTATCATAAAGTAGTATTTTTCACCTTTAGAAAGTTATAATTACACTTTATTGAATATAAGCTCATTTTTACCATTTTTTTAAACAAATGATTACCATAAAACCCATATAAAGCATCAGATAACAAATAAAGGTTTCTTGGTACATAATCATACTTAAATATAATAACCACATGACCAACTTCCAAAAATATAAATAAATGGAATAGCCATATGGATGACTTCTATACCCAAAGAATTTGAGGTTATAACATAATCACCGATCCTTTGTTTATCATAGAACCACCCGTCTTTGATTTATGATGTAACCACCCATCTTTGGTTTATTACTTAACCACCCATCAAATTTCCATATACCATTATATAATCATAAAACATAAATGATTTCTATTTTCAAAATTAACTCATAAAATTTCATTTGAAATCACAAGAAATCATTCTAATATATTGAAATAGTCAGTCCATTTTCAATACCAAAACACCCAAAAATAGAATAAGGGATTTCTATTCCTTAAAAAAATTAGTTTATAGGGGAATAAAAATATTAAATAACAGTTATGGAATTGGAGAGTTCATTGTCACCACATACATCAAAAACATTCCTTTTGTTGTTTATTAAAATTCTTCTTAGAAAAAATTCCATTTGATTGAAATTAAAATTCAAAGGGGTTTGTCATACACCATATAAATACGGTCATGTATAAATTACAATATTCTTCAATGAAAGGAGATTGAGATGAAGTCCTTTACAAAGGTCGTATCATTAGATCAAGGATAAGTAAATTGTATAATTATTTGTGACAAATATAAGTACACCGAATATAAGTGGATATTCAGTGTAAAAAAATTAGAGGTAATTCACCCACATTCTTATAGAAGTAAAACAAATAACATGGATATTTAACACATTGAATAGAGTTTTAGTTAATATTTCCTTTACCTTGAGTCCTACTTGTCACATAAAATCATTATATTATTGAATAACAAATGTATGTTAATTTGTAATTTCATGAGAAACTTTTTCAATTTTGTAATTCCATTTATATTAGTTATTACCATGTTATAAAAATTACTTAAATATTTGTGTTCATATCAGGTGTGTTTTGATATTCGGTAATTGAGTCGAAAATGAACTAGCTAGGATGTCAATAGTGCATGTGGTCATAATTCCATCATCTCTAGAATAATATTCATTAAATATTCATCACTTTTATATATTAAACATTCTTTTAAATCAAACTGTTAATTAAACTTTTGAAAAATGAACAACATTATAATCAGGGAAACGAGAGGTCATACGTACACATGAGTAACGTTTCCATTTTTCATTGATCATTAAGGAAATAAGGTAAATATAATTTTATCTTTACAGAATGATCATATTATTATTAAAAAATAATAATCATTTAAAATTACTTATATATATCATAAAATTAATATAATGAATCAAAATTAGTCACTCCACTTCATGGAGGTTATTGTTCACACGTACCCACGAACGATGTTACCATTTTTATGAACATGTAAGTAATAATGTAATTGTTATATTATTATGTTATAATTATTAATAAGTCATGAATATAACATATTAATATTAATTCCATTTTTATATCCAGTCATGAGAGAAGGTTATGGAAAATGAATTAAATCAGTTCCTGGAGGTGATAGTTTACACGTACATAGGAACGATTATTTCCTTTCCCATTTAATGGAAGCGGAGATAGACTTATGTGATGATATTAACACAATAAAATATAATTATATTAACGATGCTATATTTTTTTTATCTCATCAGGGTTTTAGGATATTTCAAGGAAGTGGAAGACAAAATAAAATGGAAACACTTAAAAAACAATACCTATTCTTCGGTTGATCGTCATTGAAGAACACCTATACACCTATAAGAAGGGTGTTATACCTAAAATAAAAATTTGATAATGTCAAGAGGGATTATATTAAGTGGTTTGGATAGATACTGGTAGAACAAAAAGTCTTTGGAAGTGTGAAAAAAGATAAGGAGAAGTTCCTTTTTATAGGAGATGTGAATGACTCTTTAGGAAAGTCCTGAAATATTAATTTTATTATAAATTTATTTTAGATTTATAATGGTCCAAAATTAATTTATATCAAATATATTATGGTTTTGGGTTGTATCCCCATTATAAAATTAAAATTTGACATGTTTTGGTTGGAAATGTAACTTTATATTTTTTATTTAACCCTTAGTTAAATAAATTAATAATCACCATGTCTTCTTGTATTTCTACACTATATGGTTAATATAGTTTCTATAAAATGAAAATAAAACCTAAAGTGGATCATTAATGACATTTTTAACGTTATCTATGTGATTTGGATGAATCTTCTATTTTTATGAATATTATATCATTTAGTAAAATCATATTGGTTTTAAAACCTCATTTATATCAATTTTGATATTATATAGTAATTGATTTTTGTTAATGTCATAAGAACATGATTCACTGAAAAAATATATTAAATAAAATATAACTTATCTTAATCATAAATTGAATTCAATTATGGAATCAAAATTTTCATATTATATTTATTTAATATTTATGATATCATTTATCTGAATCCTTCATTAATAAGGTAATCACTATATCAGCATTATGTCATAAATAAATTTATTTATTTAATGTAAAAGAATTATAAATAAAATACAATGATTAAGAAATATATTTATATTTCTAATTAATATTTATTTTCAAATATATAAATTATATAACCATATATTAGAATTGTTTTTGTAAAAAGAAACATGTTTATGATATATTTCTATTTACTTTAAATTAATTATTATAACTTGTCATTATCACACAAAAGTGGCTACCAAATACACAAAGATAGGCCTAAGGATTTTTTGGTCTCCCATGAATCATCCATCAAGATTAATACACTTGTTAGTGTAGTTTTATATAATTATAATATTATATTTACCCTTATTTACCAAATGTTTCCTTTAACTGTGGTAAAAAAATAACTACTAAAGTTATAATTCATAATATCCAAAAATAAAAGCTAGTTATTTACATTATTTGTTCCTTATGATTCCAAATATGGGATCCATTTTTCATATTAAAAGACACATAATTTGCATTAATTAATTTAAAATTAAACCCTATTTTCAAAATGAGAAAACATGTTTTTTAAAATGTTAAAACCATCAAATGATTGTCATCTGTTTTTATCAAATTGAAATGTGAAATTACTTCCAATGACCATAATTTGATTAAATGATAAAAACTCAATCCAATTAAACTTTAAAACAAATTAAAAGGATTACACTACCATATAAATAATTTAGATGAAAGTTCCATTTTTAATTAAAATACAATATTTTTTAGTATTCATTTAAATATGAATTTTACCTGAAAGATTCGAAATATTTAACCAAAGTAAATTTTTATGTCATAATTCTAAAGAAGATGTTTATAATGTCAAATATAACTTATAAAGTTTTCAAAAACAATATTTAAATAGGGTTCTCCATCAGAATGTGGTAAAACTACCTTTTATAAATATTTGAGTATTTAGTGTTTAAAATATGTTTTATTATCATTTTAAGCCTATACAATTCAATGGATAAATATAAACACATTTAAAAACATGTGTAATAATATAATCGGTAGTTATGTTCATTCCCATAAATACAATGGCTAGGCCTTAACAACCAATTAAAATAATAATATTATTGTTGAATTATTTTTCGGTATAATTCAGTGTTGAGTGTAGTGTAAGATTTCAGAGAAACCCACTTTTGCGTATCAAGTACACTACCAAAGATAGTGTCCCCATTAAGGTATAACCACTATATAATTCATAAATATTTAATATATATAATGAAGTCTTATTCTATAATTACCTTGGATGTTATGTCCTTCCCCCCTTTTAGAAATTGTGTCCCCACAATTTTGAAATTGGGCTCGGTAACTTCATTAAAACGCCACATCGGAAAAAGTGTCAATAATACCTCAATATTAAAAGACAAAAAGTGAAGTAAAAATGTCACATGAGGATCTATGTAGAAAAACATGGATATGGAATAAAAAATAACCATCATGTTCTAATGGAGAGTGATAGAAAACATGATATAGAGAAATTTAACAATCACAAAACAATAAATTTTTTATTGGTTAAATGGTCATTCATTTCATTTTAGGAAAGGTAAAAGGAATATGTTTTCATTTTCAAATAATTTTCATAAATTTACAGAATTATTTTTCTAATTATAAAAAAAATACAAGGAAATATACATACATTACAATTAGAGTTTCATCCATTAATCGAATTCCTACACAAACACAAATTTTTCTCCAATCAAAGAGTATTTAAAATGACGTGGTCACACCAAAAGTAATAGAATCATCTTTTAAAGGATCATATAAACCATAAAAGATGATCTATTAATTTCCCCTATCATTAGTCATTAACCAAAACCAAAACATTTAGTACAATATCATATAATCTCCCCCCCCCAAATCCTTTATATAGAGAAAAATTACTTTTAATATCTGTAATTCAATAATAATACCAAAAGTTCATCACATACCATTCAAAAAATAAATTCCCTTAAAATTCTTCAAAAAAATAAAAACTAATATTACAACACAAAATTCAGAAGGATTTGATCACACAGTCTTCTAGGATAAATTTTAACATTTATTTACATAAATCACTCTTAATGTCTCATATCAAAAATTATTTTCCTAATCACATATTCTCACTAACTGGTTAATCATTTACATAAAAACCCAAATAGAAATATGTCCATAATAAAATCATAGATTCTCCCAAAATATAATTCAACCATTACTCCTTCATTAAAATCTCATAATATTCTTTTTACCATAATCATATAAAGTTTCTAAAATAGTGAATGACTTCCAAAACAAAATTTATCCCATCAACCCCAAATCATTTTTCAATACTAAAGATATCCATTTAATAAAACAAAATTTCCAAAAATAAACTTATTTTTACTTCATAAACTCATTTAACTAAATGTAAAAAGTCAAACTAACTAGGGATTTTATGTAGTCCAGTGGTAGAAAATACACCCTAGTCACCCTTTTGTTGCTGGTTCGATTTCCATGACCGTGTTGGATGCAATGGGTTTTCACCCATTTAATGGGTCGTACTTTTTATACAACTGTATTCCTCTTATAATAATCTCTAAAATAAGATAATTTTATCAAAAATAAAAGTAAAATGTTTTATCCTGAATGATTATCCCATACCTTTTATTTTGAATCCCAAAAACTAATAACCCTTAATTACCTCAAAACAAAAGATTGTATTAATGTTATTTATTACTTTATAATTATGTGCAAAAAATAAAGGGTAAATATTCCTTGAACAACATATTCACATAACAAAGTACCTGGTTACACATACCAGGAAAAGAATTCCAAAGTAATCTCATCATCAAAGGAGAATTATTACTTTTAAACATTTCATCATCCTACAATCTACCACAACTCTTGAATCAAT
Organism: Viscum album; assembly: GCA_963277665.1. NCBI lineage: Eukaryota > Viridiplantae > Streptophyta > Magnoliopsida > Santalales > Viscaceae > Viscum > Viscum album. The sequence goes on along the minus strand of OY728130.1, from coordinate 722,080,522 downwards.
TATATGTAGACTTCTTAATTATTCAGAGTTCTTCATAATACCATAAAAAGGGGTTTACATCTTACTCTTTAATATTTATTTCCCAAAAACAAAATCATGATTAATTTATAAAGATTCAATAATGTCAAACATGAGCTAAGAAATAGACAATACCTTTAATAGGACACTTTCAGTGTCCTCATCATCCTTTGGAATGGAATTAGTTATTTTAAAAAATATATTTTTATGGTCTTTATAATCCCATATCTGATCCTTCTTTGTAGGAAATTGATTTTCATAATGACTAAACTCCCCACATATAAAACATTCAATTGATAACTCTGAAATAACATCATTCCCTCTCCCAGTGTCAATTGAATGATTCTTCTTTACATGGTAGGTTGATGCATTATGACCTTCATTAATACATCTATAACATATTATCTTACATTTAAAACATTTTCCTGGGTGTTTTTCCACATACTTGACACATATATTGTTGAATATACTTACAGTAATGATTATTAACTGATCTTTTTTATTGAATAATTTATCACATATATGATTCCGTTGAAAAATAACCAAGTTTTATGTGGTCAATCATGACACCAGATTGTTGGTTTAGAATAAACCCAAGAGTTCTTATGGAAACTCACATTTCATTCCATTTATTTATCAAAAAATAACCATAGTTTCCTTCACATCCATTGTTAATTTGGTTCCTACTATATCCATCCATTACCTTAAACCAAAATGGTTAGTGTGAGTATATCTGTAAAATCATCATATACTATCTTATAAAGAGGGTAAACACTATGATATATTATTCATGTTATCCAAAAATCATTCAACTTATCAAAAAATAACAATGAATATTTCTAATATTCTAACCACTGTGGTTATATACAACTTTTCACTTAATCTAAAATAAAACCCCAACCTCTAAAGTTATCTAAACTGACCTCTGATACCAACTTTAAGTCCTCGACCTTAAACATTACATAATATTTAGGTAATTAAATAATTTAAATTTAATTCATATTGAGGGTTTTTTAGGGTTTATATATATATAATTAGTTCATAACTCATACATAACAAAACCACATAAATAAAAAGTTAACAATCCCAACAATATCAATTTATTTCATTAAACAAAAACTTCTAAAAATAAATTTGGTTGCTATTCATGTAAAATAATAACTTATCTTTGATCCCATCTGTGACTCTAAAATACTTTAAATCATTTGAAAAACATTTCAAAACATTGGATGAGCATAAAAAGATCCTAAAGGGGTACAGAAAGAAAGAAAATAGTTAGTCTTGGGAAACATGTAAACCATGAATACATTATCATAAAGTAATACTTTTCACCATTAATAATTAGTTATTAAAATTCACTAAATATAAGCTCATTACTTACCATTTTTGTAACAAAAATATTACCATAAATCCCAATTAAAAAACATATAATATATAAAGCTAACTTGGGACATAATCATACTTAAATGGAAAAACCATGCGGTCTAAATACACACATATCACTAAATGAAATACCCATATGACCAACTTCCATAACCAATGTATTGGATTTTATAACATTACCACCTATCCTTATTTTATCACGGAACTACCCATCTTTCTTTATCATGTAACCACCCATATTTGGTAAATTATATAACCACTCTTGGAATTTCCATGTTACATTATATAATCTTAAAACATAAATCATTTCATTTATCAACATCTCACTCATAAGAATTTCATTTTAATTCACATGAAATCATTACAAGATATTGAAATAGTAAATTTTAAAAAAATTTCTTTTTTTGTTTAGAAAAATGATTCATAGAAAAGTTACATTTTAATGAAATGTCAAAGGGGTTTATTATACACTATATAAAGAAGGTATTTTATAGATTAAAATTTGATTCAATTAAAGGAGATTGAGATGATGCCCCATACAAAGGCCATATCATTATATCAAGGATAAATAAATGAAATAATTATGTGAAAAAATATAAATACACCCTATATAAGAAGATATTTAGTGTAAAACAATTAGAGTAAATTCACACATATTCTTGGAAAGCCAAAACCAATGACATGGATATTTAACTCAATGAATGGATAATGAGTTAATATTTCCATTAACTTGAGTATGACTCATCACATACTATATTTATATTCATGAATTATAAACTTAGGTTAATTTATACTTTCCTATGAACCATTTACATGTATATTATTTATTTTATATCACTTATTACTATGTTATAAACATTTCTTAATTATTTATGATCACATCAGTTGTTTTGTTGATATTTTGTACTCGAGTCGAAAATGAACATGGTATGATGTGAATAGTCAATATTTTCATAAGTCCATAATATATAGAATTATATTCAAGACATAGTAATAACTTTTATACATTAATCAAACATTTTAAATCAAACCATTAATTATGGTTATGAAAAATGAACAACAATATAATCATGGAGATGGTAGGTCGTACGCACACGTGAGTAACATTTCTATTCTTTATAGATCATTATGAAAATAAGGTAATTAACATTTTATATCTCTATAATGATAATTATATTACAAAAATCATAATAATAATTTATATATACTTATTTATATCATAAAAGTTATATAATGAATCCTAATGTGTCACACTGCTTTGTGCAGGTGATAGTTCACACGTACGCACGAACGACATTATCATTTTTATGCACTTGGAAGCAAGAAATTAATTGATATACATTTTTCTTATAATGATTAATATTTTATGAATATCACATATTAACATTAATTCCATTATTATAACTAGTCATGAGAGACGGCTATGGAAAACAAACTAGACCAGTTTGTGGAGGTGATGGTTCACACATACGCAGAAACTATTAATTCCATTCTCATATAATGGAAGTGAAGATGGGTTTAAGTGATGATATTAATATAATAACATCTCAGTTTATTAAGGATACTGTAGTTATTATCTTATTATGGATGGAGGATATTTGAAGGAAGTGGAAGTGGAAATAAAATAGAAACACTAAAAGAAAATGATACCTCTTCTTCGGTTGATTGCCTATTAAGAATACCTTAAAAACTCTAAGAAGGGTGTTATGAATATAATAAGGCTTTAAGAATGTGGTAGGGATTCTATAAAAAGTTTTGGGTTGATCCTGGAATATCTAAAAGTATTTTTAAGTGTGAATAAAAGATAAGGATAAGTTCCTTTTTATAGGAGAGGTGAGTGGAACATTAGAAAATACTTAAAATATTGATTTATTATAAATTGATATTCAGTTTCTAATGAAAAAAAACTCATTTATTTAAAATATGATATGAATTTTTGTCCTAAAAAATTATACAATTTAAATTAGGAAAATTTTAGTTACAAATTTAACTTTATCTTTGAGCATTAACCCTTAGTTAAATAAATTAACTCTTACCATTTATTCTTATATTTTTACACTATATGGCTAATGCTTGTTACTATAAAATGTAAATAGATCCTAAAGTAGTTAATTATTGAAATTTATAACATTATCTTAGTCAATTTTCAAATATTATATTTTTATAACTACTATATGAATTAATAAAAAAGTATTTGTTTTAAAAACCCATAGGTATGGGGTAGGAAACTAGTAGTTAGTTGGAATAACACACACATGTGAGGCCATGGCCAAATGCATACACAGAGAAAGATCTTTAATCACATGAAATGATGAAATGTAAAAAAATAATGGTAATTCATGAATATATATAAAATAAACACATAAGAGTATGAAAAAATTACCAGAAATAACGGTCTAAACACAAGTACAAAAAATAGAAACTAAAACATGTCAAACTTGTGATGTAGGATATGACTACTGTAAATGAAACCAAAAAAACACACCTCAGTATTTATGGCTCACTAAGATAAACCTCATCCTATTCCCTCTATGACTCTGTCAAAAAGTCATTCATCTATATAAGACATGACACATGCAGGAAATGCCCATGCGGGGGTGAGTACAACAATACCGAACAGGTCTCCCTAAAATAACTAAGCATATAAAATCATGAATAGTTGTCTTCTCATAATAGGTATATGTCAACTACATAAAAAATTAGAATATCTAGATATACCAATAGTAGGAACAATGTATCTTGGTAAGGTAGAAACTTTAATGAAATCTTAAGATTTCTTCTTCAAGATTCCAATAACAATCATCCAGGAGAACATGCTCCATGAGTCAGATAGCACTGATAGAATCCATCTAAGATTTTGTCTCATTGGGTCTATTCATAAGAAGTACACATTATATGTTTGAATATATAAATACATATTTGGGGATCACATCCATGGAAATGGGGACTATCACCAACCAAATCAATCATTACCCACTATATATGTTATCAACACCTGTATAGTGTTGGTCATGAAGATACTAAGAACACCACATTGGGAAAAGATAATGACAGTGGATCTCAATCTGGGACACACCAAAGTATTTTGAAAACTCTATCCAATACTCAAGTTCTATAGTGGGGATCACCATTCTATACATATTACATGACTCTAGACTAATCCATAAGAAAAAGGATTAAGAGAACGTAACCTAATTAACTTGTTCATCACGAATAAAAGGATATCTCCAAAACTTATTTGAGAGGGTATACATAGTTTAATATGATTACATTATGTGTCCTCTTGTTACTAGGTTATACCCATGTATAACTGATCATGCTGATGTTTGTGTCTAAGTATACGACCTGTGGCCCATCCCACATGGTATGTGGAGCCACACATTCTCATAGGTGTGTACTTCTAGTACACACTGAGATACCTACTGTGATGCACATGGCATGTTTTGTGTGCCTCATAACATGTATCACCAACTAGCCACTTGTCCATTTACAACATGTACACATTGAGATGGAAATCTAGGGACGACAAGGTGTGTGGTAAGGATGACATAACTAGTGATCCTTATCTATACACATAATCCCTTTCTACCACTCATGGGGGCACATGGCATATAATTCCAAATTATAGCTGTGTAAACCTATATTTCATAGAACCCATGGGTTCTTCTCTGATTTTCCTTTCAAGCCAACCCCCAGGACTCGACCTTCGAACTCACTCCGGAAACACCCATGCATGCCATCCTAAGATGAACCATCAATCCAAGATGAATGGATGTTTTTGATATTTTCTGATCTACCTATGATTATCCTCTACCATCAACACATCTCAATGGATTCATTTATCATGATATGTACCCACATTATATATCTCTTTCACTAAATAATTATTATGGAATGATTGAGTACCAGATATTTCATCAAACCACGAGCCAATGGAATTTCCTATGATGAATGTAAAAATGACATGGAAATAAATGTTGAAAAGAAAAAATAGGAACAATGGACCTCATCCAATGATCGTGTTGGCATATTTAAAAACCATTATATGGATAAAAAATAATATATAGTATAATCGAAAAGGAAATCTCAACTCCCTAATAAATCTAACCCATAAATAAAATCCACACCATCCACTTATTGATTTTATAGTTGATTGTTTTGTGTTCATTAGTGGATAAAATAAAATCAGGACAAATCAAAATAAAGAAACTTCCTACCTTAATATGGATCAATCACTAATGAAGAACAAATATGGATCGTTGTTATTGGTGAGATCCTCAAATTCATTTTCACACTCACTGACAATCCAATATCTAATTATTATTCTTTAAAGAATGATCCTCGAAAACCCTCTCACTATTATCCTAGGTTATGGGGAAAACCCTTGTATTTTTCCATATTAGAATACTTATAGGCCACTCTAGGTAATTTAAACACAATTTAATAATTCATTTTAAAATAAATAATTTATATAAACATTCATCTATGACCGTACCCCATCCAAGCGTCTGACATGATATGAGGTTATGTAATTGATAGGGTAAAACCCATTCTACGAACTTAAAAACAACATTATATTTATGATCCGAGCCTTCATTTAATATTTGTTCCATTTTTTAGTGAAACTAGACATGTATGATATTTAAAACATTTAATATATTTCAAAAACATATTCTTCAATCACCGAGCCTCAGAGTATCATTATGTATCATCACCTATATATAGAAATAATATTTATAATAGTTTAACATCATACATTGAGAAATTAGATACCATTAATTCTCTCTTCCATGGGAATTTCTATACCCAAAATTTGAAGAAAAATACTACACAGAGAGAAATTGGTACTGAACACACATTTGGGTATCATTCTTCCAGGTACTCTATTCATGATTCTTGTGATTTCATTGGAAACACACTAAAGGAATCCATCACCCATAGAAGATCATATTCTATTGATCCTCAATATCTACTAGGTACTCAGCAAAGGTTGCCTCATCCTTGATGTTCATCTCACCTTAGTAAAAAACATGAGACAGTTTGTGCATGCACTTCCTTAGACATAATAGGTGAGAGAAATCATGTACGTGATACAACTATAGGGGTACATCTAAAAAACATGCCACTTAACTGAATCTATGTAGTATCTGGAAAGGGCCAATGAAAATTGGGCATATATTTCTGGGCTAACAAAATCTACACCGCCCATATCGAGGTGAGACCTGTAGGAACATATGGTATTCCTCCTCAAATCCAAAGGTCTCTATCATCCGTATGTATAAAACATATAATAGATTTGTGTAGTACTCATCTACTAAATTATGACCTACATATTCTTTGTCGTGGCTTGAACCAACTCTGGTCCCATGAGTTTTGACTCTCCTTAGTCGCTCTATCATAGTGGTAACCTACATAGTCAATCATACAAAACATAAGTGGTGTCATACCAATGGTGGAATGGTAACTATTATTGTATGAAAAATTCACCAATGTTAGGTGATCCTTACAACTATTACCAAAGTATAACATGAATTTATGAATTGAATCCTCTTGGACATGAATGGTTCTCTTAGTTTGGACATTAGTATGGGGTGAAAAGTCACATTCAAATATAGATGAGTCTAAAAGGACTTATTTAATCAATTCCATAACATAGATGTGAAGTGAGTATCATTGTAAAAAATTATATTCAAGGGAAATCCATGGATTCAGTCTATATCCTCCATGTAAAGGAATCTCAATAACTCTACTGAGGTCTTCTCTTAGATAGCTAGGATGTGAGATGACATGGTGAGTTTGTATATGATCACTTATATGGCATTGTGTCCTCTAGACAAAAGTGGTAAGCCCATAAAGATGTCCATGGATATCCTATCCTAATTCTACTCTGGAACCTAAAGGTGATTATATAAACCCTCTAGAACTTGGTGCACATCCCTCACCTTCTGGAAAGTGAGGCATCAAGATGAAAAATCTGCAACTCCCTTCTTCACCCATGGCCATCAAAATTGACTTCAGAGGTCCTGGTACATCTTCACCACAACTAGATGTAGAACCAATAGAGCTGTATGAAATTTCCTTATAACCTCCTCACATAATTTACAAGTACCATCATTCATCATATGAAAAGGATTACATTCCCCCTACATTTAGAAAACACATTTGAAGCATGTCTAGTGGAAATCTGAATATATAAGGTCTTATATTTGGTTTTACCAAGTTGTGCATGACTGACTCACTATAAAATTATAGGGGGAAAACCATATACTAGTTGTATGATTCCCTATACTAGTTGTATGATTCCCTATACCCATCCATAAGGGATAATTTTAATGAGTCTGACTACCCTGATTCCTTACTCAGTACTACGGACATGATCTCCAGCTGAGGGAATCTGCTACCATGTTCCCCTTCCTATGTCTATAGATAGTATCAAAGACATAATCCTAGTACAACTCTAGACATCACCTATATATCAATTTAATATTCTTTTGAGAAAATTTATATATTAGAATCCTAAGAAATAATGGATGATAATTAGGGAATCCATAAAGTAGTGTCTTCACATCTTCAGTGAAAATATTACCACTATAAACTCAAGATCATGGGTCGCATAGTTTTTCTAATATAGTCTAAAATGATATGAACTGTAGACATTCACAACCTACCTCTACATAAATAAAAACTAATCCTAGTTACAAATGAATCAAATAACACTATGTATTTGACATCAAACTATGAAAATCCCATGATAGGAGTGCTCATCCATCTCTACCTCAACTTCTATGAAGCTTGATGGTACATCTCTTGTCCACACAAATGGATGCCCTTTTTTCGGTCCAAGATGTTAAGGGATAAGATATCCTAGAACAATTGGGTATAAATACCTAATATTATCCTTCCAAACAAATTAATGTTCACACCTCCATCACAATCTTGGGTGGATCCCAAGATTTCACTACCTTGACTTTCACTGGGTCCACTGCTACATCATCTTCTAAGATAACATGTCGTAGAAATTAGATATCCTAAATACATAACTATAACTTTAAGAGATTACCATAAATTTGGTTCACTTAGAGTACATCAAGAACCATCCTTAAGTGCCTCACATTCTCATCCTTGGACACCATGTACACTAGGATATCATTGATAAAGACTACCATAAACTGCTCTAAGAAGGGTTGAAAGATCCAGTTCATGAGTCCCAAGAAAACTTCTAGGGTATCCGCCACACTAAGACGAATCCCTATGTATCCTTAGTGATGATAAAGAAATAAAAAATTTATCTTTCATATACCTTCATCTTATACTCATAGTAGGGGATAGCATGATCTTGTATCAATCTTCCAGAACAATCATTACCCTACCAACTAATCAAAGATTTCATCGATCCTTGGCACAAGATAATTATTATGCATGGTCTGAAGGTTTGGGAAGTAGTAATCATGAAATAACCTCCAGATTCCATGGGCCTTCTAAGAGAACAATACTATAGCTACCCAGGGTAAAGCACTGGGTCTCAAAATTGAATTCCACTGTAAGTCCAACCACTGCACCCTCATCTCACAAAGCTCTATTAGAGTCTTTTGATATGATGGAATTGATTTCAAAGTTTTACCGTGGTGTAGATTGATTCAGAACTCTATCTATCAATATGGAGTTAATTATTTCATGTCGTTAGGAATGATATCATCATAATCTTCCACCACTAAAGAAAACTAAAATATCATTTAATCCACTATAATAAGAGTCAGGATAATCAACTAGTGTGTAATCGGATTCAACATCCTACACATGAATCCATATTATTCTACTTGAGTTTCCATTTCACTCACAAAGAAAAACCTCATCTCATCAGTACAGACACACTGCATCCTCCACCAGAAATATCCTATCTAAACATGAACTGTAGATGACCATTACATGCCTAAGATGACAACATAAGGCCATATCAATGCTAGAAAGATATCTCAATAAAACAAAAATCACTAACAAGAGTCATGGAACACTATCGATAGATGTTTTTGATTATTGGTTCACCTTCATTAAGTGTCAGCAAGTGTAAGGCTCCAACCAAATGTTCAACCAAAACCTCTATGTATCAAACTATATATGTGAAAAAAAGGAGTGGATCTCCCCCTTGTCTTTAAATAGTGAAGATAATGTTGAGAAGAAATAGATCATACATCATATCATCCCTAGAGCCTTTTTTTCATAATTCTCAATCATCTATAGAAACAATAGACCCTATCCACCAGCTCCCTAATCCTGGTGGGGGCAACTAGGGGTGGTGGTGGTAACAATTAAAAACATTTACCACCTTCATATGCTCTATGAGATTTACTTCCATGTACACCAACCAATGGACCTACTATATCCTATAACTTCCCCTGCCTAGGAGGACCAAACAGGTTCTCTCTATTAGCCATATGATAGCTCGAACTATCGCACACGAGTTGTTTATTTCCATCACAGGAGTGACACCACCTCTCCCTAGTTTGACTAGATCTATCCTATGAGATATAAACCATAGATCCCCTATCCTGGGATCACCTCCAGAAATTTCTAATATATATAGGTCTATGTGTATGTCATCGTCTCCCTACCTTCGTAGTCTCAACTCCCTCCTACCCATGACCGGAACCAACTATCTTTGTCTTCTCATAAAAGAAACTCTCACCCACTGAAGAACACTCGATCACCCTAACATAGGTAGGAATGAATTGTGGTATCATGTTGTCTTGTGTATATAATCATAGTCATTTCTCTCTAGTTTGATACTGAGGGAACTAATCATATACAAAATTCATCAAGTAATAAGATTTGTTGGTGAACCTTGGTAAATACTCAACCACAGTCATACTACCCTACTAAAGCTGTGAAAGCTCCTAGATACACACAACACTCACATAGCATGATAAAATTCATCTATGAAAATTCTCTCAAACTCTTACCATGAAAGTGTCTCCTCATCATACGACTAGGTCACTAAACTCCATTATAATATTATATATACACATATAAGTCTCAGTTCCATGACAACCAGATGGTATATTAGTGTCCAAAAAAAGGAAAAAGATTATCATCACTACCTTAAAGAAACCTCATCTACCTATGTGTTTGGAATCCCTTAGAAACTGAGGGGTTTCTATCATTGAGACTCAGGAATTGTTCTCATCATATAAAACTCATCTATTTGTACTTCTCATACCATCTTCTACAAGAATGGTTTTGGTAAGGCTGGTACATCACATGGATGTAACACCTCCCGAATAGGAACTTTTATTGAACCTTCATTGCCTAGGGGATCGTCCTTATGATCTTGATGCGAAATCCATTCTATAAAATGTCATGGTGGAATATTATGAATGAAAATATATACCAATTCAATTTTTATATCTAGAGGGTTGACTCAAGAAGGATTTGGAAACCACAAACCATTCATATATGATGCATGTACCAATGTCTTCCCTGGAACCAATTTCTACATGTACTGAGTTGAAAGGGTTGGTGATCAGTTTAATGGTGTAGGGATATATCTATTGAACACCAACACCAGATTCCCTAACCTAAGATATGAACATGAAACACAAAACAATTTATATAAAAAACAAACATATCTCATAGGCTTTGATCATAAGGTAAAATTGATTACCTTTAAATATACTCAATCTTGAACTGGCCCAAACAATGACTACCTTAAGCCTGACTCCAATAGGGGAGGGGATGGTGAATAGTAATTCTATAATGTTAAATAAAAGATAAAAATGCATACATAAATCTAAAATACCACCATCAGAGTATGATAGTAAAGTACTAGAAAGCAAGGTCCAAATATAATCCCACCAAAAGAAACTAAAACAACTCTAACCTATGAAGTAAGAGGGGAATTATATTAATGAAACCACTAAAACATTCCTTGGTTTGTCGAGATCACTAATATTTGTCTAGCCCTGGTCCATCTAGTACTCTATTAAAAATGGAAGTCATCTGCATAATACAAGGGACCATAAGGAAAATTCCATGGATTGGTGAGAATAATAATAACCAGTGGGGCACCCAAAGCCACTATGTATATATCATCAATAATAGTATTCATCTCATAATTGGGATATGTTAATAGAATACATGACAATAATATACAAATATACTCATTGTAGACAAACATTTTCAATGTAAGTTCACAACTATAAATCTTTCCTAGAATTACTGATAAAAGGCTCTATATAACAATCATCCAAGAGACCAAACTCCAAGAGTTTGATAGAACTAATGGTTCCATATGAGATATTGTTCTTGTTTGATCTCTCCATAAGAAGTACACAATAGAAGTATGAAGACATCTATACATAGATGGAGATCACACCTAAGGCCATGAGGTATACCAACAACCCAATATAGATTAACCTACTAAGTAGGGGATTGAATCCTACGTATTATTGGTCACAAAGATACCAAGAACCCCACCTAAGAAAATTATAAAATATATGATATCACACCAAGACTCATGGAAGGATTCCAAAATCTATATCTGAGACTAAATTTACTCAGATGGGATCATGATCAAATTAATAGGACACAACTCTATAATAAACCCTTAAGTAATAGATCAGGGTAATGTACCCTAATGAAAATTTTCATAGTTGAATAGAACAAGGGATTAGAGACTTATTTTAGATGGTACACAATCTGTTCAATGATTTTATAACTTGTCCCTTTGGTATGGGGTTCTACCAATGTGTCATGGCCTATTCAATTTTCTATGTCCAAGTACATTGAATGTGGCCCACCACACATTGCGTCTGCTTCCACAGGATCTCCTAATTGGGTTCTCCTAGTACACACCAAGCTTCCTACTAGGGTGTACACGATATGTGGTGCGGACCACACATAATGTAATGCCACATGGACTCATAGACGTGTACACCTTTCACATGATGAGCTATCCATCTAGGGACTACATGATTTATGGTAGGGACCATGAGGCATGTAATCCTTATCATTGCGCGTAAAGCCTACCTGCTAATTAGGGGTCCTACAGGACAAGTAATTCTAGATTAAAAATCATGTAACATGAGATTACACAGGACCTATTGGTTATACTCCAAATCATCCTATAATCCATCATCACTGAAACACTCACCAGAATATGAGGATTGAGGGTCAATTGATCATTACCGTAGAAAATCTTTGGGGTATGTCTATCGAATCTGTAACGACCGAAATGTTTATCAATGGAGTTTATCCATTATTATTGTAATATTATGTAGTATAAATCACATATAATCACTTATGGTCCATAATAAAAACATTATAATGTAATAATTAAGTAAATAATAAGTATTTTTGGAAGTTAAGGAACCAATACTGATTAAACAGTAACATGACCTTAGGAATAGTAATTTTACCATTATGAATAGAAAACTGGAAAAATGAATGGAAACCCCACCCATTAAAGTATATATAAAATTTAAGCCTCTTATAAATGAAATTATGGTATAATTATATCACATACTAAGTAGTTAAATGTTCTAAAAAATATTAATTAATTGTTTGAATTTTTTTAAGTCATAAATATTTAATTAGAAATTAATAATAAATAAATAATTTAATATATATTCACAAAATGTATCCATAAATTAATATTTTTTTGTCTTATGATTTGAAGATAATTTTATGAAACATTAAGTAATTTTTCAAAGTGTTACAAAAGCAGTAATAATTTTAAAACCTATATTTTCCAAGTAAATGATGATTTCAATTAAAAATTAAATTTATCATATTTAGGAAATTATTTTCATAAAATAGAGTTCATTTTATAATTTTAATTGTTGAAAAATTGTCATGGTGATTTTTTTGATTGCTTAGTAATACATGAATTTTTGACGAATAGTAAAATATGATATTTTACAATAAATGCTAAATCCATGAATTATAGATTCATTGATGATGTAAGGCTGATGTAAGCCTAAAATATAGAATGATCTTTCATTGTTTTAATATATTTAGTGATAATTCTCAAACAATTCATTATCTTGATCCAAAATAATAAATTAATGAATATAATATTGAGAAAACACCCCCTCCTACACTATAAATAACACCCCTCACACCCTATTCTCCTCACACTTATCAAGATTTAATACATGCCTAAATTACTCACAATACTTTTCCATAGTCCTTCTACCACATCCAAGAGATATTTTTCTCATCAAAAGATCAAAAACATTCCCTAAGGAGGCTCTCAAGGAGGATAATTTCAAGAGGTAAATCCTCTCTCTTGTTCATTTAATTTCCTTTCAATTTAATTTATTTTCTTATTATTTCCTCAAATATATTCATAAAAATGGAATGTAACTCCATTATATTTGATATAATTTAATTATATAATTTTAAAGATTATTATTCATTAAAATCCACCGTCATTATATTTTATTTTAATAAATAAATTGTTGTCTATGATGTGTCAATTTATCGACATTGTCGGCGATACACTTTTATCTTCCTTTAACCCCTTCAAGGATGTTAATAAAACCATTACATGGTTGGAAAATATTTTAATGTTTATGTTATAACAATATTTTATGTTATGGAACTATCTTCTACATGTAATACTAAATGATAGAAAAAAATGAATTAGTTGTGATCGAAAACCCGCCAAAATTAACCTCAAACGATCATCATTAACTTGTATATAATGATTCATCCTCATGAAATATAAAAAATTATTTATATGATCATTAAAACTTCTGGAATATCATTAATTACATATTACAAAAATTCTGGATATTTATCAACATTTTAGATGAACTTCCATTCCTGAATACAAGGTAACTGATCGTGAAAACCATGAAAACAAATTCTTCCTAATGAAGAAATAAAATTCTATAACTCATACAAATTCCCATAAAATAAAATGATAATACCATAATGAATAATATTCATGTATATAATTTTTTCTAATTGTTAATTAATGAATATATAGTGATTATATAGGACATTAATGTGAAGAAAGCATTTAGAAAAATGGTAAGTGGAATTCTCATTCCCAACTCTCTTTCTTTGGGGATTCTATCTTTAGCACATTTTCAAGTATGTATATTCATTAAATATCACTTATTCATTATTATAATACCTTTTATGGGATATAAAATTTTTCTACATGAGTTTATGTCAAACAAATTGTTTTCCAAAATAAATTTTCTCTCAAACAAAACACACCCTCTACTTCTCGATATTGTTTCTTCTTCACTCAAGGTCGATGATTATTATATAAATAATGTTATTCCCTATTTAATTTGGGATCCCAATTTTTATGTGTGTACTCTTTATTAAATGAAACTAATTCCATTACATGGGTTATTATATGTTCATGATTGTTATATGTTATATGTGGCATGAATGATAATTTAAATGTTATGATGTAATAGGTGAGACTGGAATTATATAGTTCAATGTTAATGTAAATTTGTGATAGGTGTGACATGAATTATATATAGATCCAATTCACTGGGTAACATTAATAAACTCATGAGATAAATTTAAATATGTCTGAAAATGATGATATCATTTTTCACAACTATGTTTGGTAGTTGCACCCTAAGACATGATGTTTTATTTTTTATGCATTGACATATTCCATGCCTTTTCTTAATGCTTCCTATAATGATTATTATCTTATTTAAATGTAATTATTATACTCTCCCAATGTTATATTATTTAATTCACATATCTATCCTCTTACTGGGATTTTAGATTTCCCCTTTTTGTATTTATATACTCATGTGATTACATGTACTATAGGGAATTGAAGGGGAAATAAAAAGATAGAGAAAAAGGAATTAAATAAGTTTTTATGATTTATTTTTTTAAATGTTATATATGTTCATAATTTTCCAATGCCATTAAACCTTTTTATCCTCCTTTTTCTATGATTTTATTTTTTTTTCTTTTAAAATTATGTAATAATAATTTATAAAATTAAGGATCACTATAGGTTGTATCATAAGACGGTTTATTTAATTTTGGAATTAGGATTAGAGAACCTTAGTGAAAACCCTTGGTTTGATACTATGTATGGGTGATAATGAAGAAGCATTATTTCAAAAATGAAAAACAATGGGATCCCATTAGATGTGAATTTAGACATAATTGTAAAAAGGAATGTATTATTTATTCATGACATGTAAAGTTACATTTTTTTTCTAACCTTTTCTATTTTAGAAAATGTTGGGAACTAGGAGAAACCATGCCAAAAACCTATGTGAGGGACAACATAAAGATTTCTCAAACTACATCCCCAATTATTTGGGTGGTGGAGTTCAAGATTTCATGGTGATTCTTACCCAACTATCTCCGGTTATGAACAATAACCTGAATAATGCGGAACAACATCATTCACCAGATAGGGATAAACAGGATATCGATGTTTTATGTGGAAATAACCACTAACATTTAGTTGATCATTTGATCCACTATTTGAATAATAGTTGGTCAACTATATTTAGAAGATATTATTTGTTCTTTACTTTTCTGAGATAGATAATGTGAATCTTTGTGTTTATTTTCTAGATAGAGAGGTTGATCAATAGTGGGATTTGTTTAAGAAAACTAAGCTGAGGGATGAAATTGAAGAGATAGGGTGGGAATATATTATGATTATGTTTTTAAGAAGTATTTCCATCAAACTCTTTGGAATAATAGGGAGAGAGAATTCATAGAGATGAAAAAAATGAATGATAATCTATCATGACCTATGAAAGAAAAATTAACATGGATTCTAAGGTACACTTAGGGTTTTGTTATAAAAAATGAAAAAACATTTGATAGATTCCTTTGTAGTTTAAAACCACACCTTCAAAAGGCTCTTGAAATTTATGACTTTGGGATATGTGTTCTCAAAGTCTTGATTGAGTTTGATGAATGGTACCATAATTATTGTGATAATAAATTAAATATAGAGCTTCATGCAGTAGGATATCATGAAAAGGTGTAATGAAAACTCAACCACCCACATGCCAAAAATGTGGGAAGAAGAATAAGGGGAACTACCTCAAAAGGATGGGGAAATAATTCAATTGTGGGAGAAAAGGACACCATGCTCATGAATGTAAAAAATTCATAAGGAAGTAGGACAATGTGGTGAAAGAAAGGATAGCACTGCCCACATTCCAATGAAACAACTATAGGGAGCAAGGTCGATATGCAAGCCAGTGAACTAAACATCAATTCCTTGAGGGGAATTAGCATCACCATCCACCAAAGCCAAAGGATAATGGAAAGGCTTATTCCAACACTACAACAAAAGTGGAACATGAAAATGAAGTCAAACAAGGTAAAACTACTATTCAAACAATAATTGAAAACATCTTATTCAATTATAGTTCTACACATTCCTATATATCATTAAAGCTTTTTAGAACTATTGAATCTATTCCCAGAAACCTTAAAGTTGAGATATCTATAAAAACACATTGTTGTTCCATCATTATAACCCAATGGTTGGAAACTTCTCTTATTGGACTATGTTGGAAGATTCTTCTATTTAATGTTGTAATACTTACCATGGTGGAATTCAACACTATAATGGGGTTGGATTGCTATTGAATCTATTCCCAGAAACCTTTAAGTTGAGATATCTATAAAAACACATAGTTGTTCCATCATTACAACCCAACGGTTGGAAACTTCTCTTATTGGACTATGTTGGAAGATTCTTCTAGTTAATATTTTAATACTTACCATGGTGGAATTCAACACTATAATGGGGTTGGATTGGCTCACATTATATAGAGAACATATCAAATATTGGGAAAATAAAATATCTTTTCATATTATGAACCATCCAATTATCCTATTAAAATCAAAGGATTTTCATGAATATCTTTTTTAAAATCCTTCAATAGTGAGGTTATTGATTACTTATAATGAATCAAACATCATTCAAATGGTTGAGTTCAAGAAAGTTATCAACCTAGGTAAAATCCCCATCCCGAGAGAATATAATGATGTTTTTCCAGAGGAGTTTCCCGCACTTCCCCCCTGATCATGAGGTAGATTTTTCAATAGAACATAAATCTAGAGCTACTAATATCTCATAATGTTTCTATAAGATGGCTCATATTGAACTGAATGTACTAAAAAAGTAGCTACATGATCATTTTTACAATGGTTTCATACGCCCCAGTGCATCACCTCAGGGTGCACTTGTACTCTTTTTCAGGAAGAAGGAAGTATCTATGTGCCTTTGTATTGATTATTGTGAACTTAACAAGACCACCATAAAGAAAAAGTATCCTTTTCCAAGGATTGATGAATTGTTCAATCAGTAATGAGGAGCTCGGTACATCCCAAAGGTGGATATCCATTATGGATATCATTAGCTAAACGTGAAGATGGAAGATATTAAGAATACTACCTTTAATACAACATATATTAACTACGAGTTTCTGGTGATGTCCTTCAGACTCACTAATTCCCCTGTTGAATTCATGGATCTGATTAATAGAGTATTCAGGAATTACCTTGAAATTTTTTTGGTGGTGTTTATCGATGATATAATCATCTACTCAAAGAGAATAGAGGAGCTTGAAGAACATATAAGGTATGTGTTGGCAAAATTATGGAAGGAGAAGTTGTATACCAAGTTCAACATGTTTGAAACTTCGATACAAGAAGTCACATTCTAGGGACATGTGGTCATATGTGATAGAATTTCCTTGGACCCTTCAAAAACAATGGTGATTGAGGAATGGACCATACCCACTAGTGTCATATAAATTCACTGTTTTCATACCATAGTAGTATACTATCATTGTTTTGTGATAAATTTATCATGATTTCCAAGTCTGAAAACTATGTTAACAAGGGAAGGGATAATGCATATTTGAATAGAAACATTTGAGGAAATCTTAATGGAGATAAAGAGAAGGCATAGCACTGCACCTGTACTGACATTACCAAAAAGTGTAGAATGTTTTGTGATATGTAGTGAGGGTTAAAAGAATATATTTGGTTGTGTTATTATGAGAAATTATAAGGTTATAGCCTCTGCCTCATGATTTTTGGAGATCCATGAATAGAACTTCCCAATGCGTGATATGGAGATAGCAGCTTTTATTTTTGTTGTTGAAAATCTGGTGGTAATACCTTTATTATGAGAAGTGTTACATATATACTGATCACAAGAGCCTAATGTATATATTCACACAAAAGGATAATAACATGCTTCAAAGTAGATGGTTTGAGCTAATAAAATATTATAAATTATCGATTCACTGTCATCCTAGAAAGGTGAACATGGTAGGTGATGCTATTATCAGAAAAGAACCTACTACTCTATCCATGTTGCAGATTGACAAAGACCATGTATTCATTGTTATTAAAACGATGGATTTGGAAATCATAAAAATAGTGAAGTAATATTAACTTTCCCAAATTACAGCACAAACATATATCCAAGAGAATATTAAGAGGCCACAAAGGTTTGATCCAGAGTTACAAAAGAAGGTGAGTGTAGTAATGAAATGGAAGATGTAAGAGTTAAAAATCTATGATGATGGTGTGATTATTTTTGGAATGAGAATATATGTGCCTTAATCACTTGGTATAAATAAGTATCTATTGGATAATTCACATAGCACAACATTATCTATCCATCCCAAGAGTACGATGATATTTTATGATCTCTAAGAACACTACTAGTGGGACAACATGAATAATGAGATTGTAGATTAATTCTCAAGGTGCTTGATATGTAATCAAGTTAAAGAAAAGATATAGTGGTACAAAGGGATGATGAAACCATTTCCTACACTGATATAGAAATGGGAGAATGTCATTATGGACTTTTTCATGTGTCTCCTAAATAAATCCAAAGGAAATATTGTGATATGGGTTGTAGTGGACCGAATCCCCAAGAGTGACCACTTTATTTCTATTTGAGCGGATATCTCACTTAAACAAATTGCAATGATATATGTGAAGGAAGTCATGGGAGTGCCTGGAGTTCCTCTATCAATTGTCTCAGATCATGATTGCAGGTTCAAATATAAATTCTGGAGAAGTCTTCAACATACTTTGAGCACTCAATTGAATTTTCTAATGTAAAATCACCCCCAAACTAATGGCCAATATGAAATTACTATTTAGATACTCAAATACATGCTAAGAGTCTACTATTTAGAATTTAATGGTCAATGAGATCAATATCTCCCATTGGTTAAGTTCTCGTACAACAATTGCTTCCACTCAAGTATTCAGATGGCTCTATATAAAGCTCTGTATCGAAAGATATATATAACTCCAACATGGTTGGATGAAGTTGGGGAAAGAAATATACATGGACCAAATGGTGTGCAAGGGATGACTGAGAAGTTTCAACCCATCCAAAAACATATCAAAGATGCGTAGAGTTTGAAAAATATTGATACAGACAACCGTCAAAGGGAATTGTATTTCAACATTGTAGATAAAGTCTTCCTTTGAATATCACTATGAAAGAGAGTCATGCGATTTGGAATGAAAGGGAAGATAAACCCAATGTACATTGGCCCCTTTGAGATCCTCGATCATATAGTATTTTTGGATTATCGGCTTGAACTTCCACCAAATATGGCTCAGGTTCATGATGTGTTCTACATACCACTCTTGAAAAAGTACATACCAAATCCCCGACATGTACTAACTCAAAGATGGTACAGATGGAAGATGACCTCTCTTTTGAGGTTCATCTGTTTGTGGTGAAACAAATACTTACGACTCATTCCACAGATTCGACAATTCCATAGATGGAAGCCGCCTACCAAACATGTAAAAAATGAACCTCCAAGCCATATCAAAATGGCTCAACATGAAGCATTCTATGCAGAAGGTGTATTTCCACACAAAAACCACTATGAGAGGCTTCACGGCACCCCAGCCTCACTGGAGTCTGACGTTGACCAAGGCCCCTCTGTGGCATTATTCCCCTCTGCACCGTGATTTGCAGTGGCTGCATCTAATAATATCTATGTGGCATCTGAACCCCTCCACAAGGTTAACATGGTATGAAGGAAAGAATACTTTATACCGTGTCTCTCATCTCCATGATGAGTTCTGCACCCCTCTGACCAGGTTTTCTTATAAATTGAAGGCACACCCCCTCTTCCAAACCATTTTCACTCTGAGCTTTCAACTTCTCCGATCCTATTCACATAGACCTTCTCAAAACCACTCAAATGGATTGTCAAAGGAACTAGGCCTTTGCAAGCCATACCCCTTTGCATTCTTTCCAGTCTCCGGCCATGGGGGAGATGCCCTTCATGAAGTCCTATGTCATTCGTAGAGGAAGGGGCCCATATGGGGTGCTTAAGGTTTCATGAAGTGTAGAGCCTTCACAAAATCCTCTAAAATGAAAGAGGTATTCGCTAAGGAAAATACCTACTCCCTTAAGGGTTACTTTTCATGAATCCTTGGCCTTTCGCGAATACCTCCCTCTTCGCATGGCCCATTTCCTTTGTGAATCCCATCCTCTCTATGTAGGATTTTCCCTTCATGGGGGCCATCCTCATTATGAAGCACGTCCTTTTTTCAAAGCCCATCCTCTTCACGAAGAGCCTCTTTTTATGACTAAATTCTTTACACACCCCTTTCCTATATGACCCTATAGGTTTGTATGAAGTGATTTCAATGTCCCTTGGGTAGTTCTTCATGTTTCAGTGCTTAGCCTCATGCTTCTTCTCATAGGCACGCTAATGGATATTTCTTCTTTGCGTAGCCACAATAACGTGGCCCCCTTAGTGGATCACTCCACAACACTAACTCTCTACAGCATCGCGGATGCCATACCTTCTCTAAGTTTGGGTGGGTATAAGTTATGTAAGTCCTAGGGGTGTGGAGTGAACCCGCCTCATCCAAGTTGCATGATGTTAAACTACAAAGATCCATCATCCTTAGCACATGACATTAAACTGTACCCTCACCCCTTGCATCATATGCAAGGTGACCCATCTCAGACATTCTCAACACACACACATCTCTATGGGAGTGAGATCTTCCTCACATGGAATGAAATCCTCTTTGTTGGAGCAATGTATGTCCATGGGGAAGGGTGACCATTTTGGTGTAATCCCCTATACTTTTATATGGTAGGTAGCCTCCATGTTCCTCCCCTCTTATTCGGTGCCATAAACTATAGAAGAGATGAGCATAGAGACCTTTGTTACCCTACACCTCTCCCTCTGTGCCTTTGCATCACTAGGCCTCCATCCTGGACTAAGTCCCAATCTCTATCTCACTAGGATACTAACCACACATAAGCCTCTATTTCATCATTGGGCTGCTGACCACATGTAATCCCAGCTCCACATCTCTCATACCGACTTTTCATGATGAGATTTTTAGTTCTTTTCTGCCTTTGTTTTCTCACACCGAGCATTACTCAGGTCAGCTTAGAGTAAGCACTGACCATGACATCCTCTCTCGGCCACCTTAGCAATTAATCCCCATATCATACCAAACTACACAGATGTTGATCCATCTCCCCTAGGCAAGGTACGTAGGAAGCCTCTTTGAGGATAAATCCCAACCCCTACTTGTCTCGACCCCTTCAGGTTAGTTCACCATCATCCTGCATGACGTTACACTGTCTCCATCATCCCAAACTATGTGGACTATGATCCTTGTACCCTAGGAATGGTAAGTTGGAAGCCTCTCGGAGGTTTAAGACCAACACCCATTGGTCACAGCCACTCCACATCGGTCCAACCTTATCATACATGACGTTAAACTATAGGACCCTTTTTTGTCCAAAATGACTCTAAAACTCCATACTTTCGAACTATGTGGATTTTATCCATGTCTCCTAGGCTGGGTACATAGGAAGCCTTCCATAGGTTCAACCCCATCTAGTGGTAAGCTGTTGTATCCCAACCAGTCATAAGCCATTGTATCCCAACTAGTGGTATGTCGTTGTTTCCCAACCAGTCGTAAGATGATTTATCTTAACTAGTGGTATTCCGTTGTACCCTAATCAACAGTAAGTTTTTGTGATCCTAAATCGATGGTAATACATTGGAAACCCAACCAGAGGTAATCCATTATTACGCACGATCGACATTAATCCCTTTTAGTCCCTTTTTTGGGGACCACATCTCCAGTCTGCCCCCTGAGTGTCAGACCAACATGGGCTGCAAACCACGCGTAAGCCTCAATATATCGTCGGGTCATTGTCCTATGTGTACAACCCAATTCAACACCCCACTCTAAACTAAATAGAGATTTATTCCCTTCCACAATGATATGTAGGAATCCTCCATGCGGTTCAATATCATCATTCATGTCTCATCCTGGTCTCTCCCTTGAGCCTATGTGTTTTTGAAAGTCAAGTCCCAACCTAAAGGTTCTACTTCCTTCGAATCTCATCCATGCGTCCATTCTCACAGGACGCCTCCTCAAGTATCCCATCACCCCATTGAACTTTGTGGACATGGATTTCCTCCCCCAGGGATATGTAGGAAGTCTCTTCATTGATCAATCCCAACATCATCATCATCCTCACATTGGTTCCTTCTCATTATCCATCCAATTCACACAACTATTTATATCCACCCGGATTTTTACCTGGGCCACCACATCCCAGTGAGATAATGAAACCCACATTCTCACTGCTCCGAGAAGAGGTCGGGTAACTAACCATGTGTTAGCCCCATCATCGGTGTTCCCTCTGGGTGTTTCACCCATCTGATCCACTCTTATCAGTGTTCCAGTTAGTCTGATCTATCTCTTATGGATGTTAAACTCATGACATATTCTCTATTCAACATGGTAGGATAAGTAAATCCTCAGATACATGACTATGGAATAAAATTCCCCATATTTAGCATGGGATGACTTGGGTTTGGGCATCCTCAATAATCCTTACCATAAGAGGAAGAAACCTTGGTGTATCAGTGTTCTAGCATCCAGACACACCAGTGATGTCCAATGTGACTACTCTACTAACTGAAGGTTGCTGCCCTAAGAAGATCCTTTGGAATGTCCTATCCAAAGAAACATAATTAACCAGCATCCATGAATATTGGTCACTAGGAAGAGTATCATGAACAACGTCTAAATTCTATGATGGAGACTTGGACTAGGTAACTAGTTCCGAGGATGAATCCAGAGAAGGAGGAAACGACACACCATCATCTCATTTCGATATAGGAGAAAATTTCCTTAAATAATTAGTGGATTCC
Source organism: Viscum album (assembly GCA_963277665.1). Taxonomy (NCBI): domain Eukaryota; kingdom Viridiplantae; phylum Streptophyta; class Magnoliopsida; order Santalales; family Viscaceae; genus Viscum; species Viscum album. The sequence goes on along the minus strand of OY728130.1, from coordinate 722,056,901 downwards.
TCCCACATTGAAAAAGTAGGAATGCATGGCAATAGTCATTGCATCATCCAAAATAGAGGGATGTGAACTATGATGAAAGAGTCAAAAATTGAAATGGTGAACTTGATGCGAAGTTCTTCTCCTCAATATGGATATTAGTAGCACTCGAGACATTAATGGATTAGAGTTTCAACAGATCCAATTATCTGATGCTAGGTCCCACCATGAAAATAGTGGGACTGGTGTCAAACTCACTAGAAGTTGGGGCAGCTGAACTTTGGATATCCCGGTTAGAAATGTTATCATCGTGGATCCTTCTTACCAATCATGGGATATCCAATGTAACTAGGGCATTGGATGTCACTTTTCTTCTTTCATCACTAATGGATAAATCTCCCTATTTTTTAGGACCCAAGCTGTTGTTTCCTCTTGAATTTGGAATGACCTCACTGATTTAAGGTTCAAACATTCCAAGTGGTTTCTAATGGGTTTATTCATAGAACCAGAAACAGCCAATGATTCCATATCCATTTGGACCTACTTTCCAAAGGTAGGTGCTCATTAGTTGTGAATTGATGAGGCTTAATAATTTTCATTGGTCTTGATGATGGGAGGTCAAACTCATCACACCTTTTTAGGGGAATTATTGTCTACTATGTGACTCTATTTATATATTTAAGTTATGTTCATGAATCCTTATTACATTTCTAGGTATAAAATGATCTTTCCTTTAGATCTAACAATCAATGATTGATATTTATGAGATTTAGAGAATCTTTTATATGTATTCGAGGTTATTCATCAATAGAGAATCATCTGTATCTATTAGAGATTCTTAGTCAATGGTATCCTTCAACACATTACATAGAAATGTCTTGGTCATTATGATAACCATACTGGTTTTAAAGCCACTCAGTGGGGCACTAGAAGTTTATTGTCATTCAGAAGGACATAAATTATTTTAGAGTTGGGATCGTACCACCAGATGGTCTACCTATGTATCCTTTGTTTAGAAAAGGAATCTGAACCCACGTAGTTTGAGTAAGGGACTATGATGTTTATGAATGATTTATGGATCAAATAAAGATGTCATAATTAGTTTTACACTCTAAGATCATGTGAGTCATACTCTGTGTGAGAAATAAGAAGTATTGGTAAAACCAGAAAATTGTTCCATCATGAGAAATGATATGGGGCTTATGTATGTATTACTGCCCAAATAGATGAAGATTAGGATTTACTTCAGGGAAGAACCCTGGGAACAAGGTCCATAAAGGTATATGTAATTTTATGGAGATTTGAATACTCTAACTTGGTGCTTATTCCTGAAGAAGATGCCCAAATTAAGAGGGAATTTTTATTGGATTTTACTCCTGATAAGGAATCCCAAATCAAAAAGTAAATTAAGACTGGTTAAGAGAAATTATGACTGGGGATTATTCCTGAGAAGGAGGCCCAGGTTAAAAGGATTTGAGAACTGGGGATTACTCCTAAGGAGGAGGCCCAGGTTAAGGGACTTGGGGCTTACTCCTAAGGAGGAAACCCATATTTGTAGACTTTGAGACTGGGGATTATTCTAGAAAAGAAATCCCAGGTTTAAGAGAATTATGTTTGGGGCTTACTCCTGAAGAGGATGACCATATTTGGGAACATGGGGTTTACTCCTAAGGAGGATGTTGAAAATTATGGGAACATGAAGAATGGGGCTTAGTTCTAAAAAAAGGCCCAGGTTAAGGGACTTGGGGCTTACTCTTAAGGAGGAAACCCATATTTGTATACATTGAGACTGTGGCTTATTCCTAAAAATAAATCCCAGGTTTAAGAGAATTATGGTTGGGGCATACTCCTGAAGAGGATGCCCATATTTGGGAACTTGAAGACTGGGGCTTAGTCCTAAAAAGAAGGCCCAGGTTAGGGGACTTAGGGCTTAATCCTAAGGAGGATTCCCATATTTGTAGACTTTGAGACTGGGGATTATTCCTGAAAAGAAATCCTAGGTTTAAGAGAATTATGGTTGGGGATTACTCCTGAAGAGGATGCCCATATTTGGGAACTTAGGGCTTACTCCTAAAGAGGATGCCTAAAATTATGGGAACTTGAAGACTGGGGCTTAGTCCTAAAAAGAAGGCCCAGGTTAAGGGACTTGGGGCATACTCCTAAGGAGGATTCCCATATTTATAGACTTTGAGACTGGGTCTTATTCCTGAAAAGAATGCCCTGGTTTAAGAGAATTATGGTTGGGTCTTACTCCTGAAGTGGATGCCCATATTTGGGAACTTGAAGACTGGGGCTTAGTCCTGAAAAGAAGGCCCCGGTTAGGGGACTTGGGACTTACTCCTAAGGAGGATGCCCATATTTGTAGACTTTGAGACTAGGGATTGTTCCTAAAATGAAAGCCCAGGTTTAAGAGAATTATGGTTGGGGCTTACTCTTGAAGAGGATGCCCATATTTGGGAACTTGGGGCTTACTCCTAAGGAGGATGCCCAAAATTATGGGAACTTGAAGACTGGGGATTAGTCCTGAAAAGAAGGCCCAAGTTAAGGGACTTGGGGATTACTCCTAAATAGGAAGCCCATATTTGTAGACTTTGAGACTGGGGCTTATTCCTAAATAGAAAGCCCAAGTTTAAGAGAATTATGGCAGGGGATTACTCCTGAAGAGGATGCCCATATTTGGGAACATGGGGCTTACTTCTAAGGAGGATGCCCAAAATTATGGGAACATGAAGACTGGGGATTAGTTCTGAAAAGAAGCCCCAGGTTAAGGGACTTGGGGCTTACTCCTAAGTAGGAAGCCCATATTTGTAGACTTTGAGACTGGGGCTTATTCCTGAAAAGAAATCCCAGGTTTAAGAGAATTATGGTTGGGGATTACTCCTGAAGAGGATTCCCATAATTGGGAACTTGAAGATTGGGGCTTAGTCCTGAAAAGAAGGCCTAGGTTAGGGGACTTGAAGACTGGGGCTTAGTCCTGGAAAGAAGGCCCAGGTAAGGGGACTTTGGGCTTACTCCTAAGGAGGATGCCCATATTAAGGATTCTCATTGTAAAGGATGAGGTTGAATTAATGAAATATCTGACCTTAGTGACATGAGGATATGTAAATCACTTGGTTTTAAGAGATGTTCCAAATAATTCCTTTTAGATAAGGAATCAAACAAAGAAATCATGTCATGAATGACTTTGGAGAGAGTTCTGAATGCTTAATCTTGAAGAGGATGAGTGGATAGGCATAAGAGAGGTGAAATAGGAAAGAGGGGGCCCAAAAAGAATGTGGCGTGCAAGTCCTATGTGGGCGCGCAAGTCCTGCGTGGGCGTGCAAGTATTGGTTTCACAAGTATACTTGTGCGACACGTGGGTACTTGCGGGATAGTCAACCCTTAGGGTAATACTTGGGTGAGGCTTGGATCAAACCCTTAGTACTATCCCTAGAGGCTTCCAGAAAGGTGTCGTGGAAGTTCTGATGGAGGAGCAAGGTGGCGCGCAAGTGTGGCCATTTCCCTTAAGGGATGGCCACTTAGGCGCGCAAGTGTTGATGAGTTTCAACACTTAGGTCTTCCTCCCCCTCTTTAGATCTTCTGTTCTAGATAAGAAGTTACCTTAGAAGTGTTTGGAAGCTTTGAGAAGAGACTAGGGCACTGGGAGCTCAAATCTGAGTTTCTGGAAATTTTCGTCCTCGAAATGGGGGGCCCACAGGGGGTATTTATATGCTGGAGAATACCCTGGGCGAAATTCAAAGAGGGTGCACAAGTCACCTACGTGATCATTGGGTGGTGCACAAGTATACTTGCACGACCTTGGTGGAACTTGCGTGACCCAAGCGCATTTGAATCCTTGTTCATTACTTTGCCAATTTTTGATGTTTCTTCAAAGGATGAATCACTTTGGGTTCAAGGTATTTTCCTTTACATTCCCTTAGACTCTGTGATGGAAAGTAACATCAACAAAAGTCCCCCCTAAGAGTTGGATTCGAAATAAATGATGATGTGATTCTGAGGAAAAGAAGAAAACCAAGGAACAAGTGGTGTGCAAGTATTGAGCGTGCAAAGGAGTGGTTTGCAAGTGCAAGACACACAGGATTCTTCATGTAGGGGTGAGACCATGCCTATATATATGTTGTAACACCCCAAGCTTCTACGGTACGTTTCCCTTTGAATAATGCGATAGCGTGTGTTGTACGCAACCTCGAGTTCTAACACACACCACAACTAATTAAACTAGCCGTTGTGAATAGTAATACCTAATTTTTGAAATCATATATATTCTATATTTTAAAATGGACTTCATTTTTGGATTCGGAATATCAAAATTAGCCTAGGGTGAAATTTTGGTACTTTTCGGATAACTTTCATATTTTGATGAATAGTGAAAATTACTAAATTTTAATTAAAAACAACTTTTTTAATCAAAATAATTAATAGTGATAAATTGTGAATTTGAGTGGTTTTAAAGTATATTTAGAATATATTTTTACCATTTAATATAATGTTGGTCATTGGACATAATTTTACAATTAAACCGAACATAAACAAGTGTCAATCTTTTGATAGTTATTATCTCTTAAAAACACGCTTTTTGTTTTGACAGCGGGAATTAATTTTAAATTAATTTCTGCCACTTCTGTGTTATGAATTTAGAAAAATGGATTCCATATTTGGAATCAGGATGTCCAAATTGTGTAAATAGGTAACTTTTATTTTTAGACATTTTGAATAATTACTGCGGTAAATATTTTATTTACCATGGTTAAGGGTAAATCCGGTAAATAAGGGTTAAAAAAATAATATTATAATAATAATAAATTACCCTAAAATGTGTCTTAACCCTATTGGTTGATACATGGTCGACCATGGGCATCTTTGGGTCAATTTTGGGACCCCATGGATCCACTTGTAAGTGATAATGACACTTTATTTTAATTAAGTTAAAATGAATACAAAAATGACACAAGCATATATCTTTTAGAAGAACAATTTTTACATAGGGTTATACATGTTGGATTTTCGATTATAAATATTCATTAGAAAGATAAAAAGATTTCCTACATAATGATATTTTATTTATAATTTTTAGACAATAAATAAGTTATTTTATTTATGACACAATGATGATGCAGTAATTACTATAATAGTGAAAAATTAAAATAATTGATATTATAGATACCCAAATAAATATAATATGAAACTTTTAATGAATTAAACTAATTTTCTAGGCTAATATGATATATTAGGATTGATTTAATGGACTTTGTTCGAAGTAATCAATCTGTTATGAGTTTCACAAAAATCAACTATTGAATAGTGTCAAAATTGACATAAAAGAGTTCTTAAAACAAATATTATATTATTAATTGATATTAAATTCCTAAAAATCTAAGGTTCGGCCAAGAGACTTATATTATGATAGGTTAATCATTAATGTACCACTTGGGGGTCGCTGGGATGTATATAGTAAGTTTATTAACCATATTATATAAAAATACAAAGAGACATTGTAAAAGTGAAACTAATTAACTTAGAGTTAATACTTAAAGATAAGGTTAATATAAGTACCCAAACCTGTCTAAATTCTATTGGATGAGATGTTTTCGACCTATCCCCACCTCATCCTTTGAATAGTCAACTTTGGAGCCTTTAGAAACCGAATATGAATTTATTATAAATTAATATTTCTAGCTTTTCCAAAGGTGCCCCTCACCCCTCTTATAAAAGGGCACTCCTCCTTCTCATTTCTTCACACCTCTAAAGCCTTTTGGTTCGGCCAAACTCTGCCCAAATACTCTCCCAACATCCCTCAATACAACCTAGAGGCCTTAGTTTGATCAGAAAGCCAACCTAAGGAGCCCTTTTGATCAAATCAAAAGGAAGAACCCGAAGAAGAGGTAATGATTTCACCACCCTTTTCTAAGTTCATTTCTTCTTCCACTTCTTCTTCCTTTGTTCTTACCATTCTGAAATAATAACTCCAGTATCTCACATATACTGTGATGTTATTATAAATATGGTACAATCATATTCAGTATTCTATCCACCCTTTGAATAACATGTCACCATACGTGCGTACGTACGGCTTACCGTCTCCACGTCGTGGTGTAATTGTTATTCAATATAATATTATTTGGATGGGTATAATAATGATGTGTAACTCATGTAAATAATAAATATAACATGTTAATGATTCTGTATATATGATATACCATCCATTTATATATTATTTTAATATCAAAAGAATGATATTGTCGCTCGTGCGTACGTACGGACTACCGTCTCCACGAACGCGATGAGATTCATTCTCCATCGTAACCATTAAAGCGTAATTATCATTTTATGATTTAAAAATGATGTTTAAGGACTTGATATCATTCTGGATATGAATAAGATACAACAACCATGGCTTATGTAACAAAACATATAAAAGAAAATGAGTAAGTTAACTCCCGAAACGACGATAATTCTAAGATATTATTAACAAATCAATGTTAAAAGATCATATATGATATCATATTAATATATATGATTCTTGTATAATTTAATAACAACTATTTCACCATTATACAGGAGGTTAACCTACCCCAACCAAGGAAAAGTACAAGGTAAGGGTTATTTCACAATCTCTTCATTATCCGAGGTTGTATATACGTAATAATCTACTGGGATCTCTTTATCATCCACATCCATGTTTTCTTAAAAATGTTTTTCAAAACATTTTTACTATTTACAAGAATATGGGTTAAAGTCATTTATACCCTTTTTTGACTTTTTATAAGAGGTTTATAAAGGAATCTTTCCGTCGTTTTCAAAACAATGTCCTTTTTAACCTTTTCGACAGAATTGAGGTAAGAATGTTTTTTTTAACTTATACGGCGGGTGCGGTTATTTTCCGCCGTTATAAAATCGTCGAAGCTTTCCATACAAGCTTATAAGAATATTTTCAAAGAAAATGTTTTATTTTATATGGATCTTAAATGATTTCAAAATAAAAGGAGATACTTCTTTAAAAAGAATTTTGCTTTCATCTATGTCAACATCCTTTGATGGATTTTAAGATTATTTGAAGTTGATTTATTATGATACAAAACTTCTAAATTGTATTGAAGGTTTTGTGATATGTTTGACTGTGGATGTGCTATTTTATACCATTCATAGTTTATGGTGAAATTATTGACATTTCGTATGCTAGTTTTAATACGAATGTTTATGTTATGTTTAAACCTTTTCATATGGGAATGCATTGGACTTAATAAGTGACGGGTGGAGCCCACTATAGCTCCTCGATGCATCGGTAGGTCTCATGAGACAAACTAGTGTCTTGGAACAAGGCCTTGACAAAATCTTATTTGTAGCCTTGGCACGAGGCCTTGGCTATGTGGTTATGATAGTCTGGCATTATGCATTCCAACATTATGAAAGTGGTTATTGATTTTTGCATGTGATTATTCGATTAGTAGAATATCCATGTGAATAAGTAAATGGCATTATTTCATTTTACTTTTGCCATACCATGTTGAAGTTCAATTTTAAAAGGCTTTTGTTTTAGTAATGCATTGCCTTAAATGTTTATTCTTATTTATGAAAGTTTCCGCTATATTGTTATCCTTACTGGGCATTTGAGCTCACCCCTTTTCTATGTTTTATTTTTCCCCAGGATGTGAAGAAGTAAATTATGAATGACCTGCAGGGATATTATGAGGGGATAGTAGTGTGGATTATGGAGACATTATGTTGTTGTAGTAGTTTTTCATTTTATGATGTAATGTAAAACTTATGAATATATCTAGTGTTTCCAAGGCTACTAAACCAATCGGTCTTTCGAGATTTGATCTTTCTTGTGATCATGCCAATGTTACGAAGTAATGCACCGACTCTGGGTAGCTGGGGTCGGGGCGTTACAGTTGGTATCAGAGGAAGTTTAGTACAAACCTTGGAAGCTAGATTTAGATAAACTCTGATTAGAGCACATAGACCTAAGATGAACATTGAGGATTAGTATAGAAGAACTTCCTAGAATTTTGGTATTGTAGAGATTTTGTGAGTTTTCCGAGCAATACATCCCTGTCTGGATACGAGCAGGTAGAGGCGGCTCTGGCACAGATGTACCTAGGGGTAAAACCCGAAAACACCGCTTTGAGCTAGACTCGAACGGGAACTGGTGCACGACAACGGGCCTTGCTGCACTCTTGGTTACGACACTCCCGGGGGATATGCTTAGGATAACTCTCATTATCTTTACAAATCATTATGAAGGGTTTATGAGTATATACTTCCTCAAAGAAAATTTTTTTTATGATTATGGATTATATCCATAAATAGTTCAATTTATGTTAAGTGTTTTATAAGTATGGGATTATGTATTTTAATTCATAAACTGATCTAGTTTATGCCATTGTTTAGAAATGGCGCCTAGTGGAAGAAATGGAAACCGTATCAATGCACGCACTCCATGTAGGGATTGCCCTCCTTCTCAAGATAATTATAGTGGGGCTGGTGATGCAACTGGTGCTGATCAGCTAATCACCGTACTGGGACAACTTACTCAGGTTATGAATAATAACCTTACCCGTATGGAGCACCCTGATCCGCAGCGTGGAGGATCAATGTTAGATCGATTCATGAGGCAACAACCACCAACGTTCAATGGGAGTACAAATCCCTTAGTAGCTGAGCAATGGATATTTTCCCTAGAGAAAATATTTCAGGCTTTGGGGAGCAGTGAAAGGGAAAAAGTTATCATGGCAGTTTACCGCCTCACTGGAGATGCTGATCAATGGTGGTCATTGATTCAAAACATGAAGGAAGATGATGAAGTATCAAACATGGAATGGAGGGAGTTCAAAGATCTGTTTTTAGAAAAATACTTTCCTCGCGACCATCGAGCAGATATGGAAAGACAATTTCTGAGTCTGAGACAAAAGGAGGATGAGAATGTCACAAAGTATGAGGCTAACTTTACAAGGTTAGCGAGGTACGCTGGTGATTATATTCGCAACCCAAGAAGTAAGATTGATCGTTTCTTTGATGGGTTAAAACCATTTCTCCGTCGAGCATTAGTCTCACAATCCTTTTCATCGTACGAAGACATTGTCTCATGTGCTATCAAGACCGAAAAGGAATTCTCTAAGTCTTATGACTTTAAAGCAAAGCAAGAGAAGAAGAGACCTGCTGATCAATCTGGGAATGGAAATAAGGGGAAGAAGGGAAAGGTTGAATATCCATCTTGTGGTAAATGCGGGAAGAAACACCCCAGTGCTTGCCTGAAGGGAATGGGAGTCTGTTACAAGTGTGGTGAAAAAGGCCACCAAGCTCATGATTGCAAGGGGAAGAAGGAAGCTACCAACGTTCAGTGCTACAATTGCAGGGAGATGGGGCATTATGCAAATGCATGTCCTAAGCGTCAGGAGAACTTACCTCAGAAAAGGCCAAGGGATCAAGGCCAGGCTTATGCTGTCACTACTGCTGAGGTAGAAGCTCCGAAAGACGTGGTGGCAGGTAATTTAATGGTTTCCTCAAGTTTAGCAAATGCATTATTTGATTCTGGATCATCGCATTGTTTCATATCTTCCCAGTTTGCTAAGAAAATTAGATATTTCCAATTTGATTTAATAAGGGAGTTGTCAGTTAAAACTCCTAAGGGAAGTATCGTTGCAACAAAGTTTTGTGAATCAGTCCCCATTAGAGCACATAAATTTTCTTTATCTGCTGATCTCATCGTCATACCTATGATTGGGTTTGATATAATCCTCGGTATGGACTGGCTTTCGGACTATGATGCGAAGATTTATTGTAAGAAGAAAGAGGTTACGATTCTCGATGATAATGATAAGTAACACCTTATTTTTAGAGCAGAATCGTCACCACCTAATTCTTATTTAGACCCACCCCCAGTAGCTCAACTTAATTCAATTATTGGGGAGGAAGAGAATGAAGTAACTATCGGTGAGGAAAGGAATGTTCAAATAGAGGGTGTACCTGTTGTGAAAGAATTTGTAGATGTATTTCCGGAAGATTTACCTGGACATCCTCCAGAACGAGAAGTTGAGTTTTCTATTGATTTGATTCCTGGATCAAGGCCTATATCGAAGACCCCTTATAGAATGGCCACTGTAGAGTTAGTCGAACTAAAGAAACAACTAGAGGAATTGAGTAATAAGGGATTTATTCGCCCTAGTGTTTCTCCATGGGGAGCCCCTGTTCTTTTTGTTAAAAAGAAAGATGGATCTATGAGGTTATGTATCGACTACAGGGAGATCAATGCTATAACGATAAAGAACAAGTATCCCCTACCTCGTATTGATGATTTATTTGACCAACTGCATGGAGCTCAATACTTTTCAAAGATTGACCTTCGATCTGGATACCATCAGTTGTGTGTGAAGAAGGAAGACATTCCGAAAACAGCATTTCGAACCAGGTACGGGCATTACGAGTTTACTGTAATGCCGTTTGGATTGACTAATGCACCCTCTGTATTCATGGATCTGATGAATAGAGTTTTCAAGGAGTATCTCGATGAATTTGTGGTGGTATTTATTGATGATATCTTGGTATACTCCAAAACCTACGAAGATCATGAAAATCACTTGCGCATTATCTTGAAGACTCTGAGGAGGCATGAATTATATGGAAAGTTTAGCAAGTGTGAATTCTGGCTTCAGGAGATTTCTTTTCTTGGCCATATTGTCTCTAAAGATGGAATCTATGTTGATCCTTCTAAGACCAAAGCAATCCAAGAATGGCCAGCACCTACGAGTATAACTGAGGTACGTAGTTTTATTGGTTTGGCAGGTTATTATCGACGTTTCGTCCAGAATTTTGCCCGATTGGCTAACCCATTAACGAAGCTCACACGTAAAGGGGTTAAATTTGTTTGGACAAAAGAGTGTGAAGAATGTTTCGAAGAACTGAAGAGAAGATTAGTCAATGCTCCTATATTGACTCTACCATCGGGGAATGATGGGTTCGTTATTTATAGTGATGCATCAAAGAAAGGACTTGGCTGTGTCCTTATGCAGAATGATAGAGTTATTGCCTATGCATCACGACAGTTGAAAATTCATGAACAAAACTATCCTACTCATGATCTCGAGTTAGCAGCAGTGATCTTTGCTTTGAAGATATGGATGCACTACCTCTATGGTGAAAAATGTGAGATTTATACTGATCACAAGAGTTTGAAGTATATTTTCTCACAAAAAGAACTCAACATGAGGCAAAGGAGATGGCTTGAATTACTCAAGGATTATGATTGTACGATACACTACCACCCAGGGAAGGCAAACAAGGTGGCAGATGCTTTGAGTAGAAAAGACCATGGAGTTTTGAACAATATTAGAATTGAAAGGGATCCAATTTTCATGGATCTAGTGAAAATGGACATGGGAATAACCAGGGAAGGTGAAACATCAATGCTTTTTCAAATGGTTGCCAAACCATCTTTACTAGAAAGGATTAAGAGTTCTCAGACCGATGATGAAGAATTTCAGAAGAAGATTAAAGCTGTGAATGATGGGAGATTGAGAGACTTTGTGTATGAAGATGGAATTTTGAAATTCGGGAAGAGACTTTGTGTTCCCAATATACCTGATCTAAAAAGGGAATTGCTGGATGACGCTCATAGTTCCAATTTCTCTATACACCCTGGGAGCACCAAAATGTATAGAGATTTGAAGGAACATTTTTGGTGGGACAACATGAAGAGGGAGATTGCTGATTTTGTGTCAAGATGTATGGGTTGTCAACAAGTGAAAGCTGGAAGGCAACAGCCTGGAGGAGTCATGCAACCTCTTCCCATACCGGAGTGGAAATGGGACAATGTTACGATGGACTTTGTCATGGGGCTACCGAAGACTCCTAGAAGGAACGATGCAATATGGGTTATTGTTGATCGTCTTACCAAGTCAGCACATTTTCTTGCTATAAGAGAAGATCTACCCCTGGAACGTCTAGTAAGACTATACATTAATGAAGTTGTGAGACTTCATGGAGTACCCCTATCAATTGTTTCTGATCGTGATCCCCGTTTTACTTCAAGATTTTGGAAAAGTCTTCAGAAATCCCTGGATACTGAACTTCATTTGAGCACTGCTTACCACCCTCAGACAGACGGACAATCAGAACGGACTATTCAGACCTTAGAAGACATGTTGAGATCTTGCTCACTTGATTTTCAGGGTATGTGGGATCAATATTTACCACTAGTAGAATTTTCCTATAACAATAGCTTCCATTCGAGTATACAGATGGCACCATATGAAGCGTTATACGGAAAGAGATGTCGTACACCAACCTGTTGGGATGACGTTGGTGAAAGAAAACTTGTAGGCCCAGAGCTAGTGGAGGAAACGGTGGAAAAGGTGAAAGTAATCCAAAATCACATTAAAGCAGCTCAAAGTAGGCAGAAGAGCTATGCCGATAATCGAAGGAAGGATTTGGAATTTCAAGTCGGTGATCATGTTTTCCTGAAGGTATCTCCATGGAAGGGAGTCATACGTTTTGGTAAGAAAGGTAAATTGAGTCCCAGGTACATCGGACCTTTCGAAATTCTAGAACGAATTGGGGCTGTAGCTTACCGATTGGCAATGCCGCCAAGTCTCTCCAAAGTTCACGATGTGTTCCACGTATCTCTGTTGAGGAAATACATGCCTGACCCAACGCATGTACTCACCTATGAGGAATTAGAACTGGAACCCGATCTTTCCTATTGTGAAGAGCCCGTCAGGATTCTTGATACAAGAGAACAAGTACTGAGAAACCGGACGACGCGTCTGGTAAAAGTTTTGTGGAGAAATCATAAGATGGAAGAGGCAACGTGGGAACCCGAGGAACTTATGATGAAGAACCACCCGAGTCTTTTTATGCAGTAATACCCTAGAAATTGCGAGGACGCAATTATTTGAAGGAGGGGAGAATGTAACACCCCAAGCTTCTACGGTACGTTTCCCTTTGAATAATGCGATAGTGTGTGTTGTACGCAACCTCGAGTTCTAACACACACCACAACTAATTAAACTAGCCGTTGTGAATAGTAATACCTAATTTTTGAAATCATATATATTCTATATTTCAAAATGGACTTCATTTTTGGATTCGGAATATCAAAATTAGCCTAGGGTGAAATTTTGGTACTTTTCGGATAACTTTCATATTTTGATGAATAGTGAAAATTACTAAATTTTAATTAAAAACAACTTTTTTAATCAAAATAATTAATAGTGATAAATTGTGAATTTGAGTGGTTTTAAAGTATATTTAGAATATATTTTTACCATTTAATATAATGTTGGTCATTGGACATAATTTTACAATTAAACCGAACATAAACAAGTGTCAATCTTTTGATAGTTATTATCTCTTAAAAACACGCTTTTTGTTTTGACAGCGGGAATTAATTTTAAATTAATTTCTGCCACTTCTGTGTTATGAATTTAGAAAAATGGATTCCATATTTGGAATCAGGATGTCCAAATTGTGTAAATAGGTAACTTTTATTTTTAGACATTTTGAATAATTACTGCGGTAAATATTTTATTTACCATGGTTAAGGGTAAATCCGGTAAATAAGGGTTAAAAAAATAATATTATAATAATAATAAATTTCCCTAAAATGTGTCTTAACCCTATTGGTTGATACATGGTCGACCATGGGCATCTTTGGGTCAATTTTGGGACCCCATGGATCCACTTGTAAGTGATAATGACACTTTATTTTAATTAAGTTAAAATGAATACAAAAATGACACAAGCATATATCTTTTAGAAGAACAATTTTTACATAGGGTTATACATGTTGGATTTTCGATTATAAATATTCATTAGAAAGATAAAAATATTTCCTACATAATGATATTTTATTTATAATTTTTAGACAATAAATAAGTTATTTTATTTATGACACAATGATGATGCAGTAATTACTATAATAGTGAAAAATTAAAATAATTGATATTATAAATACCCAAATAAATATAATATGAAACTTTTAATGAATTAAACTAATTTTCTAGGCTAATATGATATATTAGGATTGATTTAATGGACTTTGTTCGAAGTAATCAATCTGTTATGAGTTTCACAAAAATCAACTATTGAATAGTGTCAAAATTGACATAAAAGAGTTCTTAAAACAAATATTATATTATTAATTGATATTAAATTCCTAAAAATCTAAGGTTCGGCCAAGAGACTTATATTATGATAGTTTAATCATTAATGGACCACTTGGGGGTCTCTTGGATGTATATAGTAAGTTTATTAACCATATTATATAAAAATACAAAGAGACATTGTAAAAGTGAAACTAATTAACTTAGAGTTAATACTTAAAGATAAGGTTAATATAAGTACCCAAACCTGTCTAAATTCTATTGGATGAGTTGTTTTCGACCTATCCCCACCTCATCCTTTGAATAGTCAACTTTGGAGTCTTTAGAAACCGAATATGAATTTATTATAAATTAATATTTCTAGCTTTTCCAAAGGTGCCCCTCACCCCTCTTATAAAAGGGCACTCCTCCTTCTCATTTCTTCACACCTCTAAAGCCTTTTGGTTCGGCCAAACTCTGCCCAAATACTCTCCCAACATCCCTCAATACAACCTAGAGGCCTTAGTTTGATCAGAAAGCCAACCTAAGGAGCCCTTTTGATCAAATCAAAAGGAAGAACCCGAAGAAGAGGTAATGATTTCACCACCCTTTTCTAAGTTCATTTCTTCTTCCACTTTTTCTTCCTTTGTTCTTACCATTCTGAAATAATAACTCCAGTATCTCACATATACTGTGATGTTATTATAAATATGGTACAATCATATTCAGTATTCTATCCACCCTTTGAATAACATGTCACCATACGTGCGTACGTACGGCTTACCGTCTCCACGTCGTGGTGTAATTGTTATTCAATATAATATTATTTGGATGGGTATAATAATGATGTGTAACTCATGTAAATAATAAATATAACATGTTAATGATTCTGTATATATGATATACCATCCATTTATATATTATTTTAATATCAAAAGAATGATATTGTCGCTCGTGCGTACGTACGGACTACCGTCTCCACGAACGCGATGAGATTCATTCTCCATCGTAACCATTAAAGCGTAATTATCATTTTATGATTTAAAAATGATGTTTAAGGACTTGATATCATTCTGGATATGAATAAGATACAACAACCATGGCTTATGTAACAAAACATATAAAAGAAAATGAGTAAGTTAACTCCCGAAACGACGATAATTCTAAGATATTATTAACAAATCAATGTTAAAAGATCATATATGATATCATATTAATATATATGATTCTTGTATAATTTAATAACAACTATTTCACCATTATACAGGAGGTTAACCTACCCCAACCAAGGAAAATTACAAGGTAAGGGTTATTTCACAATCTCTTCATTATCCGAGGTTGTATATACGTAATAATCTACTGGGATCTCTTTATCATCCACATCCATGTTTTCTTAAAAATGTTTTTCAAAACATTTTTACTATTTACAAGAATATGGGTTAAAGTCATTTATACCCTTTTTTGACTTTTTATAAGAGGTTTATAAAGGAATCTTTCCGTCGTTTTCAAAACAATGTCCTTTTTAACCTTTTCGACAGAATTGAGGTAAGAATGTTTTTTTTAACTTATACGGCGGGTGCGGTTATTTTCCGCCGTTATAAAATCGTCGAAGCTTTCCATACAAGCTTATAAGAATATTTTCAAAGAAAATGTTTTATTTTATATGGATCTTAAATGATTTCAAAATAAAAGGAGATACTTCTTTAAAAAGAATTTTGCTTTCATCTATGTCAACATCCTTTGATGGATTTTAAGATTATTTGAAGTTGATTTATTATGATACAAAACTTCTAAATTGTATTGAAGGTTTTGTGATATGTTTGACTGTGGATGTGCTATTTTATACCATTCATAGTTTATGGTGAAATTATTGACATTTCATATGCTAGTTTTAATACGAATGTTTATGTTATGTTTAAACCTTTTCATATGGGAATGCATTGGACTTAATAAGTGACGGGTGGAGCCCGCTATAGCTCCTCGATGCATCAGTAGGTCTCATGAGACAAACTAGTGTCTTGGAACAAGGCCTTGACAAAATCTTATTTGTAGCCTTGGCACGAGGCCTTGGCTATGTGGTTATGATAGTCTGGCATTATGCATTCCAACATTATGAAAGTGGTTATTGATTTTTGCATGTGATTATTCGATTAGTAGAATATCCATGTGAATAAGTAAATGGCATTATTTCATTTTACTTTTGCCATACCATGTTGAAGTTCAATTTTAAAAGGCTTTTGTTTTAGTAATGCATTGCCTTAAATGTTTATTATTATTTATGAAAGTTTCCGCTATATTGTTATCCTTACTGGGCATTTGAGCTCACCCCTTTTCTATGTTTTATTTTTCCCCAGGATGTGAAGAAGTAAATTATGAATGACCTGCAGGGATATTATGAGGGGATAGTAGTGTGGATTATGGAGACATTATGTTGTTGTAGTAGTTTTTCATTTTATGATGTAATGTAAAACTTATGAATATATCTAGTGTTTCCAAGGCTACTAAACCAATCGGTCTTTCGAGATTTGATCTTTCTTGTGATCATGCCAATGTTACGAAGTAATGCACCGACTCTGGGTAGCTGGGGTCGGGGCGTTACATATGTGGTCATTCTTTCACAAAGAAACTGAATTTCAAACTTTCTAGCTCTCGTTGCGCAAGTTTTCTTCTTTGCGCAAGTTACTCTGTTTTCTGCTATTTCTTCGATGTCGCGCTATTTTCAAGGTATTTGGACTTGCGTGGTGATACTTTCGCACTAGAAACTTGTATGACACATCATACTTGCGCAACACATCCATACTTGCATTCCAAAATTAGACTTGCGTTCCTTAATGCCTTGTCCATTTTCTCGAATTTCTTCAAAAAATTTATAAAAAAATAAACCCATTTAAGAGATAATTTGTTCAATTTATGTGCAGATTCAATGTCGCCCAAGAGAATCAGAATGACTGATGAACTGGATAGAAAACAGATTGATTATATGATGAGCATCATTGGCCCTGATTACTACAATATCTGCGATAGCACTCTCCCAGATTTGGCCAAGTACATGAAGAAGTATCATTGTAATTTTTGACAGAGCATCTACTTGCCTCTGTATGGCCATGGTCTTATACAAGGAGTCAACATTCCAGATGAAAAGAATTATATGATCGAGATGAAGCCACACTGCAACTCCTCTATTTCGGTTATGTTGTGCATTAAGAGCAGTAACAATGGCGTGAAATTTCAAATTTTTCCTTCTTTCCATTTCCTTGTAGATATGAAAATGGCAGACCATGGGATGATATGTTTTGCACTATCGGTTGACGGAGAGAATACTATCATGACATTAGAAACAATATCTGAAAATAGTACTCTTTCCAAATGGATCTTTACTTCCAATGCTCCATTCTCAAATACATGTATCCATCTTCCAAGTCTCTTGGATAGAAACAGAGTCACTGTTTGATCAGCAGAAAATTTTCTCAAACAACACTCAAGAACATTGTTTTACAATTGTTCCAAGAAGTGCTGGTATTACTGCATCTCTTATTGTATCCAGTTGAATGAATGAATTCTAGGATGCTGCTGATGAAGCTCGGGATTCCATAAATCAAATGAAGACTTATGTTGATAGCCTTTTGTATTTCCTAAAAAATGGAAGAGACTCTAATCTACAGATGTCCTTCTAATTCTTGTGCATCAAATGGAAAAACGATTTCATTTTCAATCATCTATATACGCATTTTCTCGCTACCTGCTTTAAATTTTTACTTAAGCCAATGGGTCTAGTAAGTATAGTTTGACTTTTTCTAGGATTATTATAAATATCCATACAAAATTTGAATCTTTTAATTGCTCAAAATTACATAAAATCATACAAAATGTATGTTTAGTGAGCTAGAACTTTACTTTTATTCAGAGTTCTCTTGCCTTTTGTGAGCAGTTTAAAGTCATGCATGTTGGACATAAAAAGGCTAATGTTTAAGGTCAAAATAGATTTGACCAAATGGATTAACATTGACTCAATTTCTTGATAATTTATCTAAAAATATATTACCATGTTCAAGTATGAGGGAAAACATGTAAACAATGACTTAAAAATTTTTGAATATGAGGAATGATATGAAAAATGGATAAAAAGGCATTAGAAGAAGTAGTTCCCAAGGATGAAGTTACCACTATTTAACAAACCCGTTAGGGGTTGAATTATGCAGGGCCACCTAAGGGCATTGACTGCATAGTTAAATAATAGCATCTTTTGCCTGACAAGTCTGTTATGCAGACTGTTTATGCAAGGCCTCCTAAGGGCACATACTGCATAGTCAGGCAAAATAACTCTCAGAAATGTACCTTTCTACTACTACAAAACCAGTGGAAGTTTATGGGGATTCAAATTTTCCAAAGCATAGAGTTTGTTGTATGGAGAGAGGTACTTGAATATGGAACATATATTTACAAACAAGATTGTCTAAGAACCTAATAAATGTTACTCCTATGAAGGTCTGACCCAAATGTAGGTAAGGGAATTATAAACCATAGACTTGAATACTTTCAGATCATGATAAAGAGCATGGGAAAAATATGTTAAGGATGGTTATTTTCTGCGGATCCTTATATATTGTTGATAAGACAAATAAGGACGAAAGAGGTCTTCTTCTTAAGAATGAACTATTTAAAAAACCCTTTAGGGGGTTGAATTATACAGGGCCTCTTAAGGGAATTGGCTTTATAGTCAAATAATATCATCCTTTGGCTGACACGTCTGTTATGTAGACTGTTATACAAGGCCGCCTAATGGAACGTGTTGTGTGGTCAGGCAAAAGAATTCTCAGAAATTGGACATTTTATGACCAGAAGTCAAGAAAAGTGTTATGGAGATCTGGAATTATTTAAGGTTTAGGAATATGACACATGAAAATGGTTATTTTCCAATGCATGTAGATATACACAGATCAATGCTAACCATAATCATGTGGTTGTTGGGTCCTGAATTGAAATGTTGGACTTCACTATGTATGCCATAAGAATGGAAATCAAACTGTACGTAGTTCTTGAAATACATTTTAACGTCGTGTGGGATGAATGTGTAAGAAATATTAGTTTAGGTTCATAGAACTCAGACCATTATAAGAAATACACAGTGTGTGTTTTCACAGGGAGTTTTCAGCCAGGGGAATGAAAGTTGAATTTGGGGTTAGGCCCAAAAGACTTGGGGCTGGATTCAAGGGACACTCGAACTTTCATATGTATCCCTTAAGGATGGTAATTAATACCACATAGTTCTAGAAATACCCTTTGTACAGATTTAATTTGTACAAGTGAAGGGTGAAAGGGGACTTTAGTGCAATGATGGGTTGACCCAAAATAAAAGGCTCAAGCATTTCCATGTATGCACGTAGTCTTTATAATATAACATGATTGGAAATCAATGTAAATAATGATTCCCTCTCAGGTGAAGGTATAAAATAATGTGTTATTTTATTATCTTACAGGACAAAGGTGTTGTATAATTTAATGTCGTATAGCAAGGAAAAAGGTGAACCAATGTGATGAGAATGGTTTTGGGCTTGAACATCATAAGGTTGCCTACCTACCCATCCTAGAAGGAAAGGATCAAAATATGCGTAGTTCAATTAAATAATGAATTAGTGATCAAGTTGTTCTTGGGGAAAACGGCCTAAAAAATGGTGTTGGGACTTACATATGGTTAGAGGCCCAGAGAGGGTGTTATGGTTAAAGTTTACTCTAAGCTCACATGAGTCATACTCGGTGTGATAAACAAGAGGTAGCAAAAACCTTAACGATGCACAGTTTAATGTCATGTAGGACATATGAAGGGACTATGCAGTTTAAAGTCTTGTAGTGAGGACTATTGGTGCTGCACAGTTTAGCGTCATGTAGTAGGGACAAAGTATAGTTTAACGTCATGTAGGACCAAAGGGGGACTATGCATTTTAATGTCATGCAGTGAGGACAAAAGAGGACATAGTTTAACGTCATGTTGGACGTATTAGGGACTTTTCCCAAGTTTAACGTCTTGCTGGACAAATGGGTAGTTTACAGTTTAGCGTCATGTAGCTAAGACAATGGGGAAAATACAGTTTAACATCATGTTGGATGAATGGGTACTGTACAGTTTAGCTTCATATAACTAAGACAATGGGAAAAATACAGTTTAACATCATGTTGGACAAATGGGTACTGTACAGTTTAGCATCATGTAGCTAAGACAATGGGGAAAATACAATTTAATGTCATGTTGGATGGATGGGTATTTGTTTTACACAAAATATTTCTTAAAAAATCTAGCATTGGTTGGAGTAGTGATGAGTTCTCCATCCATTGAGATTAAATAATAAGCTCCATTGGAGTAGACCTTATGTATTGAATAAGGTCCTTCCCATTTTGGTTTCAGCATGGGAGGTTTCTTTCCTGATATCATTGGAGTACTGAGAACCAATACCAATTCTCCCTGAATGAATGAATGAAGACGAACGTTTTTGTTGAAATCTCATGCTATTTGATTCTGATAGACTTTCAAGTGGTGTAGGGTGCACAATCTTTTCTTATCTAACCGTTCCAATTCATCCAATCGATTTTGAGATTGTTCATCTGTAGATGACTGGTCACAAATGGCTACTCTGAGCGAGGGTAGTTGAACCTCAATTGACAAGATAGCGTCTGTTCCATATACCAATGAATATGGTGTTGACCGCGTTGTAGTGCGGGTGGTAGTTCGATAAGCCCATAAAGCATGAAAGAGTTTATTAGCCTATGATTTCTTATCTTTATCCACCATCTTTTGCAGTATGTTTGAAATAGTCTTGTTGAAAGCTTCTATCTGGCTATTGGCTACTGCATGATACTGAGAAGAATGATTGGATTTAATGTTGTATTCTTGATACAACTTCCTTACCTCGGATGAATAGAAGTTGGTTCCATTTTCCATCAATATGGTATGAAGGACACCAAATCTAGTAATGATGTTAGACTTGATGAAGCTAACAATTCATTTAGAACTGACTTATTTGAGGGTTATTTCCTCTGCCCATTCGGAAAAGAATTCAGTAGCAGTAAGAATGTATTGAAACTGCTTAGATGTAGCCGAAGGATAAGGTCCCACTACATCCATTCCCCATGTGGAAAATGGACACGAGTATTTAGTTGTATGAAGAAATTTTGGGGGATGATGAATGAAGTTGGAATGTACTTGGCATGAATGACACTTCTTTTTGAAATCAACACAATCT
Source organism: Viscum album (assembly GCA_963277665.1). Taxonomy (NCBI): domain Eukaryota; kingdom Viridiplantae; phylum Streptophyta; class Magnoliopsida; order Santalales; family Viscaceae; genus Viscum; species Viscum album. Next base: position 722,035,612 of record OY728130.1, on the reverse strand, counting down.
TGTATCATTGAAGGCCAAAAGTATCCAAGCCTTTGTATTTGATTAGATAGTCTGTGTCCAGACTAATGGGCACCACAGACTCTTACATGCACTTCTTTCATGACAGTCATTGTCTCTTCACCATCAATGAATCTGAAGAGAAATCCATAAAAACCACATTTGTAGAGAATTTTCTCTAGGTGATTTGGGCTATCATAAAGATTGAAATTTACCACACGTTTCCAGATTTGTTCTTTCCCAGCTCTATCAAGTGGAAGTGTTCAATTTTGAAGGTATTCCTTAATAGGTGTCATCCATCCTATAGTATGACCATATGGTTCAGAGATGGGACTAATTTCATTGATTTCCTCTGAACTCATTTAAACATAAGGTGAAATTGTACGACGGTGGGCAATACTGATGGTTGTCTCATCCCAATTTGGATCTGCCAGAGCTGTAGCTATATTAGCCAGTGCATCAGCTTGGGCATTTTGTGATCATGGGACATAAGAAAATGTTAGTTCCAAAGGAAATTCCGCTATTAACTCTCTGATGTAATCATACAAAGGGATTCGTTCTTCTTTTCTAATTGCATAATCCCCATTAACTTGTTTGATTACCATGTCTGAATCACCTTTCACCTTTAAGTGATTCACTTGTGCTTGAAGTGCCAACTCCAATACTGTGATAAGAGCTTGTTATTCTGCTTCATTATTTGTACCACCTCCCAACAATGAGAAGGAATAAGGTAGCATTTCCTTTTTCAAGGAAATGATTACAATTCCTAACCCAACTTTTTTGAACTTAGGATCTTTAAATTTATTCCCTATTGGACTTCTAGAAGCACCATCAAAGTACATTTCCCATGTTTGAAGACTTTCTTGAACAGAGAAGACTTCCTCATCAGGGTGTTCAATATCTGAAGATGTGTCTTCTACTGATGGGTGTTTAGCAAGGAAATCAGCCAAAGCTTGGCCCTTTATTTCCTTTTGAGACACATATTGAATATCAAATTGCTTCAAAATAAGAGCCCACCTTTCCAGGCGTCCTGTAAGCATTGGACGACTAAGGATGAATTTGAGCGGGTTATTGTGAGATACCAATTAGACCTCGTGATGTTGCAGGAAGTGTCTCAACTTCTGATCTGCAAAGATTAACGCTAGGAAGCACCTCTCAATACTTTAGTATCAGGTTTCTGCTTCAAGCATAGTCCGACAGAGATTATATAGGTTGTTTTCATTCTCAGCATCATTCTTCTGAGAAAGAAAGGCACCCAATGATCACTCTAGAGCTGTCACATAGAGGATAAGTGGTCTTCCTTAAACAGATGGCATTAACACTGGTGGAATCAAGAGATACTTCTTGAGAATATCGAATGCTTCTTGACATTCTTCAGTCCACTTGTAAGTGACTCCCTTCTTCATAAATTTAGTGAAGGGTAAACTTTTTCCTGCCAAATTAGCGATGAAATGCCGAATATAGGCCAAGTGTCCTTGAATTCCTATTTATTCCTTTAAATTTCAAGGAGGTGACATACCAAGGATTGACTTTGTCTTCTCATGATCAATTTCGATACCACGATAGCGTACAAAAAATCTGAGAAATTTCCCTGAGGTTACCCCAAAAGAACATTTGAAGGGGTTTATCTTCAAATTATGTTGCCGAAGTTTGTGGAATATGATTTCCAAATCAGCCAAGTTATTGGAACGTTGTTTGTATTTAACCACCAAATTGTCCACATAACATTCAACAAAATTTCCTAAAAAGGGTTTGAAGATACATTGCATGGAACGCTAATATGTTTTACCTGCATTCTTCAGGCCAAAGGGCATCACCTAATAGAAAAACACACCCTGAGGTGCTCTGAAAGCTATATATTCCTCATCCTCTGGAGCCATTCAGATTTGAGTATATCCTGAATATTTATCCATGAAGGAAAGTGCTTCATAGCCAGCTGTTGCATCAATTAAGAGTTCTTTAATTGGTACTGGGAAATCATCCTTAGAACAATGTCGATTAAGATATCTGAAATCAATGCAAACTATAATTTTCCCATTCTTCTTTTTCACTGGGACAATATTGTCCAACCATTTGGGATATTTAACTTCTCTGACGAAGTTATATTTGATAATCTTATCCAATTCAGCCTCAATTTTGGAAGATTAGGTTGGGTGGGTTCTTCTAGCTACCTTCTTGAATCCTCAATGTTCTTCTAGAAAACCCAAATGATGAGTGGGAACATCAGGATCAAGCCCGGGCATCTTTATATAGTTCCAAAAAAATATATCTTGATTTTTCTTTAGAAAGGAAATATACATCTCTTGTTCTTCAAGAGTCATGGTCGCACTAATTAAAGTGGGGAATGGATTTTATTTTGTACCCAGATTTATTTCTCTGAGTTCATCCACGGTGGTAGAGATACCCTCTTCAAATACTATAAGAGCATCCCTAAGATCTTCCTCTTCTTCTTCAACATGTGTTACTTCTTCTGAATCTACTTGCATAGTATATGAAGAAGCAGAATTTCCATGATCAGAAGATATGTTAAAATTTTCACATCTTGAAGAAGAAGCTTCCATTTTCGACCCGATTGATGATGAAGGGTCTTCCTTGGGTAATATATAGGAGATAATGGATTGAGAATCAACATCATCGTTCACCTCTAAAATTTCTATAACTTTTTCTGGCCTGATTGGCAAAGTATAGACTTGTTGGATTTCATTGGATGAAATGAAGACATAGCCATTTGAGCTTTCATCATTTCTTGGTGGATTACCACTTTCTCCCATGTTGTCTGGCTTGATTTCCACAATTGACATTATGGAAGTTTCCATAAGAGTATTTTGATTTGGGTATATCATGCCAATTTGACTTATAGGCAACACATAATCTGTACTCACATGTGTAAATGGAATTACTGGAATCTTTTCTAAATCAAATGGAGCATTAACATTGGTGACCTCCCCTATCGTGAATTTCTCCATTCCCTTCTTGTGATAAAATTACACCTCAATGTATTGATATTCACATGTCTTGAATGTGGATTTATCACCATACAATGTCCAAATTTACCATCGAAACAATATTTGAGACATTGATGGTATGATGAAGGGATCACTGCATGTTGATGTAGCCAGGGTCTACCAAGCAAGATGTTGAAGGTTGTGTTATGATCAACAACCATGAAATCTGAATTGGATAATCTCCAAACTGAGTTCTGAGTGTAATCTCGCCCAGTGGTTCTTTTTTATTTTTATCATATCCTTGTAACATAAAAGTAGAAGGAGATAAATCAGATTCTGTGAGGCCCAATCGACAAAGTGTACGAATGGGGATGAGATTGAATCCTAAACCATTATCAATGAAATCTATTTGGACTTCTACACCATTGACCTTTACAGATAAGTATAAAGGTCTAATATGTCCATGCACAACATCATCTTCATCTTCATCAGTCAAAGACATCACTGCATGGCATTCTGCAGGATTATTCTCTACATGGTAGAATTCAGCTGCAACAATTTCAGTTTCAAACTCCTGAGGACTTGAAAAAGCCTCGATGAGTGCCTCCCGAAGATCCTTTGATAAATTCAAGGCATCTTGAATTGATAACTTGGCCGGTACTTGGGCCAAGTGTTTCAGTACATCATACTTTTGATCTAAAGGTCTGTGTTTCCCAATAGAAACATGTGGTTTTGCAGATGCCTTAGAAGTTGCTTCTTTGGAAGTTAATGCATATTGTATCGGGATAGGATTTGGTAATACTCTTGGATTCATAAGATTAGACCGATTATGTATATTTACTTGTTGAGAGGAAGAAGGTTGAAACTCCAATCGATCTTCTAGAATAACTGTGCTAGGACTGAATCTGCCTTTTTTAGAAGAACTTTATTGTTCATGTTGAGCTCGTTGAAGGGCTCCTCCATGAGTTTTTGCCACATATACAGTTCTAGCAGGGGCAGAATTGGAATAGTGGCCTCTGAAAGATCTACATCTTTTTCTATATCCTAAGCCCCAGAAACTTCCTCTGATTCCTCTGTTTGATAGAGGGAACTCAGGCTCATCAAAATCAAAACTGTGACTGGCATATGGATCTGTTAATTGAATCATATTAATAGAACTGAAGATCAACTCTTCATATAATGAAGACTCTTCCTAATTAGCCTGTTTAGGCTGTGCCGTTTTGTGGGGCGGTTCCCGTTTCATTGAAGTAGATGGCATAAAATCTTCCAGAGTCAAAGATGACTTGGGCTTTGAGACATACTCATATTCTTCTGATTCTTCTTCTTTCTTTGAATTATTCCATTTCTTTGAGGATTTTCCCTCTAATGAAGAGGGTTTTTCTACGACATTCATGGTAGAAGACAAAATTGTTTTATTCAATTGTGTTCGAAAAATGGAATGAGTTTACTCACCCTCTTCATCTAGATTTGTAGCAGTTACACATACTACCTGAGCTGAAGACCCTTTCAACATGACTTGTCCCGAGTCCACCATTTTTTTAGGAGGTCTTTGAAGACAAAAAACTCCTGAATGGGATGTCCCAACATCTGATGAAATGGGAAATAGTTGGGATGGTCTTCATCTCCTTCCTTGTTCAGACTTTTGGGCCTTGGAAATTGAACCAAATTATTTTCCAGAGCCAAAATGAAGTAACCAGGAACTTGTTCATTTATAAAAGAGTATGTTTTTCTCTTTAAATCCTCAAATTGTTTTCTTCTTTGATCTCTTTGATCATCTTGATGAAATGAACTCTGTTGTTGACGCTCAGGAGGCAGAGAACTTCGAGAAGATGAAGGTCTTGAAGTAGAATCAGGTACAGGTTCTTGTCTAAGAATAACTGTAGCAGTCTCTGCTTTACCCAGTCTCCTTAATAAAGCTGATGGAATTACATGAGCTTTATCCTTAGTCTTTATAAGAGATTCTTCAATTTGTTGAATGGTTGAAGTAAGGTCTCGAAACCCTCCTATGTATTTCACATGGATCAACGGTGTGCATAATTCATCATGAAAATATGCCACACAGATTGGCAACAACTCTTCTTGAGGGAGTTCTAAGCTTAGAGAAAATGTTAATCCCTTCCAGAGAGAAATGAAATCTGAAACACTTTCATTCTCCCTTTTCTTACAATTTGTAAGATCAAAAACAGTTGTCTTTGGTAAAGTTGAGCTAAATTGAAGAAGGAATCATTGACGGAGATCCTCCCATCCGGTAATTGACCGGGATTGCAAACTTGTGTACTAGACAAAGGCAGGCCCTTGTAATGACTGTACAAAACACCTAAGCTTAACTACTTCTTGTTGCTGAGGGGTTCCCATCATAGGGTCGCAACGAGAAACAAAATGTGTTAAGTGTTGCTCTGGGTCTCCTGAACCATTAAATATTGGGAATGTGGTACTTGAAAAATTTGATGGGGGAGGAATTGTGTCTACCCATTCAAGGTAAGATATCTTCTCCGGTTGAACCAGTGCACGCTTTCCATCAATAGCTTCCAACCGAGATATTAATGATTCAATAATAGTCATTAAATTTTGAGAAACATTCAGTTGAGCTTGGAGCTGTGTAGGTGAAATAACTGGAGCTTAGATAGGTGTGGTGACTAGTACCGCAACTGAGGATAACACCATTGGTTGTTGTTGTTCCTGAACCATAGGTGAAGACCTGTGAGGGTGTACTAGTAGAGGAGGATACTCTTGATCCATCTCAGTAGATGCAATGAATTCCCTTGGCTGACTGGCTCCAACACGCTTAATAGGAAGACTACTTTGAAGTAGTTATGAATTCAACCTACTCAATTCCTTCATTTATTTCTTCTGTTGTGCAAATATTTGCTCTAGTGAGAGCGATTGGGATTCTCCAAATGAAGGATATGTAACCAGAATTTTTCCTTTCCCCATATTAGACACCTTTAGGAGAGGGGGAACTGGGTTACCTGAAGGATTACCTGGATTCTGTGTAATCTGTTGATTTCTTGTACGCACACCTTCTTCATTTGTGTTTGTGCATACAAATTCTTGAGCAGGAACCTCTTCATCTGATCCCTCTGAGTGAACCTCATCTGGGGGATCAGCAACAATGGCATTGATAACATTTATTGATGCATAATTCATTGCATCCCTTCTATCAGCATTTCAGTGATATTGTCTTCTTCCATGTCCCTGATAATACATTGCCTTTTGTCAATTTGATCCCTCAGGAACTTCTTAACGAACCGTAATTTGGAGGGAATCTTTTGATAATTTGGTTCTTCATTCCTCTTGAGGCTCCTTCCCCAATTGAGAGAAGACTGACTTTATATGAGGGAGAGATTGAGGATTTGAAAAAGTCTCCAGTCCGGTGGACTGGGGTTCTTCCTGCTCAACTCCTCGAATCCTATTTATTGATTCTGAGGGTTGGGTTAAAAGAGTCCCCAATCTGGAAAGCTGGGGTGGTTCTTGACATTCAATATCTGAGACTTTCTTGAAATCTATCCTCATCTTATAGACATAAGTCCATAAATTGGCTGAATGCATTAATCTGCATCCGCTTTTATCACCTTGCTCAAAAGACCATCGGATGATTTCTGACACCTCTGTCACACGATGATTTGCATGCTCCAAATGAGAGGCATGTTCAGTATTCTCATTTTCTTGATGCAGGAGTAATTCAACAACTTATTCTCTGTATGCTTGATTTTGAGAAGAACTAGTTGACGCATGTTCTTGATCAAGACTTTGGTTACAAACAAATCCCATTGGTTGTGGCCGTCCATGGGAAATAACATTGCATGAAACCACATTAGATGGGATTTTCTGACTAGAGAGTACAGTGAAATGTAGCACTCCATGAACACCCCATCCCATGATATGAATACCAGATGGGGCATTGTAAATTAACTGGCGCAATCTTCTTAGTGAGCCAAGGCATGAACGCTGAAGGGATCTCTACTGCTTTTCAACCTTTGGATATTGAGAAACTGAGAGAGATGCCATGTAAATTTGGAGTTTTGACCCTTCTATTATCTTGACATGATTTTCATATTCATCATAAGATAATATTTTCTTTTTCACCTGACAAAGAGTTTTCCATATGTTAAGACGAATATCACGAATTCCATCTTCCGTCTACATCTCTGGAATGTCATACTGAGAATCAGCCAAAGGCCAAAACATAACTAGCACATCACCTTTTTCCAGTTGTTTTCTCATATTCAATACTTCCTCTTTATCATTCAATGAAGATTATTCTACCTGATTAGACCAGAGCTGGTGTTTCCTTGTTGCTTCATCAGATTCAACAAGATTGGTAGAGAAATCACTAATCAAACTAGAAGATGTATGACTTAGGGGTGGTTCGGATAATGACCTACAACTTGGGCTATCTTTTGATTGAGAAAGTATTTCACCTTATAATGGTAATGCATCAGACATGACTGGCTTCACATTTTCAAGTGCCTCAAGATAAGAGGGCTTTCTCGTCACTACATTGTCTGTTGGGGAATTTTCCAAGCAATGTGAATCACAACTGTGGATAGGACTTTCGCAGATAAATTCTTCATCATGGGGAGGACCAACATGGTGGGTTACATCAAAAGATGACACATTTTTCTCCTTGGTCTTCTGGCCACATATAGGGTTCTTGTGGCTCTCATCTGAAGATGAAACTTTGAGATCAACCGAATTCTTATGAAGCAAGCCTTCATGAGGAAGTGTCTGATGCAGACCTTCTGAATTAATGTTCCCACTATTGGGAACTGAGAGAGTAGAATCTTGAGTTGTAACAGATAACTGTCTGAGTGCATCAAGAACTCCAGCATCGAGCAAGGCCTTGTTACAGATTGACCCTTGATTTCTTGACTGTGCTGGGATGGTCTTCTTCTTAGACGCCTTCTTACTCACTTTAGGAACCACTTGTTGATGAAAGTGTTCATTATGGGCAGGTGTATGTGCCTGATCAGGAGAAATGATTAGGTTAGGCTGATTATCTCCACTCTAATTAGGTGTATGTGTCTGACTTGGCTATCCATATGATATGGGTGAGTACGCCCCACAACCCTCTTGGACTGGAACAAATGTTTGTGTCTATTCCGAAGTGAACTTTTTATGTGTCACTCCACTGGTAGGGATAGATTTATGTGTCTTTCCCTATGATGCTGCTGAAGCTGTTATAATATCCTACCAGGCATCCAAAATATGAGCAGGGATCTGCTTCTTCTCTTTCACCATTGACAGAATATGCTTGGTAACTTCAGTGGATGGAACCGGTATATACGTCCCTTCCGTGCTTGGAGTAGGTGTATGTGTCTGCTCCTGTACGCCTTTTCCTGTCAGTGAATTCTGACAATACTCATGTGTGGTGGAATAGAGTTGAGTCTACCTCCTGTTTGTCACCAGAGCTTTCTGACTGACTTCTCCTAATGCTACCAAATGAGACTGTAGGTAGGCTTGATCAATACTAGCAATTGTATGTGCGTACTAATTGCACTCCACTGAATGTGGTTGATGAGATTCCTTCAATACTGATATATGAGGCTGTTGGTAGGATTGATGAGTGTAAGCAGGTGTATGTGCCTGTTTACCAGGTGTCAACACATTGCGTTTGCGGGCTCCATCACATGTAGTCAGACGAGCCTGCTGACTAGCCAATGATTTATAAATAGGTGTATGTTCCTGTCCATAGTACTCTGTCGGAATTGCCTGGTGGGATTGGCGTGCTAATGCCAGACGAGTCTGCTGGATAGTGGGATTAAAACAGACAAGTGTGTGTGCCCGCTCATTTCTTGCTACCAAGTTAGGTTGGTGGACTTTTCTGGAAACGACAGAGATAATAATATGCTCACTGTTAACCGGTTGTCACCTTTGGTGGTTCGTCTTGCCTACTCGGGTTCGAGGAACCTAATCCGAATGCCTGGATACGACATCCTCATCATGTTGAGGGCGCACTGCCGCACGAGTCTGGCGGCGATTTTTGGTGGGATCCCTCGGGAAGGAATCTTGTTTCCTTTAGTTAAGGCCCTGAGGGACCTGCTAATTCACCTCCTTAGAATATGGGAGGTAATGGTTGTTGCGTTCCGAGGATAACGACCCGAAACGGTTGGAGTTGGTGGTTAGAACCACCTGCTTCTTGATCACTGGTCATCGCTATCCGGATGACCAGGGTGAGTTATTCACTTGGAGGGCTTGTCAAGTAGCCTCCAGAGTTGGAATGGTACCATGTTGATGGTACTTCTTAGCCAGTGCATTTGATACCCATCATTGAAGATGCGAAGTAGGTGATGTCTTCCTTTGAGTATACGACGATTCAGCAGGAGTAGCAGCGGATGCATTCACAGCAGAGGTATTGACATGTGTGAATTTAAGAAATGACATTCTTGAAATGCAGAAGATCTTGAAAAAGAGTGCATGTTTGATATAACAAACATAATCAAGATAAGTTCAGCTTCTACATCTTTTGGATGAGCACATATGTTTTGATTGTTCTGTTGGACCTCTAATTGAGTTTAAATAGGGGCCTAACAAATAAGTAAAACATAATTTTAACTTTGTTAAGGATTCAAGTCGGGTTCACCATTTTTTCTTTCCTCGGGAATTTGGAATAACCTCACTGATTAAAGGTTCAAACATTCCAAGCGGTTTCTAACGGTTTTGTTCATAGAACTGGAAACATCCAATGATTCCATATCCATTTGGACCTACTTTCCAAAGGTAGGTGCTCATTAGTTGTGAACTGATGAGTCATAAAAATTTTCATTGGTCGAGAGGAAGGGAGTTTGGACTCATCACACCTTTTGAGGGGAATTATTGTCTACTCTGGGACTCTCTTTATAGATTTAAGTTATGTTCGTGAATCCTTATTACATTTCCATGTATAAAATTATCTTTTCTTTAGATCTAACAATCAATGATTGATATGTAAGAGATTTATAGAATCTTTTTTATGTATTCTAGGTTCTTCATCAATAGAGAATCATCTGTATTTATTAGATATTATTAGTCAATGGTATCTTTAGACACATTATATAGAAATCTATTGGTCATTATGATAACCATACTGGTTTTAATTCCACTCAGTGGGGCACTTGAAGTTTATTGTTAGTCATAAGGACATAAATTATTTTAGAGTTGTGATCGTACCCGCAGATGGGCTACCTACGTATCCTTTGTTTAGAAAAGGAATCAGAACCCGCGTAGTTTGAGTAAGGGAGTATGATTTTTATGCATGATTGATGGCTCAAAGAAGGATGTCATAATTACTTTTACACTCTAAGCTCACGTGAGTAATGCTCAGTGTGAGAAACAAGTGGTATTGGTAAAATCAGACAATTGTGCCATCATGAGAAATGATGTGGGGCTTATGTATGTATGACTTCCCAAATAGATTAATATTATGATTTACTTCAGGGAAGAAACCCGAGAACAAGGTCTATAAAGGTATATGTACTTTTATGGAGATTTGAATACTCTAACTTGGGGATTATTTCTGAGGAAGATGCCTAAATTAGGAGGGGACTTATGATTGGATTATACTCTTGATAAGGAATCCCAAATCAAAAAGTAAATTAAGACTGGTTAAGATAAATTATGACTTGGGCTTATTCCTGAGAAGGATGCCCAAGTTAAAAGGATTTGAGAACTTGGGCTTACTCATAAGGAGGAGGCCAAGGATAAGGGACTTGGGGCTTACTACTAAAGAGGAATCCCATATATGTAGACTTTGAGACTGGGGATTATTCCTGAAAAGAAATCCATGGTTTAAGATAATTATGGATGGGGATTACTCTTGAAGAGGATGGCCATATTTGGGAACTTGGGGCTTACTCCTAAGGAGGATTCCCAAAATTATGGGAACTTGAAGACTAGGGCTTAGTCCTAAAAATAAGTCCTAGGTTAAAGGACTTCAGGCTTACTCCTAAGGAGGAATCCCATATTTTTAGACTTTGAAACTGGGGCTTATTCCTGAAAATAAATCCCAGGTTTAAGAGAATTATGGTTGGGGATTACTCCTGAAGTGGATGCCCATATTTGGGAATATGAAGACTCAAGCTTAGTCCTAAAAAGAAGTTCCAGGTTAGGGGACTATGGGATTACTCCTAAGGAGGATTCCCATATTTGTAGACTTTGAGACTAGGGCTTATTCCTGAAAAGAAATCTCGGGTTTAAGAGAATTATTGTTGGGGCTTACTCCTGAAGAGGATGCCCATATTTGGGAACTTGGGGCTTACTCTTAAGAAGGTTGCCCAAAATTATGGGAACTTGAAGACTAGGGCTTAGTACTAAAAATAAGGCCCAGGTTAAGGGACTTGGGGCTTACACCTAAGGAGGAAGCCCATATTTGTAGACTTTGAGATTGGGGCTTATTCCTGAAAAGAAAGCTCAGGTTTAAGAGAATTATGGTTGGGGATTACTCCTGAAGAGGATGCCCATATTTAGGAAGTTGAAGACTAGGGATTAGTCCTGAAAAGAAGGCCCGAGTTAGGGGACTTGGGGCTTACTCCTAATGAGGATGCCCATATTTGTAGACTTTGAGACTGGGGATTATTCCTGAAAAGAAAGCCCAGGTTTAAGCGAATTATGGTTGGGGCTTACTCCTGAAGAGGATGCCCATATTTGGGAAGGTGGGGCTTACTCCTAAAGAGGATTCCCAAAATTATGGGAACATGAAGACTGGGGATTAGTCCTGAAAAGAAGGCCTAGGTTAAGGGACTTGGGGATTACTCCTAAGGAAGAATCCCATATTAGTAGACTTTGAGACTGGGGATTATTCCTGAAAATAAAGTCTAGGTTTAAGAGAATTATGGTTGGGGCATACTCTTGAAGAGGATTCCCATATTTGGGAACTTGGGGCTTACTCCTAAGGAGGATGCCCAAAATGTTGGGAACTTGAAGACTGGGGCTTAGTCCTGAAAAGAAGGCCTAGGTTAAGGGACTTGGGGCTTACTCCTAAGGAAGATTCCCATATTTTTAGACTTTGAGATTGGGGCTTATTCCTGAAAAGAAATCCAAGGTTTAAGAGAATTATGGTTGGGGATTACTCCTGAAGAGGATGCCCATATTTGGGACCATGAATATTGGGGCTTAGTCCTAAAAATAAGGCCCAGGTTAGGGTACTTGAAGACTGGGGCTTTGTCCAGAAAAGAAGGCCCAGGTTAGGGGACTTGGTGCTTACTTCTAAGGAGGATGCCCATATTAAGGATTCTCATTGTAAAGGGTGAGGTTGAATGAATGAAATCTCTCACCTTAGTGACATAAGGATATGTAAATCACCAGGTTGTAAGAGATGTTCCACAAAATTCTTTTCAGAAAAGGAAGAAAACAAAGAGATCATGTCATGAATGACTTTGGAGAGAGTTATGAATGATTAATCTTGAAGCGGATGAGTGGATAGGCATAAGAGAGGTGAAATAGGTAGGACAGGGACCGAAAAAGAAGGTGGCACGCAAGTCCTGCATGGGCGCACAAGTCCTGGTCGCACAAGTATACTTGTGAGAAATAGGAGTACTTGCGCGGCAGTCAACCCTTAGGGTAATACTTGGGTGAGGCTTGGATCAAACCCTTAGTACTATCCCTAGAGGCTTCTAGAAAGGTGGCGCGCAAGTTTGTTGGAGGAGCAAGGTGGCGCGCAAGTGTGGCCATTTCCCTTAAGGTTTGTCCACTTAGGCATGCAATTGTTGATGAGTTTCAACTCTTAGGCCTTCCTCCCCCTCTTTAGATCTTCTATTCTAGGTAAGAAGTTACCTTAGAAGTGTTCGGAAGCTTTGAGAAGAGACTAGGGTGCTGGGAGCTCAAATCTGAGTTTCTGGAATTTTTTGTCCCCTCAATGGGGGGGTCCACAGGGGGTATTTATAGGCTAGAGAAGACCTGGGGAGAAATTCAAAGAGGGCGTTCAATTCACCTGCGCAACCATTGGGTGGCGCACAAGTATACTTGCACGACCTTGGTGGAACTTGCGCGACCCAAGTGCATTTGAATCCTTGTTCATGCCTCTATCAATTTTTGATGTTTCTTCAAAGGATGAATCACTTTGGGTTCAAGTTATTTCCCTTTACATTCCTTTATATTCTGTGATGGAAAGGAGCATCAATAGCTGTCATTATAGGAAACCAATCATCGCCCATCCACCGACGTAGGGGCAAGGGAAACGTTAACGCAGAAATCCTACACAAACTTATCTCACCCATGACATCCTCCAAGTCCACAGCCTCTGGGTGCCCAAACCCCATCTCCGCATATGAATTCATTTAGATAAGAGTAATTAATGACCTCGTTCGACGATACGAGGAGGAAGGGATTATCCTGACCTAGGATATGGCCTCACAAGACATAGAGGATGATGGGACCTGTCACCACCACTACACCCAAGGGCCGCACTTGGAGCCACTACTCCCCACTCCAATGTATAATTGTTTTGGGATCCTCTCATCGGAATGATTTGATGACTCCCTCTCTTATGCCAATGAGGTGAGGGATGTTCGGGCTAGTCTAAATGGAGTCCCAGTCCAGGGCCCCCCAAAGATGGCTCCCACTAGGCCATGCCAGCACCGCCACCTGACCCCAGGAGCTGAGGAGCATGTGAGCTATGCACCTGCACCACCATCCCCTATCCAGCTAACCCGACACCAGCGTCAGGTGCATGCTGAGGACGACGCCGACCAGGTGGAGTCATCATGAAAGACTATCGTGGCATGTTCCACCACTGATGTATACCATCGGTCCCATGTTTATGCCAACTAGGGTCACTCCTATTCCTGGGTCGGATTGAGGCCGCAACCACCCTATGACCAGGCTAAATCAAATTTCCTGGGCACCAACATAGGTGGCTCCTATCAAGGGATGACCCACGACATTGACAGCTAGTACGGAGGTCCTTCCCGTACTGCTACCAATCAGAGCTTGGGTCATCCCCACTCCCATGTTCGGTGTGGTGTTCCTACCCATGAAATCATCAATCTGAATGAAGGTCCTCCCCACTGCATTGATACACAGTATGTAAGCCTCTTCCACACCCATGACCTTAGGTATGGAGCTATTCCTTTGGTCACAGGTCTCCATTGTGAAGATGCTACACGTCTAGCCAACCTTTAGCATGGAGTCTTTCCCACGTCCATAAAGAAATCGAAGAGGGTATTCCTTGTCCCAAAAATCAGAGAAGTGAAGGTTTTCCTCACTTAATGGGCACCCAACACAGAGATCCTACCCATGTTTATCTCGACCAGTACTAGGACCCTCCTCGCACCAAAACTGCCGAAGGAAATTAGCATGGAGGCCCTACCTAATCTCTTATCTGCTCTAGTAGAGGTCCTACCCACTCCTGTACTTCCCATGGAGACTCCATCCACACATCAGCCAATGGACATAAAGGTCATCCCTATGTTCCCTTTGACAATTGTTTAGGTGTTCCTCACACCTTGGCTCACCAAGGCAGAAGTCCTATTCGCCATAGCGTCAGTTCGACTGGAGGTCCTCCTTGAACTAAAAACCTACCCTATCTTGAAGCTCCTTCTCAGGGAAAGAGGTAGGGTCTCCAACACCATAAAAAGTACACCAAGAAGATTAATATTGTAATTATGTATGTTTTCTTCTCATATTCGAAGGCAGAATGCAACTTCGCAATGAAACCCTCACCTCGATCCTCTATGTCAAGGGATAGGGCAGAAATGAGGCATATCGGCCTCATCCTTCCAGAATGTGAGTTCCATAGGATTCCTTCCTCCCTCATTAGATACATCCAGGATGTGGAAGATTTGGCCCCTTATTAGGGCCTAGTTGTGAAATCCCCCCTATCGCCAATAGGGACATTCTCTACGTCGACCAGAGATCATGGATTGTTATTATAGGGACTAATAAAGGATGAACAGAATATTGGAACACCATAAATAACTACAACCCTTGCATTGTAGGTTATTTTCACCAGCCCATCATACTGATATGTAGTGACCCATTTGTTTCATTCATCGTAGGACAACTCAAGATTCGTCATCTTGTCAGCTCGTTATCCTTATTCTCCATCAGCTTGTCTACTATCTCAGCTATCTTCTTCAGTACCATTATTGGTTCCATAGTCACCCCCAGTCGATGAGTGGGGAAACCATGGGCTAGAACCTGAGTATGAGCCAAGTTTCTTTTGGTAAATTCTCATAGTGGACCATTTCCCAGGATTTTTTGTTCAATCGCAACCATGAACTTCAGTGCACCAGAATTTCTTACCCAGGATGAAGTTGTGTGCTTTCAAAAAACACATGGGTGATGCAGTTTCATCTTTGATATCAGCGAGTGGGTTACCCCAAGGGTCATAAAAACATTGAATATATTGACCAACAATGTCGTATGGTAGACTTGGTAGTGCTCCCTGTGGCCCAGCGTCCTGAGTTTCCCAATCAACACCAGACCCTCCAGTGATGATGTATTTAGAGCTTTAAAGTGCTCCGCAGAATTATCAAGGAGGCTTCCCCCAATATTCAGGTCTGTGGTTGGGGTAGTATGCTGCCCTTCATTCCAGTTCTATCTGGAACCAGCCCAATTTTCCAGGCAATATTGAGAATATTCCTTTAGGTAGAGTCGCAGTTAGCATGACTGATCTATTGGAGGTGGAGAGTGAGCTAGAGCACCTTGAAGATAACTTACCCCTAGGGGAGTTCCACAATTATTGGTTCCATTGGGGAGGGTTAGTTGCCAGTAGAGAAATATACTTGGTTATTCCTTGCCCACTGAGACATTAGTCCTCAGTCAGAATC
This sequence comes from Viscum album, assembly GCA_963277665.1. Classification (NCBI taxonomy): domain Eukaryota; kingdom Viridiplantae; phylum Streptophyta; class Magnoliopsida; order Santalales; family Viscaceae; genus Viscum; species Viscum album. The sequence continues at coordinate 722,019,924 of OY728130.1, read as the reverse complement.
CCAATAAGGGAAATGATCACCTTGGGGTTGCAAAACCCTCTTACCCATCTAGCTCAGTGCATAAGATGAAAGATGATCCCGAAAAATTTTCACTGCTCTAATTTCCCATAGAGGAAAAGAGGATGGTCAATGACCTACTTACTGAACCTGGTGTGGAGTGGCAGCCTGACTACATTGATCCTCATCCGGGGAAGCATGAGAAGGTACAACAGTCCCCCAATGAATTTCCTTTGGGTGACCCAGACCATTCTTCCCACATAGACATGATAGAATCCAGAACATATGGATCGAGGGCATGATACATGTCACCAAATCGACCTGAGTGGCATGATAATCCCTGGGACCTAGATCATGTCACGCCCCGACCCAGACTGCCCCAAAACTGGTGTATTTTCAATAAAACATGATATATCATAATTTTTTTATAAAAGAAAATCTGAAAAATTACACATCATGTTTCACTACATAAGATATTTACTGTTTATGTTCTGGAAAACCATATTCAAATATTATAATCCTTAAAAACTATACAGAAAAGTCTCCACAAATCTGCAACTAGTCAGTGTAACTCAAATGTACTAAAACTATAAAATTTAAATTAAAATGTATGTTGAGCATAAGAATGCTTACTGAGGTGTATTTTTTAAAATTAGTATTTCAATAAAAAACTTTTATAAATTTAATTTTAAATTTATAAATAAAATATTTTCTTAAATATAACTGCAATACCTGAGGCATAACAAAAACATTATCCATGAATTACAGGTGAACATTTTAAGGAACACTAATAGGGATAAAATAAAACATTTTCCAATAATAAGCATGATTATACAAAATATATGGTGTGTAGTATATAAACCTAGAGTTGTTCAAACTATACTAATAATGACATGTGAATGTGAAAGTACAGAATTTAAAAATGAAAGTCATACATGATTAGATTTTTTTATAAAATAATAACATTAATTTCTTTCCTTTATAACTATAAATCTTAAATTGGTTGATAAATTTATAGGTGCTGATTAAACATTATTCCATGTGCATTTACTTCTTATGTTACTCATATGTACAGACTTTTAACCAAGCATATTCTCTAGTTCAATACACACTTTGTAAATTAAATACTATAAAGAACTTAACCATGCATATTCTCTAGTTTAATATGCACTTGGTCAATTAAATACTATAAACATAATGAGGGAATGTATAATTCTAGAATTTTTCAGGGCCTCATGCCAGGACCTGATTTGTCTCAAGTGAACTATCGATGCATTGTGGGGATTTTATAACCTATCCCCAACCCGAAGGGATTTTATTAACCAAACCCTAATTCGTAGGTCTTTCATTTACCGGTACCCAACCTGTTAAATACAAAGTCCAATACAGTTACCTTATGTCTAGTAAGGTTATATATACAAAGTGTCCCATACCACATTGAATATTTAATTTCTCATTCATATTATTCAAAATGTCACATACCACATTGAATAATTTAGTTCCTTAATCCATTAATGGTCATAATAGTTAAATTTCATTCTTTAAAAATTAGATATTTATATTGAATCGTGTATTAATTTTTGACACTAACAACTGCATAACTATAAAAAATTAACCAATTACATGTATGGAATGGAAGACAGACTATAGAACATGTGATGATAACCAATGCATGGTGTCTTAAAAAATAGGGAATATAAAATCTCTATTGTGGATAAAAAATTCCTAAAAACCAATATTTTAATTTTTTTCTAAACATTTGAGTTTTAAAAACATCAACGTTTAAAATCTAAAATCAAAGGTGAATATGTTATAATATAAATTCCATACTAGTTTTATATCTTTAAAATATAAAACATATTTTTAATTAACACTTCCTTTTTATTCATCCATGTATGAAAACACTTAAAGGTAACTTTTTAATGCATTTGAAATACTTAAATACCTAATTCACAAAGTATAGATAAAATACTAAATACAACCATTTTCATCAATTTCATTTGACCAAATTATGATGTTAAAATCAGAAAAATATTTCTTTGTACCAAAAAATGCAATGTAACATGTGTGTACTTCTCTTGGTATTTTCTTTTAAACACAAGGGATATTATTTCAAATCCATTTTATACATTAATACATTATCTTTTCAAAATATAAAGAAAAAATAATTACAAACACATTTAAAGATATAACATTAATTCATACATAAAACACTTGAAAATATCAATATACATAAATATATAAAATAAAATGACCAGAATACCCAATTACTATAAGGTATTATAACCGTTATAGATTCAATGGTCACCTAATGGAGGAAAAAATATAATTAACTTTAAGGCCTTATAAAAACATGATTAGGGTGTTCCAACATCGACAACTGAGATAAAGAAAATGGTGTTCATCATTCCTTAGATGCTTAGTCGAGTTGCTATGGTTCTAGCTATAATTCTCTTTGTGATGATAGATCCGAAGGACATCTACTATTTTCTTGGTCTTTTTTTTTGAATTTTTTGGTCTCCCTTTGATTTTGATAGGTCTCTTAGTAGGTACTCTTGGGTAGTAAGGTTCTTTTGGTCTTGTTGATATGTAATCTTTTCTTGTGTTTCATTGAATAGTACATTCCTTGTCTTTATTTTGAAATAATTGCTTGGATATTATAAAGATTAAATGAAGTAAAACCATTCAATATTCTTATTATACTTGAAATATATTTGGGGTATCACAGCTCAGGTTCCCCCAGTCGCTCTGCAAGTCATCCCACCAGATGCTCAATGGTCTGATGGGCTTAGTTATCCTATTGAAGAACCTTCCAAAGCACTAGTGGCCAGGGATCCTCATCAAGACCATAACCCCCACCCAAGTGACCCGATGGCGGCACTTATTGCTCGCCTCGTGGTGTTGGAAACTTGATAGGTAGAAATCCCTCCTAATGGCATTCCATATACAGCATGGGTTGACGATATTAAACACCCTCAGGTTTCAGAAACCCCACTTTCTCCCCCATTAATGTGACGGAAGATCTGCTACATCATATGGCCCACTTCATCTCAAGGTGTGGACTTATGTGGGGAAATCCAACACATTAAGAGGCCTCTAAACTCTGGTGTTTTGTTCAGACAATGGAAGGGCCTACATTTTCCTGGTATAGCACGCTACCTGTTGAGTTGGTCGCCAATTGGGGAGATCTCCATATCTAGTTTCTATAATATTTCAGATATAACACCTAGAAGATGAATATTTTAGACCTATTCCACTACAAGAAGAGGCCTGACGAGCATGTCACAGACTTTGTTGATTGGTGGAAAGGATTCACCTACTCCTTGGATATATCGCTGACTCAGGTAAAGATGCTAACAATCTATGGGGGGAATTAAAAAACCAAACTGGTCCCCTCTCTCATTACTCAAAATTACCCTAGGGGAATCCGAGACTTTTCTGATAAGGCCCAGCATCTAGAGGAAGCATTGCAGTAGGCCAAATAGGCACATCTATTGCCTCCGATAATTCCTGTGAGAAGAGCCTCTAAGGCTGAGCCCGCCGCAGTAGCCCAAATAGTGGTTCCTAGGTAGCTGGAGTTATTTCCAGTGTATCCACCTCCAAAACCTCATGGGGGGGGGGGGGCTCCACCTTAGGCATAGCCTCTGGCTTAGCAGTTCCCAACCCAGAATCGGCAAGCTCCCCTTCAAAATACACTGACACCACCTTGGCGAGATAACTAGGTTCCACCTCCTCGACATGCTACTCTATTACCTCATTAGAAAAATGCCCCTAGATCCACCATCCCAGACTAGAGACATCGGAACTCCACATTCAATGAGGCTCTAGTCCCTAGTTATTTCCGAAGTGCCTTGGAATTGGGAATTGTACAGTTTCCCAAATGTCGGAGGCCAGAAGAGGTGGATCTCAATGATTGCCCAAATTACTACCCCTATAAACGGATCCTAGAGAACACCCTCAAATAGTGATATGTGTTTAAAGACTGGTTTCAAGACCAATTTGATAACAACATAGTCAGGTTAGGCCCAACGATGACACAAGTGGCATGTGTATTTGTGAAGCTAGACAACGACAGTGATAGCGAAGGTGAGTGGCATCAGGTTACTAACCACGGGTCCCAGAAGTATGACGACTACATGGATCACAGGGCAGTTGCCTATGACCATGGTATTATCTGGGCACATCTGAATCGACCTGAGGCTTTAGAAGATATTGTAGACCCCGGGAAACATGTCCCTAAAATTTTCCAATTGCTTCCATACACGATCCAAGATCGTAGAAACTTTCACAAGTTTAAATTTCGTAGGTCACAGGGCCCGAACAGAGTGATGGATTAGGAGTTATGAACATTTGAAGTTGTGCTGGAAAACTGGTTCACAACGCCCATTCACGAAGCCCCCTCCACGATCATGGAGCGCCGCCGCGAAGCAATGATGCGGGAAAATCCACAAACCTATTTGACGTTCACGACGCATCGCAAAGACCCTCCACGAAGCACAAGAGGCGGGATTCTCTGCAAACGCATTTGACATTCGTGAACCCACCGCGAAGAAAAAGAGGTGGGATGCTCCGTGAACCCCTTTGACATTCACAATCCTCTGCGGAGCAAGCTCTATCTTCGCGCCGAGCGAGCTCTGCTTCGTGGCACCCCTTGCCTATAAATACCCAGCTCACCCCCCTTCTCCGGACAGTCACAACCACTTCTCTCCTTGGTAGGCCGATCTCCTGGTCTGCGGAGCTCCGCATTGCGGCTCCGCAAGGCCATGCTCCGCGAGCAGCTTCCTTCGCATTGCTACTCCGTGAGCCGAGGCTCGGTGAGTCCATGCTCTGTGAGCCAATGTTCCGCGATGCTGCTCCGCGAGACCATCCTCCGTGATTCCATGCTCCGTGATGCTTCTCCGTGAGACATTGCTCTACGAGCCGCCCTTTCTTCGCAAGATGCCCAATGCTCCGTGATGCTGCTCCACGAGACCATCCACCGTGAGTCCATGCTCCACAAGCTAATTCTCTGTGATGCTGCTCTGTGAGACTTTTCTCCACGAGCCACCATGCTCCGCAAGAGGCCCATGCTCTGCGATGCTGCTCCGCGAGACTTTTCTCCGCGAGCCGCCCTTACTCTTCAAGAGGCACATGCTCTGCGAGACCGCATTCTCCCCGAGACCCTTTTCTCTACGAAGCTACTTCGCGAAGACCAATCCTTTATGAGGCTCCTACTTTCCCGCCCACTGGTCCATACTGCAGGGGCTGCACCCCCGCACCCCCGCTCGGGGTCATTGCCGGGCTGCGGTCCTAGCCCTCCGAGCCTGTCCCTTCGCTACCGTCACAGACCCCCATAAACAATGGAGAGCCGCACCATAAACTTGTCAGTCCGGGATGTCGGGATTTTCCATTGCGCCCTTATGCGCACCCACTTTCCACCTATGGAATACCAGGATTTGAGATACTCCTCCACACATCACGAAACACTTTGAGTCGACATATTTCTCTTGGTTTCATTTTCGTGTCGTGAGTTGAGATTCTCATCATTGATTCCCCGAGTACCTTCAGTCAAACCATTCCTCAGGTAACTCCTCCAAACCCTATCACCTGGCTCCTATTCCAGGTTTAACCATAAATGGCCGCCTTTGCGTAAGACCCAACACCATCCATTACCAAGCACCTTATGCCTAACAGTCCCCTCCATATGACTATAAATAGTAATACTCCCTATATAAAAAATGATAGGATGCCTCTTTCCCTATCTTAGGGATGCCTTATGCTCCAAACATAAGATTCCTAACAGTCCTATCTACATGACTCTAAACTGTAGTTCATCCTATGTTCCAGACATAGGATGCCTCTTACTCCAAATAAGAGATGACTTATGCTCCTAGCATGAGATTCTAATAGTCCCCTCTACATGACTATAAACTGTATTACTCCCTATCTAAAAAATGATTGGATGCCTCTTGGTCCAAATAAGAGATTCCTTATGCTCCTAGCATAAGATTCCAATAGTCCTATCTACATGACTCTAAACTATAGTTCTCCCCATGTTCCAAAAATAGGATGCCTCTTACTCTAAAAAATAGATGCCTCATGCTCCAAGAATGAGAAGAAAATATTCCTATCTATAAGACTATAAACTGTAGTACACCCTATGTGTCAACCATAGGATGCCTCTTGCACTAAACAAGATATGCCTTATACTACAAGCATAAGATGCCTAATGCCATTATTACAGTGGCATAATTCCAACACCCCTTGGTGTTATCCCACTTGTGCACTAGCGCATGGGTGTAGAATCATAAAACTCAACCCACTAGTGAGTTGGGATGCCCTCATGGCCAGAAATGAGGAAGACGTTATGGGCAGCTTCCTCACGTAAGCCCCGTTCATCATTTCCGCTCCATAGCGGCACCCGAGCAGCTTCCTAGCGTAAGCCCCATTCAGCATTGCCACTCCTTACCAGCACCCAGGAAACTTCCTTGCGTAAGCCCCATTCACCATTGCCGCTTCTTAGTGGCACCCGGGCAGCATCCTTGCATAAGCCCCATTCACCATTGCCGCTCCTTAGCAGCACCCGGGCAACATCCTTGCGTAAGCCCCACTCACCATTGTCGCTCCATAGCGGCACTCGAGTAGCTTCCTTACGTAAGCCCCATTCACCATTGCCACTGCTTAGCAGCACCCAGGTAGCATCCTTGCGTAAGACCCATTCACCATTTCCACTCCTTAGCGGCACCCAGGCAACATCCTTGCGTAAGCCCCATTCACCATTGCCACTCCATAGTGGCACCCGGACAGCTTCCTTGCGTAATCCCCATTCACCATTTCCACTCCTTAGAGGCACCAGGGCATCTCCCTAGCGTAAGCCCCATCCACTGTTGTGATCCCAATCAGTGGTAAGTCGTTGTGATCCTATGCAGCGGTAAGCCGTTGTGACCCAATAAAGCTGTAAGTCGTTGCAACCCCATTTAGCGGCAAGCCGTTGACATCCTCATCCATCGGTAAGCCGTTGCGACCCTAATCAGCGAAAAGTCATTGATATCCTCATCCACCTGTAAGTCGTTGCGACCCCATTCAGTGGCAAGCCGTTAATATCCTCATCCAGCTGTAAGCCGTTGTGACCCCATTCAGCGGAAAGCCTTTGACATCCTCATCCAGTGGTAAGCCGTTGCGACCCCATTTAGTGGCAAGCCATTGACATCCTCATCCAGCGGTAAGCCGTTGCGACCACATTTAGCGATAATCTGTTGATATCCTTATCCAGCGGTAAGCCGTTATGACCCAATCGAGCAGTAAGCCGTCAAAACCCCCAATCGGCGGTAAGCCGCCATCAGGAGAACTACATGGCCTTTGATTCCCTGCCACGTGGATATGTAGGAAGCCTCATCAAGGCTCAAGACCAAAACCATCATCATCCTCATGACAGTTACACCCCCTTCACCATGGCCTTGCCGGTACCTTCCCTCCCACCAGGAGGAGAGGGTACCAGTTATGTAAGTCCTAGGGGTGTGGAGTAAGCCCACCTCATCCAAGATGTAGGACACTAAACTGCCAATCACCTCGTCCTCAAAACATGACGTTAAACTGTGATCCGACCCCATGCCTCACACGCAGGGTCCCCCCTACTCAGACATTCTTTGCGCCGATCGTCTCCATGGGAATGGAATGTAACACCCCGAGATTTTATGAAAAATATTCTTTTTAATTTCATTAATCTATTGTGTTGTACGCTAAAAAAAGGGCCTTGCACAACACGTATCCCTAACTTGGCTGCATTACATGCAATCGCGACCTTCCTCGATAGCGTGTGTTGTACGCAATACCGAGTTTCACTAAACAATGATATGCTATTAAAATATTATTAAAACTAGCAGTTATGAATAGTAATAACCACTTTTTGAAATTTTGTAAATTTCAACTTTCAAAATGGACTTCATTCTTGGATTCGGAATATCGAAGTTAGCCTAGGATGAAATTTTGGTATTTTTCTGAAAACTTTCAATTTTTGATGAATAGTGAAAACACTGGGTTACTATTTAAAAACTGACTTTTATTTAAATAATTATTTATTTTATTTAAATCTATTTTAGGTAAAATTTGATAAATAATACCTATATAAGTTCAATGTAATTAATTGGAGTCATTTATAATAATTTTAGATATAAAAAAAATTTATTGAACTTTTGACCGTCTTTTACCCACCTCCTAGGAGAATTTGCAAATTTACATAAAACTTAATTTTACAGCTTCTGTGAGTGTAATTTCAAAAATCTGAGAGACACGGTTGATTTCAGTAATTAAAATGTGGTTCAATTAGTTGAAAATAATTTTTGGTGAATAGTAACTTTTTACTTTTCTTACCACGGTTAAAAGTAAATAGGGTAATTAAGGGTAAAAATGATATTTTTGTTACCCTAACACATGTCCTAATTCTATTGGATAAGTGTAATTCGACCAAAAACAACCTTAGGAATAAAATATGACCATTTAGACCTACTTGGATTAGATTAGGACATTTATTATTAATTTATTTAAAGAAGGGTTAAAATAGTTAAAATCAAAGTTTAATACGTAAATCATTTTTGATATAGGGTTATACATAAGATAAATTAGACTATAAATATTAATTAGAAATATAAAAAGATTTCATACATAATTATATTATATTTTTAATTTTTAGGCATTAAATAATTTAATTTATTTATGACACAAATGATGATGCAGTAATTATATATTAATGAAATATTGACATAATTGATGTTATAAATACCCAAATAAATGTAATTTGAGACTTTTTATGAATTCCAATAATTTTATATGTTAATATGACATGTTAGTATTGATTTAATTCTCTTTTTTCGAACTAATCTTTCTGTTATGATTTTCGAAAAAATAAATTACCAAATAGTATCAAAATTGACATAAAATAGTTTTTAAAACAAATATTATATTATTAATTGTTATTTTATTCCTAAAAATCTACGTTTCGGACAAATGACTTAGATAAGGTTATATATATTTTTAATAAACAACTTGGGGTTCGTTTGGATTGTTATAGTAAGTTTATTAACCATATAGTGTAAGAAAACAAGAAGACACGGTAAAAGTAAAATTATTTAACTTAAAGTTAAATCTAAATGATAAGGTTAAAATAGGAACCTAAAATTGTCTAAATTCTATTGGATGAGAGGATTTCTACCCATCACCACCTTATCTTCAAAATAAATCAATTTAAAGCTATTAAAAACCAAATATGACTTTATAATAAAATAATATTTTGAGTTTTTTCAAAGGTGCCCCTCTCCTCCCTTATAAAAGGACACCTCCTCCCTCCCTTACTCACACCACATTGAGCTTTCAAGCTTGGCCAAACCCTACCAAAATCTCTTCTCCACTTCCCTAGAGATATCCTAGAGTTCCTGGTCTTCTTCAAAGACCAATTTTAGTGTCCTAAAAGGAGGTCTCAATGAGGCGCTTCAAAGAAGAGGTAATGTCCCTTACTAATTCTTTCAACTTTATTTCTTCTTCCACTTCTTCTTCTTTAGTTGTTTAATTATGAAGTAATAACATCAGTATCACTAATATACTGATATGTTATTATAAGTATGAAACAACCATATTTCACCATCTATCCATCCTACGGAAAACGAAATCACCACGCGTGCGTACGTACGGAATACCATCTCCACGCTGTGGTGTAATCTGTTTTCGACCACCACCTTACTTGGATGGGTATACTGGTGTAAATAGATAACTATATATGATTATTGTAAAGTGATATTGATTCTGAAATATTATACATACACTTCAATACAATTCCACGATCATGGGAATGATATCATCGCTCGTGCGTACGTACGGACTACCGTCTCCACGACGCGATGAGATTCATTCTACATGTTAACCATTCATTAATGATTATAAAGTATATATAATAAGTAAACATGTAATATATGACATAATAATGATACTGGATTTATGTATATATGTATGTCATCTATTGAGTTTCATTTAATTCAATAAGGAAATGAAAACAGAGTTCATGCGTACGTACGACCTACCGTCTCCATGAACGGTGTATTTCATTCCTTTTATCGATCTATAATATATATGTATATGATGAATATATATTATATATAAATCATGTTTTACATTCTAGAATTATGTAAATCAGGATATAAGTAATAATATCAAGAAACTACAAGTCAAAACACATACGATAAATGAAATAATTTTACCCAAAACACTACATTAACATGGAATTTACAAAAGACCGGGTAATATAAAGTCATAAGTGAAACATATATGATATCATAACAATTAATATGATTATGTAATAAGTCAATGACATTATTTAAATCATTATACAGGAGGTTCAGATACATACGAAGCATATCAGACCTAAGGTAAGGGATTATTTTGCAAATCTCATTTTTATCCGAGATTGCTTATTCGTGAGTATTTACTGGGGTTATTTATATCATCCATGTCCATGTTTTATAAAAGTGTTTTCATGTATGTTTAAAGTTCTTTTTACCCATTTTTGACTTTTACTACATGGTATGTAAGTAATCTTTCTTTTTTTTACGTTACGAGGTACTTTTCTGACTTTTCCGACAAAAGTACGAGGAGAATGCTATTTTTAACATATACTGTGTGAACGAATTTTTACGGTTTCATAATGCCTAATTTTAATGAAGCTTACTCTACATGATTTTATGACTATTTTCAACAAAATACTTTTATTTTAAAAGTGCATGGCATTTTTTGAAAAGAAAATTATTTTGATGAAGAATGGATATTTTCCTCAAGAATTTATTTCAAATGTTTTATCAAAACCATTCTCCATATAAGGTGAAATTATTTGATATGTGTATGTTTCGAGTTTAATGTCTCTATGATTTACATGGTTCACTTTTCTTATGATGAAATTTTAATTTGTTTTATATGGATTATGAAATTATGGGATGATGCTTATGAAACCCATTTTATTCTTTGGGTTATGATGAATGTTTTAAGTTTATTTTGTGGCACAAGTAAGAATGATTTCATTATGAGATGGGTGGGGCCTATATCTCCCTCAAATGAATTGGGTAAAGATTTATATCTCATGATATATACATGGCTGGAAAGGTAAGTTAATCCGGTTCAGTATTACAGGACTGGAACGTGGAGTGAACTCAATTCAGAATGTGACTTTGTCCACTAAGATGGTCTTGGAAACAATTCCTTGGCTACTATGGAAATCATTACATGTTATTAATGAATTCCACAATTACGTGTTTTATGCCAATGCTATTTTATCATTCTTAATGTTTCTTTATGATCTATGCCTTACATACTTCCATGTTTTATGTCATTTCTCAAGATTTTTATGTTTAAACATTATGTTCATGTTTTTAAGTTCAATTGTATATGGTTGTTTTATTTTATCCATGCTTACCCTTACTGAGCATTTGAGCTCACCATTTTCATGTTTTCTTTTCCCCATGATATAAAGAAAGGTTTTAGGTAAGAAAAAAAGGGGAAGATCTTTATTGGGAGATGTTGAAGATCTTTCACCACGATTAGAAGATTTTATTCTGAGTTTCCAAAGACACTAAACTATTACGATCCTCGTGTGTCTGTTTTTGTTATGTATTAAGTATTCCGCAAAAGTACTGTATTGTCCATGTACGTCAAGATTTGGGTCCCTACAATGTCCATGTACGTCAAGCTTCAGGTCTCTACAGTTGGTATCAGAGGAAAGGTTTAGTCAACCTTTATAAACTAGGATGTGAGAACTTTAGTGAGATCCCTAGAGATATGTGTAAGGTATGTCTATGGATGTCCCTAAGGTTAAGTATATGTATAGGTTATAGTCCTATAATTGCACTAACGATCTTAGAATTTAACCTAAGATGTTAGATATTGAGGGTACTTCCCCATTATTATGTTGTTTTCCCTAATATGATTTTTACCTCTCACACTATTCTTTTTGGGTTTTAGAAAATGGATGGAAACATGAAGATTCACGATAATGGAGGATATGATGTACAATGGAATGATATTCTTCATGAGAAAAAAAAATAGTATTTGGAAGTCCAAACATCATTATTATGCCAAATCAGTAATCTCATAATATGATCAATAAACACACATTTGGTAAGTTTCCTGACTCGACTAATAATAGAAAGACGGAGTTTCATGATGATCATAGAGGAAAGAAAGTTCAATTTCCCCTATGTAAATCGTGTGGGAAGAGGCATCAAGGAGAATGTTTCAAAGGAACTAGAAGATGCTTTGGGTGTGGAAAAGAAGGACATAAAGCCAGTAAGTGCAAAGGAAAAGGTTCAGTTAACACCATGGATGAGGATAATGGTATTGCTACGACATCAACAATGGTTAAATGTTTTAAATGTGGAATGTACGGGCATTATGAAAACCAATTCCTAAAGGGAAAGTCTCATGAAGAGAATCAGTATGGTCGTATGGGTAATATTTATGTTGATGATGATGAAGAGACTACAAATGATATGTGAGATAAAAGAATTGTTGAAGCTCGGTCAATGGTTTAAGAAGGTAGTGGAATGATTACATGTTTATTAGGTGTAATGTTATATAAGTAATCTCACGGTACTATGGAATAAAGAGACATCTAAAGATTGTTACATTGTTTTCTTTCCTTATGTTTTGAAAGTGTGTGATGAATGGTACCAGTATTTTTGGAAAGTAAATGATATGCGCATAATGAAGGGATAAAGAGAAAATTAAATGTTTGATAGTATTCATGAGCTCATGACGGATATAAGGAGAAGGTTATATCATGGTTTGAGAATATATAATTTTTGGATTTTGGTACGTGGAAAGAGTTAACTTTTGACAGCATTCATGTTTTCACTATGGTTTAATGGGTATTCATTTTTCAAGAGAATACATGATTAAGGTATTCACATGATTGGAAGGTGACCAACAAGATAATGCGGGATAAATGATGGTTGGTTGATGACATTTCAAGTAATCGTTTTCTGTATAATATGAGCATGGACCGAAGTATTTTAGATAATGATTGGAATGGATTATTTTGGACATAAGATAATATTGTTTAAGGATAGAACTTTTTTTGATATTATTGATGGGATGTTATAGTAATGTAGTTTTAGGAAAAGGACAACCTGCAGGATGGGCAATAGCCCATCGCGTCGGACAAGGCTGTGGGAATCGAACCCACAACCGAAGTGCGACAGGCCTTTATCGCCTACCACTAGCCTACAGGAAGACCCTGGTTAGTAGAAACTAGTTTTATTTTATTAAGAGGTATGATATATGAAGTATAAGTTCATTTTTGGAATCGTATATGATTAACCTCACCATAGATGGACTTATGTATATTTGATAACTTTTGCTAACCTTTTGTTTGAAACAGATGGAATGACCCATCATCTGTTAACACTTCACGAATAACAAATTCAACTTCATTTCTTTAAGAGATGAAGTGGAAATTGTTCAAAGCACGAAGAAAAATGAGATTGTACCCAAATCAAGCAATTATTTCTTCTAATTAAAAATTTTTAACTTTAGGGAAATGATATTGAAAACCGAAAATGTTGTCCTAGTGCTCTTATATCCAATGAATCAGATGGTACCTTAGACCATCACAAATTTATGGCTTTGTGATTGATGGTTTTTTCATAGCCATGTTCTCTACCACTCTCCATCAGAACTTGATGGTTAGATTTTCCTTCCATATCCATATTTTCACCTATGTTCTCCTACGTGAAAACCCAATGATGAGTTAATTTGGGTAACCATTACATTTCATACATTAGTTTTTAAAGCCAAGTTTTGGTATTTCTTTTTACGATGTGGGTTTCTATTAAAGAAACTTTTGAGTAGTAAACCATTTATAACCCCGACAAATTTCGAGGGTGAAATTCATTTTAAGGGTGGTAGAATGTAACACCCCAAGATTTTATGAAAAATATTCTTTTTAATTTCATTAATGTCTTGTGTTGTACGCTACACTAAAAGGAGCTTGCACAACACACATCCCTAACTTGGCTGCATTACACGCAATCGCGACCTTCCTCGATAGCGTGTGTTGTACGCAATACCGAGTTTCACTAAACAACGATATGCTATTAAAATATTATTAAAACTAGCAGTTATGAATAGTAATAACCACTTTTTGAAAATTTGAAAATTTCAAATTTCAAAATGGACTTCATTTTTTGATTCGGAATATCAAAATTAGCCTAGGATAAAATTTTGGTATTTTCCTGAAAACTTTCAATTTTTGATGAATAGTGAAAACACTGGGTTACTATTTAAAAACCGAATTTTTATTAAAATATTTTTTATTTATTTAAATCTATTTTAGGAAAAAATTGATACATAATACCTATATAATTTCAATGTAATTCATTGGAGTCATTTATAATAATTTTAGATATATAAAAATTTTATTGAACTTTTGACCGTCTTTTACCCACCTCCTAGGAGAATTTGCAAATTTACATAAAACTTAATTTTACCGCTTCTGTGAGTGGAATTTCAAAAATCCTAGAGACACGGTTGATGTCAGTAAGTAAAATATGATTCAATGAGATGAAAATATTTTTTGGTGAATAGTAACTTTTTACTTTTTTTTACCACGGTTAAAAGTAAATAGTGTAATTAAGGGTAAAAATGATATTATCATTACCCTAACACGTGTACTGATTCTATTGGATAAGTGTAATTCGACCAAAAACAACAGTAGGAATAAAATATGACCATTTAGGCCCACTTGGATTAGATTAGGACATTTATTATTAATTTATTTAAAGAAGGGTTAAAATAGTTAAAATCAAAGTTTAATAAGTAAAGAATTTTTAATATAGTGTTATACATAATATAAATTAGACTATAAATATTAATTAGAAAACTAAAAAGATTTCCTACATAATGATATTTTATTTGTAATTTTTAGACATTAAATAATTTAATTTATTTATGACACAAATGATGATGCAGTAATTATTATATTAATGAAATATTGACATAATTGATGTTATAAATACCCAAATAAATGTAATTTGAGACTTTTTATAAATTAAAATAATTTTCTATGTTAATATGACATGTTAGTATTGATGTAAGTTACCTTTTGCTAACTAATAGTTCTGTTATGAGTTTCAAAAAAATCAATTACCAAATAGTATCAAAATTGACATAAAATAGTTTTTAAAACAAATATTATATTATTAATTATTATTTTATTCCTAAAAATCTAAGGTTCGGCCAAATGACTTATATAAGGTTATATATATTATTAATAAACAACTTGGGGTTCGTTTGGCTTGTTATAGTAAGTTTATTAACCTTATAGTGTAAGAAAACAAGAAGACATGGTAAAAGTAAAATTATTTAACTTAAAGTTAAATCTAAATGATAATGTTAAAATAGGAACCTAAGCTTGTATAAATTCTATTATATGAGAGTATTTCGACCCATACCCATATCAGCTTCGAAATAAATCAATTTGGAGCTATTTAAAACCGAATATGACTTTATAATAAAATAATATTTTGAGTTTTTTCAAAGGTTCCCCTCTCCTCCCTTATAAAAGGACACCTCCTCCCTCTCTTCCTCACACCACTTTGAGCTTTCAAGCTCGGCAAACCCTGACAAATTATCTCCTACAATTCCCTAGAGACATCCTAGAGGTCCTGGTCTTCTTCAAAGACCAATTTTAGTGTCCTAAAAGGAGGTCTCAAAGAGGCGTTTCAAAGAAGAGGTAATGTCCGTTACCAATTCTTTCAACTTTATTTCTTCTTTCACTTCTTCTACTTTAGTTTTTTCATTATGAAGTAATAACATTAGTATCACTCATATAATTATATGTTATTATATGTATGAAACAACCCTATTTCACCATCTGTCCATCCTACGGAAAACGAAATCACCGCGCGTGCGTACGTACGGAATATCGTCTCCACGCTGTAGTGTAATCTGTTTTCGACCACCACCTTATTTGGATGGGTATAATGGTGTAAATAGATAACTATATATTATTATTGTAAAGTGATATTGATTCTGAAATATTATACATACACTTCAATACAATTCAACGATCATGGGAATGATATCATCGCTCGTGCGTACGTACGGACTACCGTCTCCACGACGCGATGAGATTCATTCTCCATGTTAACCATTCATTAATGATTATAAAGTATATATAATAAGTAATTATGTAATATATGACATAATATTGATACTGGATTTATGTATATATGTATTTCATCTATTTAATTTCATTCAATTCAATAAGGAAACGAAAACAACGTTCATGCGTACGTAAGGCCTACCGTCTCCATGAACGGTGTATTTCATTCCTTTTATCGATCTATAATATATATGTATATGATGAATATATATTATATATAAATAATGTTTTAAATTTTGGAATTATGTAAATCAGGATATAAGTAATAATATCAAGAAAATACAAGTCAAAACACATACGATAAATGAAATGATTTTACCCAAAACACTACTTTAACATGGAATTTACAAAAGACCGGGTAATATAAAGTCATAAGTGAAACATATATGATATCATAACAATTAATATGATTATTTAATAAGTCAATGGTGTTATTTAAATCATTATATAGGAGGTTCGGATCCATACGAAGCATATTGGACCTAAGGTAAGGGATAATTTTGCAAATCTCATTTTTATCCGAGATTGCTTATTCATAAGTATTTACTGGGGTTATTTATATCATCTATGTCCATGTTTTATAAAAGTGTTTTCATTTATTTTTAAAGTCCTGTTTACCCATTTTTGACTTTTACTACATGGTATGTAAGGAATCTTTTTTTTGTTTACGTTATGAGGTACTTTTTTGACTTTTCTAACAAAAGTACGAGGAGAATGCTATTTTTAACTTATACGGCGGGAATTGATTTTTACGGTTTCATAACGCCTCATTTTCATGAAGCTTACTCTACATGATTTTATGACTATTTTCAACAAAATACTTTTATTTTAAAAGTGCATGTCATTTTTTGAAAAGAAAATGATTTTGACGAAGAAAGGATATTTTCCTCAAGAATTCATTTCAAATGTTTTATAAAAACCATTTTCCATCTAAGATGACATTATTTGATATGTGTATGTTTCAAGTTTAATGTATCTATGATTTACATGGTTCACGTTTCTTATGATGAAATGTCCATTTGTTTTATATGGATTATGAAATGATGGGATGATGTTTATGAAACCTATTTTATTCTTTGGGTTATGATAAATGTTTTAAGTTTATTTTGTGGAACAAGTAAGAATGATTTCATTATGAGATGGGTGGGACCTATATCTCCCTCCAATTCATTGGGTAAAGATTTATATCTCATGAGATAGACATGGCTGGAATGGTATGTTAATCCGGTTCAATATTACATGACTGGAACGAGGAGTGAACTCGATTCAGAAAGGGACTTTGTCCACTAAGATGGTCTTGGAAGCAATGCCTTGGCTACTATAGAAATCATTACATGTGCTTAATGGATGCCACAATTACGTGTTTTATTCCCATGCTATTTTATCATTCATAATGTTTCTTTATGATCTATGCCTTACGTACTTCTATGTTTTATGTCATTGCTCAAGCTTTTGATGTTTAAACATTATGTTCATGTTTTTAAGTTCAAATGTATATGAAATGTTTTATTTTATCCATTCTTACCCTTACTGAGCATTTGAGCTCACCCTTTTCATGTTTTCTTTTCCCCAGGATATAAAGAAAGGTTTTAGGTAAGAAAAAAAGGGGAAGTTCTTTATTGGGAGATGTTGAAGATCCTTCACCATGATTAGAAGATTTTATTCCGAGTTTCCAAAGACCCTAAACTATTACGATCCTCGTGTGTTTTTTTTGTTATGTATTACGTATTCCGAAAAAGTAATGTATTGTCCATGTACGTCAAGCTTCGGGTCCCTACAATGTCCAAGTACGTCAATCTTCAGGTCTCTACATGGAATCACCCTCACATGGAATGATATCCTCCCTCTCGGAGTGACGTTTGTCCAGAGGGGAAGGGATGCCCCAGAGCGTAATCCCCTAGCCTCTCTTGCAGAAGGTAGCACCCATACACCTCCGTACTTCCCCACTTCCAAGGCCAGTAGAGGGAGCGATAGGGAAAGAGGCACCTCCCATCTTCGTTCCCAAATCCCTCTCCCTCTGCGCTTTTTTGCTCTTGGGCCTCCATCCTAGAGTAAGTCCCGACACCATGGGCTGCTCGACGTGTAATCCCCTCTTCGCTTCCCACGGATGCACCCTTCACGACGTGATCGTCAGGTCTCTGCTGCCTCTTGTTTCTCACACCGATCACGACTCACGTGGGATTTGAGTAAGCATCGAATATGACACCAAACCCCATCCAACATGACGTTAAACTGTATGCCCCCACCCAGCATGACGTTAAACTATATTCCCCTTCCTAGCATGACGTTAAACTGTAAGCCCCCATCCATCATGACGTTAAACTGTTTGCCCTCGTCCAGCATGACGTTAAACTGCTCGCACCTGTCCCGCATGACATTAAACTGTACGTCCATTTGAACTATGAGGTCTTTGATCCATGTCAAGTCATGGTACATAGGAATCCTCCATGAGGATCAATCCCACCACCCGTCGTTTCTTCACGGAAGGTTCCATCTTCGTCCTGAATAACGTTAAACTGCATTCCAGTTCAACGGTAAGCTGTTGGGACTATCCCGAACTACGAGGACTTTGATCCATGTCAAGGCATGGTACGTAGGAAGACTCACAAGGTTCAAGCCCACCACCCATTGGTCGCTCTAACCCCCTTCACGTTGGTTCGCTGATGATACCCATCAGAACAAGTCCACCTACACGTCAGTTCACTGACGATACCCATCGGACCAAGGTCCACCTTCAAGTCGGTTCGCTGACGATACCAATCGGACCAAGGTCCACCTTCACTTTGGTTCACTGACGATACCCATAAGACCAAGGTCCACCTTCACATCGGTTCGCTGATGATACCCATCGGACCAAGTTCCACCTTCACATTGGTTCACTGACGATACCCATCGGACCAAGGTCTACCTTCACGTCAGTTCGCTAATGATACCCATAGAACCAAGGTTCACCATCATGTCGGCTCGCTGACTATACCCATCGGACCAAGGTCCACCTTCACATCGGTTCGCTGATGATACCCATCGGACCAAGGTCCACCTTCACATCGGTTCGCTGATGATACCCATCAGACCAAGGTCCACCTTCACATCGGTTCACCGACACCATCCCTAACTATGCGGACTTTGATTCCCTACCACGGGGATACGTATGAGGTCTCTTTAAGGCTCAAGCCCAAATTAACCGTCGCCCTTGCGATGGTCCCATTTCAATTCCCCCTCCACTTCATTCATCTATCCATCATCCATGCTGATTCTCACCCAGGATGCCACATCCCGGTGGGATCATGCCATCCACCTCCTCACTGCTCCTAGCGGTACTTGGTTCGCTATCCACACATAAGCCCCAGCATGTCCTCGGGTCGTTGTCCTCTGTGTACACCCCTATTCGTCAACCCTTTGAACTGCGTGGTTTTTGATCACTTTTTTCATCATGGGGCATGTAGGAAACCTCAACGAGGTTCAATCCCAACCAATGGTAAACCTTGGTGTTTCCCCATTCTGGGGTGCAAACTCCCTGATCCGCCCTCAGTGGTGTTCAGATCAACCATTATGGTGTGACATCTCCCCTCCAGAGAACGCACCACCTCAGATCCGTTTTCATTGGGCATTCTAATCCATCCATCTTCTAGGTGTTCTCTCCTTGGGATATATCAATATGATCCGTCTCTTTGGGATGTTCTGATCACTCTTATACCTTCTCTGCAAGATGTTAAACTCGTGACCTACCTCATGATAAACATGAGATGCCTGAGCAAAACCTCAGATGACAGGCCTTTGGCGTAACCGTCTCCCCAAGATGTTAAACTCGCGGCATACCCCATGTTAAACATGGGAAGCTGAGGACAACCTCAGGGACATGCCTATGGAATATGATTCCATGCATTCGACGAGGGATGCCTTGGGTTCTACACCCTTGAGATGCCCTCTTATGAGTATGAATACAGGTTCCCCAATGTCCATGCACCCAGAGATGCCCCGACATGCCTGATGTTGTCATCTACTCCGACCGAAGGTTTCTACCATGTCAAGACCCCATGGAATGTCTTGATGGAAGTAGTGTAATTAACCGGCATCCATAAAGATATGAAACTGGGAATGAGATTCACGAACAATGTATTAAATATATAAGGGAGACCTGGACTAGGTGATGAGTTCTGAGGAGGAATCCACATAAGGAAGAACCGACATCCTATCATCCTGTTTCGATCAAGGAGCAGACATCCCTGAATAAGGAGTGGATGTCGCCCACCTTTGGAAAGAGGGAATGTGAGGCAACAAGTCACGCGTCCTACCCAAAGATGGATGCGTGCGCCCCGGAGGAAAGCATCGGAAACAGATGTCATGTCACCAGCAGCTAGTACTTCGTCATCAACGACTCATCCTCTTTCTTCTCAGAAGAGAAACCATTGGTGATGTAAGGGAAAACAAATTACCCCTCTAATGCCATCATCATCCTGTACTCTATGAAACTTCATGGACTCAGATATGGAGATTACCCAAGGAATCTATACAGTGGTAGAGGATTCTTAAAATTAAGATCAAGGGTATTCTTCGGTTAACATCGTGGAGCTGGTAAACCCCTACATGATTCCTAAGGATGAGGTGCGCCAGTCAGATCCTCCCAACATCCCCATCCTTCGACAGCATCAATGGAGTTGTGGTTATATGGGTCATCAAAGTGCGTTGGATAATACTTCCATCCAAGCAGTGCATACCACCATAAGCAGACAGTAGGCCCAGTACAGAGCTCAACACACGCGGCCTTCTCATCTGGTGTCATCAGGTCCGCCTTCACTACCATTTGTGTTTCTTGATCAGGAAGAGCCACCCCGACTATTCCAAAATAATCCATGATCTATTATAGACCAAACTCATGCATCTATCCCACATCAGGTTGTAACTCCACAAGCTTCGACTAGAGACCAGTAGGAAATTCTCATCATTAGTCAGTTGGTGATTCAGTTAGAAGGGCCTGTCATATCCCCTTTCACAGAATGAGATCTTGTAAGCAGAAACTCATGCATGGAACATATATATGATATATTTAAGCATCTTGACAGCATTCCCACATGAATCTTTATCCTTGAGGCCCTTCTCCTATCCGTACATATGCGTGAATCCCTTGCTAAATCTTTAAGAATCCCCCTCCAGTTTTAGACAGAGGTAGCATTCGTTGAAGCCTTCTATCATGATGAAATCGATCATGCTGAATGTAAATCCATTATATATTTCTCTAGAGAAGATGAATTCTCTCCCATAATGGTGAACATCATCCCACTGTACATCACCGACCACTTCAATGATGCGGTGGTTCATCACTGGCTTGTCGACATAGGCTATGGGATCAACCTAATCCCGACCCAAACACTCCGAAAGATGAGGTTGTCCAAGGATTATCTGAGCCCCTAAGATGGAAAAAATTCAAATTTATGATAGGAAGAAGTAGATTCCAGTTGACAAGATCCGCCTAAAGACCCAATTTGGTGGTTTTTTATCCTGCACTGAGTTCATGGTTGTCTTCCAGGTCACCGATTATATCAAGTTGATGGGTCGAAAATGGCTTCACCTACATGTGGCAGTCCCTTCATCATATCACATGTGTCTAAAGATCTCCCTTAATGGTCGAGTGGGCGTACTCCAAGGTGAATCATCTCCATTTTACTCTTGTGAAGACCTCTATCTAAATACCAACTATTATAAGAGCAAGAATATGCAGATTCAGCCTAACGAGGTTGAACACGCTATGGCTGTGACAGACCCATGCACAGA
The DNA here is from genome assembly GCA_963277665.1 of Viscum album. Taxonomy (NCBI): domain Eukaryota; kingdom Viridiplantae; phylum Streptophyta; class Magnoliopsida; order Santalales; family Viscaceae; genus Viscum; species Viscum album. The sequence goes on along the minus strand of OY728130.1, from coordinate 721,997,978 downwards.
CATGGTTGATGCTTACATTTTTCTAATCCACTAATTTGATGATACGACCCCAAATCTATGCAATGCTTTATTGTTTTTTGAACAAGGAGGGAGAACATTCCCAAGTCTTGGTGAAACTAGATGATCACCTTGTATTCCTACAAAAATCAAGATCGGGTAATCCTAGAGCCCCCTACTCTTATAAGGTATTGGGATGTCCACCCCATGGAAACCGTAATACATCATACATGATTGTTTCATCAGGCTAGGATAAATTATATCATGACGAAATGCCACTATTTATTTCATATCATCTAGCATGGACCCTCGGGTTGAAGACCATGTGAGATCGAATCGACAAATTTCATCGTTATGGTGTCTACAACACATGATTCCCTTAATGCAGTGTCTACCGCTATTCAGGCTAGCACCAATTTCCTTTCAGGATCTATCAACTCAAAGGAATCACCTCCTACTAAGGGTCCCTCCTCTACAAGTGAATAAGATAATTTGAAATATGCACCTTCAGCACTTGAAGAGGGTGTCTCCACCATTGTCTATGAATTGGTACATGTGAAGCTCGGTAACGAGACGGATCTGAAGCCCACATTGGTTAGCGCCGCTATGACCGTCAAAGTGAAAAAATAATACATGGACTTTTTAAAGAAACATTGTGATTTATTTTTTCTGGAGTTATCTATAAATTCTAGTACTATATATTCAATTCATCATACACTTCCTCGACCATCTAGTAAATCATTGCTGGTTCAAACAGCCACCCAGGAGGATAAACCCTTCTCATGGTGCCATGGTCAATGCCGAAGTTGATACGATCATCCAAACCAATTTCATAAATTAGGTCTAGTACCCCATATTGATATCCAACATTGTGCCTGACATGGAGAAGAAAAGACAGATCAATGTCTGCATCAAGTTTTGGGATCTCACCCATCACTGTCTGAAGGATGCTTTTCCCCTTCTTATGATGAAGATGTTAATTGATGCCACCACTGGGTTCTAGGGCCTCTCCTTCATAGATAGGTATTTCAGGTATAATAGGATTCGAATGGCTCCTGGGGATGAACATTCCACAACCCTGAGGTAACCACAAGATACTTTCTACTACCAGGTAATGCCTTTCGGTCTAAAGAATGCAGGTGGAACCTATCAACGTTCCATGCATCTCATATTTAAGCTAATCCTCGGAACATTGGTGGAATGCTACATTGAAAATCTGGTGGTCATATATCTTCAGCGTCATGACCATCTCAAAGACATTTAGAAAGTGTTCGTATTCTTTAATTCTCACCATCTGAAGATGAACCCATTCAATTGTACCTTCGGGTTCACCTCTAGAAAATTTCTCTACTTTGTTGTCTGATATAGAGGCATCATGATCAACCTAGAGAATATTAAGGCCATCAATCAGATGTATCCTCTGATCAACATTTGAGAGTTTTGAGGCTTTTAAGGCCACTTGGCATACATATGTTGATTCATCACAAATTTGGACAGCAAGTGTAATCCCTTTTCTTATATCATGAATAAAGGCAGTGTCTATTAGTGGGATGAGGAATGTTAGACTACTTTCAAGAAAATCAAGCATTACTTATTGTAGCCTCCAGTCCTGATGCCACATATTTCTAGAAAGTCGCTGGTCCTTTATGTGACCACCCTAGAATGATATCTCAGTGCCCTTCTATCCAAGAAGAACAATGAGGGAACAAAGAACATTCTATACTATCTAATCCACATGCTCCCTGATACAGAGACCAGATACTCCCCTATCGAGAAGAGATACCTCAATTTGGTATTCTAAGTTAAAAAATTATGACATTACTTATAGCACCATGAGATACAGTTGGTTTCATGAGTGCATGTACTAAAGTAAATCATGAACCGCACCATGTTGACAGGCCGTATAGCTTGGTTGGAAATGATCCTCCAGCAGTTCGACATTAGGTTCATTTTCCTGAAGGCTATTAAGGGGAAAGCATTGACAGACTTCCTTGCTACCCATCCAGATCACGCAGACCGGTCTCTAGATCTTGATTTTCTTGATGAGGCAATACTCTCAGTAGACCAAGCCATTTCATGTTGGAATATTCACTTTGGTGGTACTTCCCAAAGTCCTACTGGAAGAAGACTCAATAAAACCAGCCACAACATAGTGGGCATGCGTATCATCTTCATCAGGCCAACACAATCTTTTTTCCATATTAATTCTTATTTCTATAAGGATATATCAAAAATAAGGTAGAGTATCAGGCTCTCATCACTGGTCTCGAGCTATCCATTGAAATTGATGTTCCCCACTTTCATTTGAAAGTTGACTCCAAACTAGTCATTAAGAAGATCATCAGTGACTTTGTGTTTGTAATAACAAATTTATGTGCATATTTTTTTATCAAATAATGAGTATTTTTTACTTTTTTTAATGATAAACCCCATGTATTTACCTGTTTTATTAAAATAATGGGTAATTTGAATTTTATAATGAAAATGAGCATAATTGAGAAAAGTTTATAATTCTAGATTTTGGATAGATTTTGATGACAAGGGTATTTTTGTCATTTCTCATAAAATAAATTTCTAAACGTTGTGATTAATATTTTGTTAGAATTATGATTCTATTTTCTCCAATTTTTTCAGCTGGACTAGAAGCTTATTTAGCCATCTAAAGGGCCTAAAAATTCATTGAATTTGTAAATTTGTTCGGGTGGACAGTGTAAACACCACCACCGTAACGAAACCCAAACTCGGTCTAAACACATACAAAAGATGTGTTTCTACCTGGACTATCATGAGGATGGATAGGGACGAATCTACAAAAAAATTTGGGGAGTTTTGAATTCATTAAGGCGGCCATTGAATGACATACTTTTGGAGGAACATTCTTGGAAGATTCGTCCAAAAACATAAACCACTAATGAAAAATTCATAACCCCTTCATTCGGGGTCCAAATGCACTGAAATTTGGAGGGTAAATGACCAAAACATCTATGAATAACATGGAAGAAGGTTTCCATGTGTGAATCTTCCATTTAATGGTTCCAAAATGAGCGAACTTTTGGGGACAAAAATCTACCTATAAAAAGAGGCCCTCGCTTCCTTCTCAAATCATCATCTTGACACCCAAATCCAAGGAGGGATCCCACCGGGGCATGGGATGCTGCTGATCCTCTATTCCCCCATATTTTTTTCTTTTTCTTTTATTTTATTTTAGTTTTATTTTCAATTATAATTGAAATTTTAGTTTTCTTAATCCATGCATTTGTGTTTCTCCACCAATTTTTCATCATCTCCCTCTCACTCTCTCTATTCTTTCACCCACTCCACTAAGTAATCTCATATTCTCAGAAATTAAAGGATAATCATGTGAATTGTCTTGAGTTGAGGTAAAGGTTTTCATGAAATTTCTTTAAAGTTTAATTAAGTTTGTGGTAGAATTGAGTAGTATGCTTAGGTGAGGCGAATGTACCTGATTGGATGAAGATCCCCAATGACATACGACACAAGATACATATATTCAAGAAAAGAATAGTGATTCAGAAATGAGATTTCATGTTTGAATTATCAAACTAAATCAAACACATGTAGGAATATAATGATTGAATCCATGACTGAACCCCAAAACCATGTTCTTTTTTATTAATTCATTCTATTTAGACTTTATTGTAAATAATCAAAAACCCAAAAAAATATTTTCATCACTTCCATTTAATAAAAAAGTTACAAAAAGAGATAGATTAGGTGAATTAGATAAATTAAGTGAACTAAATTGAGAAGGATCTTCAAGAGAGACAACCCTGGTCAGCCACTGTGATTCACTAGGAAAAATATAATTATTTTTTTCATGCCATGAGATAGGAGTGCATCGGTGTTTAGGAAGCCAGAGCTCATACCACTATTGGAACGTATCCACCAGTTGATGGCCCAGTTCTAGTCTTGTCCAGAGGTTACCCATGTCCCTCGATCCCAGAATGGTAAAGCTGATTCCATGGACAGCCAAGCTACATCTCTTGAGGAGCCTAATCAGGATGATTTGATTATCCATGTGGAACCCCAAAGATTCATCTCCACTATCACTCTAGACCACAATGATAGCCCAAAGGTAAGACACCTTACCACTGACACCTCCACATCAGGACCCCCAGGCCCCCCTGACGCAGTGCTGGAAGTGACTCTTGATAGGAGGACCCCCATTATCAAGTACCTCTAATAGGGTAATCTCCCGGCAGATCAATCCAAGAATGAGCGAATCTGGCATCATGTGTTACAATTTACCCTCTATAGTGGTCCCGGTCTTGAGAAAATCCTCTAAAATCATGGGTTTGATGGGGTTCTCTTCTATTTCATTCAAGGAGGTGAGTGTTCTTAGGTCATGTAGGAGATTTATGCTGGTTCCTGTAGGGCTCATTAGACTAGGCTGAATCTATCTCACTAGATCCAGATGTTGGGGTATTTTTGGCCCTCCCTAGTCTGTGATTGTATTGATATTGGCAAGAGGTTTCATGAATGCCAAATTCATGATAACTTTGTGCATAGACCACCAGATCATCTCCACACTACCAAGAACTCTTGGCCCTTTGTGGTTTGGGGACTCGATGTCATGGGACTCTATCCATTGGTGACAGCTCTCCAGTGCCAATTTATCCTAACCTCTACGAATTTCTTTTCCATGTGGGCAGAAGAAATTCCGCTCAAGGAGGTCTTGTCTGGTTCTATCATTGAATTTGTGAGATCCAACGTCATCCACCAATTTGGAGTCCCTCATGTCGTCCTATGGGATAACGACACCAAATTCTAGGTAGCAAATTTGAAGAAATTGTGCACCAATTACAACATCTGTTCTAATCATACCTCTTGCTATGTTGCGCTTGTTAATGGGAAGATCGAGGTGTTAAAAAAAACCCTCTCTAACATCTTGCAGAAAATGGTTGTTCAGAACGAAAATATTTGGTCGAAAATGCTCCACAACACACTCTAGTCATATCGGATGACGACTCATAACTCCACCCAGGTGACCCCATATTCCCTAGTGTATAGAGAAGAGGCTATCCTGCGCATTAAAATTCAATTGCATGCATTACGAACATTTTTCTTTGATCATAACATGCCCAATAAGGTAGCTGAAATCCATCTGGATGAATTGGATGTTCTTGACGAGAACATGCTTCATGCCCTTCATAATATGGATAGGCATCAGTAAAAGATATCCAGAGCTTTCAACAAGAGATTTTTCCTCCACACATTCTTCCAGGGTGACATGGTTTTGGACCAGAGAACACTAATGATACCTGGTAGGAAACCACAAATGTTGGATCCCAAATGGGAAGGACCTTACATAAATCACAAGGTTCACCCCAACGGTGCATACTCCATGTTTACCAAGGATAGAGAGAATATAAATCCTCCCTCCAATGCCAAATTCCTCAAGAAATACTTTTCATGAGTAAACGGACCCACATGACCTTAAACTCTGTCATCTTCTCAACATGACATTAAAAATGTGATTCGTCTAAGCTGAAATACATAAAATTACTCAGCACTTACCCTACATGAAGTTAAACTATGAGCGACATATATACCATTATCGTCTGAGATCTATGACCTTAAACTATTATCTCTTTATACCCACATCCTCACTGAAATATGTTAAAATTCATGGCACCTTCATGAACTATATATGGCTTGATTCCCATCCTTATGGGATTCGTAGGAACGCTCGAATGCCTCATCTTAGAATCCAACACACAAACTCTTATCTTTGACTACCCCCTGGGTGTAGTTATCTTGGATGATCCCACATGGTGTAGTGTAATCTTATTTTTCCCCACTCATGTTGGGATTACGATGATCTCACCATGTTCCCCTCCTCATTCTTCTATCCTCTCACATACTCGTTGCATGACTTTAAATTGATTGTCCCTTTATGAACTACATATGGATTGATTCCCATCCTCATGGGATATGTAGGAACACCCAGACAGTTCTTTCGTAGGCCCAACCCCAAACTTTAGGATCTCTCTTTGGTAGAAACACATGGTGTGGTGTAGGATTTTTCCCTCATTCATGTTGTGTTCATCATGATAGAACCTTGTATCCCTCTCCCTAGATACCACCACCTCTTCTGTCATCCTGAATATTGTTAAACTATACAGTCACTGTTTCGCGCGGAATCCGGGGATGACCTCCTGGACGGGAGATTCAAACGTTCCGATCGGTTTCTAACGGGTTTGTTCGTAGAACCGGAAACATCCAATGATTCCACATCCGTTTGGACCTACTTTCCAAAGGCAGGCGCTCATTAGCTTGTGGGCTAATGAGGCTTAGGAATTTGCATTGGTCGAGAGGATGGGAGGTCGGACTCATCACACCTTTTTGAGGGGAATTATTGTCTACTCCGGGACTCTCTTTATAGATTTAAGTTAAGTTCGTGAATCCTTATTACATTACCAAGTATAAAATGAGCTTTCCTTTAGTTTTAACAATCAATGATTAAATATGCAAGAAATTTAGAGAATCTTTTATATGTATTCGAGGTTCTTCATCAATATAGAATCATCTATATTTGTTTAGAGATTCTTGGTCAATGGTATCCTTCAAAACATTTATATAAAAGTCTCTTGGTCATTTTGATGACCAGGCTGGTTTTAAAGCCACTCAGTGGGGCACTTGAAGTTTATCGTCATTCAGAAGGACAGAGATTATTTCAATGTTGGGATCGAACCCATAAATGGGCTACCTACGTATCCTTTGTTTTAAAAAAGGAATCAGAACCCACGTAGTTCGAGGAATGGGATATGATGTTTTATGATTGATGGCTCAAAGATGAATGTCATAATTACTTTTACACTCTATGCTCACGTGAGTCATGCTCGGTGTGAGAAACAAGAGGTATTGGTAAAATTTAGACAATTGTGCCATAAAAGATGCAATCATAAGAATTTGTTTTGGGGCTTATGTATAGATGACTGCCCAGATAGGTGAAGGTTTAGGATTTACTTTTAGGAAGAAAAATCCATGAACAGGGTCCACAAAGTTATATGTGCTTCATGGAGATTTGAATACTCTAATCTTGGGGCTTACTCCTAAGGAGGATGCCCAAATTAGGAGGGGACTTATGATTGGGTTTTATTCCTAAAAAGGAAACCAAAATCAAAGGGAAGTTTATGACTGGTTAAGAGAAATTTTAAGAGACTTGGGGCTTACTCTTAAGAAGGATGCCCAAGGTTATGACTGAGTCTTATTCCTGAAAAGGAGACCCAGGTTAGGGGACTTGGGGCTTACTCCTGAAAAGGAATCCCAAGGTTATGACTGAGTCTTTATTCCTGAAAAGGAGACCCAGGTTAGGGATTAAGGTTTGGGGCTTACTCCTGAGGAGGATGCCCAAGATTAAAGGACTTTGATTGGGGCTTATTCTTAAGGAAGATGCCCAAATCAAAAAGGTTTTATAACTGGGGATTATTCCTGAAAAGGAAACCCAGGTTAGGATTCTCTCATCTTAAAGGATGAGGTTGAATGAATGAACTCTCAATCTTTTATGACATAAAGATGTTTAAATCACTAGGTTTTGAGAGATATTTCACATAATTCCTTTCAGATAAGGATGTCAAATCAAGAAATCATGCCAAAAATGGCTTTGAAGAGTATCTTGAAGACTGAATCTTGAATAGGAAGAGTGAAATGGCTTAAGAGGGGTGAAAAAGGGCAAGATGGGCACCCAAAAAGATAGGGGCGCGCAAGTATTGAAGGTCGCGCAAGTCCTGCGGCGGCGCGCAAGTATTGGTCGCGCAAGTATACTTGCGCGACATAAGGGATACTTGCGCGATTTTCAACCAGAGTGGAATTACTTGAGCGACTCTTTATTAAACCCTTTCTCATCCTCTTGAGGTTCTTCCAGAAGAGGGACGCGCAAGTTATATTGAAGGAATTAAGTCGGCGCGCAAGTGTTTGATAAGTTTCAACACTTAGGCCTTCCTTCTTCCCTTTAGATCTTCCATTCTAGGTAAGAAATTACCTTAGAAGTGTTCTGGAAGCTTTGAGAAGAGACTTGGGCGTCGGGAGCTTTGATCCGAGTTTCTGGGAAGAGATCCTCTCGAATGGGGGGCCCACAGGGTCTATTTATAGGCAAAATAAGGCCCTGGGCGGTTACCGAGCGGTTACCGGGCGGTTACCACTTAGGTCGCGCAAGTCACTTGCACGACCATAAGGTGTCGCGCAAGTACTTGCACGATCACTAGGCGGCGCGCAAGTGTACTTGCGCGACCATGAGGGAACTTGCGCGACCTATGGGCAATGTTCTCCTTGTTCATCCCTTTGTCGATTTTTGATGTTTCTTCAAAGGATGAATCACTTTGAGATCAGATATTCCCTTTTCCGACCTTTAGATTCTGTGACGAAAGGAGCGTCAACAAAAGTCCCCCCTCAGAGTTGGATCCGGAAAGAAATGAGGATTTGACTCTGAGGAAATCGAATCCCTCCAAAGGAAAAGGGAGTGCGCGCAAGTCTTTCAAGGCGCAGAGGGCAGCGCACAAGTGTGCTGGAACTTGACTTTTATTCAGATTTCCTTTGTCTTTTGTGTGGGCAGTTTAAAGTCATGCACGCCGGACATAAAGGGGCTAATGTTTAAGGTCGAAATAGCTTTGACCGAAAAAATGGATTCAATTCCTTGATAATTTATCTGAAAACAAATTACCATACTCAAGTATGAGAGAAAATATGTAAACTATGACTTAAGAATATTTGAATCTGAGGAATGATATGAAAAAGAGCTAAATAGCATTAGAAGAAGTAGTTTCCAAGAATGAAGTTACTATTATTTAACAAAACCCGTTAGGGGGTTGAAATATGCAGGGCCACCTATGGGCATTGGCTGCATAGTCAAATAAAATAGCATCTTTTGGCTGACAAGTCTGTTATGTGGACTGTTTATGCAAGGCCACCTATGGGCACGTGCTGCATAGTCAGGCAAAAGAACTCCCAGAAATTTACTTTCCTAGTGCTAAAAACCAGTGAAAGTTTATGGAGATTCAAATTTTCTAAAGCATAGAGTTTGTTGTATGGAAAGAGGTACTTGAATATGGAGAAGATATTTCCAAACAAGAATATCGAAGAACTGGATGAATATCACTCCTACGAAGGTCTGACCCAAACGTAGGGAAGAAGAATAAACCATAGACTTGAATACGTTCAGATCATGAAAAAGGATATGGGACAAATACGTTAAGGATGGCTATTTTTGCGGATCCCTACATACTGTCGTTTTAAGACAAATAAGGACAAAAGAGGCATTCTTCCCAAGAATGAAGTTACTATTATTTAACAAACCCGTTAGGGGGTTGAAAACATGCAGGGCCACCTATGGGCATTGGCTGCATGGTCAAATAAATAGCATCTCTTGGCTGACAAGTCTGTTATGTGGACTGTTTATGCAAGGCCACCTATGGGCACGTGCTGCATAGTCAGGCAAAAGAATTCTCAGAAGTTTGACATTTTTGTGACCATAAGTCATGAAAAGGGTTATGAAGATCTGAAAATATTTAAGGTTAGGATTATAATACATAAAGATGGGTATTTTCCAATGTATATAGAGATACATAGGTCAATGAAAACCATAATCATGTTGTGGCTGGGTCCTGAATTGAAACTTGGACTTCACTACGTATCTCATAAGAATGAGAATCAAGCCATACGTAGTTCTTGAAATGCAGTTTAACGTCGTGCAGGACGAAAGGATGAGTGATCTTAGTTTTTGGGGTCATAGAATTCGGACCATAATAATGAATACACAGTGTGTGTTTTCATGAGGACTTTTCAGCCAAGGGACTGAAAGTGAAATTTGGGGTTAGGCCCAAAAGACTTGGGACTGGATTCGAGGGACACTCGAATGTTCCTACGTATCCCATAAAGATGGGAATCAAGTCCACGTAGTTCTAGAAACTACCCTTTGTACAAATTTGGTTCGTACATGTGAAGGGTGAAAAGGGACTTTAGTGCAATGATGGTTTTAACCTAAGATAAAAAGTTTAGGCATTACCATGTATGTACGTAGTCTTTTTGAAAATGAAAACCATGATTGAAAAAGAATCAATGTTAAATAATGGTTCCTTCTCAAATGAGGAAATCAAAGAATATTGTAGTTTATTGTCGTACTGGACAAAAGTGTTGTATAGTTTAACGTCATATAACAAGGACGAAAGTGAATCAATGTAAAGATATTGATTCCAAGGGTGGTTTCACAAATCATCATCATATGAGATTGTGGTGAACCAATGTGAAGAGATTGTTTTTGGGCTTGAACCTTTGGGAGGTTGCCTACATACCCAGCCTGGAGGGCAAGGATCAAAGTCTGTGTAGTTCAATTAAAGAATGAATTAACGATCAAATTGTTTTTTGGGGACAATGATCTAATAATGTTGTTGGGACTTACACATGGTTAGTGGCCCAAAGGGAGTGTTATGGTTGATGTTCGCTCTAAGCTCACGTGAGTCATACTCGGTGTGAGAAACAAGAGGTAATAACAACCTTAACGATGCACAGTTTAATGTCATGTAGGACATATCAAGGACTTTCTGTACAGTTTAGCGTCATGTAGTTAGGACGATGGGGACAATACATTTTAACGTCATATTGGACGAAAGGGGGATTGTGCAGTTTTAATGTCATGCTGGACTTTTGATGATTATATAGTTTAACGTCGTTCCGGACGTGAGGGACTTTTATACAGTTTAGCGTCATGTAGTTAGGACGTCACAGTTTAACGTCTTGCTGGACATATTTGCAAATAGTTTATGGTCATATACATGGACCAGGGATGATGCAGTTTTAAGGTCATGCTGGACTGTTTATGGAACTTTTTTCACAGTTTAATGTCGTGTGGGACGAAGTTGCAGTTTAAAGTCATACTGGACCATTGCTGTATAGTTTTAGCGTCATATAGTAAGGACGAACTGATGCTGTACAGTTTAAAGTCATGTAGCTAAGACTAAGGTGAATCAATATGAGGATATCAGTTCTGATCTTTTTACAGTTTATCGTCATGCTGGACGTTGGAAGTGCCACACAGTTTGATGTCATGTTGCTAGGACACAATATAGTTTTAATGTCATCTCGGACAGAATACAGTTTAGTGTCATGTAGGACAATAAGGGACTTAACACAGTTTAACGTCATGCTGGACGATGAAAGTGCCACACAGTTTAATGTCATGTCGTTAGGACAAAATATAGTTTAATGTCATCTCGGACAGAATATAAGAACTTCTATACGGTTTATTGTCATGTAGGACAAAATCAAGGACTATGCAGTTTAAAGTCTTGCAGTTAGGACTATTGGTGCTGCACAGTTTAGTGTCATGTTGCAGGGACATAAGTGCGAATAGTTTAAGGTCATATGCACAGACCATACAGTTTATCGTCATGCTGGACGTAGTTGTAGTTTAAGGTCATACTGGACCATTGCGTAGTTTAAGGTCATACCGGACCTAGTTGTTGATGCAGTTTAAGGTCATGCTGTATGAACCAATTGTAAGTCTTGGTTCTGGGGACCATATTTTGTGTTTATACAAAATACTTCTTCAGAAATCTGGCATTAGTTGGAGTCGTGATGTCTTCTCCATCCATTGAGATTAAACAGAACCAAAGATTAACTCTTCGTCTGATAAAGACTCTGCCTGATTAGCCTGTTTAGGCTGTGCCGTTTGATGGGGCGGTGCCCGTGACTTTGAAGTAGATGGCATGAAATCTGCCAGAGTCAAAGACAATTTAGGCTTTGATGCATACTCATCTTCTTCTGATTCCTCTTTCTTCTTTGAATTACGCTACCCTTTTGAGGATTTGTCCTTTGATGGAGGCTTTACTGCAGCTTTTGTAGGAGACACAATTGGCTTCTTCAATTGTGTTCGCAAAATGGAATGGGTCCGATTGATTGTCTTTCTGACCATCCAATCATCATATTTTTTCGCAGTTTTGCTTTTGACTTCCTGCCACTCGCCTCCTTCCTCTGGATCTGTAGCGGTAATACACGCTACATGAGCTGAAGAACCCTTCAATTTGACTTGTCCCAAGTCAACCATCTTTTGTAGGAGGTCTTTAAAGACAAAACACTCCTGGATGGGATGTCCCAACATTTGATGAAAGGGACAATAATTGGGAAGGTCTTCATCTCCTTCCTTGTTTGGTCTCTTCGGCACTGGTAATTGAACCAAATTATTTTCCAGAGCTGAAATGAAGTAACCAGGAACTTGCTCACTTCGGAAAGAGTATGTTTTACTCTTCATATCCTCAAATTGTTTTCGTCGTTGATCTTTTTGATCATTTGGACGAAACAGCCTTTGTTGTTGGCGTTCAGGAGGTGGAGCCCTTCGAGAAGATGAAGGTTTTGAAGTAGAAATAGGTACAGGTGCCTGTTTAAGCATAATTGTAGCAGTTTCTGCTTTACCCATTCTTCTTCCTGGAGCTGATGGAATTACACGAGATTTAACCTTAGCCTGTATAAGGGAATCTTCAATCTGTTGAGCGATTGAAGTAAGGTCTCGAAACCCTCCTGTGTATTTCACAGGGATCAATGGCGTGCGTAATTCGTCACGCAAATTTGCCACACAGATTGGCAATAATTCCTCCTGAGGGAGTGATAAACTCAAGGAATACGTTAATCCCTTCCAACGAGCAATGAAATCAGAGACTCTTTCATTCTCCCTTTGCTTGCAGTTTGTAAGATCGAAAACTGTCGTTTTTGGCAAAGTTGAGCTGAACTGAAGAAGGAATTTTTGACGAAGATCCTCCCATCCGATGACTGACCGGGATTTCAAGCTTGTATACCAGACAAAAGCTGGTCCTTGCAAGGTTCGCACGAAGCATCTGAGTTTCACTGCTTCTTGTTGTTCTGGAGTTCCCATCATAGGATCACAACAAGACACGTAATGCGTCAAATGTTGTTCAGGGTCGCCTGATCCATTGAAAGTAGGGAAAATAGGGTTTCCAAAACTGGATGGAGGAGAAATTGAATCTACCCATTCAGGGTAAACTTTCTTTTCAGGTTGAACTTGCGCCCGTTTCCCTTCCATAGTTTCTAACCGAGCTGTTAATGACTCAATAGTAGTTATTAACTTTTGAGAAACGTCAGGTTGAACTTGGTTTTGGGTAGGTGCAATGAATGGAGCTTGGACAGCCGTGGAGGTTGGTGCTGCAACTAATGGTAGTGCTGCCAACCGTTGTTGCGTTTGACCCGTAGGATTAGACCTCTGTGGGTGTACTGATAAAGGAGGATATTCCTGATCCATCTCAGTAGTTACAACAAATTCCTTCGGCTGTCGGACTTCAGCATTCTTAAGAAGAAGACTACTCTGAAGTAGTTCTGCATTCAACCTTCTTAACTCTTTCATTTCTTCCTCCTGTTGTGCAAGCCTTTGCTCTAATGAGAGCGATTGACCTCCTTCAGAGGAAGGGTGAGAAGTAACCTGATTCTTTCCTTTCCCCTTATTGGATCCTTTTCGGAGAGGGGGAAGTGGGTTACTTGAAGGAATACCCAAATTTTGGGTAAGCCTTTGATTACGTGTGCGCACACCTTCTTCATTTAGGTCTGTGTGCGCAACTTCTTGAGCAGGAACCTCTTCATCTGATCCCTCTGATTGAGCCTCATCTGGTGAATCAGCAGCAACGGCAGTGATGACATTAATGGATGCATATTTCATGAAATCCTTTCTATCAGCATTTCTATGATATTGTCTCCTTTTATGTCCATGATAAGACATGGCATTCCGTTGACTTGACCCCTCAGGAATTTCTTTGTGAACCGTCACTTGGAGAGAATCTCCTGACATCTTGGCTCTTCGTTCCTCTTGAGGCTTATTCCCTAATCGAGAGAATACTGACTTTCTCTGAGAGAGGGATTGAAGATTTGAAAAAGTCCCCAGTCCGGTGGACTGGGGGTGTTCCTGTTGCTTCTGCTCAACTCCTCGAATCCCATTCGTTGATTCTGAGGGTTGGGTTAGAGAAGTCCCCAGTCTGGCAAGCTGGGGTGTCTCTTGACATGCTATGTCTGAGATCTTCTTGAAATCTCTCTTGATCTTGCGGATCTTAGTTCGGAAATTAGCTGGATGCATTAACCTGTATCCACTTTTATCACCTGGTTCAACAGACCGTTGGATGATTTCCGAAACTTCTGTCATTTGATGACGTGTTTGCTCCAGACGAGAGGCTTGCGCAATATTCTCGCCTGCTTGATGTAGGAGCAATTCAACAACCTGTTCTCTATATACTTGATTTTGAGAGGAACTAGTTGAAGCTTGATCTCGAGCAAGATTTTGATTATGAACAAAGCCCATTGACTGTGGCCGGCCATGGGCAATAACATTGCATGAGACCATTTTCGGCGGGTTTTGCTGACCGGAAAGCACTGTGAAATGTAGTGCTCCGTGAATACCCCATCCTCTGATATGAACATTAGATGGAGCATTGGAAATTAACTGACGCAATTTTCTCAGCGCGCCAAGGCATGAACGTTGAAGGGTTCTCTGTTGCTTTTCGGCCTTCGGATACCGAGAGACTGATAGAGATGCCAAATCAATCTGGCGTTGTAACCCTTCTATTATCTTAAGATGATTTTCATATTCATCGTAAGATAATACCTTCTTCTTTAATTGACAAAGAGTTTTCCATATGTTAAGACGAATATCATGGATTCCATCATCCGTAAACATCTTTGGAATGTCATACTGTGAATCAGCCAAAGGCCAAAACATGACTGGTACTTCACCTTTTGCCAGTTTTTTCCTCATGTTCAGCATTTCCTCTTTATCATTAAATGAAGATTCTTCTACCTGTTTGGACCAGAGTTGGTGTTTCCTTGTTGCTTCATCGGATTCAACAAGATTGGTAGAGGAATCACTATTCATGCTGGAAGATGAATGACCTAGGGAAGGTTCGGAGAATAACCTGAACCCCAAGCTATCTTCTGATGGAGAAAGAGTTTCACCTGCCGATAGTAAAACTTCAGACATGACTGGTTTTACGTTTGCAAGTGCCTCGAGATAGGAGGGCTTTCTCGTCACTACATTGCCTTCTGAAGAATTTTCGAGACAATGTGAATCACTACTGCGGAGAGGACTTTCGCAGCGAAGTTCATCACCATGAGGAGGACCTTCATGATGGGTTACAGCAAAAGATGATATCTCTTGCTCCTTGGTCTTCTGACCACACAGAGGGTTCCTGTGGTTCTCATCTGAAGAAGAAACTTCAAGATTGACCAAATTTTCATGAAGCAAGTCTTCATGAGGAAGTGTCTGTTGAAGACCTTCGGGATTAATGTTCCTGTTATTGGGAACTGAGGGAGTAGAATCTTGAATTCCGACAGATAAATGTCTGAGGGCTTCAAGAACTCCAGCATCGAGCAAGGCCTTGTTACAGATTGGCCTTTGATCTCCTGACTGTGCTGGGCGGATCTTTTTCTTAGATGCCTTCTTACTCGCTTTAGAAATAACTTGATGACGAAAGTGATTGCTCTGAGCAGGTGTATGTGCCTGATCAGGAAAGATGGTCAGGTTAGGCTGACGATCATCGCTCAAATCAGGTGTATGTGCCTGACTTGGTTGTCCATATGATATGGGGGAGTAGGCCCCACAACCCTCTTGGACTGGAACAGATGTGTGTGTCTGTTCCGGAGTGAATTGTTGATGTGTCACTCCACTGCTAGGGATAGATTTATGTGTCTGCCCCTGAGATGAAGCTGAAGCTGTTATGATATCTTGGCAAGCATCCAGAATATGAGCAGGAATTTGCTTCTGCTCTTTCACCATTGACAAAATATGTTTGGTGACTTCAGCCGTCGGAACAGGGATATACGTCCATTCCGGGCTTGGAGTAGGTGTATGTGCCTGCTCCTGTCCTCCTTTTCCTGTCAGTGAATCCTGACAGTACTCAAGTGTGGAGGTAGAGAGTTTAGTCTGCCTCCTGTTTGTCGTCGGAACTTTCCGACTGACTTCTCCGGGTGCTACCAAGCGAGACTGTTGGTAGACTTGATTAGTATCAGCAGGTGTATGTGCCTGCTGATTACACTTCGCCAAACGCGGTTGACGAGATCCATCATATGTAGTCAGACGAGCCTGCTGACTAACTGCTGATGTATAAGCAGGTGTATGTTCCTGCCTATGGTACTCCGCCGGAATTGCCTGGCGGGATCGGCTTGATGCTGCCAGACGAGTCTGCTGGACAGCGGGATTAAAACGAACAGGTGTGTATGCCTGCTCGTTATTTGCCACCAAGTTAGGTTGGTGGACTTCTCCGGAGATGGCAGGGATGACAACCTGCCTATTATTAACCGGATTCCGTCTCTGGTGATTCATCTTGCCTGCTCGGGTTCGAGGAACCTGAGCTGAATGCCTGGAGCCGGTACCCTCATCATGTTGAGGGTGCACTACCGCACGAGTCTGGCGGCGATTGTTGATGGGAGCCCTTGAGAAGGACTCCTGTCTCTTTGAATTAAGGTCCCGCGGGACCTGCTCATTCACTTCCTCAGAATAAGGGAGTGAATGGAAATTGCGTTCCGGGGATAACGACCCGAAACGGTTGGAGACGGTAGTCAGCACCGCCTGCTTCTTGATTGCTGGTCGCCGTTGTCCGGACGACCAGGTAGAATTGTTAACTTGGAGGGCTTGACGAGCGGCCTCCAGAGTTGGGATAGTACCGTTACGACGGTACTCCTTAACCAGTGCATTTGAAACACAGCGTTGAAGACGCCGAGTTGGTGATGTCATCCTCAGAGCGGATGACGTTCCAGCAGGAGTAGCAGCATTGGTTTTCATGGCAGCAGACCTCACAGTAGAGGTGTTCTCAGCAGCAGTATTCACAGGGGTGAATTTAAGGAAAGCCATTTTTTTGTAGGAGATCTTGAAAAAAGAGTGCCTGTTCCATATAACAGACATAATCAAGATGAATCCGGCTACTGCATCTTTTGGATGATCATATGTCAATGATTGCCTTGTTGGCCCAAGGGGCCTAACATCTAAGAAGAACATCACTTTAACTTGGTTAAGGATTCACGTCGGGTTCACCATTTTTTGTTTCGCGCGGAATCCGGGGATGACCTCCTGGACGGGAGATTCAAACGTTCCGATCGGTTTCTAACGGGTTTGTTCGTAGAACCGGAAACATCCAATGATTCCACATCCGTTTGGACCTACTTTCCAAAGGCAGGCGCTCATTAGCTTGTGGGCTAATGAGGCTTAGGAATTTGCATTGGTCGAGAGGATGGGAGGTCGGACTCATCACACCTTTTTGAGGGGAATTATTGTCTACTCCGGGACTCTCTTTATAGATTTAAGTTAAGTTCGTGAATCCTTATTACATTACCAAGTATAAAATGAGCTTTCCTTTAGTTTTAACAATCAATGATTAAATATGCAAGAAATTTAGAGAATCTTTTATATGTATTCGAGGTTCTTCATCAATATAGAATCATCTATATTTGTTTAGAGATTCTTGGTCAATGGTATCCTTCAAAACATTTATATAAAAGTCTCTTGGTCATTTTGATGACCAGGCTGGTTTTAAAGCCACTCAGTGGGGCACTTGAAGTTTATCGTCATTCAGAAGGACAGAGATTATTTCAATGTTGGGATCGAACCCATAAATGGGCTACCTACGTATCCTTTGTTTTAAAAAAGGAATCAGAACCCACGTAGTTCGAGGAATGGGATATGATGTTTTATGATTGATGGCTCAAAGATGAATGTCATAATTACTTTTACACTCTATGCTCACGTGAGTCATGCTCGGTGTGAGAAACAAGAGGTATTGGTAAAATTTAGACAATTGTGCCATAAAAGATGCAATCATAAGAATTTGTTTTGGGGCTTATGTATAGATGACTGCCCAGATAGGTGAAGGTTTAGGATTTACTTTTAGGAAGAAAAATCCATGAACAGGGTCCACAAAGTTATATGTGCTTCATGGAGATTTGAATACTCTAATCTTGGGGCTTACTCCTAAGGAGGATGCCCAAATTAGGAGGGGACTTATGATTGGGTTTTATTCCTAAAAAGGAAACCAAAATCAAAGGGAAGTTTATGACTGGTTAAGAGAAATTTTAAGAGACTTGGGGCTTACTCTTAAGAAGGATGCCCAAGGTTATGACTGAGTCTTATTCCTGAAAAGGAGACCCAGGTTAGGGGACTTGGGGCTTACTCCTGAAAAGGAAGCCCAAGGTTATGACTGAGTCTTTATTCCTGAAAAGGAGACCCAGGTTAGGGATTAAGGTTTGGGGCTTACTCCTGAGGAGGATGCCCAAGATTAAAGGACTTTGATTGGGGCTTATTCTTAAGGAAGATGCCCAAATCAAAAAGGTTTTATAACTGGGGATTATTCCTGAAAAGGAAACCCAGGTTAGGATTCTCTCATCTTAAAGGATGAGGTTGAATGAATGAACTCTCAATCTTTTATGACATAAAGATGTTTAAATCACTAGGTTTTGAGAGATATTTCACATAATTCCTTTCAGATAAGGATGTCAAATCAAGAAATCATGCCAAAAATGGCTTTGAAGAGTATCTTGAAGACTGAATCTTGAATAGGAAGAGTGAAATGGCTTAAGAGGGGTGAAAAAGGGCAAGATGGGCACCCAAAAAGATAGGGGCGCGCAAGTATTGAAGGTCGCGCAAGTCCTGCGGCGGCGCGCAAGTATTGGTCGCGCAAGTATACTTGCGCGACATAAGGGATACTTGCGCGATTTTCAACCAGAGTGGAATTACTTGAGAGACTCTTTATTAAACCCTTTCTCATCCTCTTGAGGTTCTTCCAGAAGAGGGACGCGCAAGTTATATTGAAGGAATTAAGTCGGCGCGCAAGTGTTTGATAAGTTTCAACACTTAGGCCTTCCTTCTTCCCTTTAGATCTTCCATTCTAGGTAAGAAATTACCTTAGAAGTGTTCTGGAAGCTTTGAGAAGAGACTTGGGCGTCGGGAGCTTTGATCCGAGTTTCTGGGAAGAGATCCTCTCGAATGGGGGGCCCACAGGGTCTATTTATAGGCAAAATAAGGCCCTGGGCGGTTACCGAGCGGTTACCGGGCGGTTACCACTTAGGTCGCGCAAGTCACTTGCACGACCATAAGGTGTCGCGCAAGTACTTGCACGATCACTAGGCGGCGCGCAAGTGTACTTGCGCGACCATGAGGGAACTTGCGCGACCTATGGGCAATGTTCTCCTTGTTCATCCCTTTGTCGATTTTTGATGTTTCTTCAAAGGATGAATCACTTTGAGATCAGATATTCCCTTTTCCGACCTTTAGATTCTGTGACGAAAGGAGCGTCAACAGTCACGTTCATGCTTCCCACACTCTATTTATTTGGGTCTTCATCATCTTTCACATCCAAAAGGACCCCCAAACAGCAATTATTCTAGGATCTAGGAATCTCCTGCAAATTTGGGCCAACGTCCTCAATGATCTTGAACAACAAATTGATACACGTTTCACATTGCGAATATAGTCAGTGGTGGATGATAGTTTGTTGTTCTAGGTCATATGACGTTGATGACGTGTTTTGAACATGGTCAGAAACCATCCTCCAACATTGTAACCACCACTATTGGTTCTAATTATTGGGTGTAGGGATTGATTTTGTCCTTCTATCCCTTCAAATATCAGTCAGCCTCAGGTAAGAGTGTTAGTCTGGCCGGGTTCAAACTGCCTGATCTCTTTCCCTCATTGTCGTACCATTATATGATGGGGAGGGCCTGATCCTATTCCTTGTCTCCCATGTCGATCATTTCTCATGTGGTATTAGGAGATTTGGTACGGTGATACCCACATAAAGGGTCATTTATCAATGGTTTGATCCCTATGAATTTAAACTAAAATCACCTTCATCCTCATAGAAAGATGTTAAACTGCGAACTGGATGGGACTTCTTGCATTAGATCCCTCAACCTTTTCAACCCCCATGACTATATTCTCATTTAGTATTGTATAGTGTGGTATGGGATTATGTACTCATTCACGTCAGGTTACTCTTCATGCAGTACACATTCCTCATCGAGATATCTTGCTCTCATCAACGTCATTTCCACATGACATAAAACTGCATATCATCACTCTGAACTACATTTGGATTGATTCCCATCCTCATGGGGTATGTAGGACAGCTTGAATAATTTTTTGGGTCCATCCCTATTTCAAATAAACCATTGCATTTTTCTGGCCCCCTGGAATGAGTTCCGCATGATGAGGTATATAGTGTGGTATGGGCTTACATCCTCATTCATATTGGGTTTGTAACAGCCATGCCACATACCTATTTCTCTTAAGAGCTCTTCCTCCCCCTGTTTTACACTCATCTTTTCAAGCCAGCTACTCTTGAGTTGAGCCCCTCATCACTGTTAAGTAGTTCACTAATCATCCTAGTATAACTCTGGTTGAGGGTCTGGAGTGTCAGATTATGCAGACATGTTATTGCCCATTTTCATGATTCATGTTCCCCTTCATGTGTGCTTTTATCATTTTTCACTTTCGAAAGGACCCCCGAAGGCATGGATGCTAATCCCTAGTTCCCTCATACTCTCTTGGGATAACACCCTTGGGAATTTTGAACAAATAATTGATACAAGTCCTGCATTTCAAATATATATAGTGGTCAATACTCATTTTTTTGCATCTCAGGTCACATGATAAGGATGTGTGTTTCGAACACTGTCAATAGCTATCCTCAATCATCACACCACCCTCGTCAATCCCTAAATATTAGTTTCATGATTAACAACCTTTTCCACTCCATCTTTTCCAAGTGTAATTTCAACACTCTTGGTGCTATCCCTTAGTGAGCATTTGCGTGTTAGGAGGAAAAATACAAGGTGAGGCATCATTCAGAAAATTGCATCATTTTCCCCTTTTCATGTACTCCATGTGTTGCAAAAACCTTCAATGACCTTTCTTCCCACATCAAGCATTGATCATACAGGCTTAGGGATTTAGTGGAGGATTATTCCCATTTAGAAGGGTCTCACTTCTCTATGGTCTGAGCACTAAGACAGTAAAACTAAGATCTCTCAGCATCCTTACTGCAAGACATAAAACTACACAACACTAAAAGAACTACATACATCTTGATACCCATACTCATGGGATACGTAAGAACACCCAAGAATCTTGTCCTCACATCCAGATCAGGTTCAACTAATTACATCTTCTGTTTGACCTTTTGGCCTAGACATTCATAGGATTGCATGGTGTGGCATGTATGGGATTATGTATTCATTCACATTGGGCTTGCAATTTCTACACCATGTACTCATTTTCATGGAGCTAGTCTCTCCACCATTTTTTCTAGCATGACGTTAAACCGAACCATCAGAACTATGTACAGCTTGATTCCCATCCTCATGGGATACATATAAACACCTAGAAGTTTCTTCCATGGGTTTAGCCCCATATTCTTTGTCCATTTTTGGCCCCTTTTCTTTGAGTTTTCTTCCCAATAAATGTGCATGGTGTGGTGTGGACCTTATCTTAATTCACGCCGGGTATTCTTAATCACGCCATGCACATTCCCCCCTAAAACCTTTTTTATTCTATATATGTATAAGCCATATGAATTTAAACTATGATGTCTAGTCTGACATGACATTAATCTGTTATGTATTTACTCTATGTTGTTAAAAAGCAGGGGTTGGCCCAATCGTACAACCCTAAACTATGATATTTTCATCCTAGTTGCATGAAGAAAAACAGAACTACACTGTGATGTCCTCCCAAGAGGATAGATCATGTTTGGTAGTGGTTATCCAACATACCATTTTTTTAATTCTTGTGTATGGATTGATTCCTATAGTGATGCCTGGATTCTCCTTCCAAGGTTTATCACTTCACAAAAAAACACACCCATCATAAATAAAAAACAAAATCTATCAAATACTACTACTTTTAGTGCATGGGACAAACCCACACGATAGTATTGTCCCTGGAATTGGTACCCTACCATGAAACTTCTAGAACTGCGTATGGATTTATAACCATCACCATGGGGTATGTAAGAATTTACATAAACTTTTCCTCAAACCCAAACCATTTTTCTTTTTCGATCTCTTGACTTAAAACCTCCCCAGGGATCACATGGTGTGATATGGACACCCACTATCCACATTCACATTGGGTTTTTCAATTACCACACCATGTTTCTCCCTACCTATTTTATATATATGGTCCAATCTCTAGGACCATTAAACTAAGATCTGACCATCCTTGTCACTTGATACCAAACCGCACAACATCCTCTAGAACTATGCATGGATTTATTCCCATCTTCATGGGATACAGACTAATTCCCAGAAATTTTGTCTGTAGGTCCATCCCCAAAAACATAAATCATGTTCCCCTTTTTGTTCCCTTGGCCCAAACTCCTTCAAGAGCATGTTGTGTGAAGAGTACCTTTTTGGTTCTCATTTGCATTAGGTTTTGCAACAACCACACCATGTTCCTCCCATGTCTTTTCCCAACCTGGTCTGAATTCCATGACCTTAAACTAGGATATCCCTATGGTAACTACGCATTGGGTGTGGCTACTTTTCCTCCCTGTGCACATTCCATTCAAATAGGTCCCCTCTTAGTTGTCCACTCTACAACCTTAATCTAGGAGCGTGTGACCCCTAGACCCTTGTCCTTAGAGAGGGATTAAACTCCCTATATTTGATACGTCTTATTTTCATACTCAAATGTGTCATGAAAAAGATCCCACAGTGTGGAACTTTCATATATACATTCTCTAATTTCATGTCCAAGCTCTGTGAGCCCTTTATTTGGATACCCATCCTCTTCCATGTCTGAAGGGGACCCCTTTACGGCCTGATCTCATGCCTCATTGTCTTACCTACCTTCTTAGGCCAATGCCCTTGAAGACCTCCGACAACATTTGCGACAGGTGTATTATTTCGAACATGGTCAACAATCAACCCTTATTTTTCTATCCCCATTCAAGGCTAACATGAAAAAGATATCATGTTTTGAATATGGTCAGTAGTTATCCTCTATCTTCATGCCACTATCATCATAATCTGGATCTCGGGCATCATGATTCACATTTATCCACTCCCATATGTTTACATGGAATTCCAACACACTCAGTTCTACCTCTAATGCACATGAATGTGCGTTAAGAAGGCAGGTCGGTAAGAGTGGAACATTGCTCACCTAGTGTCCCATAACTCCTAATGTGCACCTACATGCACTATGGAAATCCCATCACTACTCCTTGCTTCCCACATCGAGCACGAATCACCTTGGATTAATAGTTTTTTGTGGGGCGTGTACTGGTGAAGATGTACCACACAGGTTATTCCTCCCGCATGACGTTAAATTGGGATCCCAAAACTACATGTGGCTTGATTCTTATCCTGATGGGATACATAAGAATTCATGACCACTTTTCCTTGGGCCCAGCCTAACTTTCCCTTTTGGTCCCTTGAACTAAAAAAACATCCTCTAAGGATATGTGTATGGGATTATGTACTCTTTCAGGTCATGTTTATAGCTACCGCATCATGTAATCCATTTTGGGATCTCCCCTTTCACTCCCCATCCTACTGTATGACATTAAACTACACAAGTCCACATGTCCTCAACACATGACATGACCAGAACAAGTTTAGAATTCCCCATGTAAATTAAGGGATGCGTCAGCTTCTTCTCTAGAGAGGATTCCCCCTACCAGCATTGGTCTCTGACCACACTGTGATCAAAAACTATGTTTGGATTGATTCCCATTCTCATGGGATACATAGCAACGTCCTGGAAATTAACCTTGCACCTAACCCCATGTCCTTTAAACTATCTATATCATCCTCATCATATGTCATTTAAACTAAATTTTTAACATCCTTAATGGTATGACGTAAAACTATAGATAATTTCACATGCTTACTAGAGAGGTCATGTCAACAAGTAATTTTTATCCCTGATCATATCGATGTGTCCAGCTAATGTGTTTCCACTATGGTGGCATAATTTCATGTGTGTTGAACTCCACTCTAACCACTCATCACTCCACCCTACACGCTTTATGTGTCCTTTATTCAGACCTTCATCCTATTTCACATCTAAAAGAAGTCCCTAATAGTATGGATGCTCAGCCTATGGATCACCTAATCTTCTTTTCCAATGTTATGGAAGAAAAATGGATAACATTTCAAGTCAGTAACCATGTTTCAAACATGTTTAGTGGTTAACCCTCATTTTTCGCCAACATTTCAGGCTAAGGAAATAAGGATAATGTGTTTCAAAAATGGTCAACAGTTATCCTCCATTGTCACTACACCCCATAGGTTCCCAAATTTTTGGTGTCATAATTCACAATTTCCATTCCCCTTTGTTGGGACTGGTCCTATAGCCCCTGGCATTACCCCTCTCATGTGCTGGAACACATTGGGAAAAGGTAAATTTGACAGTTCTGAGAACATTATTCTCCAGTCAGGCCTCCTGTTTTTATGGAATATTGATTGGTTATTTATATCATAGAAGACCCAATAATGTTAGTCACTCCCACATTAATATGAGTAATGATACGATTTTCCCTTGTTTCGCGCATTAAGCACGATCCATGCAAGGTTAGGGGATGACCACTGGATGTTTCATGGATGTGATCGAGATGAAATAATCAAAAAAGACAATGTAATTCATGAACACATCCATATTTAGTAAGAAAAGGATGAAAGAGAATTTATAAGCGCACACCAATCATAACGCCCAGGGGTCGACCCCCCCCCCTCCCCCCATAGACTGGTTGACCACTTCAATGGTGCATTTCAGCTCTGCCACCCACTGACTCATGGGGTCCAGAGCCTACGGTTGCCTGCTGAGATCTTACTCTTCCTTGGAAGAAAAAGGGCATAGTTCATCATCCTCGATATGAGCATGATCCTCGTCGGTTTAGATAAACACAATTTCTTCATAGGATTTCCTCATCTGTTCTTCTACCTCACACAGATGGGGCTTCAGTCGCAATATGAGCCCTGATTGCACCTCAAGGAAAGTAGAATACTAATTCTCTCACACCCTCAAACACTATATATCATGTTTATCCTCCTGGAGCCTCTGAATATTAACAACCCTTCCCCCTTCCAACCAACACTGAGACATCACGCGTCTTCCCACACCCTCTCGACAAGATAGTCCGGAATAAGCGCATGCATGCATTAGGAATTTTCTTCTCCAGTGCATAGTTCACATAGCTGGGTATGAAGACTCCACATCTCATCTATCCATTGTGTTTGCATGGTATCCATGATAAAGTGCTTAATAATTTTTAATGATCATCGACAAACAAACTTGTTTTCCTCTTCGTCGGAAGCAGTTTCATCCTGACCTAGTAGGTTAGCGGGTTCATATGCGGGAAACTCATCCTAGAGATCAGCATCCGAATCTTCCTCAGGTTAGTCTTCATCACTATATTTCACTTTGATGATGTCTTTCATGTCAATGTTCAACTCTGTCTCACCCGTAATATCTTCTGCCTCCCATCGGCCATTCATAGGGAACTATGGCTTGGTTAGTTGGGCAGTCAACGTGATAGGGAGAGTGTTTCTGATGCTTTCATCGGGGTGTGCACATCCGTCTGTTAGGACATGCTTTTGTTGCCCCGCATTCCTGCTTTCCAAAGGTAGGTAGCATCTGCTCCTTATTCAACAATGTCTGCTCCTTGATCGAAATGGGATGATGGGATGTCAGTTCTTCCTTCAATGGATTCCTCCTTAGAGCTCGTCACCTAGTCCGGGTCTCCCTTATAGATTTAATACATGTTCATGAATCTCGTTCCTGGTGCCATATCTTCATGGATGATGGTTAATTAAACTACTTTTATGAGGAAATTCCATGGGGTCCTGACATGGTAGCAACCTTCGGTCAGAGTAGATGACAACATTAGGCATGTCGGGTCATCTCAGGATGGGTGGACATTGGGGAACCTGTGTTCATCCTCATAAGAGGGCATCTCAATGGTGCAGAACCTGAGGCATCCCACGTCAAATGTGGGGAATCATATTCCATAGGCATGTATCTAAGTTTTTCCTCAGCTTCCCATATTTAACACATGGTATTCCGTGAGTTTAACGTCTAGAGGAGACGGTTACACCAAGAGCGTGTCTTCTGAGGTTTTTGTCAGCTTCCCATGTTTAACACAGGGTATGCCACAAGTTTAACATCTTGCGGAGACAGTTATGCCAAGGGAATGTCTTCTGAGGTTTTCCTTAGCTTCCCTTATTTAACACAGGGTATGCTGCAAGTTTAAT
Source organism: Viscum album (assembly GCA_963277665.1). Taxonomy (NCBI): domain Eukaryota; kingdom Viridiplantae; phylum Streptophyta; class Magnoliopsida; order Santalales; family Viscaceae; genus Viscum; species Viscum album. The sequence goes on along the minus strand of OY728130.1, from coordinate 721,971,731 downwards.
GTTTTGCGGAGATGGTTACACCAAGGGTGTGTCTTCTGAGGTTTTCCTCAGCTTCCCATGTTTAACACAGGGTATGCTGCGAGTTTAACGTCTTGCGGAGACAGTTACGCCAAGGGCGTGTATTCTGAGGTTTTCCTTAGCTTCCCATGTTTAACACAGGGTATTCCACGAGTTTAACGTCTTGCGGAGATGGTTACTGCAAGGGCGTGTCTTCTAAGGTTTTCCTTAGCTTCCCATGTTTGACACGGGGTATGACGCAAGTTTAACGTCTTGCAGAGATGGAATGAGAGTGATCAGAACGCCCCATAGAGATGGTGCAGATTGGTACATCCCAAGGAGGGAACACTTGGTATATGAATGGATCAGAACGCCCAATGAGGACCGATCCAAGGTGTTGTGCCCTATGTAGGGGAGATGTCACACCATAATGGTTGATCTAAACACCACTGACGATGGATCAGGGAGAGTGCACCCCAAAATGGGGGACACTAGGGTTTACCATTGGATGAGATTGAGCCTCATGGAGGTTTCCTATGTACCCTGTATAGAGGACAGGGATCAAAACCCATGTAGTTCGAAGGGGTGATGATCTGGGGTGTACACAAAGGACATCGAACCAGAGACATGCTGGGGATTACACATGGTTAGCATCCCAGGTGCCACAAAGAGTGGTGCTAGGATGAATGGCATGATCTCACCTGAATGTGGCGGCCCAGGTAAGAATCAGGATGGGTGGTGGATGGATTAATGAAATATAGGGGGAATGAAATGGGACCATCCCAAGGGCGACGATGTAGTTGGGATTGAGCCTCAAAGAGGATTCCTATGTATCCACGTGGCAGGGAATAAAAGTCTACATAGTTCAATGGTATGGGGCTTACGCAAGGGTACTGCCCATGTGACACTATGGAGCGACAATGGTGGATGGGGCTTATGCTCTGAGGCGGCCCAAAATGATGTATGTATGGGGTTTATGATCTGAGACGACCCCTGGTTGTATGGGGCTTACACTCTAAGGCGGCCCAAGGTGGTATGAGGCTTACACTCTGAGGCAGCCCACGGTGGTATGGGGCTTACTCTTTGAGGCGGCCCATGGTGGTTGGTGAACTGACGTGAAGGGGGTCAGAACGACCGATTGGTGGGCTTGAACCTCATGGAGGCTTCCTACGTATCCCTGTGTTAGGGAATCAATGTCCATGTAGTTCGGGATGGATTGGGGGTTACGCAAGGGTGTTGCCCTTGTGCTGCTATGGAGCAACAATGGTGGATGGGGCTTACGCTCTGAGGTGGCCCATGGTGGTATGTGGCTTACTCTCTGAGGCGGCCCAAGGTGGTATGGGGCTTACACTCTGAGGCGGCCCACAGTGGTATGGGGCTTACACTCTGAGGAGGCCCATGGTGGTATGGGTCTTATACTCTGAGGCGACCCATGGTGGTATGGGGATTACACTATGAGGCAGCCCATAATGATGGATGGATGAGGCTTATGCTCTGAGGCGGCCCATAATGGTTGGTGAACCGATGTGAGGAGGTCGGAACGACCGGTTGGTGGGTTTGAACCTCGTGGAGGCTTCCTACGTATCCACGTGGCAGATAATCAAAGTCCACTTAGTTCGGGATGGTATGGGGCTTACGCAAGGGTGCTACCTATGTGCCGCTATGGAGCGGCAATGGTGGATGGGGCTTACGCTCTGAGGCGGCCCACGGTGGTATGGGGCTTACGCACTGAGGTGGCCCATGGTGGTTTGGGGCTTACCATCTCAGGCGGCCCACGGTGGTATGGGGATTACGCTCCGAGGTGGCCCATGGTGGTTGGTGAATCGACGTGAAGGGGGTCTAAATGACCGATTGGTGGGCTTGAACCTCATGGAGGATTCCTACGTAACCCCATTGTAGGGAATCAAAGTCCACGTAGTTCGGGATGTATTGGGGCTTATGCAAGGGTGATACCCGTGTGCCGCTATGGAGTGGCAAGGGTGGATGGGTCTTACGCAAGGGCAGCCCATAATGTCTTCCTCATGTCTCGGCATGAGGGCATCCCAACTCACTAGTGGGTTGAGGTAATACCCTATCTGTTAGTGCACAAGAGGGATAATGCCAAGGGCATTGGAATCAGTCTGAACAAAATGAGATGAAAAGTGTGAATCACATGCCCGACATTCAGAATGCGGTGAGGGTGGCGTGGTGATGGAGGATAACTATTGACCATGGAAGAAACGCAACATCCATATCACGTTATCCAGAAATGAGGACAAACAAACTAGGGTCGTCTGCTGACTGTGTTCGAAACACAGTACCTGACTCAAAGTTTTGTCCAAAGTCTTCTGTGGCATTGGCCTAGGATAGCTGGCGTACCATAGGTCAATCATCCATACTTTTACAGTAGGCAGACTAGAGTTCAATCATCCATACAATTATAGTAGGTGGACCAAAGGTCTGTCATCCATAATGTTATAACAGGAGGACCATAGGTCAATCATCCATACTGTTACAGTAGGCGGAACAAAGGTCTATCTTCCTTACTATTACAGCAGGCAGACCACAGGTCAATCATCCATACTGTTAGGGGGTCCCTTGAGACATGGAAGTGGATGAAGATCCGAATGAAGGACACGCAAAGCGTGAGGTGGAGTGATGGAGTGTTTGAATAGATTCCAATGCTCTTGAAGGTATGACACTATGATCATGGCATAATGCATCTTATACTTGGAGCATAAGGCATCTCTTATTTGGAAAAAGAGGCATCCTATTTTTGAAACACATGGATTACTACCATTTAAAGTCATGTAGATAGGACTATTGGAATCTTATGATAGGAGCATAAGGCATCTCTTGTATAGGGCAAGAGGCATCCTATCATTTGTTAGATAGGGAGTACTACAGTTTATAGTCTTTTATATAGGATTGTTGGCATCTTATTATAGGAGCATAAGGCATCTCTCGTATAGGGCAAGAGGCATCCTATCATTTGTTAGATAGGGAGTACTACAGTTTATAGTCATGCAGATAGGACTGTTGGCATCTTATGTTAGGAGCATAAGGCATCTCTCGTATAAGGCAAGAGGCATCCAATCATTTGTTAGATAGGGAGTACTACAATTTATAGTCAAGTAGATATGACTGTTGGCATCTTATGCTAGGAGCATAAGGCATCTCTCGTATAGGGCGAGAGGCATCCTTTCATTTGTTAGATAGTAAGTACTACAGTTTATAGTCATGTAGATAGGACTACTGGAATATTATAGTAGGAGCATAAGGCATATCTCGTATGGGGAAAGAGGCATCCTATCATTTGTTAGATAGGGAGTACTACAGTTTATAGTCATGTAGATAGGACTGTTGCCATCTTATGCTAGGAGCATAAGGCATCTCTCGTATAAGGTGAGAGGCATCCTATCATTTGTTAGATAGGGTGTACTACAGTTTATAGTCATGTAGATATGACTATTGGCATCTTATGCTAGGAGCATAAGGCATCACTCGTATAGGGCCAGACGCATCCTATAATTTGTTAGATAGGGAGTACTACAGTTTATAATCATGTAGATAGGACTGTTGGCATCTTATGCTAGGAGAATAAGGCATCTCTCGTATAGGTCTAGAGTCATCCTGTAATTTGTTAAAGAGGGATTACTACTGTTTAAATACATGTAGATAGGACTGTTGGCATCTTATGCTAGGATCATAAGGCATCTCTCGTATTGGTCAATATGTATCCTATCATTTGTTAGATAGGGAGTACTACATTTTATAGTCATATAGATAGGACTGTTGGAATCTTATGTTAAGAGCATAAGGCATATCTTGTATAGGTCAAGAGGCATCCTATCATTTGTTAGATAGGGATTACTACTATTTAAAGTCTTGTAGATAAGACTGTTGGCATCTTATGCTAGGAGCATAAGGCATCTCTTGTATAGGGAAAGAGGAATCCTATCATTTGTTAGATAGGGTGTACTACAGTTTATAGTCATGTAGATAGGACTGTTGGCATCTTATTCTAGGAGCATAAGGAATCATGCATATAGGGCAACAGTAATCCTATCATTTATAAGATAGGGAGTACTACAGTTTATAGTCATGTAGATATGACTGTTGGAATCTTATGCTAGGAGAATAAGGCATCTCTCGTATAGGGAAAGAGGCATCCTATCGTTTGTTAGATAGGGAGTGCTATAGTTTATAGTCATGTAGATAGGACTATTGGCATCTTATGCTAGGAGCATAAGGAATCTCTCGTATAGGTCAAGAGGTATCCTATCATTTGTTTGATAGTGATTACTACAGTTTAAAGTCATGTAGATAAGACTATTTCAATCTTATGCTAGGAGCATAAGGCATCTCTCATATAGGGCAAGAGGCATCCAATCATTTGTTAGATAGGAAGTACTACAGTTTATATTCATGTAGATAAGAATGTTGTCATCTTATGCTAGGAGCATAAGGAATCTCTCGTATAGGGTGAGAGGCATCCTATCATTTGTTAGATAGGGATTACTACCGTTTAACGTCATGTAGATAGGACTGTTGGCATCTTATGCTAGGAGCATAAGGCATCTCTCATATAGGGAAAGAGGCATCCTATCATTTGTTAGACAGGGAGTACGATAGTTTATATTCATGTAGATAGGACTCTTGTCATCTTATTCTTGGAGCATAAGCCATCTCTCATATAGGGCTAGATGAATCCTATCATTTGTTATATAGGGAGCACTACAGTTTATTGTCATGTAGATAGGACTGTTGGCATCTTATGCGAGAAGCATAAGGCATCTCTCGTATAGGGAAAGAGGCATCCTATAATTTGTTATATAGTGAGTACTACAGTTTATAGTCATGTAGATAGGACTATTGGAATCTTATGCTAGGAGCATAAGGCATATCTCATATAGTGCAAGAGGCATCCTATCATTTGTTAGATAGGGAGTACTATAGTTTATATTCATGTAGATAAGACTGTTGCCATCTTATTCTAGGAGCATAAGGCATCTCTCATATAGGGCAAGAGGCATCCTATCATTTGTTAGATAGGGAGTACTACAGTTTATACTCATGTAGATAGGACTGTTGCCATCTTATACTAGGAGCATAAGGTATCTCTCATATAGGGCAAGAGGCATCCTATAATTTGTTAAATAGGGAGTACTACAGTTTATAATCATGTAGATAGGACTGTTGTCATCTTATTATAGGGGCATAAGGCATCTCTTGTATAGGGAAAGAGGAATCCTATCATTTTTTAGATAGGGAGTACTACAGTTTATAGTCATGTAGATAGGACTGTTGGCATCTTATGCTAGGATCATAAGGCATCTCTCGTATAGGGCAAGAGGCATCCAATCATTTGTTATATAGGGAGTACTATAGTTTATAGTCATGTAGATAGGAATGTTTCCATCTTATGCTAGGAGCATAAAGCATCTCTCGTATAGGGAAATAGGCATCCTATCATTTTTTAGATAGGGAGTACTACAGTTTATAGTTATGTAGATAGGATTGTTGGCATCTTATGCTAGGAGGATAAGGCATATCTCTTATAGGGAAAGAGGCATCCTATCATTTGTTAGATAGGGAGAACTACAGTTTATAGTCATGTAGATAGGTCTATTAGCATCTTATGCTAGGATCATAAGGCATATCTCATATAGGGCAAGAGGCATCTGATCATTTGTTAGATAGGGAGTACTACATTTTATAGTCATGTAGATAGGACTGTTGGCATCTTATGCTAGGAGAATAAGGCATATCTCATTGTTTCCTTTGGAATTGGGGATGACCTCATTGATTGAAGGATCAAACATTCTAATTGTTTTCTAATGGGTTTGTTCGTCGAACCGGAGACATCCAATGATTCCATATCCATTTGGACCTACATTCCAAAGGTAGGCCCTCATTAGTTGTGGACTGATGAGGCTTAGGAATTTTCATTGGTCGAGAGGATGGGAGGTCGGACTCATCACACCTTTTTGAGGGGAATTATTTTCTACTCTGGGACTCTCTTTATAGATATAAGAAATGTTTGTGAATCCTTATTACATTACCAAGTATAAAATGAGCTTTCCTTTAAATCTGACAATCAATGATTGATATGTAGGAAATTTAGAGAATCTTTTATATGTATTAGAGGTTCTTCTTCGATAGAGAATCATCTGTATTTTTAGAGATTATTAGTCAATGGTATCCTTTAACACAGAAAAGTCACTTGGTTATTATGATGACCATACTGGTTTTAAAACCACTCAGTGGGGCACTTGAAGTTTATTGTCATTCAGAAGGACATGGATTATTTCAGAGTTGGGATCGTACCCGTTGTTGGGATACCTGTGTATCCTTTTTTTTGAAAAGTAATTAGAACCCACGTAGTTTCAGTAAGGGAGTTTTATTTTTATGCATGATTTATGGCTCAAATAAAGATTTCATGATTAATTTTACACTCTATGCTCACGTGAGTCTTGCTCGGTGTGAGAAACAAGAGTTATTGGTGAAACCAGACAATTGTGCCACGAAAGATGAAATGATGTGGGGCGTATGTATGCATTACTACCCAAAATAGATGAGGATTAAGATTTACCTCAGGGAATAAATCCAGGAACAAGGTCCATAAAGGTATATATACTTCATGTAGATTTGGGTACTCTAACTTGGGGCTTACTCCTAAGGAAGATTCCCAAATTAGGAGCGGACTCATGGTTGGGTTTTACTCCCCAGAAGGAAGCCCATATCAAAATTAAATTCAGACTGGTTAAGAGAAATTAAGACTGGGGGTTACTCCTGAGAAGGAGGCCCAGGTTAAGGGACTAGAAAAAATTAAGGGACTTTGGGCTTACTCCTAAAGAGGATGCCCATATTTGAAACTGGGGATTACTCCTGAAAAGGAAGCCCGAGTTAAGAGAATTATGGTTGGGGATTACTCCTGAGGAGGATTCCCAAATTAGGGGACTCGGACTTGGGGCTTAATCCTAAAGAGGATGCCCAAATTAAATGAGAATTTGGACTGGGTCTTATACCTGAAAAGAAGGCCCAAATCAATGATTCTCTCATCTTAGAGGATGAGGTTGAATGAATGAACTCTCTAACTTTTGTGATATAAAGATGTGAAAAATCACTAGTTTTTGAGAGATGTTCCACGGAACGCCTTTCAGATAAGGAATTCAATCAAGAAAACATGCCATAAATGGCTTTGAAGAGTGTCTTGAAGACTGAATCTTGAATAAGAGAGGTGGAATGACATAAGAGGGGGTAAATGGGCAGGAAGGGCACCCAAAAATAGAAGGGCGCGAAAATCCTGGTAGGCGCACAGGTACTGTGTGGGTGCACAAGTCCTGGGCGCGTAGGTATACCTACGCAGCACATGTGTACTTGCGCGATTGTTAACCAGTAGGGCAATACTTGGGCGATCCTTGACCAAAGCCTTTAGAATTATCCCAAGGTACTTCCAGAATATTGGCACACAAGTTTCAATGAGTAGGTAAGGTAGCACGCAAGTGTGTCCATTTCCCTTAAGGGTAAAATACTTAGGCGCGCAAGTGTTAGTGAATTCTAACACTTAGACCTTATTCCTCTTGTTTAGACCTTCCATTCTAGGTAAACAATTACTTCAGAAGTGTTTGGAAGACTTGAAGAAGAGACTTGGGCGTTCAGAGCCCTGTATCTGAATTCTTGAAAAATTCTTCTTTCAAATGGGAGCCCACCGGGGTATTTATAGGTTGGAGAAGACCTTGGGCGATTTTCAAAGAGGGTGCGCAAGTCACCTGCGCTCCCATTTGGGCGGCACGCAAGTCTACTTGCACGACCATGCTAGAACTTGCGTGACTGATAAGGAATGTTCTCCTTGTTCATCCCTTTCTATTTTTTTGATGTTTATTCAAAGGATGAATATTCATTATTGAGGTATTTCCCTTTTCATTTTGTTTAGACTCTATGACGAAAAAGGACCATCAAAAAAAGTCCCCCCTCAGAGTTGGATCCAAGAAAGGAATGAGGATTTGACTTTGAGGAAAATGAGAAACAAAAGGAAGTTAGGGCGCGCAGGGTATGGCACACAAATGGGCTTCGAGCGCACATGGTCCGGCGCGCAGGGGTACGACCTCGTCTATAAATATATGGCCTCAATTTGAAAAAATCACCCAACTCTCACTTGTTTGGTTTTCTCTTGGCGCATAGGTGGACTCCCGTCTTTCGCTCGTCCGTGCTTCTTGTTTATTGTGTCGCTTTTCTGTTAAGGTATTTGGACTTGTGCGGTGATACTTTTGCGCCCAATACTTGTGTGACCGAAGGAAACTTGCGCGCTAACTATGGGACTTACGTGCCTAAATTCCTTAGCCAATTTTTCAATCTCCTTCAAAAATTTTATGAAAAATTAACTTGCTTTAAGAGTTAATTATTCAACTTTTGTGAAGATCCAATGGCTCCCAAGAGAATCGGAATGGATAATGAACTGGAAAGCAAAAGAATTGATGATAGGATAGACAACGTTGGCCATAATTACTATATCGTCTGTGAAATTACTCTACCAGAATTAGCCAAGTACTTGAAAAAGAATCATATTAATTTCCTGCACAGCATCTATCTGCCTCTGTAAGTCCATGGTCATCTGCTAGATGTCAATATTCCAGAGGCAAAGAACTATCTTCCACATTCCTGGTTTCAGTTATATACTAACTTTTCTTCAGAAAATGTCTCAATCGTCGGAACATTTTCTAATTCTGGAAAAGTAAAGAAAGCATATATAATGCATCATAGCTCGTGTGCACCAGATCTGAAACCTCAAAAACTTGAGCTGCATCCACATTGTTATCCCCCAATCTTTCGAAATTCTAAGATGGATCAATCCAAAGGCTGGAAAGAGAAATTGGAATTCTGTTCTGGAGGAGGGATGAAGCCAACTGGGATGTGGGATTATTGGGTGCGACAAACTTGTGAAGAGTTTGTCGAGGATCTAAAGGAAGCTATAATTTATGAAGCTATCTGGGCTGGGTAGACGTATGTTTATAGGAATGATAATTTTGCACCGGAGTTGCTTAGCCTCTAGAGCCCAAAAACTAATTCTTTCTGTCTGACCCATGGAGAAGTTGGCATTAGTTTGTGGGATGCCTACAAGAACTCAAGGGTTCCAATTTTGGGTGATATGTGTGATGAATTCATCCCTCCAAAGGCATCCTTGAATGATCCGGAGAAGACTCCGAATTTGGTTCAAGAATTATTGAAGATTTATCATAAGATCAAAATATCAAAGACTTAAAAGACTCATTCTAGAAGGGATACTCATCCAGAGGAATGGATGGATATGTTTCTCAAGAAGAAGAGGGAAAAGGGGCCCACCTATACTCGTTATACTAGCTGCCCTAGAGAGGATAAGAGAGGTGCTCCTGACACATTCTGGCCGACTCTGGAAGCAGGAGAGTTTGAGAAATGGGGGTATGAATTGAATCATAAAATCCCAGAGAAGACCCTTTTGGATGGATTTTTAGCCTTATGACTTAGTGCCTATCTTTTTCCAGTCAGAGATTCAAAGGGAGGCGTCAGGCCCAGGACCTTCGTTTTGGCAGCCAAGTTGGTTGAGAGGAAGATGGGGTTGGCTACCCTAGTTTTGGAAAATATTCACAGGAGCTTACTCCATGTCTATATGGGTAAGTCTTCTTTGAGATTAGTGGGACCAGTCCATGTTTTATGGGGATGGATCGCCCCTCACTTCCGGACATATGCTTTTCAGAATGGAATACAGATTCCTGGAAGTTCTTTCAGGCCGTCTGTTTAGGCCTTCTCTAGTGTTTGTCCTTTGTCTCTCAAGGATTATGATATTAGGACAAGTATGGGTATGCATAAAGAATTCCACTTCTTTCCCTACGGAAATCCGCCGACATGGAGATTTGTTGATGATGGATAAGCTAGCTTGGAATAGAGGTCTTACATGCTGGCCTGTAGAGATGGTGTGCTGGCCACCAGAATTGATGGGGAAATTATATGTGAGGCCTATGCTCCATATCGATTTGCACGCCAATTCAAGTGTCAGCAGACAACTGTTGTATCTCCTCTAGTGCATGTCAGGTCAGAGAAACATCCAATGGTTTCCCGACAACTATGGTTGCTAATGGCCATGAAAAGGACTGGGGTAGTTTTTGACTTACCAGATGTTGAAGCGGTAAGTAACTTGTCCATATGGTATGCTGAAAACTGGGTAGCATCATATCCTGAGGAAATATTGAATAAACCTGTTTACCGGGTAGGGAAGAAGAAGAGAACCATTGAGAAAGAAACAATTCAGGTGCCAGGTGATTCTTCCACTCCTGAAGCTGTTTCACCAAGTTCTTCAACTGAGGCTGATTCATCATATTCTCAGGAGATACAACATGTGTCAAAGTGGCCACATGCAGTATATAATCCTCCTGTCAGAATCAAGAGAGCCACTCCATCAACTCCTGGTGAGTTACTTTATTGAGGCAATTTAATTGCTAGTAACTTTATAGAGTAACAAGTTTTCATTCTATTTTTATAGTTGCAGGAGTTAGAATGAAATTAAAATCCAAGGTTATAGGACCCTCTTCGCAGCGTTCTAGTACAGCTGAATATCTATGACCAGAGGCCATCCAGACATGGCGGGATGTATACTGTGATACTGAAACAATCTGGCTGGAGCTATGTGAAGGGATACATCTTCCTAGAATAGGGACTCTTCAGGCTCCTGAAAATATTCATTTCAAGGATAACCCTGATGAAGTAAGAGCCTATGTCAAAGAGTTGAGGACCTATATTTATGTCATTGATGATTCTATCCCTATCACCAAGCGGGTGAAGGAAATGATGGATCACGGTGCCACTGATGAGGAGTGGCCTGAGTACGTGGCTCTTGAAGATGTAACTTTTCTTTCCTTGTTTACTTTGCAACTCGTTTTCAGTCAAATCTTTGTTAATAAAGGAAATTAATTTCTTTATCCTACAGCTTGCATGGAAAGGAACTACTGAAGTTCCTTCACCACAGTATAACCCTGGTGGTACTTCCATTGGGGCTGCTACTGAATCTCCCTGTGAGTCGGGAAAGATATATCTGAGCAAGTAAGCCATGAATGAAGAGTTGGACATGTCCCTCCATTATCCAATTCAAGTGCCTATAAAGGGGACTATCGATACTCCCAAAAATCCAAAGAAGAAAAGGCATCGGAGGAATAAGTCCACAACTAAACGTTTTATTAGTAGTGGTAAGTCCTTCAGATAATCATGATTCTTAAACCATAAAAATATTGCTCATTTTCCTTGGGATTGTAGGGGATTCTTCAATTTCCCCTCTGAGGGAAAGGACTGATCCTCCTTTGAGGACCACAGAGGGTGATGTGGAACAATTGCAAATTCAGGCTGACTTGGCTGCTCCTGGAGAAGAGCCAGCATCTATTCCCAGTATCCCTCCTGCTACTGTTGAATGAAGAGAAGAACCTACTGCTGGTAAGTTAACAGTGCTTCATAAAATGTTGAATGAAACATTGATTGACTTCCATTCTATGATATTTTAGGTATAACACCTACACCAGAATCATTGGCGTCCGTGGAAACTGAATCTTCCATCCTTCCTGAAGAAGCTATCCAGGGTCAGGGACTGCAGGATGAAGGTTTCCAAGAAGACATATCAAATGCTCCCACTGGTGAGACTAACTAGGATTATGAAATATCCTTGGATGAAATGACGAATCTTGGCATGTCTTTCGAAGAATCGTTTGATCATGCTAAGTTATCATGTGATTTAGAAGATCTTGGACGTGAGTTTTATCCTTCGTTCGGTAAATTTTCTTATAATTTACACTTCTAATCATGACTGAAAATAATATACAGTTCCATCCAAAGAATCTGCTGAACTGTCAATGCCTGAAGAGGGTGTGGACATTGATGTCAACCCTACCATTGCAGAAACATTATCTCAAATGGAGCTAAACCTAGTAAACCCTCTTGAGACCCATCTTGAAGATCCTGTTGAAACTGGGAAAGATGGGGAGGAGTCTACTCAAGCTGTTGATCTACTGTTAGGTAATGATTGTACTGAGTTTTCAAGATAGACAACCAACTTTCATTGTTCTATAAAACTAATCATACTTTTACTTGATCAAATAGGGCCATCAACTTTAATGGATAGATCTGGATGTGAAGTCTCAACTTCTACCCAAACAGTAGTAGAAGGTGAAGCAACCAGGGTCAGGGGGAAGGAGCAGAACATGGCACTTCCTTAAGTTCATTAATCCCAGATTACATGCCCCCTGTGATGATGATGTCGAATCAGACCCAAAGGTACTTAAGGCGCTCAGCTTTTCACGATGCAAGGCATGGAACAACATATGGAAAATCATATCTGAGGTGCCTTTAGAAGAGCCATCATCAAAGATCCATCGATTATCATACCTGTTCATCATGCTAGGAATTGGAAGTTCTGGATATCAAGAGATCCATACCGCAGTGAAACAGGTCATCTTAAGAAGGGAGCAGGAGAAGAATTGCCGTGAAGAACTGACCAGGGTAAAGCTGTCAGTCAACATCAGTGAATTTGAGGCTGTGGTATCCTAAGCTGAGGCAGACTATGCTGCCAAGATGAAGGAGCTGAATCATAAGATCAAAGATAAAGTAGTCCAGCAGATGCACCTTCATCAAAAGTTATATGCCGTTACTTGGTAACTTGAGCAACTCAATAATTTTCTATAGGGAGCTCAAACGAATTGTATGAAATCCATTGAAGATGCCAAGAAATCACTCCATCAGGCTCAAAAGAGTGAAGTTTTTCGAGTGCATGAGCTTCAAGTAGTTGCTGATAAAGCTCGAGATGTTGTTCATCAAGTGAAGACTTACGTTGACAGCCTCTTGTAATTTCCTGGAAAAGAGAAGAGTCTCCAATCTATGGACATCCTTCTAATATCTTGTACATCAAATGGAAAGAATGCTTTCATCTTCAATCACTTGTGCATGTATTTTTCTGCTACCTTCTTTAAATTTTACCTAAGCCAATGGGTCTAGTAAGCATAGTTTGATTTTTACTAGGACTATTATAAATAACCCTACAAACTTTGAATCTTTTAATTGATCAATATTACCTAAATCATACAAAATGTATGTTTAGTGAGCTAGAACTTGACTTTTATTCAGATTTCCCTTTTCTTTTGTGGGAAGCTTAAAGTCATGCACGTCATACATGAAGAGACTAATGTTTAAGGTCGAAATAGCTTTGACCGAAATGGATTAAAATCGACTCAATTATTTGAAAACTTATATAAAAATATTTTACCACACTCAAGTATGAAGGAAAACTTGTAAACTATGACTTAAGAAATTTTGAATCTGAGGAATGATATGAAAAAGGGATAAAAGTAATTAGAAGAATTAGTTTCCAAGAATGAATTTACCATTATTTAAAAAACCCGTTAGGGGGTTGAATTATGCAGGGCCACCTAAGGGCATTAGATGCATAGTCAAATAAATAGCATCTTTTTGTAGAAAGGTCTGTTATGTAGACTACTTATGCAAGACCACTTAAGGGCACATGTGTTAACGCTCCTTTTTGTCACATTGTCTAGAAGAATGGAAAGGGAAATGACTTAGCACATATTGATTCATCCTTTGAAGAAAACATCAAAAATCGACAAAGGCATGAACAAGGGATCAAGAGCACATGTGCCGTGCAAGTTATATCACTGCCGTGCAAGTCTACTTGCGCGACGCATGATGGTCGCGCAAGTGACTTGCACGACCTACGTGATAGTCGCTCAGGGTATTATCCTGCCTATAAATAGACCATGTGGGCCCCACATTTGGGGGAGGATTTTTTCCAGAAACTCAGATTTGAGCTCCCGGCACCCTAGTCTCTTCTCAAAGCTTTCAGAACACTTCTAAGGTAATTTCTTACCTAGAACGGAAGATCTAAAGAGGGGGAGGAAGGCCTAAGTGTTGAAACTCATCAACACTTGCGCGCAGAGGTGGCCATCCCTTAAGGGAAATGGCCACACTTGCATGCCGCATTACTCCTTCAATAGAACCTGCGCACCCCTCTATTAGAAGAACCTCAAGAGGATTCTAATGGCCTTAACCTAAAGTCACTCAAGTATTACCCTGCTGTGTGAACACCGCGCAAGTACCCAATGTGTCTGTTGACTCTCCTTTTTCATCACAGAGTCTAAATATTGGAAAAGGGGAATATCTTAGCTCAAATTGATTCATCCTTTGAATAAAATATCAAAAATTGGAAAAGGGATGAACAAGGAGAAGATTGACCATAAGTCGCGCAAGTTTCCTCATAGGCACACAAGTCCACTTGCGCGGCGCATTATGGTCGCGCAAGTGACTTGCACGACCTAAGTGATAACCACCCGGGGTCTTCTCCTGCCTATAAATAGACCCTGTGGGCCCCCCATTCGAGGGAGGATTTTTTCCAGAAACTCATATTTGAGCTCCCGGCTCCCTAGTCTCTTCTCAAAGCTTCCGGAACACTTCTAAGGTAATTTCTTACCTAGAACGGAAGATCTAAAGAGGGGGAGGAAGGCCTAAGTGTTGAAACTCATCAACACTTGTGTGCCTAGGTGGCCAGCCCTTAAGGGAAATGGACACACTTGCGCGCTGCCTTACTCCTTCAATAGAACATGCGCGCCCCTCTCCTGGAAGAACCTCAGGAGGATTCTAAAGGCCTTAACCAAAAGTCGCTCAAGTATTACCCTGATGTTTGAACACCGCACAAGTACCCAACATGTCGCGCAGGTATACCTGCACGACCAAGACTTCCGTGCCCACGCAGTACCTGCGCGCCTACCAGGACTTGCGCGCCCCTACCTTTTTGGGTGCCCTTCTTGCCCATTTTCTTCCTCTTGAGCCATTCCACCTTTCCTATTAAAGATTTAGTCTTCAAGACACTCTTCAAATCCATTTATGGTGTGATTTCTTGATTTGAATTCTTTATCTGAAAGGAATTCTGTGGAATATCCCTCAAAACATAGTGATTTACACATCTTTATGTCACTAAATAATGAGATTTCATTCATTCAACCTCATCCTTTAAGATGAGAGAATCCAATATTGGGCCTCCTTTTCAGGAGTAAGTCCCAGTCATAATTCCAATACTGGGCCTCCTTTTCAAGATTAAGTCCCAGTCATAATTCCAATACTGGTCCTCCTTTTCAGGAGTAAGTCCTAGTCATAATTCTCAAATCTGGGCATCCTCCTTAAGAGTAAGCCCCAAGTCCTCATTAACCTAGGCCTCCTTTTCAGGAGTAAGCCCCAGTCATAATCATTAAACTGGGCCTCTTTTTCTGGATTAAGCCCCAGTCATAATCATTAACCTGGGCCTCCTTTTTAGGAGTAAGCCCCAGTCGTAATCATTAAACTAGGCCTCCTTTTCAGGAGTAAGCCCCAGTCATAATCATTAACCTGGGACTTCTTTTCAGGAGTAAGCCCCAGTCATAATCGTTAACCTAGGCCTCCTTTTCAGGAGTAAGCCCCAATCCCCTAATTTGGGCATCCTCCTCAGAAGTAAGCCCCAAGTCCCTTAATTTTCAAATCCATTTAGCATGGGCCTCATCCTTAGGAACAAGCCCCAGTATTAATTTCTCTTAACTAGTCATAATTCCTTTTGATTTGGGATTCCTTTTAAGGATTAAAACCCAATCATAAGTCCCCTCCTAATTTGGGCCTCCTTTTCAGGAGTAAGCCCCAGGTTAGAGTATTCAAAATCTCCATGAAGCACATATACCTTTATGGACCTTGTTCCTGGATTTCTTCCCTGAAGTAAAATCCTAATCTTCATATATCTGGGCAGTCATACATACATTAGCCCCACATTATTTATTATGATTTCATCTTTCATGGAACAATTGTCTAATTTTTACCAATACCTCTTGTTTCTCACACCGAGCATGACTCACATGAGCTTAGAGTGTAAAAGTAATTATGAAATCCTTCTTTGAGCCATCAATCATAAACATTATACTCCCTTACTCGAACTACGTGGGTTCTGATTACTTTTCCAAAACAAAGGATACATAGGTACCCCATCTGCAGGTTCGATCCCAACTCTAAAATAATCCATGTCCTTCTGAATGACAATAAACTTCAAGTGCCCCACTGAGTGGCTATGAAACCATCATGGTCATCATAATGACCAAGAGACTTTTATATAAATATGCTGAAGGATACCATTGACCAAGAATCTTTAATAAATATAGATGATTCTCTATCGATGAAGAACCTCAAATACATATAAAAGATTATCTAAATTTCGTACATATTTTATCATTGATTGTAAGATCTAAAGGAAAGCTCATTTTATACTTGGTAATATAATAAGGATTCACGAACATAACTTAAATCTATAAAGAGAGTCCCGGAATAGACAATAATTCCCCTCAAAAAGGTGTGATGTGTCCGACCTCCCATCCTCTCGACCAATGCAAATTCCTAAGCCTCATCAGTCCACAAACTAATGAGAGCCTACCTTTGGAAAGTAGGTCCAAATGGATGTGGAATCATTGGATGTTTCTGGTTCTATGAACAAACCCTTTAGAAACCGATCGGAACATTTAAACCTCCCATCAAGAGGTCATCCCTGAATTCCGAGGGAAACAAAAATGGTGAACCCGACGTGAATCCTTAACCAAATTAAAAAATGATGTTTTACCTATTTTTTAGGCCCCTATTTAAACTCAATGAGAGGGCCAACAAGACAATCAATAACATATGTGCTCATCCAAAAGATGTAGTAGCTGAATTTATCTTGATTACGTCTGTTATATCAAATAGGCACTCTTTTCCAAGATCTTCTGCATTTCCATAATGGCCGCTCTCAAATTCACACCTGTGAATACTGCTGCTATAAATGCCACTACTGTTATTCCTACTGGATCATCATCTGCTCTGAGGATGACATCACCTACTCAGTGTCTTCAACGCTGGGTATAAAATGAGATGGTTAAGGAGTACCGTCAACATGGTACCATCCAATCTCTGGAGGCTGCCCAATAATCCCTCCAAGTAAACAACTCACATCGATCATCCAGACAACGATGACCAGTGATCAAGAAGCAGGCGGTGCTGACTACCATCTCCAACCGTTTCGGGTTCTTATCCCCAAAACGCAATCACCATTCGCTCCCTTATTCTAGGGTGGTGAATGAGCAGGTCCCACAGGACCTTAATTCAAACAGACGGGAGTCCTTCCTGAGGGATCCCTCCAACAATCGCTACTAGACTCATGTAGCAGTGCACCCTCAACATGATGAGGGTACCGACTCCAGGTGTTCGGATCAGGTTCCTCGAACCCGAGCATGCAAGACGAACCACCAGACTCGTCTGGAAGAATCATGCCAATCCCGCCAGGCAATTCCGGTGGAGTACTATAGGCAAGAACATACACATGTTTAAACATCGTCGGCTAGTCAGCAGGCTCGTCTGACTACATATGATGGATCTCTTCAACCGCGTTTGGCGAAGTGCAATAAGCAGGCACATACACCTGCTAGTATTAATCAAGCCTACCAACAGTCTCGCTTGGTAGCGTTCAGAGAAGTTAGTCGTAAATCCCCAACAACAAATAGGAAGCAGACTCAACTCTCTGCCCCCGCACTTGAGTACTATCAGGATTCACTGATAGGAAAAGGAGGACAGGAACAGGCACATACACCTGCTCCAAGCCCGGAATGGACGTATATTCCCGTTCCGGCAGCTGAAGTCACCAAGAATATTCTATCAATGGAGAAAGAGCAGAATAAAATCCCTACTCATATTCTGGATGCCTTCCAGAATATTATAACAACTTCAGTGGCATCTCAGGGAAAGACACATAAATCTATCCCTACCAATGGAGTGACACATCAACAATTCACTTCGGAACAGACACACACATCTGTTCCAGTCCAAGAGGGTTGTGGGGAATACTCCCCCATATTATACAGACAACCAAGTCAGGAACATACACCTGATTTGAGTGGATATCGTCAGCCTAACCTGGCCATCTTTCATGATCAGGCATATACACCTGCTCAGAGCATCCACTTTCATCAACAAGTGGTTTCCAAAGCGAGTAAGAAGGTGTCTAAGAAAAAGACCCACCCAACACGGTCAGGAGATCAAGATCCAATCTGTAACAAGGCCTTACTCGATGCTGGAGTTCATGAAGCCCTCAGACATTTATCTATTAGAATTCAAGATTATACACCCTCAGTTCCCAATAATGGGAACATTAATTCCGAAGTTCTTCAATAGACACTTCCTCATGAAGGCTTGCTTCATGACAATTTGGTCGATCTTGAAGTTTCATCTTCAGATGAGAGCCACAGGAACCCTCTATGTGGTCAGAAGACCAAGGAGAAAAAGATCTCATCTTTTGTTGTAACCCATTATGGTGGTCCTCCCCATGATGATGAATTTCACTGTGAAAGTACTCTCCGCAGTAGTGATGCACATTTCCTAGAAAATGCTCTAGTGGAAAATGTAGTGCCTAGAAATCCCTCTTATCTTGAGGCACTTGCAAATGCGAAACCAGTCATGTCTGAAGCTTCATCACTAGCAGGTGAAATAATTTCTCAATCAGAAGATAGCCCAGGGTGTAGGTCATTCTCTAAACAAACCCCTAAGTCATGCATCTTCTAGTTTGATCAATGATTTCTCTACCAATTCTGTTGAATCCAATGAAGTTACAAGGAAACACCAACTCTGGTCAAATCAGGTAGAAGAATATTTATCAAATGACAAAGAGGAAATACTGAACATGAGAAAACAACTGGAAAAAGGTGAAGTGCCAGTAATGTTTTGGCCTCTGGCTGACTCTCAGTATAATATTCTAGAAATGTTGACGGAAGATGAAATTCATGATATTCGTCTCAACATATGGAAAACTCTTTGTCAGTTGAAAAAGAAAGTATTACCTTATGATGAATATGAAAAGTATCTTAAGATAATAGAAGGGTTACAACTTCAGATTGATTTGGCGTCTCTATCAGTATCTCGATATCTGAAGGCTGAAAAGCAGCAGAGAGCCCTTCAACGTTCATGCCTTGGTGCACTAAGAAGATTGCGTCAGTTAATTTCCAATACCCCATCTGGTATTCATGTCAGAGGATGGGGTGTTCATGGAGCACTGCATTTCATGGTGTTCTCCAGTCAAAAAAGCCCGCCGAAAATGGTCTCATGCAATGTTATTGCCCATAATCGGCCACAGTCAATGGGCTTTGTTTGTAATCAAAATCTTTCCCAAGAACAGGCTTCAACTAGTTCCTCTCAAAATCAAGAATACAGAGAACAAGTTGTTGAATTAAATAGGCCTCTCGTTTGAAGAAAGCACATCACCAAGTGACAGAAGTGTCATAAATCAACCAACGGTCTTTTGAACCGGGTGATAAAAGCGGATACAGGTTAATGCATCCAGCTAATTTCCAGACTAAGGTTCGTATGATCAGGAGGAATTTCAAGAAAGTTTCATACATAGCATGTCAAGAGCCACCCCAGCTTGCTAGACTGGGTACTCTTTTAAACCAACCCTCGAAATCAACAAATAGGTTCCAAGGAGTTTAGTGGGCACAACAGGAATAGCCCCAGTCCACTGGACTGGGGAATTTTTCAAATCATGAATCCCCTCCTCAGAGAAAGTCGGTTTTTCTAGATTGGGGAAGAAACCTCAAGAGGAATGAAGAGCCAAATTATCAAGAGATTCACTCCAAATTATGGTTTGTCAAGAAGTTCCTGAAGGATCAAATCAACAAAAGGCAATGTCTCATCAAAGACATGGAAGAAGACAATATCAAAGAAATGCTGATAGAAGGGATGCGATGAGTTATGCATCAATCAATGTCATCAATGCCGTTGTTTCTGATCCACCAAATGAGGCTCACTTAGGGGACTCAGATGAAGAGGTTCCTGCTCAAGAAGATGTACGCACCGACCTAAATGAAGAAGGTGTGCGTACACGAAGTCAAAGTATTACTCAGAATCTAGGTAATCCTTCAAGTAACCCACTTCCCGCTCTCCGAAAGGGATCCAACAAAGGGAAGGGAAAAAACCAGGTTACAAATCCTTCCTCTGTAGAAGGTCAATCGCTCTCACTAGAGCAAAGGTTTTCACAACAGGAGGAAGAAATGAAGGAATTAAAGAGGTTGAATGAAGAACTACTTCAAGGTAGTCTTCTTTGTGAGCGTGCTGGAGTCAGTCAGCCAAAGGAATTTGTTGCAGCTACTGAGATGGATCAGGAATATCCTCCTCTATCAGTACACCCTTACAGTTCTAATCCTATGGGTCAAGTGCAACAATAGTTGGAAGTGCTACCATCAGTTGCAGCACCAATCGCCACATCTGTCCAAGCTCCAGTCATTGCACCTCCCCAAGTCCAAGTTCAATCGGATGTTTCTCAAAATCTAATAACTACTGTTGAGTCATTAACAGCTTGGTTAGAAACTATGGAAGGGAAACCTGTGCATGTTCAACCAGAAAATAAAGTTTACCCTGAATGGGTATATTCAATTTCTCCTCCATCCAGTTTTGGGAATCCTGTATTCTCTATTTTCAATGGATCAGGCGATCCTGAGCAGCATTTGATGCATTACGTGTCTTGTTGTGATCCTATGATGGGAACTCTGGAGCAGCATGAAGTAGTAAAACTCAGATTCTTCATGCGAACCTTGCAAGGACCAGCTTCTGTTTGGTATATAAGCTTGCAATCCCGGTCAATTACCGGATGGGAGGATCTTCACCAAAAATTCCTCCTTCATTTCAGCTCAACTTTTAAAAAGACAACAGTTTTAGATCTTACAAATTGTAAGAAAAGGGAGAATGAAAGAGTCTCTGATTTCATTGCTCACTGGAAGGGATTAACATATTCCTTGTGTTTAGCACTCCCTCAAGAAGATTTGTTGTCAATCTGTGTGGAAAATCTGCGTGACAAATTACGCACACCATTAATCCCTGTGAAATACACCGGAGGGTTTCGAGACCTTAATTCAATCACTCAGCAGATTGAAGATTCCCTTATACAGGCTAAGGCTAAATCTCGTGTAATTCCATCAGATCTAGGAAGGAGAATGGGTAAAGCAGAAACTACTACAGTTATGCTTAAACAAGCACCCGTACCTATTTCTACCTCAAAACCTTCATCTTCTCGAAGGGCACCACCTTCTGAGCGCCAACAAAAAAGGTCGTTTCATCCAGATGATCAAAGAGATCAAAGACAAAAACAATTAGAGGATATGAAGAGAAAAACATACTCTTTCCAAAATGAACAAGTTCCTGGTTATTTCATTTCGGCTCTGGAAAACAATTTGGTTCAATTGCCAATACCCAAGAGGCTAAATAAGAAAGGAGATGAAGATTGTCCTAATTATTTCCCTTTTCATCAAATGTTTGGGCATCCCATCTAGGAGTGTTTTCTCTTCAAGGACCTCCTGCAAAAGATGGCCGACTCGGTACAAGTCACATTGAAAGGCTCCTCAGCCCAGGTAGCATGTGTCACTGCTACAGTTCTAGAGGAGGAAGGTGAATGGAAAGAAGTCAAAAGAAAAAATGCATAGAAGTATGATGATTGGATGGTCAGAAAGACAATCAATCGAACTCATTCTATTTTGCGAACACAATTAAAGAAACCAATTGTGTCTTCTGCCATGAATGTTGCGGCAAAACCCTCTTCGTCAGAGGGAAAGACCTCAAAGAAACAGCATGATTCAAAGAAAGAGAAATAATCAGAAGAACATGAGTATGTGTCAAAGCCTAAGTTGTCTTTGACTTTGGCAGACTTCATGCCATCTACTTCAAAGCCACGAGCACCGTCCCACCAAACGACATAGCTTAAACAGGCTAATCAGGCAAAGTCTTCATCAGACGAAGAGTTAATCTTCAGTTCTGTTAATATGATTCAATTAATAGATCCATATGCCAGTCGTAGTTTCGATTTCAATGAGCCTGAATTCCCTGTATCAAACAGAGGAATCAGATGAAGTTCCAGGGGCTCAGGATACAGGGGAAGACATGGATCTTTCAGAAGCCACTATTCCAATTCTACCCCTGCTAGAACTGTTTACGCAGTAGAAACTCGTGGTAGAGCCCTTCAGCGAGCTCAGCAAGAACAAGGAAGTTCTTATACCAATAGAAAATTCAGTCCTGACACAGTTATTTTGGAAGACATACTGAAGGTTCCATATTCTTCCTCTCAGCAAGTAAATTGATCTAATCGGTCTAATCTTCCAAAACCAAGGATGTTTCCAACACTAATCCTAATACAAGATGCATCAACTTCCAAAGCATCTGATTCCAAGGTACCTGCTAAACCACATATTCCTGTTGGGAAACGCAGACCTCTGGATCAAAAGTATGATATATTGAAACACTTGGACCAAGTACCAGCCAATTTATCAATTCTGGATGCTTTGAATCTGTCAAAAGATCTTCAGGAAGCACTTGTCGAGGCTTTGTCAAGTCCTTAGGAATTTGAAACTGAAATTGCTGCAGCTGAAGTCTATCACATAGAGAATAATCCTGCAGAATGCTAGGCAATAATATCTTTTACTGATAAAGATGAAGATGATGTTTTTCATGGGCATATCAGACCTTTTTATTTAACTGGAAAGGTCAATGGTGTTGACGTCCGAAGAGCTTTCATTGACAATGGTTCTGGAGTCAACCTCTTGCCCATTCGTACACTTCATCGATTGGGCCTCACGGAAGCTGATTTATCTCCTTCTACCATGATGTTACAAGGATATGATAAAAATGAACAAGAACCACAGGGCGATGTTACACTCAAAACCCAGTTTAGAGATCTTGTATCCAATTCATATTTCATGATTGTTGATCAAGACTCAGCCTTCAAAATCTTGCTTGGAAGACCCTGGCTACATCAACATGCGACAATCACTTCATCATACCATCAATGTCTCAAATACTATTTCTATGGTCAATTTGGAACATTATATGGTGATAAGGCCTTATTCAAGACATGTGAGTCTCAATACATTGAGGCGGAATTCTTTCACATGAAGGGAAAGGAGAAATCCACAACAAAGGAAATTACCAAAGTTAATGCTCCATATGGTTTGGAAAAAATTCCAGTAAATCCATTTACACATGTGAGTACAGATAATGTGTTGTCTATTAGTCAAATTGAAAAGATAGACCCAAATCAAAATAATCTTATGGAAAGATCCAGAATGTCAATTATAGCAATCGAGCCAGACAACATGGGAGAAATTGGTAATCTACCAAGCAGTGATGAAAGCACAAATGGTGACGTCTTCATTTCATCTGCTAAAATCCAACAAGTCTATACTTCTCCAATTAGGCCATAAGGAGTTATAGAAACATTAGAGGTGAACAATGATGTTGATTATCAATCCATCATTTCCTCTTTATTACCCAAAGAAGACCATCATCAATCGGGTCGGAAATGGAAGCTTCCTCTTCAAAATGTGAAAATTTTGACATCTCTTCTGATCATGAAAATTCTGCTTTGTCATCTACTATACAAGTAGAAATGGAAGAAATAACACATGATGAAGAAGAAGAGGAATATCTCAGAGATGCTCCTCCAGCATTTGAAGATGGTATCTCTACCACTATGGATGAAATCAGAGAAACAATCTGGGTACAAAGGAAGATCCACGCCCCACATTAATCATTGCGACCATGACCCCTGAAGAGCAAGAGATGTATATTTCTTTTCTAAAGCGAAATAGAGATATTTTTTCTTGGAACTATATAGAAATTCATGGGCTTAATCCTGATGTTGCTACTCATCATTTGGGTTTACCAAAAGAACATCGAGGATTTAAGCAAGCCACGAGAAGAACACACCCAACCTATGATTCCAAAATTAAAGATGAAGTGGATAAGCTTATCAAAGCTAACTTTGTCAGAGAAGTTCAATATCCCAAATGGTTGGCTAATATTTTCCCTGTAAAGAAAAAGAACGAAAAAATTAGGGTTTGCATTGATTTCAGAGATCTTAATCGGCATTGTCTTAAGGATGATTTCCCAGTTCCGATTACAGAACTTATAATTGATACAACAGCTGGCTATGAAGCACTTTCCTTCATGGATGGATATTCTAGATATAATCAGATCCGAATGGCCCTAGAAGACAAGGAATCTGTAGCCTTTAGAGCCCCTCAGGGTGTGTTTTGCTACCGGGTAATTCCCTTCGGCTTAAAGAATGTAGGTGCAACATATCAGTGCGCCATGCATCGTATCTTCAAACCCTTCTTAGGGAAGTTTATTGAATGCTTTGTAGACGATTTGGTGGTTAAATCCAAAAAATGTTCTAATCACTAGGTAGATTTGGAAGTCATATTCTGCAAGCTTCGACAAAATAATTTGAAGATGAACCCCTTAAAATGTGCTTTTGGGGTAACCTCAGGAAAATTTCTCAGCTTTTTTGTATGCCATCATGGTATTGAAGTCGATCCTGAGAAGACCAAGTCAATCCTTGGTATGTCACCTCCTCAAAATTTCAAAGAATTAAGAGAACTTCAAGGACACTTAGCCTATATTCGGCGTTTCATCGCCAATTTGGCAGGAAAAAGTTTACCCTTTACCAATTTGATGAAGAAGGGAGTCACTTACCAGTGGACTGAAGAATGTCAAGAATCATTCGATATTCTCAAGAAATACCTCTTGAGTCCACTGGTACTCATTCCACCTGTTGAAGGAAGACCACTTATCCTCTACATGACAGCTCTAGAGCGATCATTGGGTGCCTTTATTGCTCAAAAGAATGATGTCGGGAATGAAAACAGCCTCTACTGTCTCAGTCGAACTATGCTTGAAGCAGAAACCCGGTATTCAAGTATTGAGAAGTGTTGCCTGGCATTAATCTTTGTAGTTCAGAAGTTGAGACATTACCTACAACATCACGAGGTCCAATTGGTATCTTGCAATAACCCGCTCAAATTCATCCTTAGTCATCCAATGCTTACAGGACGTCTAGCAAGGTGGGTAGTTATTTTGCAGCAATTCGACATTCAGTATGTGTCTCAAAAGGTGATAAAGGGCCAAGCTCTGGCTGATTTCCTGGCTGAACACCCTTTAGTGGAAGACACGTCTTCAGATATTGAACTCCCTGATGAGGAAGTCTTCTCTATTCAAGAAAGTCCTCAAGCATGGGAAATGTATTTTGATGGTGCTTCCAGAAGTCCAATAGGGAAGAAAATGGAAAATCCTAAATTCAACAAAGTTGGCTTAGGAATTGTGCTCATTTCTCCAGAAAAGGTAGTTTTACCTTATTCTTTCTTATTTTGGGAAGGTGGTACCAATAATGAAGCCGAATACTAAGCTCTTATCACAGTCTTGGAATTTTCGCTTCAAGCACAAGTGAATCACTTAAAGGTGAAGGTTGATTCAGACCTGGTAATCAAACAAATCAATGGGGATTATGCCACCAGAAAAGAAGAACTAATCCCTTTGTATGATTATGTCAGAGAGTTAATGGCGGAATTCCCTTCAGAACCGACATTTTATTATGTCCCAAGATCACAAAATGCTCAAGCTGATGCACTGGCTAATATAGCAACAGCTCTAGAAGATCCAAATCGGGATGAGACGACCATCAGTATTGCCCACCGTCGTGTAATTTCACCTTATGTTCAAATCAAAACAGAGGAAATTAATGAAATTAGTCCCATTCCTGAACCGTATGGTCATACTACAAGATGGAGGTCACCTATCAGGGAATACCTTCAAAATGGAACACTTCCACCCGATAGAGCCGAGAAAGAACAAATCTGGCGATGTGTGGTCAATTTTACTCTTTATGATAGCCCAGATCACCTAGAGAAAGTTCTCTACAAATGTGGTTTTGATGGAGTTCTCTTCAGATGCATTGATGGTGAAGAGACAATGGCTGTCATGAAAGAAGTGCATGCAGGAGTCTTTGGTACCCACCAGTCTGGACATAGATTGTCAGATCAAATTCGAAGGCTTGGATACTTTTGGACATCAATGATACGAGATTGTGTTGATTTCACAAAGAAGTGTCATTCATTCCAAGTACATGACAACTTCATTCATTAACCTCCAGAGTTGCTTCATACAACTAAATACTCATGGCCATTTTCCACATGGGGAAGGGATGTGGTGGGACCTTACCCTTCGGCTATGGCCAAGCAGTTTAAGTACATTCTTACTGCTAATGACTTCTTTTCCAAATGGGCAGAGGCAATACCTCTCAAGGAAGTCAGTTCTAAATGCATTGTTAGCTTCATCAAGTCTAACATCATTACCAGATTTGGTGTCCCTCATACCATATTGACGGACAATGGCACCAATTTCTGTTCATCCTAGGTGAAGAAATCGTATCAAAAATACAACATCAAATCCAATCATTCATCTCGGTATCATTCAGCGGCCAATGGACAGATAGAATCCTTCAACAAGACTCTTTCAAATATACTGCAAACGATGGTGGATAAAGATAAGAAGGCATGACCTGATAAACTCTTTAGCGCTTTATGGGATTATCGGACTACCACCCGCACTGCAACGCGATCAACTCCATCTTCATTGGTATATGGAACAGAAGCAGTCTTGCCAATTGAAGTTCAATTCCCCTCGCTCAGAGTAGCCATTTGCAATCATTCATCTACAGATGAGCAATCTCAAAAGCGATTGAATGAATTGGAACAGTTAGATGAGAAAATATTGTGCACTTTGCACCACTTGGAAGTCTATCAGAATCGAATAGCACGAGATTTTAACAAAAAAGATCGTCTTTGTTCATTCACTCAGAGAGAATTGGTATTAGTTCTCAGAACTCCAATGATACCAGGAAAGAAACCTCCCAAACTTGAACCAAAATTGGAAGGACCTTATTCAATACATAGGGTCTACTCCAATGGAGCTTATTCCTTAATCTCGATGGATGGAGAACTCAACACTACTCCAACCAATGCTAGATTTATGAAGAAGTAATTTGTATAAACTGCAAAGTACTAATGACCCTGCAACATGACACTAAACTGTACAACACCAGTATGTCCCTGCAACATGACACTAAACTGTGCAACACCAGTTCGTCCTTGCTATATGATGTTAAACTATACAGCAATGGTCCAGTATGACCTTAAACTTCAACTTTGTCCCACACAACGTTAAACTGTGAAAAAGTTCCCTAAATGGTCCAGTATGACCTTAAACTGCAACTAGGTCTAGTATGACCTTAAACTTCATCATCAACAGTCCATGCATATGACCCTAAACTATTTTCACGTCCCTTACGTACAACAAGGCGTTAAACTGTGTTGTCTTAACTACATGACGCTAAACTGTATAAAAGTCCCTTACGTCCGGAAAGACGTTAAACTACATAATCATCAAAGGTCCTGTATGACCTTAAACTACACTTTCGTCCAGCATGACATTAAACTGCACCATCCACGGTCCATGTATATGACCTTAAAATATTCACACTTTCATATAATATGATGCTAAACTGTGGAAAAAATCCCTAATGCGTCCAACATGACGATAAATGGTGTACTCTTTTGTCCTCACTGCATGACATTAAACTGCACAGTCCCCCTTTCGTCCAACATGATGTTAAACTCTATTGTCCCCATCGTCCTAACTACATGACGCTAAACTATATAGAAGGTCCGTGATACGTCCTAAATGACATTAAACTGTACTTTGTCCCTACTACATGACACTAAACTGTGGAGCACCAATAGTCCTAACTGTAAGACTTTAAACTGCATAGTCCCTTCATATGTCCTACATGACGTTAAACTGTGTATAGTTAAGGTTGTTGCTACCTCTTGTTTCTCACACCGAGTATGACTCACGTGAGCTTAGAGAAAACCTCAACTATAACACTCTCTCTGGGCCGCTAACCATGTGTAAGTCCCAACAACATTTTTTTAGGTTGTTGTCCCCAAGAACAACTTGATCATTAATTCATTCTTTAATTGAACTACACGGACTTTGATCCTTGCCTTCTAGGCTGAGTATGAAGGCAACCTCCCAAGGTTTAAGCCCAAAACCAATCTCTTCACATCAGTTCACCTCCATCTCATACAATTTTGATTCGTGAAACCGCACCTAGAATCAATATCTTTACATTGGTTCACATTCGTCCTAATTATACGACGTTAAACTATACAACACTTTTGTCCAGTATGAAAGTAAACTAAAATATTATTTGATACCCTCACCTGAGAGGGAACCATTCTTTACATTGATTTTTCAATCATGTTTCATTTCAAAGACTACATGCATACATGGCAACACCCAAACCTTTTATCTTGGGTTAAACCATCAT
The DNA here is from genome assembly GCA_963277665.1 of Viscum album. NCBI lineage: Eukaryota > Viridiplantae > Streptophyta > Magnoliopsida > Santalales > Viscaceae > Viscum > Viscum album. Next base: position 721,943,491 of record OY728130.1, on the reverse strand, counting down.
TGTACTAAAGTCCCCTTTCACGCTTCATATGTACGAACCATATTTGTACAAAGGGTATTTATAGAACTACGTGGGCTTGATTCCCATTCTTATGGGATACGTAGGAATGTTTGAGTATCCCTCGAATCCATCCCCAAGTCTTTGGGCCTAACCCCAAATTCCACTTTCAGTCCCTTGGATGAAAAGTCCCCATGAAAACACACACTGTGTATTTCTTACAATGGTCCAAGCTCTATGACCCTAAACTAAGATATCTAATCCCTTTTTCCCACACGACGTTAAACTGTAGTTTAAGAACTATGTATGGCTTGATTCTCATCCTTATGGGATACGTAGTGAAGTCCAATATTTCAATTCAGGACCCAGTCATAACATGATTATGGTTAGCATTGATCTGTGTATCTCTGTATACATTGAACAATACCCATCTTTATGTGTCATAATCCTAACCTTAAATATTTTCAGATCCTCATAACCCTTTTCATGACTTCTAGTCACAAAAATTTCAAATTTCTGAGAATTATGTTTCCTGACTATGCAGCACGTGCCCATCGGCAGCCTTGCATAAACAGTCTACATAACAGACTTGTTAGCCAAAAGATACTATTATTTGACTATATAGCCAATGCCCTTAGGTGGCCCTGCATAATTCAACCCCCAAACAAGTTTGTCGGATAGTCTTAACTTCATTCTTGGGAAGAATGCATCTTTTGTCCTTATTTGTCTTAAATGACAGTATATAGGGATCCACAAAAATAGCCATCCTTAACATACTTGTCCCATATCCTTTTTCATGATCTGAAAGTATTAAATTCTATGGATTATATTCTCCTTCCCTACGTTTGGGTCAGACCTTCGTAGGATTGATATTCATCCAGTTCTTCGATAATATTGTTTGGAAATATCTTTTCCATATTCAAGTACCTCTTTCCATACAGAAAGCTCTATACTTTGGAATATTTTAATCTCCATAAACTTTCACTGGCTTTTAGCACTAGGAAAGTAAATTTTTGAGAGTTCTTTTTCCTAACTATGTAGCACGTGCCCATAGGTGACCTTGCATAAACAGTCTATATAACAAACTTGTTAGCCAAAAGATACTATTTTATTTAACTATGCAGCCAATGCCCTTAGGTGGCCCTACATAATTCAACCCCCTAACGGGTTTTTTAAATAATGGTAACTTCATTCTTGGAAACCACTTCTTCTAATGCCTTTTATCTCTTTTTCATATCATTCCTTAGATTCAAATATTCTTAAGTCATAGTTTACATATTTTCCCTCACACTTGAGTATGGTACTATGTTTTCAGATGAATTTTCAAGGAATTGAGTCAATTCTAATCCATTTTGGTCAAAGATATTTCGACCTTAAACATTATCCTTTTTATGTCCGATGTGCATGACTTTAAACTGCCCACAGAAGACAAGGGAACTCTGAATAAAAGTCAAGTTCCTAGCTCACTAAAAATACATTTTGTATGATTTAGGTAACATTGAGCAATTTAAAGGTTTGAATTTTGTAGGGTTATTTACATTAAACCTAGTAAAAAATCAAAAAAATGCTTACTAGGACCATTGGCTTAGGTAAAATCTAAAGCATAAAAAGAATTCAGGTACAAAATATTGAAGATGAAAGTGTTTTTCATTGATACATAAGAGTTAGAAGGACATCCACAGATTGGAGTCTCTTCTCTTTTTTCAAAAATCACAAGAGGCTTTCAACATAAGTCTTCAATTGATGAACCACATCCCGAGATTCATCAGCAGCTACTTGAAGCTCATGCACTCGACCAACTTCACTCTTTTCATCCCGATGGAGTGCTTTCTTGGCATCCGCAATGGTCTTCATACCATTCGTTTGAACTCCCTCCAGTGAATTATTGAGTTGGTCAAGTTCCCCAATAACAACATCCAACTATTTCTGAAGGTTCATCTGCTGGACGACTTTTTCTTTGATTTTATGCTTTAGGTCCTTCATCTTGGAAGCATAATCAGCCTCATCTTGGGATACCGCAGCCTCAAATTCGCCGATATTAACTGAAAATTTCACCCTGGTCAGATCTTCGTGGCACTTTTGCTCCTACTCCCTCCTGAAAATGATCTGTTTCACCGCAGTATGGATCTTTTCATATCCAAAACCACCAAGTCCTAGTATGTCAAATTGGGATGACAATCAAGGAATTTTCGATGATATCTCTTCTAAAGGCACCTCAGATATTATTTTCCATATGTTGTTCCATGCCTTGCGTCGTGAAAAGCTGAACGGTTTAAGCATCTCTGGGTCTGATTCAACATCATCATCACAGGGGGGCAGGTAATCTGGGATAAATGCAGTTAAGGAAGTGCCCTGTTCTACTCTTTCCCCCCTGGCTTGTGCTTCTTCACTTTCAATTCTCATGGGTGCAGAGGCTGAGGCCTCACCTCCAGACCTAGCCACTGCAGTTGACAGCTCTACATGATTAATTGAAAGCATTGGTTAGCTTCAAAGGATAACAAAAGAATCGATTGTCTTGAAAATTAAGTACAATCACAAATTTTGGTATCCCTTACCCGATGGTGGGTTAGAAACCTGAGAAGACTCCTCCCCATCTTTCCTAGTTTCAACAGGATCTTCAAGATGGGTATCAGGAGGGTTTACTGGGTTTAGCTCTACTTGAGATAATGTTTCTGAAATGGTAGGGTTGACATCAATGCCCACACCCTCTTCAGGCATTGGCAGTTCAACAGTTTCTATGGATGGAACTATGTATCATTTTCAGTGATGATTAGAAGTGTAAATTATAAGAAAATTTACTGGGTGAAGGATAAAACTCACGCCCAAGGTCTTATAAATCACAGGACAACTTAGCATGATCATAAAATTATTCAAAAGATATGCCATGATTCATCATTTCATCCAATGATATTTCAGAATCCTGGTTAGTCTCACCAGTGGGAGCGTTTGGTGTGTCTTCTTGACGACTTACATCCTGCAGCCCCTGACCCTGGACAATATCTTCGGGTAAAATCACAGCATCAGTTGTATCAGTTGTATCAGTTGCAACAGTTTCCAGAATCTCTAATGCAGGAGTTGAACCTGAAGTATCACAGAATGGAAATCAGTCGGTGTTTCATTCAACATTTATATGAAGCATTGTTGACTTACCAGAAACAAGTTCTTCTCTTCTTGCAACAGTAGTAGGAGGGATGCTGGGAATAGATGCTAGATCTTCTCTAGGAGCAGCCAAGTCAGCTTGAATTTGTGATTTTTCAATAGCACCCTCCGTGGTCTTTGAAGGAGGACCCGTCCTTTACCTTAGGGGGGAAATTGAAGAAGCCCCTACAATCCCCATAAATTGGAGTAACCATTTGATCATGAGTATAAACTCATGATTACTTGAAGGACTTATCGTTGCTAATGAAACGTTTAGCTGTGGACTTCCTCCTTCGTTGCCTTTGCTTATTTGGTTTTTTGGGAGTATCAGTAGTCTCCCTTATTGGCACTTGGATTGGCGAATGGAAGGCTATGTCCAGCGCCTCATTCATGGCCTGCTAGCCTGGATATATCTCGCCTGGTTCATGAGGATAATCACCAGCAGCCCCGATGGCAGTACCACCAGGGCTATACTGTGGTGAAGGAACCCCAGTTCCTTTCTTTGCAAGATTCAAGATGAAGAAAATAACTTCCTTAAATAATAAAGCTTAGACTGAAATCAAGTTGTAAAGAAAATAAGGAAAGAAAACTTACATCTTCAGGAGCCACATACTCATGCCACTCCTCATCTCTAGAACCACCAGCCCCCACAGTGGCGCCACGATCAATCATTTCCTTCACCCGCCTGGTGATAGGAACAGACTCGTCAGTGGAATAAATGAGCATTTCCAGCTCTCTAATGTAAGACTGCACTTCATTGGGGTTATCCTCATATTGAAGATTTATAGAATCCATAAGATTCCCTATTATAGGAATTTATAGGCCCTCACACAAATCCATCCAGGCGGTCTCAGTACCACAGTATAAACTCTTCCATAGCTGGACAACCTTTGGTCTTAGATATGAAGGCTGCGAGGAAGGTCCTACAATTTTTGACTTCAATTTCTTCCCAGATCCTACAACTATAGATAAAGAATAAGAAAGTAAGACTTATTGCTTTATAAAGTAGCAGTGATTAAATTACTACAATGAAGCAACTCACCAGGAGTTGATGGAGTGTGTCTTTTAATTCTGACCGGAGGATTATATCGGGCACAGAACCACTTTGCCGCTGGTTTTGCCTCATCATCCCCATCATGGGAATCCGGTGAATCAGTTCTAGAGGAGGAGTTTGTCGAATCAACGTCAGGTGGTGAAGTATCACCTTCATGAGGAAGGGTTTCTTTCTCTACAGTCCTCTTACTTTTCCCCACCTGGTAAACTTGGTGATTCAATATCCCTTTGGGGTATGATGCTATCCAATGTTCGGCATAATATGTAGTCAAATTATGTGCCGCTTTCTCAACTGGTAGGTCAAATACTGCCCCAGTCTTCTCCCTTGACGTCAGCAGCCATATTTGCCGAGCAACCATCGGATGTTTCTCTAACCTGACATGTACTGGAGGAGATACAACAATATATTGCAAACATCTGAATTGACGTGCAAATCTATATGGAGCATAGGCCTCGCATATGATTTCTCCGTCAATCCAAGCAACTAGCACACCATCCCTGCAAGCTAGCATGTATGCCCTCAAATCCAAATGGGTTGTTCCATTATCAACAAACCGCCCAGTTGGCAGACTTCCATAGGGAAAGAAGTTGAATTCCTTAAATATGCTTAGCCTCACTTTCATGTCATAGGCATTAACATCTAATGGAGAAACTCCAGAGAATGCTTGCACTGACAGCCTGAAAGAACTTCCAGGAATTTGTAATCCATTCTGTACATTATAAGTCCTGAAGTGAGTGGTGATCCATCCCCATAAAAATTGGAATGGTCCCACTATTCTTAAAGAATATTTACCCATGAACACATGAAGTAAACTCCTGTGAATCTTTGCTAAAATGTGGGTAGCCATCCCAACTATTTTTCCCCCAGCCATCTTTGCTGCAATGACGAAGGTCCCTGGCCTGACGCCTCCCTTCGAATCCATGACTCACAAGAGATAAACACTGAGCCACATTGCCAAGAAGCCCGCCAGACGAGTCTTCTTTGGGATTCTTTGATTCACTTCATATCCCCACTTCTCGAACTCTCCTGCTTCTAGAGTTGGCCAGAATGTGTTAGGAGCACCCCTCTTCTTAGGTTTTGGGTAGGTGGTAGGACGTTTGGGCCTCTTATCCTTGGATGTATTTTTCCTGGATCCTTTTTCTTTCGGCTTTGTCTCCTTTGGATCCCTCTATTTCTTCTCAATAAGAAATATATTCATCCATTCCTCCGGATGAATATCCTTTCTAGAATGAGTTAATGGGGCCTCTAAACTCTTGAGCCTGTGGAAGATCTTAAATAATTCCCGAGCTAAATCTGGAGTCTTCTCTGAATCATTCCAAGTCACCTTGGGAGGAATGAATTCATAATATATATCGCCCAAAATTGGAGCCCCTGAAATCTTGTGGACATCCCAAAAACTGATACCTACTTCTCCATGAGTCAGATGGAAAGAATTAGTTACTGGGCTCCAGTGGATGAGTATCTCTGGCACGAAGTTATCATGTTTATAAACATATGTTTTCCCAACCCAGACAGCTTCGTATATTGCAGCTCTCTTCAAATCCTCGATAAACTCTGCACAGGGTTATCGCACCCAGTATGCCCACATCCAAGTTGGATTCACGCCTCCCCCAGGATGGAAGTCCCAACTTTTATTCCAGCCTTTGGATTGATCCATCTGAGCATTTCAGAAGATTGAAGGATGACAATGTGATTGCAGCTCAGGTGTATGATTTTTCAGATCTGGTGTGCAAGGGCTATGATGCATCACGTAAGCCTTCTCCACTGTTCCAGCAATTAGAAATACTCCTCCACCTGAGATATTTGCTGAAGAAAAGTTGGTGTAATTCTAGAACCACGAAAATGGAAGATAGTTCTTTGCTTCTAGAATGGTGACTTCTCGTAGATGACCATAGCCATACAAAGGAAGATAAGTGATCTGTGGGAATTCACGATGATATTTCTTCAGATACTTAGCCAAATCTGGAAGAGTGCTATCTTTGACAGTATAATAATCATGGCCAATGATGTCCATCATATCATCTATCTGCTTTATAGCCAGTTCATCAACTATTCGAGGTCTAAGAGCCATTGATTCTGCACAAGAGTTGAATAAATTAACTCTTAAATGGATTGATTTTTCATAAACTTTGTGAAATAAATTAGAAAAAAATTGCTAAAGCATTAAGGCGCGCAAGTATGGATGTGCTGTGCAAGTGTTAAATGTGTTGCGCAAGTATTTGTCGCGTATGTTTAAACCGCCCAAGTCTTCTTACTGTGACAGCAGCGTGACAATGAGGAAACAGCGGAAAGAAGATGACTTGCGCGACGAGAGCTCGAGAATTCGGAAACAGATGCGAGGCACGACCAATGACCGCGTATTTATAGGCTAGGCGACCTATCTGCACGATGTACCCAGTGTGCCTAGGGCCTGCGTGATGCGCACTTTCACGCCACCCTCTGCGCCATCAAGACTTGCGCGCCCCCATTCCTTTGGTTGTCTCTCTTTTCCTTAAAGTCAAATCCGCATTTCTTTTTGGATCCAACTCTGAGGGGGGACTTTTGTTGACTCACCTTGTTCGTCACAGAGTCTAAATATTGTAAAAGGGGAATATCTTAGCTCATATTGATTCATCCTTTGAAGAAAATATCAAAAATCGGCAAAGGGATGAACAAGGAGAAGATTTCCCATAAGTCGCACAAGTTTCTTCATAGGCGTGCAAGTCCACTTGCGTGGCGCATTATGGTCGCGCAAGTGACTTGCGTGACCTAAGTGATAACCGCCCAGGGTCTTCTCCTGCCTATAAATAGACCCTGTGGGCCCCCCATTCGAGGGAGGATTTTTTTTCCAGAAACTCAGATTTGATCTCCTGGTGCCCTAGTCTCTTCTCAAAGCTTCCGGAACACTTCTAAGGTAATTTATTTCCTAGAACAGAAGATCTAAAGAGGGGGAGGAAGGCATAAGTGTTGAAACTCATCAACACTTGCGCCCCTAGGTGGCCAGCCCTTAAGGGAAATGGCCACACTTGCGGGCCACCTTACTCCTTCAATAGAACCTGCGCGCCCCTCTCCATGAAGAACCTCAGGAAGATTCTAAAGGCCTTAACCAAAAGTCGCTCAAGTATTACCCTTCTAGTTGAACATCACGCAAGTACCGAACGTGTTGCGCAGCTATACCTGCACGACCAAGACTTGGGTGCCCACCCAGTACCTGCACGCCTTCTAGGGCATGCACGAACCTACCTTTTTGGGTGCCCTTCTTTCCCATTTTCCCCCTCTTGAGCCATTCCACCTTTCCTATTAAAGATTTAGTCTTCAAGAAACTCTTCAAAGACATTTATGGTGTGATTTCTTGATTTGACTTCTTTATCTGAAAGGAATTATGTGGAATATCCCTCAAAACATAGTGATTTACACATCTTAATGTCACTATAGATTGAGATTTCATTCATTCAACCTCATCCTTTAAGATGAGAGAATCCAATATTGGGACTCCTTTTCAGGAGTAAGTCCCAGTCATAATTCCAATACTGGGCCTCCTTTTCAGGAGTAAGTCCCAGTCATAATTCTCAAATCTGGGAATCCTCCTTCGGAGTAAGCCCTAAGTCCTCATTAACCTGGGCCTCCTTTTCAGGAGTAATCCCCAGTCATAATTGTTAACCTGGGCCTCCTTTTCAGTAGTAAGCCCCAGTCATAATCATTAACCTGGGCCTCCTTTTCAGGAGTAAGCCCTTGTCATAATCATTAACCCGGGCCTCCTTTTCAGGAGTAAGCCCCAGTCATAATCATTATCCTCGGCCTCCTTTTCAGGAGTAAGCCCCAGTCATAATCATTAACCTGGGCCTCCTTTTCAGGAGTAAGCCCCAGTCCCCTAATTTGGGAATCCTCCTCAGGAGTAAGCCCCAAGTCCCTTAATTTTCAAATCCATTTAACATGGGCCTCCCCCTTAGGAACAAGCCCCAGTATTAATTTCTCTTAACCAGTCATAAATCCTTTTGATTTGGGATTCCTTTTCAGGAGTAAAACCCAATCATAAGTCCTCTCCTAATTTGGGCCTCCTTTTCAGGAGTAATCCCCAGGTTAGAGTATTCAAAATCTCCATGAAGCACATATACCTTTGTGGACCTTGTTCCTGGATTTCTTCCCTGAAGTAAAATCCTAATCTTCATATATCTGGGCAGTCATACATACATAATCCCCACATTATTTCTTATGATTTCATCTTTCATGGCACAATTGTCTAATTTTTACCAATACCTCTTGTTTCTCACACCGAGCATGACTCACGTGAGCTTAGAGTGTAAAAGTAATTATGACATCCTTCTTTGAGCCATCAATCATAAATATCATACTCCCGTACTCGAACTATGTGGGTTCTGATTCCTTTTACAAAACAAAGGATACGTAGGTAGCCCATCTGCGGGTTCGATCCCAACTCTGAAATAATCCATGTCCTTCTGAATGACAATAAATTTCAAGTACCCCACTGAGTGGCTTTGAAACCAGCATGGTCATCATAATGACCAAGAGACTTTTATATAAATATTCCGAAGGATACTATTGACCAAGAATCTTTAATAAATACAGATGATTCTCTATCGATGAAGAACCTCGAATACATATAAAATATTCTCTAAAGTTCGTACATATTTTATCATTGATTGTATGATCTAAAGGAAAGATCATTTTATACTTGGTAATGTAATAAGGATTCACGAACATAACTTAAATCTATAAAGAGAGTCCCGGAATAGACAATAATTCCCCACAAAAAGGTGTGACGAGTCTGACCTCCCATCCTCTCAACCAATGAAAATTCCTAAGCCTCATTAGTCCACAAACTAATGAGTTCCTACCTTTGGAAAGTTGGTCCAAATGGATGTGGAATCATTGGATGTTTCCAGTTCTACGAACAAACCCGTTAGAAACTGATCGAAACGTTTGAACCTCCCATCAAGAGGTCATCCCCGAATTCCGAGGGAAACAGTGTCACACAGGTATACCTGCGCGACCAAGACTTGTGCGCCCATGCAGTACCTGCGCGCCTGCCAGGACTTGCGCGCCCCTGCTCTTTTGGGTGCCCTTCTTGCCCATTTTACCCCTCTTAATCCATTCCCCCTCTCTTATTCAAGATTTAGTCTTCAAGACACTCTTCAAATCCATTTATGGCGTGATTTATTTATTTTACTTCTTTATCTAAAAGGAATTCTATGGAATATCCCTCAAAACATAGTGATTTACACATCTTTATGTCACTAAAGATTGAGATTTCATTCATTCAACCTCATCCTTTAAGATGAGAGAATCTAATTTTGGGCCTCCTTTTCAGGAGTAAGTCCCAGTCATAATTCCTTTAACCTCGGCCTCCTTTTCAGGAGTAAGTCTGAGTCATAATTCCTTTAACCTGGGCCTCCTTTTCAGGAGTAATTCCCAGTCATAATTCCTTTAACCTGGGCCTCCTTTTCAGGAGTAAGTCCCAGCTATAAGTCCCCTAAACCTGGGCCTCCTTCTCAGGAGTAAGCCCCAGTCTTAATTTCTCTTAATCAATCCTAATTTACCCTTTATTTGGGATTCCTTCTCAGGAGTAAAACCTAATCATCAATCCTATCCTAATTTTGGGCCTCCTTTCCAGGAGTAAGTCACAAGTTAGAGTATTCAAATCTCCATGAATCACATATAACTTTATAGACCCTATTCCTAGATTTCTTCTCTGAAGTTAATCCTAATCTTCATCTATTTTGGGCAGTCATACATACATAAGTCCCACATCATTTCTTATGATTGCATCCTTCATGGACCAATTGTCTAATTTTTACCAATACCTCTTGTTTCTCACACTGATCATGACTCACATGAGCTTAAAGGGTAAAAGAAATTATGACATCCTTCTTTGAGCCATCAATCATAAACATCATACTCGAAACTCGAACTATGTGGGTTCTGATTCATTTTCAAAAACAAAGGATATGTAGGTAGCCCATCTGCGGGTTCGATCCCAACTCTGAAATAATCCAAGTCCTTCTGAATGATAATAAACTTCAAGTGCCCCACTAAGTGGATTTGAAACCAGCATGGCCATCATAATGACCAAGATACTTTTATATAAATATGCCGAAGGATACCATTGACCAAGAATCTTTAATAAATATAGATGATTCTCTATCGATGAAGAACCTCGAATACATATAAAAGATTCTCTAAATTTCATACATATTTTATCATTGATTGTAAGATCTAAAGGAAAGCTCATTTTATAATTGGTAATGTAATAAGGATTCACGAACATAACTTAAATCTATAAAAAGAGTCCTGGAATAGACAATAATTTCCCTAAAAAAGGTGTGATGAGTCTGACCTCCCATCCTCTCGACCAATGCAAATTCTTAAGCCTCATCAGTCCACAAACTAATGAGAACCTACCTTGGGAAGGTAGGTCCAAATGGATGTGGAATCATTGGATGTTTCTGGTTCTATGAACAAACCCGTTAGAAACCGATCAGAACGTTTGAACCTCCCATCAAGAGGTTATCACCGAATTCCGAGGGAAACAAAAAATGGTGAACCCGACGTGAATCCTTAACCAAATTAAAAATTATGTTTTACCTATTTGTTATGCCCCTATTTAAACTCAATGAGAGGGCCAACAAGACAGTCAATAACATATGTGCTCATCCAAAATATGTAGTAGCTGAATTTATCTTGATTATGTCTGTTATATCAAACATGCACTCTTTTCCAAGATCTTCTGCATTTCCATAATGGCCGCTCTCAAATTCACACCTGTGAATACCGCGAATAAATGCCATTGCTTCTATTCCTACTGGATCGTCATCCACTCTGAGGATGACATCACCTATTCGGTGTCTTCAACGTTGGGTATCAAATGCGCTGGTTAAGGAGTACCGTCAATATGGTACCATCCCAACTCTGGAGGCTACCCGACAAGCACTCCAAGCGAACAACTCACACCGATCGTCCAGACAACAACGACCAGTGATCAAGAAACAGGCAGTGCTGACTACCATCTCCAACGATTTTGGGTTTTTTACCCCCAGAATGCAATCACCATTCACTCCCTTATTCTGAGGAAGTTAATGAGCAGGTCCCTTAGGGTCTTAATTCAAGAAGACGATAGTCCTTCCTGAAGGCTCCCCCCAACAATCGCTGTCAGACTCGTATGGCAGTGCGCCCTCAACATGATGAGGGTACCAACTCCAGGTGTTCGGCTCAGGTTACTCGAACCCGAGCAGGCAAGACGAACCACCAGAGGCAGAATCCGGTCAACAGTGAGCAGGTTCTCATCTCTGCCATCTCCGGAGAAGTCCACCAACCTAACTTGGTGGCAAGCAACGAGCTGGCACATACACCTGCCCATTTTAATTCCGCTGTCCAGTAGACTCGTCTGGAAGCATCACTCCAATCCCGCCAGGCAATTCCGACAGAGTACTATAGGCAGGAACATACACCTATTTATACATCATCAGCTAGTCAGTAGGCTCGTCTGACTACATATGATGGATCTCATCAACCACGTTTGGTGAAGTGCAATTAGCAGTCACATACACCTTCTAGTATTAATCAAGCCTACCAACAGTCTCTCTTGGTAGCGTTCGGAGAAGTTAGTCAGAAATCCCCGACAACAAATATGAAGCAGACTCAACTCTCTGCCACCACACTTGAGTACAGTCAGGATTCATTGACAGGAAAAGGAGGACAGGAGCAGGCACATACACCTGCTCCAAGCACGGAATGGATGTATATTCCCATTCCGGCAGCTGAAGTCACCAAGAATATTCTATCAATGGTGAAAGAGCAGAAGAAAATCCCTGCTCATATTCTGGATGCCTGCCAGGATTTTATAACAACTTCAGTGGCATATCAAGGAAAGACACATAAATATATCCCTGTTAGTGGAGTGACACATCAACAATTCACTCTGAAATAGACACACGCAACTGTTCCAGTCCAAGAGGGTTGTGGGGCATACTCCCCCTATCATACAGACAACCACGTCAGGCACATACACCTGATTTGAGTGGAGATCATCAGTCTAACCTATCTATCTTTCCTGATCGGGCACATACACCTTCTCAGAGAAGCCACTTTCGTCAACAAGTGGTTTCCAAAGAGTGTAAGAAGGCGTCTAAGAAAAAGACCCGCCCAGCACAGTCAGGAGATCAAGGGACAATCTGTAACAGGTCCTTGCTTAATGCTGGAGTTCTTGAATCCCTCAGACAATTATCTGTTGAAATTAAATATTCTACTCCCTCATCTCCCAATAGTGGGAAAATTAATTCCGAAGGTCTTCAATAGACACTTTCTCATGAAGGCTTGCTTCATGACAATTCGGTCAATCTTGAAGTTTTATCTTGAGATGAAAGCCATAGGAACCATCTGTGTAGTCAGAAGACCGAGGAGCAAGAGATATCCTCTTTTTCTATAACCCATTATGGTGGTCCTCCCCATGATGATGAATTTCACTGTGAAAGTCCTCTCCGCAGTAGTGATGCACATTACCCGGAAAATGCTCCAGTGGACAATGTAGTGCCGAGAAAGCCCTCTTATCTTGAGGCACATTCAAATGAGAAACCAGTCATGTCTGAAGCTTCATCGCTAGTAGGTTAAATACTTTCTCAATCAGAAGATAGCCCGGGGTGTAGGTCATTCTCCTATCCACCCCTAAGTCATGCATCTTCTAGTTTGATCAATGATTTCTCTACCAATCCTATTGAATCCAATGAAGTAACAAGGAATCACCAACTCTGGTCAAATTAGGTAAAATAATCTTCATCAAATGACAAAGAGGAAATTCTGAACATGAGAAAACAACTGGAGAAAGGTGAAGTGCCAGTTATGTTTTGGCCTCTGGCTGACTCTCAGTATAATATTCCATAAATGTTGACGGAAGATGAAATTCATGAATTCGTCTCAACATATGGAAAAATATTTATCAGTTGAAAAAGAAAGTATTATCTTATGATGAATATGAAAATCATCTTAATATAATAGGAGGGTTACAACGTCAGATTGATTTTGCATCTCTATCAGTCTCTCGATATCCGAAGGCTGAAAAGCAGCAGAGAGCCCTTCAACATTCATTCCTTGGCGCACTAAGAAGATTGCATCAGTTAATTTCCAATGCCCCATCTGGTATTCGTGTCAGAGGATGGGGTGTTCATGGAGCACTGCATTTCATGGTGCTCTCCAGTCAACAAAGCTCGTCGAAAATGGTCTCATGCAATGTTATTGCCCATAACCGGCCATAGTCAATGGGCTTTATTTGTAATCAAAAGCTTGCCCAAGAACAGGCTTCAACTATTACCTCTCAAAATCAAGAATACAGAGAAAAAGTTGTTGAATTACTCTTGAATCAATCAAAATAGAATATTAAATAGGCCTCTCGTTTGGAGAAAACATGTCACCAAGTGACAGAAGTGTTAGAAATCATCCAACGGTCTTTTGAACCGGGTGATAAAAGCGGATACAGGTCAATGCATCCAGCTAAATTCTGGACTAAGGTTCATAAGATCAGGAGGAATTTCAAGAAATTCTTAGACATAGCATGTCAAGAACCACCCTAGCTCGCCAGACTGGGGACTCTTTTAAACCAACCCTCAGAATCAATAAATAGGTTCCAAGGAGTTGAGAAGGAACAGCAGGAATAGCCCCAGTCCACTGGACTGGGGACTTTTTCAAATCATCAATCCCCTCATCAGAGAAAGTCGGTCTTTTCTCGATTGGGGAAGAAACCTCAAGAGGAACGAAGATCCAAATTATCAGGAGATTCCCTCCAAATTATGGTTCGTCAAGAACTTCCTGAGGGATCGAATCAACAAAAGGAAATGTCTCATCAAAGACATGGAAGAAGACAATATCACAGAAATGCTGATAGAAGGGATGCGATGAGTTATGCATCAACCAATGTCATCAATGCCATTGTTGTTGATCCACCAAATGAGGCTCACTCAGGGGACTCAGATGAAGAGGTTCCTGCTCAAGAAGATGTACGCACCGACACAAATGAAGAAGGTGTGCGTACACGAAGTCAAATGATTACTCAGAACCTAGGTAATCCTTCGAGTAACCCACTTCCCCCTCTCTGAAAAGGATCCAATAAAGGGAAGGGAAAGAACCATGTTACATATACTTCCTCTGGAGAAGGTCAATCTCTCTCACTAGAGCAAAGGTTTGCACAACAGGAGGAAGAAATGAAGGAATTAATGAGGTTGAATGCAGAACTACTTCAGGGTAGTATTCTTCATGAGTGTGCTGGAGTAAGTCAGCCAAGGGAATTTGTTGCAGCTACTGAGATGGATCAAGAATATCCTCCTCTATCAGTACACCCTTACAGGTCTAATCCTACGGGTCAAGTGCAACAACAGTTGGCAGTGCTACTATCAGTTGTAGCACCAATCGCCTCATCTGTCCAAGCTCCATTCATTGCACCTACCCAAGTCTAAGTTCAACCGGATTTTTCTCAAAAGTTAATAACTACTATTGGGTCATTAACAGCTCAGTTAAAAACTATGGAAGGGAAACGTGCACAAGTTCAACCAGAAAAGAACGTTTACCCTGAATGGGTGGATTCAATTTCTCCTCCATCTAGTTTTGGGAATCCTGTATTCCCTATTTTCAATGGATCAAGTGATCCTGAACAGTATTTGACGCATTACGTGTCTTGTTTCTATCCTATGATGGGAACTCTGGAGCAGTAAGAAGCAGTGAAACTCAGATGATTTGTGCGAACCTTGAAAGGACCAGATTTTGTTTGGTATATAATCTTGCAATCCCTGTCAATTACCGGATGGGAGGACCTTCGCCAAAAATTCCTCCTTCAGTTCAGATCAACTTTTCCAAAGACGATAGTTTTCGATCTTACAAATTGTAAGCAAAGGGAGAATGAAAGAGTCTATGATTTCATTGCTCGCTGAAAGGGATTAACATATTCCTTGAGTTTTTCACTCCCTCAAGAATAATTCTTTCCAATTTGTGTGGCAAATCTACATGAGGAATTACGCACGCCATTAATCCCTGTGAAATACACAGGAGGGATTCAAGACCTTACTTCAATCGCTCAGCAGATTGGAGATTCTCTTATACAGGCTAAGGCTAAATCTCGTGTAATTCCATCAGCTCCAGGAAGGAGAATGGCTAAAGCAGAAACTACTACAGTTATGCTTAAACAAGCACCTGTACCTGTTTCTACTTCAAAACCTTCATCTTCTCAAAGGGATCCACCTCCTAAGCACAAAAACAAAGGTTGTTTCATCCAGATGATCAAAGAGATCAAAGACGAAAACAATTTGAGGATTTGAATAGCAAAACATACTCTTTCCGAAATGAAAAATTTCCTGGTTACTTCATTTCGGCTCTGGAAAATAATCTGGTTCAATTTCCAAGGCCCAAAAGGCCAAACAAGGAAGGAGATGAAGACCGTCCCAATTATTTCCCCTTTAATCAAATATTGGGGAATCCCATCCAGGACTGTTTTGTCTTCAAAGACCTCCTGCAAAAGATGGTCGACTCGGGACAAGTCAAATTGAAAGGTTCTTCAGCTCAGGTAGCACGTGTTACTGCTACAGTTCTAGAGGAGGAAGGTGAATGGCAAGAAGTCAAAAGCAAAAATGCACAGAAGTATGATGATTGGATGGTCAGAAAGACAATCAATCGAACTCATGCTATTTTGCGAACACAATTAAAGAAACCAATTGTGTCTTCGGCCATGAATGTTGTGGAAAAACCATCTTTTTCAGAAGGAAAGTCCTCAAAGAAATGACATTATTCAAAGAAGAAAAAAGAATCAGAAGAAGATGAGTATGTGTTAAAGCCTAAGTTGTCTTTGACTTTGGCAGATTTCATGCCATCTACTCCAAAGCCACGGGCACCGCCCCACCAAACAACACAACCTAAATAGGCTAATCAGGCAGATTCTTCATCAGACGAAGAGTTAATATTTGGTTCTGTTAATATGATTCAATTAACAGATCCATATGCCAGTCGAAGTTTCAATTTTGATGAGCCTGAATTCCCTGTATCAAACAAGGGAATCAGGGGAAGTTTCAGAGGTTCAGGATACAGGGGAAGATGTGGATATTTTAGAAGCCACTACCCCAATTCTACCCCTTCTAGAACTGTGTATGTAGAAGAAACTCGTGGTAGAACCCTTCAGCGAGCTTAGCAAGAACAAGCAAGTTCTTCTACCAATAGAAAATTCAATCCTGGCACAGTTATTTTGGAAGACCTAGTGAAGGTTCCATCTTCTTCCTCTCAGCAAGTAAATGGATCTAATTGGTCTATTCTTCCAAGACCAAGGATGTTGCCAACTCCTATCCCAATACAAGATGCATCAACTTCCAAAGCATCTACTTCTAAGGTACCTGCTAAACCATATATTCCTTTTGGGAAACGCAGACCTCTAGATCAAAAGTATGATATATTGAAACACTTGGCCCAAGTACCAGCCATGTTATCAATTTTGGATGCTTTTAATCTGTCAAAAGATCTTTGGGAAGCACTCATCGAGGATTTGTCAAGTCCTCGTGAGTTTGAAACTGAAATTGCTGCAACTGAAGTCTATCACATAGAGAATAATCCTGCATAATGCCATGCAATAATATCTTTTACTGATAAAGATGAAGATGATGTTGTGCATGGGTATATCAGACCTTTATATTTATCTGGCAAGGTCAATGGTGTAGACGTTTGAAGAGCTTTCATTGACAATGGTTCAGGAGTCAACCTAATGCCCATTCGTACACTTCATCGACTGGGCCTCACGGAATCTGATTTAGATCCTTCTACCATGATGTTACAAGGATATGATAAAAATTAACAAGAACCAATGGGAGAAGTTACACTCAGAACTCAGTTTGGAGATCTTGTATCCAATTCATATTTCATGATTGTTGATCAAGACTCAGCTTTCAACGTCTTACTTGGAAGACACTGGCTACATCAGCACACGACTATCCCTTCATCATACCATCAATGTCTCAAATACTATTTCAATGGTCAAGTTGGAACATTATATGGTGATAAGGCCCCATTCAAGACATGTGAGTCTCAATACATTGAGGCAGAATTCTATCACATGAAGGGAAAGGAAAAATCCACAACAAAGGAAATTACCAAAGTTAATGCTCCATATGGTTTGTAGAAGATTCCAGTAAATCCATTTACACATGTAAGTACAGATTTTGTGTTGCCTATCAGTCAAATTGACAAGGTATACTCAAATAAAAATACTCTTATGGAATGAAATGTAATG
Source organism: Viscum album (assembly GCA_963277665.1). Lineage (NCBI taxonomy): Eukaryota > Viridiplantae > Streptophyta > Magnoliopsida > Santalales > Viscaceae > Viscum > Viscum album. The sequence goes on along the minus strand of OY728130.1, from coordinate 721,926,056 downwards.
TCAATTACAGAAATCGAGCCAGACAAAATGGGAGAAATTGGTAACCCACCAAGCAGTAATGAAAGCACAAATGGTGACGTCTTCATTTCATCTGCTGAAATCCAACAAGTCTATACTTCTCCAATTAGGTTAGAAAGAGTTATAGCAACATTAAAGGTGAACAATGATGTCAATTCTCAATCCATCATTTCCTCTTTATTACCCAAAGAAAACTCTTCATCATCAATAGGGTCAAAAATGGAAACTTCCTCTTCAAAATGTGAAAATTTTGACATCTCTTCTGATCTTGAAAATTCTGCTTTGTCATCTACTATGAAAGTAGAAACGAAAGAAATAACACATGATGAAGAAGAAGAGGAAGATCTCAGAGATGCTCCTCCAGCATTTGAAAAGGGTATCTCTTCCACTATGGATGAACTCAGAGAAATAAATATGGGTACAAAGGAAGATCGACGCCCCACTTTAATCAGTGCGGCCATGACCCTTGAAGAGCAAGAGATGTATATTTCTTTTCTAAAGAGAAATAGAGATATTTTTTCTTGGAACTATACATAAATTCCCGGGCTTCATCCTGATGTTGCTACTCATCATTTGGGTTTACCTGAAGAACATCGAGGATTTAAACAAGCTGCGAGAAGAACACACCCAACTTATGCTTCTAAAATTGAAGCTGAAGTGGATAAGCTTATCAAAGCTAACTTCATCAGAGAAGTTCAGTATCCCAAGTGGTTGGCTAATATTTTCCATGTAAAGAAGAAGAACAGACAAATTAGAGTTTTCATCGATTTCAGAGATCTTAATCGGCATTGTCCTAAAGATGATTTCCCAGTTCCGATTACAGAACTTTTAATTGATGCAAAAGCTGGCTATGAAGCACTTTCCTTCATGGATGGATATTCTGGATATAATCAGATCCAAATAGCCCCAGAAGAAGAGGAATCCACAGCCTTCAGAGCCCCTCAGGGTGTGTTTTGTTACCAGGTAATTCCCTTTGGCTTAAAGAATGCAGGTGCAACATATCAGCACGCCATGCATCGTATCTTCAAACCCTTCTTAGGGAAATTTGTTGAATACTATGTAGACGATTTGGTGGTTAAATACAAACAACGTTCTAATCACTTGGCTGATTTGGAAGTCATATTCTGCAAGCTTCGACCACATAATTTGAAGATGAACCCCTTAAAATGTGCTTTTGGGGTATCCTCAGGAAAATTTCTCAACTTTGTTGTACGCCATCGTGGTATTAAAGTCGATCCTGAGAAGACAAAGTCAATCCTTGGTATGTCACCTCCTCAAAATTTGAAAGAATTAAGAGGAGTTCAAGGACACTTAGCCTATATTCGGCATTTCATCGCCAATTTGGCAGGCAAAAGTTTACCCTTTACCAAATTGATGAAGATGGGAGTCACTTACCAGTGGACTGAAGAATGTCAAGAAGAATTCAATATTCTCAAGAAATACCTCTTGAGTCCACCAGTACTCATCCCACCTGTTGAAGGAATACCACTTATACTCTACATGACAGCTCTAGAGAGATCATTGGGTGCCTTTCTTGCTCAAAAGAATGATACTGGGAATGAAAACAACCTCTACAATCTCAGTCAAACTATGCTTGAAGCAGAAACCTGGTATTCATGTATTGAGAAGTGCTGCCTGGCATTAATCTTTGCAGTTCAGAAGTTGATACACTACCTGCAACATCACGAGGTCCAATTTGTATCTCGCAATAACCGGCTCAAAATCATCCTTAGTCGTCCAATGCTTACAAGATGTCTAGAAAGGTGGGAAGTTATTTTGCAGCAATTCGACTTTCAGTATGTGTCTCAAAAGGAGATAAAGGGCCAAGCTCTGGATGATTTCCTGGATGAACACCCTTCAGTGGAAGACACGTCTTTAGATATTGAACTCCCTGATGAGGAAGTCTTCTCTATTCAAGAATGCCCTCAAGAATTGGAAATGTATTTTGATGGTGCTTCCAGAAGTCCAACGGGGAAGAAAATGGAAAATCCTAAATTCAAAAAATTTGGCTTAGGAATTGTTCTCATTTCTCCAGAAAAGGCAGTGTTACCTTATTCCTTCTTATTGTGGGATGGTGGTACCGATAATGAAGCTGAATACCAAGCTCTTATCGCAGGCTTGGAATTAGCGCATTAAGAACAAGTGAATCACTTAAAGGTGAAGGGTGATTCAGACCTGGTAATCAAACAAGTCATTGGGGATTATGCCATCAGAAAAGAAGAACTAATCCCTTTGTATGATTACGTCAGAGAGTTAATGGTGGAATTCCCTTTAGAACTGACATTTTCTTATGTCCCAATATCACAAAATGTTCAAGATGATGTGCTGGCTAATATAGCCACAACTCTGGCAGATCCAAATCGGGACGAGACAACCATCAGTATTGCCCACCATCATGTAATTTCACCTTATGTTCGAATCAGAATAGAGGAAATTAATGAAATTAGTCCCATTCCTGAACCGTATGGTCATACTACAGGATGAATGTCACCTATTAGGGAATAACTTCAAAATGGAACACTTCCACCTGATAGAGCTGAGAAAGAACAAATCTGGTGATGTGTGGTGAATTTCACTCTTTATGATAGCCCAGATCACCTAGAGAAAATTCTCTACAAACGTGGTTTTGATGGAGTTCTCATCAGATGTATTGATGGTGAAGAGACAATGGCTATCATGAAAGAAGAGAATGCAGAAGTCTATGGTGCCCACCAGTCTGGACATAGATTGTCTGATCAAATTCGAAGGCTTTGATACTTTTGGCCTTCAATGATACAAGATTGTGTTGATTTCACAAAGAAGTGTCATTCATGCCAAGTACATTCCAACTTCATTCATCAACCTCCAGAGTTTCTTCATACAGCTAAATACTCATGGCCATTTTCCACATGGGGAATGGATGTGGTGGGACCTTACCATTCGGCTACGGACAAGCAGTTTAAGTACATTCTTACTGCTACTGACTTCTTTTCCAAATGGGCAGAGGAAATAACTCTCAAGGAAGTCAGTTGTAAATTCATTGTTAGCTTCATCAAGTCTAACATCATTACCATATTTGGTGTCCCTCATACCATATTGACGGACAATGGCACCAATTTCTGTTCATTCGAGGTGAAGAAATTGTATCAAGAATACAACATCAAATCCAACCATTCATCTCGGTATCATACAACGACCAATGGCTAGATAGAAGCCTTCAACAAGACTCTTTCAAATATATTGCAAAAGATGGTGGATAAAGATAATAAGTCATGACCTGATAAACTCTTTCATGCTTTATGGGCTTATCGGATTACCATCCGCACTACAACGTGATCAACTCCATATTCATTAGTATATGGAACGGAAGCAGTCCTGCCAATTGAAGTTCAATTACCCTCGCTTAGAGTAGCCATTTGCGATCAGTCATCTACATATGAGCAATCTCAAAAGCGATTGAATGAATTTGAATGGTTAGATGATAAAAGATTGTGCACTTTGCACCACTTGGAAGTCTATCAGAATCGAATAGCACGAGCTTTTAACAAAAATTTTTATCTTCATTCATTCACTCAGGGAGAATTGGTATTAGTTCTCAGAACTCCAATGATACCAGGAAAGAAACCTCCCAAACTTGAACCAAAATGGGAAGGACCTTATTTAATACAGAAGGTCTACTCCAATGGATCTTATTCATTAATGTCGATGGATGGATAATTCATCACTACTCCAACCAATACCAGATTTTTGAAGAAGTATTTTGTATAAACTGCAAAGTATGTACCATGTCCCTGCAACATGACACTAAACTGTGAAACACCAATTCGTCCTTTCTATATGACGTTAAACTATACAAAAATGGTCCAGTATGACCTTAAACTGAAAATTCATCCCACACGACATTAAATTGTGAAAAAGTTCCCTAAATGGTCCAGTATGACCTTAAACTGCAACTAGGTCCAGTATGAACTTAATCTGCATCATCAAAGGTCCATGCATATGACCCAAAACTATTTGCAAGTCCCTTACGTCCAGCAAGACGTTAAACTGTAATGTCCTAACTACATGACACTAAACTGTATAGAAGTCCCTTACGTCCAGCAATACATTAAACTGTAATGTCCCAACTTCATGACGCTAAACTATATAAAAGCCCCTTACGTCCAGAAAGACGTTAAACAACATAATCATCAAAGGTCTTGTATGACCTTAAACTACACTTTTGTCCAACATGACATTAAACTGCACCATCCACGGTCCATGAATATGACCTTAAACTATTCGCACATTCGTCCAATATGACACTAAACTGTGGAAAAAATCCCCAATGCGTCCAACATGACGATAAATGGTGTACTCTTTTTTCCTCACTGCATGACATTAAATTGCACAGTCCCCCCTTTCGTCCAACATGATGTTAAACTCTATTGTCCCCATCGTCCTAACTACATGACGCTAAACTGTACAGAAGGTCCGTGATACGTCCTACATGACATTAAACTGTACTTTGTCCCTGCTACATGACACTAAACTGTGCATCACCAATAGTCATAACTGCAAGACTTTAAACTGCATAGTACCTTCATACGTCCTACATGACGTTAAACTGTGTATCGTTAAGGTTGTTTTTACCTCTTGTTTCTCACACCGAGTATAACTCACGTGAGCTTAGAGAAAACCTCAACCATAACACTCTCTTTGGTCCGCTAACCATGTGTAAGTCCCAACAACATTTTTTTAGGTCGTTGTCCCCAAGAACAACTTGATCATTAATTCATTCTTTAATTGAACTACACAAACTTTGATCCTTGACTTCTAGGCTGGGTATGTACGCAACCTCCCAAGGTTGAATCCCAAAACCAATCTCTTCACATCGGTTCACCTCTATCTCATATGACGTTGATTCGTGAAACCGCCCCTAGAATCAATATCTTTACATTGGTTCACATTCGTCCTTGTTATATGATGTTAAACTATACAAAAATTTTGTCTAGTATGACAACAAACTACAATATTCTTTGATACCCTCACCTAATAGGGAACCATTATTTACATTGATTTTTCAATCATGTTTCATTTCAAAGACTACATGCATACATGGAAACGCCCAAACCTTTTATGTTGGGTTCAACCATCATTGTACTAAAGTCCCCTTTCACCCTTCATATGTACGAACCAAATTTGTACAAAGGGTATTTCTAGAACTATGTGGGCTTGATTCCCATCCTTATGGGATACGTAGGAACATTCGAGTGTCCCTCAAATCCAGCCCCAAGTCGTTGGGCCAAACCCCAAATTCCACTTTTAGTCCCTTGGCTGAGAAGTCCCCATGAAAACACACACTGTGTATTTCTTACAATGGTCCAAGATCTATGACCCTAAACTAAGATCTCTAATCCTTTTGTCCCACATGACGTTAAACTGTAGTTTAAGAACTACGTATGGCTTGATTCTCATCCTTATGGGATACATAGTGAAGTCCAACATTTCAATTCAGGACCCAGCCACTACATGATTATTGTTAGAATTGATCTGTGTATCTCTGTATACATTTAACAATATCCATATTTATGTGTCATAATCCTAACCTTAAATATTTTCATATCCCCATAACCCTTTTCATGACTTCTAGTCTCAAAAATGTCAAACTTCTGAGAATTCTTTTGTCTGACTATGCAGAACGTGCCCATAGGTGGCCTTGCATAAACAGTCTACATAAAAGACTTGTTAGCCAAAAGATACTATTATTTGACTATGCAGCCAATGCCCTTAGGTGACCTTGCATAATTCAACCCCCTAACGGGTTTGTCGGATAGTGGTAACTTCATTCTTGGTAAGAATGCCTCTTTTTTCCTTATTTGTCTTAAATGACAGTGTGTAGGGATCCACAAAAATATCCATCCTTAACATACTTGTTCCATATCCTTTTTCATGATCTAAAAGTATTCAAGTATATGGCTTATATTCTCCTTACCTACGTTTGGGTCAGACCTTAGTATGAGTGATATTCATCCAGTTCTTCAATAATCTTGTTTGGAAATATCTTCTCCATATTCAAGTACCTCTTTCCATACAGCAAACTCTATACTTTGGAAGATTTGAATCTCCATAAACTTTCACTGGCTTTTAGCACTAGGAAAGTAAATTTCTGAGAGTTATTTTTCCTGACTTTGCAGAACGTGTCCATAGGCGGCCTTGCATAAACAGTCTACATAACAGACTTGTTAGCCAAAAGATACTATTTTATTTGACTATGCAGCCAATGCCCTTAGGTGGCCCTGCATAATTCAACCCCCTAACGGGTTTGTTAAATAATGGTAACTTCATTATTTGGAACTACTTCTTCTAATGACTTTTAACTCTTTTTCATATCATTCCTCAGATTCAAATATTCTTAAGTCATAGTTTACATATTTTTACATCATACTTGAGTATGGTACTATTTTTTCAGATGGGTTGTCAAGGAATTGAGTCAATTCTAATCCATTTAGGTCAAAGCTATTTCTACCTTAAACATTAGTATTTTTTATGTCCGACGTGCATGACTTTAAACTGCACACAAAAGACAAGGGAACTCTGAATAAAAGTCAAGTTCCCAGCTCGCTAAACATACATTTTTTATGATTTAGGTAACATTGAGCAATTAAAAGGTTTGAAGCTTGTAGGGTTATTTACATTAATCCTAGTAAAAATCAAACTATTCTTACTAAGTCCATTGGCTTAGGTAAAATCTAAAGCATGTAGAAAAATAGAATGCAGTTACAAATGAGTGAAGGTGAAAGTGTTTTTCATTGATGCACAAGAGTTAGAAGGACATCCACAAACTGGAGTCTCTTCTCTTTTTCAAGAATTACAAGAGGATTTTTACATAAGACTTCATTTTATTTAATACATCCCAAGCTTCATCAGCAACCACATGGAATTCATTCATTCAACTAGATACAATAAGAGATGCAGTGATACTAGATCTTCTTGGAACAGTTGTAAAAGAATGTTCTTGAGTGCGGTTTAAGAAAATTTTCTACTGATCAAACAGTGACTCTGTTTCTGTCCAAGAGACTTGGAAGATGGATACATGGATTTGATAATGGAGCATTGGAAGTAAAGAGCAATTTGGAGAGATTACTCTTTTCAGATATTGTTCTAATGCCATGTTTGTCTTCTCTCCACCAACCGACAGCGAAAAACATTTCAGCCCATGGGTTTGCCATTTTCATATCTGCAAGGAAATGGCATGGATGGAGAATTTGAAATTTCATACCGTTGTTGTTTCTCTTAATGCATAGCATAACTGAAATAGAGGAGTAGCAGTGCAGCTACATTTCAGGTGTATAGTTCTTTGCATTTGGAACATTGACTCCTTGCAGATGACCATGACCACATAGAGGAAGATAGATGCTCTGTGGGAAATTAAAATGATATTTCTTCAAGTACTTAACCAAATCTGGGAGAGTGTTGTCACATATATTATAATAATCATGGCCAATGATGTTCATCATGTCATCAATCCGCTTGCTAGCCAGTTCATCATCCATTTTAATTCCCTTAAGAGCTATTGAATCTTCACAAAATATGAATAAACTAACTCTTAAATTGGTTTATTTTTTATAAAACTTGTGAATAAAATTCAGAAAAATGGAAAAGGCATTAAGGCACGCAAGTTTAAAAATTGGCGCACAAGTATGGTTGTGCCGTTCAAATATTTGGTGCGCAGGTATCACCACGCAAGTCAAGTTACCTTGACAGCAGCGCGCCATCAAAGAAACATCAGAAAACAGAGCAACCTGCACCGTTAAGCTGACCTGCGTGGCGAGAGCTCGAAGGTTTGAAGTCTGGAAATCCGGATGCTTTGTACGGAAGGGAGTCCCTCTATTTATAGATGTGGCCCGAACCCTGCGTGCCGTATCCTGGGCGACTAAAGTCCATACCCCTGCGCACCGGATTCTGTGCGCCCGAAGCTCATTTGCGCGCCCAAACTTGTGCGCCGCATTTCCATTGATTTTCTTCTTTTCCTTAGAGTCAAATCCACATTTCTTTTGGATCCAACTCTAAGGGGGACTTTTGTTGATTCTCCTTTTCGTCACATTGTCTAAAAGAATGGAAAGGGAAATGACTTAGCACAAATTGATTCATCCTTTGAAGAAAACATCAGAAATCGACAAAGGCATGAACAAAGGATCAAGAGAACATGTGCCACACAAGTTATATCACTTCCACACAAGTCTATTTGCGTGATGCATGATAGTCGCGCAAGTGACTTGCGCGACCTAAGTGATAACTGCTCGGGGTCTTCTCCTGCCTATAAATAGACCATATGGGCCCCCCATTTGGGGGAGGATTTTTTCCAGAAACTCCGATTTGAGCTCCCGGCGCCCTAGTCTCTTCTCAAAGCTTCCGAAACACTTATAAGGTAATTTCTTACCTAGAACAGAAGACCTAAATAGGGGGTAAAATGCCTAAGTGTTGAAACTCGTCAACACTTGCGCGCCGAGGTGGACATCCCTTAAGGGAAATGGCCACACTTGCGTGACGCCTTACTCCTTCAATAGAACATGCGTGCCCCTCTCTTAGAAGAACCTCAAGAGGATTCTAAAGTCCTTAACCTAAAGTCGCTCAAGTATTACCCTGCTGGGTGAACACCACGCAAGTACCCAACGTGTTGCGCAGGTATACCTGCGCGACCAAGACTTGCGCTCCCACTTAGTACCTGCGCGCCTGCCAGGACTTGCGCGCCCCTGCTCTTTTGGGTGCCCTTCTTGCCCATTTTACCCCTCTTAAGCCATTCCACCTCTCCTATTCATGATTTAGTCTTCAAGACACTCTTCAAAGCCATTTATAGCATGATTTCTTGATTTTACTTCTTTATCTGAAAGGAATTCTTTGGAATATCCCTCAAAACATAGTGATTTACACATCTTTATGTCACTAAAGATTGATATTTCATTCATTCAACCACATCCTTTAAGATGAGAGAATCTAATTTTGGGTCTCCTTTTCAGGAGTAAGTCCCAGTCATAATTCCTTTAACCTGAGCCTCCTTTTCAGGAGTGAGTCCTAGTCATAATTCCTTTAACCTGGGCCTCCTTTTCAGGAGTAATTCCCAGGTATAAGTCCCCTAAACCTGGGCCTCCTTCTCAAGAGTAAGACCCAGTATTAATTTCTCTTAATCAATCCTAATTTACCCTTGATTTGGGATTCCTTCTCAGGAGTAAAACCTAATCATCAATCCTCTCCTAATTTTGGGCCTCCTTTCAAGGAGTAAGTCCCAAGTTAGAGTATTCAAATCTCCATGAAGCACATATACCTTTATGGACCTTGTTTCTAGATTTCTTCTCTGAAGTTAATCCTAATCTTCATCTATTTTGGGCAGTCATACATACATAAGTCCCACATCATTTCTTATGATTGCATCCTTCATGGCCCAATTGTCTAATTTTTACCAATACCTCTTGTTTCTCACACCGAGCATGACTCACGTGATCTTAGAGGGTAAAAGTAATTATGACATCCTTCATTGAGCCATCAATCATAAACATCATACTCGCCACTCGAACTACGTGGGTTCTGATTCCTTTTCCAAAACAAAGGATATGTAGGTAGCCCATCTGTGGGTTCGATCCCAACTCTGAAATAATCCATGTCATTCTGAATGAAAATAAACTTCAGGTGCCCTACTAAGTGGATTTGAAACCAGCATGGTCATCATAATTACCAAGAGACTTTTATATAAATATGCCGAAGGATACCATTGACCAAGATTCTTTAATAAATACTGATGATTCTTTATCGATGAAGAACCTCGAATACATATAAAAGATTCTCTAAATTTCGTACATATTTTATCATTGATTTTAAGATATGAAGGAAAGATCATTTTATACTTGGTAATGTAATAAGGATTCATGAACATAACTTAAATCTATAAAGAGAGTCCCGGAATAGATAATAATTCCCCTAAAAAAGGTGTGATGAGTCCGACCTCCCATCCTCTCGACCAATGAAAATTCATAATCCTCATCAGTCCACAAACTAATGAGTGCCTACCTTTGGAAAGTAGGTCCAAATGGATGTGGAATCATTGGATGTTTCCGGTTCTACGAAAAAACCCGTTAGAAACTGATCGGAATGTTTGAACCTCCCATCAAGAGGTCATCCCCGAATTCTGAGGGAAACAATGTGCTGCATAGTCAGGCAAAAGAACTCTCAGAAATTTACTTTTCTACTACTAAAAAGCCAATGAAAGTTTATGGGGATTCCAATTTTCCAAAGTATAGAGTTTGTTGTATGGAGAGAAGTACTTGAATATGGGAAAGATATTTTCAAACAATATTTTCTATGAACTGGACGAATGTTACTCCTACGAAGGTCTGCCCAAATGTAGGGAAGGAAAATATAAACCATAGACTTGGATAATTTCAGATCATGAAAAATAGTATGGGACAGATATGTTAAGTATGGCCATTTTTTTATGGATCCCTACATATTTTCATTAAGACAACTAAGAACAAATGATATTTTCCTCCCAATAATGAAGTTACCACTATTTGACAAACCCGTTAGGGGGTTAAATTATGCAGGGCCACCTAAGGGCATTGGCTGCATAGTCAAATAATAGCATCTTTTGGCTGACACGTCTGTTATGTAGACTATTTATGCAAGGTCGCCTAAGGGCACGCGCTGAATGGTCAGGAAAAGGAATTCTCAGAAATTGGAAATTTTGTGACCATAAGTCAAGAAAAGTGTTATGAAGATCTGGAAGTATTCAAGACTAGGATTATGACACATAAAGATGGGTATGTATGCAGAGATACATAGATAAATTCTAACCATAATCATGTTATGGCTGGATCCTGATTTGAAATATTTGGACTTCACTATGTATCCCATAGGGATGGGAATCAAGACATACGTAGTTCATGAAATGCAGTTTAACATCGTGTGGGATGAATGTGTGGGAGATCTTAGTTTAGGGTCCTAGAACTCGGACCATTATAAGAAATACACAGTGTGTGTTTTCATGGGGACTTTTCATCCAGGGGACTGAAAGTGGAATTTGGGGTTAGGCCCAAAAGACTTGGGGCTAGATTCGAGGGACACTCGAACATTCGTACATATCCCATAAGGATGGGAATCAGTCCCACATAGTTCTATAAATACCTTCTGTACAAATTTTGTTTGTACATGTGAAGGATGAAAGGGGAATTTAGTGCAATGATGGTCTAACCCAAGATAAAAGGTTTAGGTATTTCCATGTATGCACATAAATTGTTTTGAATATAACATGATTGAAAATCAATGTAAATAATGATTCCCTCTTAGGTGAGGGTATCAATGAATATTGTAGTTTATTGTCGTACAAGACAAAAGTATTGTACATTTTAACGTCGTATAGTAAGGGAGAAGGTGAACCAATGTAAAGATAATGATTCTGGGAGCGGTTTCACCTATCAACATCATATGAGATGAAGGTGAACCGATGTGAAGAGATTGGTTTTGGGCTTGAACCTTGGGAAGTTTCCTACGTACCCAGCCTAGAAGTCAAGGATCAAAGTCCGCGTAGTTCAATTAAAGAATGAATTAGTGATCAAGTTGTTTTTGGGGACAACGACTTAAAAAATGATGTTGGGACTTACGTGTGGTTAGCGGCCCAAAGAGGGTGTTATGGTTGAAATTTTCTCTAAGATCATGGGATTCATACTCGGTGTGAGAAACAAAAGGTAACAACAACCTTAATGATGCACAGTTTAATGTCATGTAGGACATATGAAGGGATTATGCAGTTTAAAGTCTTGCAGTTAGGACTATTGGTGAAGCACAGTTTAGTGACATGTAGCAAGGACAAAAATACAGTTTAACGTCATGTAGGACATATTAAGGGATTTAAATACAGTTTAGCATCATGTAGTTAGGACGATGGGGAAAATACAATTTAATGTCATGTTGGACAAAAAAGAGGACTTTGCAGTTTAATTTCATGTAGTAAGGACAAAAGAGGACACATTTTAAGGTCATATTGGACGTATTAGGGACTTTTTCATAGTTTAACGTCATGTTGGCCGAAAAAATGATACAGTTTAGCGTCATGTTATACGAATGTGCGAATAGTTTAAGGTTATATGCATGGACCGTTGGTTATGCAATTTAACTTCTTACTGGACATAAGGGACTTCTGTACACTTTAGCATCATGTAGTCTATACGTCACAGTTTAACGTCATGTTGGATGTAAGTGCCAATAGTTTAAGGTCATATACAAGGACCGTGGATGGTGCAGTTTAATGTCGTACTGGACATAAGGGGCATGAAAATAGTTTAAGGTCATATGCATGGACCGTGGATGGTGTATTTTGTGTTTATACAAAATACTTCTTCAGAAATATGGCATTGGATGGAGTAGTGATGAGTCCTCCATCCATTGAGATTAAAGAATAAGCTCCATTGGAATAGACCTTATGTATTGAATAAGGTACTTCCCACTTTGGTTCAAGCTTGGGAGGTTTCTTTCCTGGTATCATTGGAGTTCTGAGAACTAATACCAATTCTCCCTGAACGGATGAACGGAGACAAAAAATTTTGTTGAAATCTCATGCTATTCGATTTTGGTAGACTTCCAAGTGGTGTAGAGTGCACAATATTTTCTCATCTAACCATTCCAATTCATTCAATTGATTTTGAGATTGTTCATCTGTGGATGACTGATCACAAATGGCTACCTTGAGCGAGGGTAGTTGAACCTCAGTTGGCAAGACTTTTTCTGTTCTATATACCAATGAATATGGAGTTGACTGTGTTGCAGTGTGAAAGGTAGTTTGATAAGCCCATAAAGCATGAAAGAGTTTATCAGGCCATGACTTCTTATCTTTATCCACCATATTTTACAGTATATTATACAGAGTCGTATTGAAAGCTTCTATCTGGCCATTGGCCGCTGCATGATACCAAGATGAATGATTGGGTTTGATGTTGTATTCTTGATACAACTTCTTCACCTCAGATGAACAGAAGTTGGTGCCATTTTCTGTCAATATGTTATGAGGGACACCGAATCTGGTAATGATGTTAGACTTGATGATGCTAACAATGCTTTTAGAACTAACTTCTTTGAGAGGTATTACATCTACCCATTTTGAAAAGAAGTCAGTAGCAGTAAGAATATACTTAAACTGCTTGGCCATAACTGATGGTTAAGGTCCCACCACATCCATTCCCCATGTGGAAAATGGCCACGAGTATTTATCTGTATGAAGAAACTCTGGAGGTTTATGAATGATGTTGGCATGTACTTGACATGAATGAAACTTCTTTGTGAAATCAACACAATCTTGTATCATTGAAGGCCAAAAGTATCCAAGCCTTCGAATCTGATCAGATAGTCTATGTCCAGACTTGTGGGCACCACAGACTCCTGCATGCACTTCTTTCATGACATCCATTGTCTCTTCACCATCAATGCATCTGAAGAGAACTCCATCGGAACCACGTTTGTATAGAATTTTCTCTATGTGATCTGGGCTATCATAAAGGGTGAAATTGACCACATGTCTCTGGACTTGTTCTTTTTCGGCTCTATTAGGTGGAAGTATTCCATTTTGAAGGTATTCCCTGATAGGTGTCATCCATCCTGTAGTATGACCATATGGTTTAGAGATGAGACTAATTTCATTGATTTCCTATATTCAGGATTGAACGTAAGGTGAAATTGTTTGACAGTGGGAAATACTGATGGTTGTCTCGTCCCGATTTGGATTTTCCAGAGCTATGGCTATATTAGCCAGTGCATCATCTTGGGAATTTTGAGATCTTGGGTCATAAGAAAATGTTGGTTTCGAAGGAAACTCTGCCCTTAACTCTCTGACGTAATCATACAAAGGGATTAGTTCTTCTTTTCTGATGGCATAATCCCCATTGACTTGTTTGATTACCAGGTCTGAATCACCTTTCACCTTTAAGTGATTCACTTGTGCTTGAAGAGTCAACTCCAAGCCTGTGATGAGAGCTTGGTATTACGATTCATTATTTGTACCACCTCCCAACAATGAGAAGGAATAAGGTAACACTGCCTTTTCTAGAGAAATGAGTACAACTCCTAAGCCAACTTTATTGAATTTAGGATTTTCCATTTTCTTCCCTATTGGACTTCTGGAAGCACCATCAAAGTACATTTCCCATAACTGAAGACAATCTTGAATAGAGAAAACTTCCTCATCAAGAAGATCAATATCTGAAGACACTACTAGAAATTATATCTTTCCCAACGCTTCTATACCAACGGTTTGAAAAAACCGTTGGTATAGGTCCCCTTTCCCAACGGTTTGGCCAAACCATTGGGAAATGCCCCCAAATTGGCCACTTTTCCCAATGGTTTGGCCAAACCGTTGGGAAAGGCCCCCCAAATTGGCCACTTTTCCCAACAGTTTGGCCAAACCGTTGGGAAAGGTAGACCTATCCCAACGGTTTGCCCAAACCGTTGGGAAAGGTCCCTAAAAATGCCACTTTTCCCAACGGTTTGGCCAAACCGTTGGGATAGGTCTACCTTTCCCAACGGTTTGGCCAAACCGTTGGGAAAAGTGGGCCAAAAATTCAACATACTTCCCAGGATCAAAACCACAAACAATACCTATACCAACGGTTGTTAAAACCGTTGGTATAGGTCTATACCAACAGTTTTAACAACCGTTGGTATAGGTACTTCCATTTTTTATCAGACCTTCGTACCGAGAACATTATATAAATATAAATTTAAAATATTTATGAGAATACATATATATATTTATGTAATTATGATCACAAAAGTCATGTTAGGTTAGTGGTTGAGTCGTTCAATGACAAACGAGGGGTCCTGGGATCAAATCCCAGCGAATGTTTTATTTTTGGAATTTATATACCAACAGTTCCATTACCGTTGGTATAGATTTCATATTACCTATACCAACGGTTTCCAAAACCGTTGGTATAGGTCTATACCAACGGTTTTTGGAAAACCGTTGGTATAGACCTATCCCAACATCTTACTTGGCTACGCTTCTCCAAACCGTTGGTATAGGCTATACCAACGGTTTGGAGGCCTATACCAACGGTTCCAAACTGTTGGTAAAAGTTAGTTTTCCAGTAGTGAGATGTGTCTTCCACTGAAGGGTGTTCAGTTAGGAAATCAGCAAGAGCTTGGCCCTTTATTTCTTTTTGAGACACATACTGAATGTTGAACTGCTGCAAAATAACTGCCCACCTTCCCAAACATCCTATAAGCATTGGGGGACTAAGGATGAATTTGAGTGGGTTATTGCGAGATACCAATTGGACCTTGTGATATTTCAGGTAGTGTCTAAACTTCTGAACTGCAAAGATCAATGCTAGGCAGCACTTCTCAATATTTGAGTATCGAGTTTCTTCTTCAATCATAGTCTGACTGAGATAGTAGAGGCTGTTTTAATTCCCAGCATCATTCATCTGAGCAAGAAAGGCAACCAATTATCACTCTAGATATGTCACATTGAGGATAAGTGGTCTTCCTTCAACAGGTGGCATTAACACTGGTGGACTCAAGAGATACTTCTTGAGAATATCGAATGCTTCTTGACATTCTTCAGTCCATTTATAAGTGACTCCCTTCTTCATCAATTTGGTGAAGGGTAGACTTTTGCCTGCCAAATTGGCGATGAAACGCCAAATATAGGCTAAGTTTCCTCGAAGTCCTCTCAATTATTTCAAATTTCTAGGAGGTGACATACCGAGAATTGACTTTGTCTTCTCGGGATCGACTTCGATACCATGATGGCGTACAACAAAGCCACGAAATTTTCCTGAGGTTACCCCAAAAGCACATTTTAAGGGATTCATCTTCAAATTATCTTATCGAAGCTTGTGGAATATGACTTCCAAATCAGCCAAGTGATTAGAAAGTTTTTAGGATTTGACGATCAAATCATCCACATAATATTCAACAAACTTTCCCAGAAAGGGTTTGAAGATACGATGCATGGCACGCTGATATGTTGCACCTGAATTCTTTAAGCCAAAGGGAATTACCCGATAGCAAAACACACACTGAGGGGATATGAAGGCTGTAGATTTCTCATCTTCTAGAGCCATCCAAATTTGATTATATCCAGAATATCCATCCATAAAGGAAAGTGCTTCATAGTCAGTTGTCGCATCAATCCAGAGTTCTGTAATCGGAACTGGAAAATCATCCTTAGGACAATGATGATTAAGATCTCTAGAATCAATGAAAACTCTAATTTTCCCATTCTCCTTTTCCACTGGGACAATATTATCCAACCACTAGGGATATTGAACTTCTCTAATGAAGTTATATTTGATGATCTTAACCACTTCAGCTTAAATTTTGGATGAATAGTTTGGGTGTGTTCTTCTAGAGGCTTGTTTGAATCCTCGATGTTCTTCTGGAAAACCCAAACGATGAGTGGCAACATCAGGATCAAGACCTGGAATCTCTATATAGTTCCAAAAAAATATGTCTCGATTTTGCTTTAAAAAAGAAATATACATCTCTTGCTCTTCAAGAGTCATGGCCGCACTAATTAAAGTGGGGCGTGGATCTTCTTTTGTACCCAGATTTATTTCTCTGAGTTCATCCATGGTGGTAGAGATACCCTCTTCAAATTTTGGAGGAGCATCCCTGAGATCTTCCTCTTCTTCTTCAGCATGTGTTATTTCTTTAGTTTCTACTTGAATAGTAGATGATGAAGCAGAATTTTCATAATCAGAAGAGACGCCAAAATTTTCACATCTTGAAGAAGAAGCTTCCATTTCTGACCCGATTGATGATGAAGGGTCTTCTTTGGGTAACAAAGCGGAGATTATGGATTGAGAATTGAAATCATCATTTACTTTGGACATTTCTATGACTTCTTCTGGCCTGATTGGAGATGTATAGACTTGTTGGATTTCCACAGATGAAATGAAGACATCTCCATTTGAGCTTTCATCATTGCTTGGTGGATCACCAATTTCTACCATGTTGTCTGGCTCGATTGCTGTAATTGACATTATGGAAGTTTCTATAAGAGTATTTTGATTTGTGTCTATCCTGTCAATTTGACAGATAGGTGACACATAATTTTTACTCACATGTGTAAATGGGTTTACTGGAATCTTTTCCAAACCATATGGAGCATTAACATTGGTAATCTCCCTTGTTGCGGATTTGTCTTTTCCCTTTATGTGATAGAATTCTGCCTCAATGTATTAAGATTCACATGTCTTTAATGGGGATTTATCACCATACAATGTCTCAATTTGACCATCAAAACAATATTTGAGACATTGATGGTATGACGAAGGGATAGCCGCATGTCGATGTAGCCAGGGTCTACCAAGAAAGATGTTGAAGGATGAATCTTGATCAACAACCATGAAATCTGAATTTGATAAAAGATCTCCAAATTGAGTTTTGAGTGTAATCCTGCCCAGTGGTTCTTGTTCATTTTTATCATATCCTTGTAACATCAAAGTAGAAGGAGATAAATCAGATTCCGTGAGGCCCAATCGACAAAGTGTACGAATGGTCATGAGGTTGACTCCTGAACCATTATCAATAAAAACTCTTCAGATGTCTACACCATTGACCTTTACAGATAAGTATAAAGGTCTGATATGTCCATGCACGACATCATCTTCATCTTCATCTGTTAAAGATATCACTGCATGACATTCTAAAGGATTATTCTCTACATGGTAGACTTCATCTGCATCAATTTCAGTCTCAAACTCCTAAGGACTTGACAAAGCCTCGATGAGTGCATCCCGAAGATCCTTCGATAAATTCAAGGCATCCAGAATTAATAACTTGGCTGGTACTTGGGCCAGGTGTTTCAATATATCATACTTTTGATCAAAATGTCTGTATTTTCCAACAAGAACATGTGGTTTAGCAGGTGCCTTGGAAGTTGATGCTTTGGAATTTGATGCATCTTGTACCAGGATAGGAGTTGTTAATACTCTTGGATTTGGAAGATTAAAATGATTAGATCTGTTTAATTTCTGAGAGGAAGAATATGGAACCTTCAACCGATCTTCCAAAATAATTGTGTCAGGACTAAGTGTACCTTGTGTGGAAGAACTTGCTTGTTCTTGCTGAGCTCGTTGAAGGGATCTACCACGAGTTTCTTCTGTATACAGAGTTATATCAGGGGTAGAACTGGAATAGTGGCCTCTGAAAGATCCACATCTTCCCCTGTATCTTGATCCTCTGTAACTTCCTCTAATTCCTTTGTTTGATACAGGGAATTCAAGCTCATCAAAATCGAAACTGCGACTAGAATATGGTTCTGTTAATTGAATCATATTAACAAAATCGAAGATCAACTCTTCAACCGATGAAGACTCTGCCTGATTAGCTTGTTTAGGTTGTGCCGTTTGGTGGGGCGGTGCTTGTGAATTTGAAGTAGATGGCATAAAATTTTCCAAAGTCAAGGACAACTTAGGCTTTGACACATACTCATCTTCTTCTGATTCATTTTCTTTCTTTGAATAATTCCATTTCTTTGAGGATTTTCCCTTTGATGAAGAGTGTTTTGCTGCAGAATTCATGGAAGAGGGCACAATTGGTTTCTTTAATTGCGTTCGCAAAATAGAATGAGTTCGGATGATTTTTTTTTTTACAATCCAATCATTATATTTTTGTGCATTTTTGCTTTTGGATTCTTGCCATTTGTCTTCTTCCTCTGGAACTATAGCAGTTACACTTGCTACCAGGGCTGAAGAACATTTTAGTTTGACTTGTCCCGAGTCGACCATCTTTTGCAGGAGTTTTTTGAAGACAAAACACTCCTGGATGGGATGCCCAAACATTTGATTAAAGGGTAAATAGTTGGGATAGTCTTTATATCCTTCCTTGTTTGGCCTCTTGGTCCTTGGCAATTGAACCAAATTATTTTCCAGAGGCAAAATGAAATAACCAGGAACTTGTTCATTTTGGAAAGAGTAAACTTTTCTCTTCAGATCCCCAAATTGTTTCCATCTTTGATCTCTTTTATCTTCTTGATGAAACATCATTTTTTGTTGGCACTTAGGAGGTGTAGCCCTTCGAGAAGATGAAGTTTTTGAAGTAGAAGTAGGTACAAGTTCTTGTTTAAGCATAACAGTAGTAGTCTCTACTTTACCCATTCTCCTTCCTGGAGCTGATGGAATTATACGAGCCTTATCCTTAGTCTTTATAAGAGAATCTTCAATCTGTTGAGCGATTGAAGTAAGGTCTCGAAACCCTCCAATGTATTTCACAGGGATCAACGGCATGCGTAAATCATCATGTAAATTCACCACACAGATTGGAAAAATTTCTTCATGAGGGAGTGCTAAGCTTAGGTAATATGTTAATCCCTTCTAAAAAGCAATGAAATATGAGACCCTTTCATTCTACCTTTTCTTACAGTTTGTAAGATCAAAAACTGTTGTCTTTGGCAATGTTGAAATGAACTGAAGAAGGAATTTTTGGCGAATATCTTCCCACCCGGTAATTGACCGAGATTGCAAGCTTGTATACCAATCAAAAGCTGGTCGTTGCAAGGTTTGCATGAAGAATCTGAGTTTCACTGCTTCTTGCTATTCCAGAGTTCCCATCATAGGATTGCAACAAGACACGTAATGCGTCAAATGCTGTTCAGGATCGACTGATCCATTAAAAATAGGGATTACATGGTTTCCAAAACATGATGGGGGAAGGATTGAATCTACCCATTCAAGGTAAGCTCTCTTTTCTGGTTGAACCTGTGCACGCTTCCCTTCCATAGTCTTTAACCGAGCTATTAATGAATCAATAGTAGTTATTAAATTTTGAGAAACATCAGGTTGATCTTGGACTTGGGTCGGTGCAATAATTGGACTCTGGACAGGTATGGTGGCTGGTACTGCAACTGATGGTAGCACCAATGATTTTTGTTGCACTTGACACGTAGGATTAGACCTGTGAGGGTGTACTGATAGAGGAGGATGTTCTTGATCCATCTCAGTAGCCACAACAAATTACCTTGGCTGACTAACTCCAGCATGCTTAGGAGGAAGACTACTTTGAAGTAGTTCTACATTCAACCTCCTTAATTCCTTCATTTCTTCCTTCTTTTGTGCAAATATTTTCTCATGTGAGAGTAATTGGCCTTCTCCAGAGGAAGGGTATGTAACCTGGTTCTTTCCTTTCCCCTTATTGGACGCCTTTCGGCGATGGGGAAGTGGGTTACTTGAAAGATTACCTAGGTTCTGAGTAATCCTTTGATTTCGTGGACGCACACCTTCTTCATTTTTGTCTATGCGTACAAATTCTTGAGCAAGAAATTATTCATCTAAGTCCCATGAGTGAGCCTCATGTTTTGGAGGATCAACAACAATGGAATTAATGACATTAATTTATGAATAACACATCACATACCTTCTATCATCATTTCTGTGATATTTTCTTCTTCCATGCCCCTGACAAGACATTGCATTTTGTTGATTTGATACCTTAGGAACATCTTGGAGAACCGTAATTTGGATATAATCTCCTGATAATTTGGCTCTTTGTTCCTCTTGTGGATTCTTCACCAATTGATAGAAGACTGAATTTCGCTAAGGAGGGGATTGATGATTTGAAAAATTCCCCAGTCTAGTGGACTGGGGCTGTTCCTTCTGTTCCCTCTCAACTCCACGAATCCTATTTGTTGATTCTGAGGGTTGGGATAAAAGAGTCCCCAGTGTGGCAAGCTGGGGTAGTTCTTGACATGTTATGTCTGATACTTTCTTAAAATCTCTCCTGATCTTGCGAACCTTGGTCGGGAAATTAGTTAGATACATCAATCGACATCCACTTTTATCACTTGGTTCAAAAGACCGTTGGATGATTTCTGACACTTATATCACTTGATGTTGTGCTTGATCCAAACAAGAGGCCTGTTAAATATTCTTGTTTTCTTGATGCATGAGTAATTCAACAACTTGTTCCATGCATTCTTGATTTTGAGAGGAACTAGTTGAAGCTTGTTCTTGGGAAATCTTTTGATTACAAACAAAACCCCTTGACTATGGCCGGCCACGGGCAATAACATTACATGAGACCATTTTCAGTGGGATTTGCTGACTGGAGAGCACAGTGAAATGTAGTGCTCCATGAACACCCCATCCTCTGATATGAATACTAGATGGGGCATTGGAAATTAACTGGCGCAATCTTCTTAGTGCGCCAAGGCATGAACGCTGAAGGGATCTCTGCTGATTTTCAGCCTTCGGATATCGAGAGACTGATAGAGATTCCAAATCAATCTGACGTTGTAACCCTTCTATTATCTTAACTTGATTTTCATATTTACTATAAGATAATACTTTATTTTTCAACTGACAAAGAGTTTTCCATATGTTGAGACGAATATCATGAATTCCATCTTCTGTCAACATCTCTGGAATGTCATACTGAGAGTCATCCAGAGGACAAAACATGACTGGCACTTCACCCTTCACCAGTTTTTGTCTCATGTTCAGCATTTCCGCTTTATCATTTAATGAATATTATTCTACCTGTTTAGACAAGAGATGGTTCTTTATTGTTGCTTCATTAGATTCAACAAGAATGGTAGAGAATCCAATGATAAAACTAGAAGATGAATGACCTAGGGGTGGTTTGGAGAATGAACTACACCCTGGGATATCTTCTGATTGAGAAATTATTTCACCTGCTAGCGATGAAGCATCAGACATGACTGGTTTCACATTTTCAAGTGCCTCAAGATAAGAGGACTTTCTTGTCACTACATTGTCTTCTGAAGAATTTTCCAGAAAATGCGAATTACTATTGCGGAGAGGTATTTCGCAGCTAAATTCATCATCATTGGGAGGACCACCATGATGGGTTACAGCAAAAGATGAAACATTTTTCTCCTTGATATTCTGACCACACAGAGGGTTCTTGTGGCTCTCATTTTAAGATGAAACATCGAGATCGACCGAATTGTCATGAAGCAACCCTTCATGAGGAAGTGTCTGGTGAAGACCATCGGAATTAATGTCCCCAATATTGGGAACTGAGCGAGAAGAATCTTGAGTTGCAACAGATAGTTGTCTGAGTGCATCAAGAACCCCAACATCGAGTAAGGCCTTGTTATAGATTGTCCCTTGATTTGTTGACTGTGATGGGCGGGTCTTATTCTTAGATGCCTTCTTACTCAATTAGGCAGGTGTGTGTGCCTGCTCAGGAGAAATGATCAGGTTAGGCTGATTATCTCTGCTCAAACCAGATGCATGTGCCTAACTTGGTTTTTCGTATGATATGGGGGAATACACCCCACAACCCACTTGGACTGGAACAGATGTGTGTGTCTATTCTGAAGTGAACTGTTGATGTGTCACTCCACTAGTAGGGATAGATTTATGTGTCTTTCCCTGAGATTTCACTGAATCTGTTATAATATCCCAGAAGACATCCAGAATATTAATAGGGATTTTTTCAGCTCTTTCATCATTGATAGAATATGCTTGGTAACTTCAGTTACTAGAACGGGGATATATTTCCATTCCGAGATTAGAGTAGGTGTGTGTTCCTTCTCTTTTCCTCCTTTTCCTGTCAATGAATCTTGACAGTACTCAAGTGTGGGGGAAGAGAGTTGAGTCTTCCTTCTGTTTGTCACTGAAGCTTTCTGACTGACTTCTCTGAGTGCTACTGGTTGCGCCCAAATTTACCCTACAGGTATGCGGTCGTTGTAGTACAGGTAGGGGTCGAGTCCACAGGGACCGAAGAAGAAACCTTGAGACACTTTGATTAGATGCGGGATTGGCTATGAAGTGGCCAACTATGGTGTTGATTGATTTGAAGAAATATTTATTTAATTTAAAGAACAAAACCAATAAAAATTATGTGAACTAAACAATTATTGATGGTGGGTTGATCTTAGGGTTTTGCTTGGGGTGGATTGGATGAATTTCTTTTCTTAGAAAATTTCATGTCATTAATTCAAGACATATCCAAACAATGAGATAATTCTTTCAAATCATTCACCAATTTAATCCCTACACAATTCCAAGGCCAATCACTAATTCACTTTAAGGATAACTTTAATGAGCACTCAAAAGAAAATAGATCGTACTAGCACTCAAAATGTGTCATCGTTAATGTTGGCAAAGACGAGAAAGAATGTAACTCACCAAATGGAAATCCTAAAATAATGAATAGATTTAAATAATAAGTACATGAAATAACATTCAATCCATGACCTTGCTACTCCCTTGGATCAACCCTTAAGAGGTTAGCCCTCCATTGATGCTATTCTACCAATGGAAGCGGGATGTAGACTTACGAGGACGGAATTGAAGAAGAAGAAAATTATTAAAAGAACGAACACTCCACCGTTGTGTGATTGAAATCACAAGTGTTGGTGTGAATAATTTCACACCATGATTCAACGGTATCAATGTGTGAAGAAAAGGAAAATAAAAAGTGAATAAGAAGATGAAATTTTATTAAAATACTAAACGTGAATGAAAAACTTACATTAGAGAAATTGAGGATGCTATTACAAAATGAAAGCGGGAAATTACAATTGAAAGAAAAACTTGGATTCAAAGGAAAATGTTAGATGATAATTTCATTCACCACCATCTCCTTATATAGGCATATTAGGAGCCTTAGGTCCACCCCCAACATTAAATTCACCCCCCAACAATTAAGAGAGTCAAAAGGAGGGTGAAGAATCAAAAGGAAATTGACGTTTCGAAGTTGACCCGGAAAACTGTCCAGATTCGTCCTCCATTTTGACGTGTGAGTTTGACACTTCATATGGCCGAATCCGGTGGTGTCATAAATATACAATATCTTATTCCATGTGTCTTCTAGAATCTCTCAAAATCTCAGGAAATTTGGCTCAGCCGTTTGGAAGTTATGGTCGAAATGGTGGAACGAATTTCTGCTCATTAATGACGAGTCCACCATTTAAATCTAAACTTCAGATCCCTTTATCATCATGATAACATCAGAATTAGCTCCGGCCACAGTTTAATAAAATGATCCTCATATTTTTATCTTTCTACTGTATAAATTGGAGCTTCATTGGGCTTGGTTTCTGGGCCCCACATTTCTTTGATGGGCCTTAGGCCCATTATGCTTTTTTCCAGCAAGTTTCTGCCTTCAGGCGCAAAATTCTCCATCTTCCTTTGGGATTCATCCATCGGACCTAAAAGATAAAATGTTCCAAACAAAGTGATCAATCATATCCCAAAATTTCAAATTAAAATGATGAATATTGTAATTTCCACAAGCAAATTATTGAGTGGGCCCAAATTGACATTTTAAGCATGAATTGCACAATGATGGGAAATGAAGTTCAATTTCTGAATTGGACTAAAATTGATGTTTATGAACTTTTAAACACATTAATATTAAGAACTTAACAATGAATATTAGCCACTTTTAGTGACTAATCACACCCCCCAACTTGAGTTTTGCTAGTCCCGAGCAAAATAAATTACAAATATGAAATTGAAATCCCCTTTTCCAAAAACATTTAAATACACATTTCTCACTCAAAAGATCTCATACCAAAAAAAATTATGGAACCCTTCAAAATCATTTAATACATGCTAGGTCCATATGCATATCCCAAGCCCAAGCCCATTCCTTTGTTCAAATTCATCGCCACATTTCATCCAATTCAAATTAAGCATGATAAAGTGTTGTGCATCATAAAAGATATGGGGCCCAATTTATTGTTCAAGGGGAAAAAAATGGAAGCACTAGGTGGGAATCACATTAAACCTTAAGATGAGTATCCTTTTTTTTTTGATTCTTTTTTTGATTTTTTTTAACCACAATAGATATGAAAAGACTAACTCTGGGCAAGACAACTATGGAGTCACGATCCCCAAGTGCCGGACGCCACGCATTTTGTCAATTTCATGCTCTACAATAGAGATATAAAGCCTAACTCTGGGCAAGAAAACTATGGAGTCACGATCCCCAAGTGCCGGACGCCACGCATTTGGACAAAACATTGCTCTATGTGGTCATTATTATTTTTTTTTTCATTTTTTTTTTGTTTTTCTTTTGTTTTTTTTTTGGATACTCAAATTAAACTAAAAGTGACCCCAGAACCCTATGCTATAATGAAAGGGACCCTAGAACTCAAATTTACACCCACGATCCAGTAGACGTGCATTGTGGCATTTTTATTAAGAGGATGAAAATGTAAACATTGAAAAATCACATCGGACAACCGCACTTTCCAAAAACTATGCTCATGAACTTAAACTTGCATTAAAATCAGAATCAAGGCATTCAAAATTTATTTGATATCCAATTTTAGAGTTTGCAATGTGTGTTATCATGTTCAAGGTTAATGGAATTTTTCTTTTCATGCATGTTTTTATTCAAAAAAAATCATTTTTTATCCCCCCCAACTTAGAATAACATTGTCCCCAGTGTTTAAAGAAAAGAAAAGATAGAAGGGGGTAGGATAGGAGTTCAAAGAATAAAATTTAAATGAAAATCATGGAATGAAGTCACCTGGTGGTTGATGATGATAGCGCATTCCATAGTCTCCCTTCAATCCTGGATTTGAGTCTCAGCGGCTTGGATGATGGTGAATGGATTTTCCTTATGGTTTACGACATGTCCTTTTATTTTTTTTAAACCTATAAAAACATAAAAATAAAACAAAACAAAATAAACTGATGATACATTGTCTTCTTTATATTTTCTGGGTAAAGTATTACTCAGAGATCACGCCACGTGACACGGATGAATATGGCACTCCCCTTTCATACCCATCCTTACTCATAAAAGAAGAACAGGTCAACAGTCTATGGTAATTTATTATATGAAAAAGAAAATGATTCAAAATGATTAGAAAACATGAAAACCATGGGTTGCCTCCCATGCAGCGCTTTTGTTTAACGTCGTTAGCTCGACTTGTACCCCCCAACTTATCCAATTCCAACTTTCAAAATTTTAATTAACCCATCTTTCTCCACTTCAACAATATTGAGATTGATTGTTTTTTTGAAATTTTTTTCGTATGAAATCCTATTTTCTACAATGATTGGTAAAATCCAAGGAATATCTAAAATGGTTGATCGTGTTTTATCCGGATTATTTCCTATGATTTCAAGGTTCATTCCTACATTGTGAGATTCTTGATGAAAATTGATGATAATTGAATGGTCTTGGTTATCATAAATAGAGGGATTATTGAGTAGGGAAGGAAGTATTAAAACATCAAGTTCAGTTTGATTGAATTTTCCTAAAGAAGAATGATAATTTGAATCAAAAATTGTTTCTTCTTTAAAAACATTTGAAAGAATTGGTTCCTTTTGAAAAGATGATTCATCCACAAAATTTTCCATTTTAATTTCATGAGTGGGTATAGACACAATATTCGTTATATCTCCCAATGGTTCAATGATCGGTGATTCTAAAAAATTGTTATTGGAGCAATATTCCGAACACTCAATCCATGAAGACAAATTCTCCCCTTGTGAATTAATTTCATCCTGATTTAAATACCCTTCAACATTTCTTTGATCTTTTTCAGTTATCCCATATCCAAAGGTTAGTTATTTTTTCAATTCATGGGAGGTTTTTGGGATAAAAGATTCATCTATCAATGATGAGGAAAGAACATCTTGAGTGGGAACGGGTTCCTCAAAAGTCTTAAAGCTTTGTAGTTCTAATCTGAAAGATGAAACTTCTGAATTCATTTTATCCATTTGTTCACACAATTGTTCAAGAATTTTTTCAGGATTAGGGTTGATATATGATTGTACATCATGGACTTCCTCATTATTTATCTTTTCAATCATTCTTGATAGGTATGGAAATTGATCTTTTAAATATTCAGCATCCCATTGATTGTACATCTCATCTGGTGTGGTGTATTCAATCCTGGTTTGGTCAATGAAATTTTCTATCTGAGGTGATTCAAAATATTGATTTTCCAGTTCATTATAGCCTTGGTATATTAATGGGTATTGTTGAAGACAATCCATTGTAGTTTATTGAAAGTTATTTTTTGGGATTCATTGGACACACAGAAACAGAAAGGGGAAAAGAGAAGAGAAATTAGGGTGAGAATAGAGAATTTGGGGTGAGAAAAGAAGATGAGTGTCTAAGAAAACTTACTTGGGTCCCCGGAAACGGCGCCAAAATTTGGTTGCGCCCAAATTTACCTAACAGGTATGCGGTCGTTGTAGTACAGGTAGGGGTCGAGTCCACAGGGACCGAAGAAGAAACCTTGAGACACTTTGATTAGATGCGGGATTGGCTATGAAGTGGCCAACTATGGTGTTGATTGATTTGAAGAAATATTTATTTAATTTAAAGAACAAAACCAATAAAAATTATGTGAACTAAACAATTATTGATGGTGGGTTGATCTTAGGGTTTTGCTTGGGGTGGATTGGATGAATTTCTTTTCTTAGAAAATTTCATGTCATTAATTCAAGACATATCCAAACAATGAGATAATTCTTTCAAATCATTCACCAATTTAATCCCTACACAATTCCAAGGCCAATCACTAATTCACATTAAGGATCACTTTAATGAGCACTCAAAGGAAATAGATCGTACTAGCACTCAAAATGTGTCATCGTTAATGTTGGCAAAGACGAGAAAGAATGTAACTCACCAAATGGAAATCCTAAAATAATGAATAGATTTAAATAATAAGTACATGAAATAACATTCAATACATGACCTTTCTACTCCCTTGGATCAACCCTTAAGAGGTTAGCCCTCCATTGATGCTATTCTACCAATGGAAGCGGGATGTAGACTTACGAGGGCGGAATTGAAGAAGAAGAAAATTATTAAAAGAACGAACACTCCACCGTTGTGTGATTGAAATCACAAGTGTTGGTGTGAATAATTTCACACCATGATTCAACGGTATCAATGTGTGAAGAAAAGGAAAATAAAAAGTGAAGAAGAAGATGAAATTTTATTAAAATACTAAACGTGAATGAAAAACTTACATTAGAGAAATTGAGGATGCTATTACAAAATGAAAGCGGGAAATTACAATTGAAAGAAAAACTTGGATTCAAAGGAAAATGTTAGATGATAATTTCATTCACCACCATCTCCTTATATAGGCATATTAGGAGCCTTAGGTCCACCCCCAACATTAAATTCACCCCCCAACAATTAAGAGAGTCAAAAGGAGGGTGAAGAATCAAAAGGAAATTGACGTTTCGAAGTTGACCCGGAAAACTGTCCAGATTCGTCCTCCATTTTGACGTGTGAGTTTGATACTTCATATGGCCGAATCCGGTGGTGTCATAAATATACAATATCTTCGTCCATGTTTCTTCTAGAATCTCTCAAAATCTCAGGAAATTTGGCTCAGCCGTTTGGAAGTTATGGTCGAAATGGTGGAACGAGTTTCTGCGCATTAATGACGAGTCCACCATTTAAATCTAAACTTCAGATCCCTTTATCATCATGATAAAATCAGAATTAGCTCCGGCCACAGTTGAATAAAATGATTCTAATATTTTTATCTTTCTACTGTATAAATTTGAGCTTCATTGGGCTTGGTTTCTGGGCCCCACATTTCTTTGATGGGCCTTAGGCCCATTATGCTTTTTTCCAGAAAGTTTCTGCCTTCAGGCGCAAAAGTCTCCATCTTCCTTTGGGATTCATCCATCGGACCTAAAAGATAAAATGTTCCAAACAAAGTGATCAATCATATCCCAAAATTTCAAATTAAAATGATGAATATTGTAATTTACACAAGCAAATTATTGAGTGGGCCCAAATTGACATTTTAAGCATGAATTGCACAATGATGGGAAATGAAGTTCAATTTCTGAATTGGACTAAAATTGATGTTTATGAACTTTTAAACACATTAATATTAAGAACTTAACAATGAATATTAGCCACTTTTAGTGACTAATCAGCTACCAAACGAGACTGTTGGTAAGCTTGATCAATACTAGATGGTGTGTGTGACTGCTGAATGCACTTCGTCGAACGAGGTTGACAAGCTCCATCATATGTAGTCAGACGATCCTGCTGACTATCTGATGATTTATAAACAGGTGTATGTTCTTGTCTATAGTACTCCGCCAGAATTTCCTGGCGGGATAGGCGTGATGCTTCCAGACGAGTCTTTTGGAGAGCGGAATTAAAATAGATGGGTGTGTATGCTCGCTCGTTTCTTGCCTCCACGTTAGGTTGGTGGACTTCTCAAGAGAAGACAGAGATAAGAACCTGCTCACTGTTAACCAGTTGTCGCCTTTGGTGGTTCGTCTTGCATGCTCGGGTTCGAGGAACTTGAGCCGAACACCTGGAGTCTATACCCTCATCATGTTGAGGGTGCACTGCTGCACGAGTCTGGACGAGATTGTTGATGGGAGCTCTCGAGGACTCATGTCTCCTTGAATTAATTCCCTAATGGACCTTCTCATTCACCTCCTCAAAATATGGGAGTCAATGTTGATTGTTTTCTGGGGATAACGACCCAAAATGGTTAGAGACGGCAGTTAGCACCGCCTGCTTCTTGATCGCTGATCATTGCTGTATGGATGACCAGGTTGAATTATTGACATGGAGGGCTTGTCGAGCAGCCTCCTGAGTCAGAATAGTACTGTTTTGATGGTACTCCTTAATCAGCGCATTTGATACCCAGCGTTGAAGATGCAGAGTAGGTGATGTCGTCCTCAGAGCGGACGATGATCGAGCAGAAGTAGCAGCATTGGCATTTGCAGCAGAAGTTTTCACAGTAGACGTATTCATAGGTGTAAACATGAGAGAAGCCATTTTTGTAATGCAGAAGATCTTTGAAAAGAGTGCATGTTTGATATAACAGACATAATCAAGATATGTTCAGCCACTACATCTTTTGGATGAGCAAATATGTTATTGATTACTTTGTTGGCCCTCTCATTGAGTTTAAATAGGGGCCTAACAAATAAGCAAAGCATTATTTTAACTTGGTTAAGGATTCACGTCGGGTTCACTATTTTTTGTTTCCTTTGGAATTGAGGATAACCTCGTTGATTGATGGTTCAAACATTCCAATCGGTTTCTAACGGGTTTGTTCATAGAACTGGAAACTTCCAATGATTCCATATCCATTTGGACCTACTTTCCAAAGGTATGAGCTCATTAGTTGTGGACTGATGTGGCTTAGGAATTTCCATTGGTCGAGAGGATGGGAGGTTAGACTCATCACACATTTTTTAGGGGAATTTTTGTCTACTCCAGGACTCTCTTTATAGAATTAAGTTATGTTCATGAATCCTTATTACATTACCAAGTATAAAATGAGCTTTCCTTTAAATCTGACAAACAATGATTGATATGTACGAAATTTAGAGAATATTTTATATGTATTCGAGTTTCTTCATTGATAGAGGATCATCTGTATTTGTTAGAGATTCTTAGTCAATGGTATCCTTCAACACATAAAAGTCTCTTGGTTATTATGATGACCATAATGGTTTTAAATCCACTCATTGGGGCACTTGAAGTTTATTTTCATTCAGAAGGACATGGATTATTTCAGAGTTGGGATCGTACCCTCTGATAGGCTACCAACGTATCCTTTTTTTTGGAAAAGGAATCAGAACCCACGTAGTTCGAGTAAGGGAGTATGATTTTTATGCCTGATTAATGGCTCAAAGAAAGATTACACGATTACTTTTACACTCTAAGATCACGTGAGTCATGCTCGGTGTGAGAAACAAGAGGTATTGGTGAAACCAGAAAATTATGCCATGAAAGATGAAATGATCTGGGGATTATGTATGCATCAATTCCCAAAATAGATGAGGATTAAGATTTACCTCAGGGAAGAAATCCAGGAACAAGGTCCGTAAATGTATATGTACTTCATGGAGATTTGGGTACTCTAACATGGGGCTTACTCCTAAGGAAGATGTACAAATAAGGAGGGGACCCATGATTGGGTTTTACTCCTGAGAAGGAATCCCAGATCAAAAGTAAATTAATACTATTTAAGAGAAATTAAGACAGGGGTTACTCCTGAGAAGGAGGCCCAGGTTAAGGGACTTGAAAAAATTAAGGGACTTGGGGCTTACTCCTAAATAGGATGCCCATATTTGAAACTAGGGCTTACTTCTGAAAAGGAATCCCAGGTTAAGTGAATTATGGTTGGGGCTTACTCCTGAGGAGGATGCCCAAAATAGGGGACTCAGACTTTGGGATTACTCCTAAGGAGGATGCCCAAATTAAATGAGAATTTGGACTGGGGATTATTCTTGAAAAGGAGGCCCAAATCAATGATTATCTCATCTTAGAGGATGAGGTTGAATGAATGAACTCTCTTACTTTAGTGATATAAAGATGTGAAAATCACTAGGTTTTGAGAGATGTTCCATGAAACTCTTTTAAGATAAGGAATTCAATCAAGAAAACATGACATAAATGGCTTTGAAGAGTGTCTTGAAGAATGAATCTTGAATAGGAGAGGTGGGACGGCATAAGAGGGGTTAAATGGGAAGGAAGGGCACCCAAAAATAGAAGGGCGCGCAAGTCCTGGTAGGCGAGTAGGTACTGCGTGGGCGCGAAATTCCTAGTTGCGCAGGTATACCTGCGCAGCATATGGGTACTTTTCCGATTGTTAACCAGTAGGGTAATACATGGGCGATCCTTGACCAAAGCCTTTAGAATTATCCCGAGATACTTCCAGAAGATTGGCGTGCAAGTTTCAATGAGTAGGTAAGGAGGCACGCAAGTGTGTCCATTTCCCTTAAGGGTAAAATACTTAGGCGCATAAGTCTTTGTGAATTCTAACACTTAGAACTTATTCCTCTTGTTTATACCTTCTATTCTAGGTAAAGAATTACCTTAGAAGTGTTCGAAATACTTGAAGAAGAGACTTGGGCGGTTAGAGCGTTGTATCTGAATTTTGGAAAAATTCCTATTTCAAATGGGGAGCCCACCATGGTATTTATAGGCTGCAGAAGACCCTGGGTGATTTTCAAAGAGGGCACGAAAGTCACCTGCGAGCCCATTTGGGCGGTGCGCAAGTCTACTTGCACAACCATGCTGGAACTTGCGCGATCTATGGGAAATTTTCTCCTTGTTCATCCCTTTCTATTTTTTTGATGTTTATTCATAGGATGAATCTTCCTTATTGAGGTATTTCCCTTTTTATTTCTTTTAGACTCTGTCACAAAAAAGGATCATCAACACTTGTATAGGGAAAAATGCATCCTATCATTTCTTAGATAGGGAGTACTACAGTTTATAGTCATGTAGATAGGACTGTTGGCATATTATGCTAGGATCATAAGGCATCTCTCGTATAGGGCAAGAGGCATCCTATCATTTGTTAGATAGGGAGTACTACAGTTTATTGTCATGTAGATAGGACTGTTGGCATCTTATGATAGGAGCATAAGGCATCTCTTGTATAGGTCAAGAGGCATCCTATCATTTGATAGATAGAGAGTACTATAGTTTATAGCCATGTAGATAAAATTGTTGGCATCTAATGCTAGGAGCATAAGGCATCTCTCGTATAGGGCAATAGGCATCCTATCATTTGTTAGATAGGGAGTACTATAGTTTATAGTCTTGTAGATAGGAATGTTGGCATCTTATGCTAGGATCATAAGGAATCCCTCGTATATGGCAAGAGGAATCCTACCATTTTTTAGATAGGGAGTACTACAATTTATAGTCATGTTGATAGGACTATTCGAATCTTATTCTAGGAGCATAAGGCATCTCTCATATAGGGAAAGAGGCATCCTATCATTTGTTAGATAAGGAGTACTATAGTTTATAGTCATGTATATAGGACTGTTGGGATCATATGCAAGGAGCATAAGGCATCTCTCGTATAGGGCAAGAGGCAACCTATCATTTTTTAGATAGGGAGTAATACAGTTTATAGTCATGTAGATAGGACTATTGGCATCTTATGCTAGGAGAATAAGGCATCTCTCGTATAGGGAAAGTGGTCCTATAATTTGTTAGATAGGGAGTACTACAGTTTATAGTCATGTAGATAGGACTGTTGGCATCTTATGCTAGGAGCATAAGGCATATCTCATATAGGGTAAGAGGCATCCTATAATTTGTTAGATAGAGATTACTACAGTTTACAATCATGTATATAGGACAGTTTGCATCTTATGCTAGGAGCATGAGGCATCTCTCGTATAGGGAAAGAGGCATCCTATCATTTGTTAGATAGGGAGTACTACAGTTTATAGTCATGTAGATAGGACTGTTGGCATCTTAATCTAGGAGCATAAGGCGTCTCTCTTATATGGAAAGAGGCATCCTATCATTTGTTAGGTAGGGAGTACTACAGTTTATATTCATATAGATAGGACCGTTGGTATCTTATGCTAGGAGCATAAGGTATCTCTCGAATAGGGCAAGAGGCATCCTATCATTTGTTATATAGGGAGTACTACAGTTTATAATCATTTAGATAGGACTGTTGGCATCCTATGCTAGGAGCATAAGGCATATCTTGTATAGGGAAAGAGGCATCCGATCATTTGTTAGATAGGGAGTACTACAGTTTATAGTCATGTAGATAGAACTGTTGCCATATTTCTCTTGGAGCATAAGGCATCTCTTGTATAGTCCAAGAGGAATCCTATCATTTTTCAGATAGGGGGTACTACAGTTTATAGTCATTTAGATAGGACTGTTCCCATCTTATGCTAGGAGAAAAATGAATATCTCGTATAGGGTAAGAGGCATCCTATCATTTGTTAGATAGGGAGTACTACAGTTTATAGTCATGTAGATAGGACTGTTGGCATCTTATGCTAGGAACAAAAGGCATCTCTCGTATAGGGAAAGAGGCATCCTATGATTTGTTAGATAGGGAGTACTACAGTATATAGTCATGTAGATTGGACTATTTCCATCTTAAGCTAGGAGCATAAGGCATACCTCGTATAGGGCAATATGCATCCTATCATTTTTTAGATAGGGAGTACTATAGTTTATAGACATGTAGATAGGACTATTGCCATCTTATGCTAGGAGCATAAGGAATCTCTCGTATAGGGAAAGAGGGATCCTATCATTTGATAGATATGGAGTACTACAGTTTATAGTTATATAGATAAGACTGTTTCCATCTTATGTTAGGATTATAAGGCATCTCTCATATAGGGAAAGAGGCATCCTATCATTTTTTAGATAGGGAGTACTACAGTTTATAGTCATGTAGATAGGACTGTTTCCATCTTATGCTAGCAGAATAAGGAATCTCTTGTATAGGGCAAGAGGCATCCTATCATTTGTTAGATAGGGAGTACTATAGTTTATAGTCATGTATATAAGACTGTTTCCATCTTATGCTTGGTGCATAAGGAATCTCTCATATAGGGCAAGAGGTATCCTATGATTTGTTAGATAGGGAGTACTACATTTTATAGTCATGTAGATAGGACTGTTTCCATCTTATGCTAGGAGCATAAGGAATCTCTCGTATAGGGAAAGAGGAATCCTATCATTCGTTAGATATGGAGTAATACAGTTTATAGTCATTAGATAGGATTGTATCCATCTTATGCTAGAAGCATAAGGCATCTCTCGTATAGGGAAAGAGGCATCCTATCATTTGTTAGATAGGGAGTACTACATTTCATAGTCATGTAGATAGGAAGGTTTCCATATTATGCTAGGAGCATAAGGCATCTCTCGTCTAGGGCAAGAGGCATCCTATAATTTGTTAGATAGGGAGCACTACCGTTCATATTCATGTAGATAGAACTGTTGGAATCTTATGCTAGGAGCATAAGGCATCTCTCGTATAGTGCAAGAGGCATCCTATCATTTGTTAGATAGGGAGTAATACAGTTTATAGTCATGTAGATATGACTGTTACCATCCTATGTTAGGAGCATAAGGCATCTATCATATAGGGCAAGATGCATCCTATCATTTGTTATATAGGGTGTACTACAGTTTATAGTCACGTAGATAGGATTGTTGCCATCTTATGCTAGGAGCATAAGGAATCTCTCGTATAGGGCAAGAGGAATCCTATCATTTGTTAGATAGGGAGTACTACAGTTTATAGTCATGTAGATAGGACTGTTTCCATCTTATTCTAGGAGAATAAGGCCTCTCTCGTATAGGGAAAGAGGCATCCTATCATTTTTTAGATAGGTAGTACTACAGTTTATAGTCATGTAGATAGGACTGTTGACATCTTATGCTAGGAGCATAAGGAATCTCTCGTATAGGGAAAGAGGAATCCTATAATTTGTTAGATAGGGAGTACTACAATTTATAGTCTTGTAGATAGGAATGTTACCATCTTATTCTAGGAGCATAAGGAATCTCTCATATAGGTCAAGAGGCATCATATCATTTGTTAGATAGGGAGTACTACAGTTTATAGTCATGTAGATATGACTATTGGCATCTTATGCTAGGATCATAAGGAATCTCTCTAATATGGAAAGAGGCATCCTACCATTTGTTAGATAGGGAGTACTACAATTTATAGTCATGTAGATAGGACTACTGTAATCTTATCCTATGAGCATAATTCATCACTCATATAGGGAAAGAGGCATCCTATCATTTCTTAGATAGGGAGTACTACAGTTTATAGTCATGTAGATAGGACTATTTTCATCTTATGCTAGGAGCATAAGGAATATCTCATATAGGGCAAGAGGCATCCTATCATTTGTTAGATAGGGAGTACTATAGTTTATAGTAATGTAGATAGGAATATTGGCTTCTTATGCTAGGAGCATAAGGAATCTCTCATATAGGGCAAGAGGCATCCTATCATTTGTTAGATAGGGAGAACTATAGTTTATAGTCATGTAGATAGGACTGTTTCCATCTTATGCTAGTAGCATAAGGAATCTCTCATATAGGACAAGAGGTATCCTATCATTTGTTAGATAGGGAGTACTACATTTTATAGTAATGTTTATAGGACTGTTGGAATCTTATGCTAGGAGCATAAGGCATCTCTCATATAGGGCAAGAGGCATCCTATCATTTGTTAGATAGGGAGTACTGCAGTTTATAGTCATGTAGATAAGACTATTGTCATATTATGCTAAGAGCATAAGGAATCTCTCGTATAGGGAAAGAGGCATCCTATCATTTGTTAGATAGGGAGTACTACAGTTTATAGTCTTGTAGATAAGACAGTTGGCATCTTATGCAAGGAGCATAAGGAATCTCTTATATAGGGCAAGAGGCATCCTATCATTTGTTAGATAGGGAGTCCTACAGTTTATAGTCATGTAGATAGGACTGTTGGAATCTTATGATAGGAGCCCAAGGCATCTCTCCTATAGGGCAAGAGGCATCCTATCATTTGTTAGATAGAGAGTAGTATAGTTTATAGTCTTGTAGATAGGACTGTTGGCATCTTATTCTAGGAGCACAAGGCATCTCTCGTATAGGGAAAGAGACATCCTATCATTTGTTAGATAGGGAGTACTACAGTTTATAGTTATATAGATAGGACTATTGGCATCTCATGCTTGTAGCATAAGGCATCTCTCATATAGGGCAAGAGGCATACTATCATTTGTTAGATAGGGAGTACTACAGTTTATAGTCATGTAGATTGGACTGTTGGCATCTTATGCTAGGAGAATAAGGCATATCTCGTATAGGACAAGAGGAATCATATCATTTGTTAGATAGGGAGTACTACAGTTTATAGTCTTGTAGATAGTAATGTTGGAATCTTATGCTAGGATCATAAGGAATCCCTCATATATGGAAAGAGGCATCCTATAATTTGTTAGATCAGGAGTACTATAGTTTATAGTCATGTAGATAGGACTGTTGGAATCTTATTCCAGGAGCATAAGGCATCTCTCGTATAGGGAAAGAGGCATCCTATCATTTGTTAGATAAGGAGTACTACAGTTTATAGTCATGTAGATAGGACTGTTGGGATGTTATGCAAAGAGCATAAGTAATCTCTCGTATAGGGAAAGAGGCATCCTATCTTTTGTTAGATAGGAAGTAATACAGTTTATAGTCATGTAGATAGGACTATTGGCATCTTATGCTAGGAGCATAAGACATCTCTCAGATAGGGAAAGAGGCATCCTATCATTTGATAGATAGGGAGTACTACAGTTTATAGTCATGTAGATAGGACTGTTGGCATCTTATGCTAGGAGCCTAAGGCATCTCTCGTATAGGGTAAGAGGCATCCTATAATTTGTTAGATAGGGATTACTACAGTTTATAGTCATGTAGATAGGACTGTTGGCGTCTTATGCTAGGAGCATGAGGCATCTCTCGTATAGGTCAAGAGGCATCCTATCATTTGTTAGATAAGGAGTAATACAATTTGCAGTCATGTAGATAGGACTGTTGGCATCTTATGCTAGGATCATAAGGTGTCTCTCTTATAGGGAAAGAGGTATCCTATCATTTGTTAGGTAGGGAGTACTGCAGTTTATAGTCATATAGATAGGACTGTTGGCATCTTATTCTAGGAGCATAAGATATCTCTCGTATAGGGAAAGAGGCATCCTATCATTTGTTATATAGGGAGTACTACAGTTTATAGTCATGTAGATAGGACTTTTGGCATCTTATGCTAGGAGCATAAGGCATCTCTCGTATAGGGAAATAGGCATCCTATTATTTGTTAGATAGGGAGTACTATAGTTTATAGTCATGTAGATAGGACGGTTTCCATATTATGCTAGGAGCATAAGGCATCTCTCATATAGGGCAAGAGGCATCCTATCATTTGTCAGATAGGGAGTAATACAGTTTATAGTCATGTAGATAGGACTATTTCCATATTATGCTAGGAGAATAAGGAATATCTCATATAGGGAAAGAGGCATCCTATCATTTGTTAGATAGGGAGTACTACAGTTTATAGTCATATAGATAGGACTGTCGGCATCTTATGCTAGGAGCATAAGGCATCTCTCGTACAGGGAAAGAGGAATCCTATCATTTGTTAGATAGGGCGTACTACAGTTTATAGTCATGTAGATTGGACTATGTCCATCTTAAGCATGGAGCATAAGGCATACCTCGTATAGGGCAAGAGGCATCCTATCATTTGTTAGATAGGAAGTACTATGGTTTATAG
Organism: Viscum album; assembly: GCA_963277665.1. Classification (NCBI taxonomy): domain Eukaryota; kingdom Viridiplantae; phylum Streptophyta; class Magnoliopsida; order Santalales; family Viscaceae; genus Viscum; species Viscum album. The sequence goes on along the minus strand of OY728130.1, from coordinate 721,888,036 downwards.
TCATGTAGATAGGACTGTTGCCATCTTATGCTAGGAGCATAAGGCATCTCTCGTATAGGGAAAGAGGGATCCTATCATTTGATAGATAAGGAGTACTACAGTTTATAGTCATGTAGATAATACTGTTACCATCTTATGTTAGGAGCATAGGGAATCTCTCGTATAGGGAAAGAGGCATCCTAACATTTTTTAGATAGGGAGTACTACAGTTTATAGTCATGTAGATAGGACTGTTGGCATCTTATTCTAGGAGCATAAGGCATATCTTGTATAGGGCAAGAGGCATCCTATCATTTGTTAGATAGGGAGTACTATAGTTTATAGTCATCAAGATAGGACTGTTGCCATCTTATGCATGGAGAATAAGGCATCTCTCGTATAACGCAAGATAGATCCTATCATTTGTTAGATAGGGTGTACTACAGATTATATTCATATAAATTGGATTGTTTCCATCTTATGCTAGGAGCATAAGGAATCTATCATATAGGGCAAGAGGCATCCTATCATTTGTCAGATAGGGATTACTGCAGTTTATAGTCTTGTAGATAGGACTGTTTCCATCTTATGCTAGAAGCATAAGGCCTCTCTCATATAGGGCAAGAGGCATCATGTCATTTGTTAGATAGGTTGTACTACAGTTTAAAGTCTTGTAGATAATACTGTTGACATCTTAGGCTTGGAGCATAAGTAATATCTCATATAGGGCAAGAGGCATCCTATCATTTTTTAGATAGGGAGTACTACAATTTATAGTCATATAGATAGGACTGTTTCCATCTTATTCTAGGAGCATAAGGCATCTCTCTTACAGGTTAGGAGTCATTATATAATTTGTTAGATAGGGAGTACTACAGTTTATAGTCAGGTAGATAGGACTGTCGGCATCTTATGCTAAGAGCATAAGGCATCTCTCATATATGGCAAGAGACATCTTATCATTTGTAAGATAGCGAGTACTACAATTTAAAGTCATGTAGATAGGACTATTAAAATCTTATGCTAGGAGCATAAGTCATCTCTCGTATAGGGGAAGAGGCATCCTATCATTTGTTAGATAGGGAGTACTACAGTTTATAGTCATGTAGATAGGATTGTTGGCCTCTTATGGTAGGAGCATAAGGAATCTCTCGTATATGGCAAGAGGCATCCTATCATTTGGTAGATCGGGAGTACTACAGTTTATAGCCATATAGATAGGACTTTTGGCATCTTATTCTAGGATCATAAGCCATCTCTTGTATAGGGAAAGGGGCATTCTATCATTTGTTAGATAGGGAGTACTACAATTTATAGTCATGTAGATAGGAATGTTGGCATCTTATGCTAGGAGCATAAGTCATCTCTCGTATAGGGCAAGGGGCATCCTATGATTTGTTAGATAGAGAGTACTACAGTTTATAGTCATGTAGATATGACTGTTGGCATCTTATTCTAGGAGCGTAAGGAATCTCTCTTATATGTCAAGAAGCATCGTATCATTTGTTAGATAGGGAGTACTACAGTTTATAGTCATGTAGATAGGACTCTTGGCATCTTATGCTAGGAGCATAAGCTATCTCTCGAATAGATAAACAGGAATCGTATCATTTGTTAGATAGAGATTAATACAATTAATAGTCATATAGATTGGACCGTTGGAATCTTATGCTAGGAGAATAAGGCATCTCTCATATAGGGAAAGAGGCATCCTATCATTAGTTAGATAGGGAGTACTACAGTTTATAGTCATGTAGATAGGACTGTTTCCATCTTATGCTAGGAACATTAGGCATCTCTCATATAGGGCAAGAGGCATCCAATCATTTGTTAAATAGGGAATACTATAGTTTATAGTCATGTATATAGGAATGTTGGCATCTTATGCTAGGAGCATAATGCATCTCTCGTATAGGGAAAGAGGCATCCTATCATTTGTTAGATAGGGAGTACTACAATTTATAGTCATGTAGATAGGACTGTTGGCATATTATGCTAGGAGCATATGGAATCTCTCGTATAGGTCAAGAGGCATCCTATAATTTGTTATATAGGGAGTACTACAGTTTATAGTCATGTAGATAGAACTATTGGCATCTTATTCTAGGAGCTTAAGGCATCTCTCGTATAGGGAAAGAGGAATCCTATCCTTTGTTTGATAGGGAGTACTATAGTTTATAGTCATTTAGATAGGACTCTTGGCATCTTATTCTAGGAGCATAAGTCATCTCTCGTATTGGGCAAGAGGCATCCAATCATTTGTTAGATAGGGAGTACTACAGTTTATAGACATGTAGATAGGACTGTTGGCATCTTATGCTAGGAGAATAAGGAATCTATCGTATAGGGCAAGAGGCATCCTATCATTTGTTAGATAGGGAATACTACAATTTATAGTCATGTAGATAGGACTGTTGGCATCTTATGCCAGGGGAATAAGGCATCTCTCGTATAGGGCAAGAGGCATCCTATTATTTTTAGATAGGGAGTACTACAGTTTATAGTCATGTAGGTAGGACTGTTGGCATATTTTGCTAGGATAAAAAGGCATCTCTCATATAGTGCAAGACGCATCCTATCATTTGTTAGATAGGGAGTACTACAGTTTATAGTCATGTAGATAGGATTGTTTCCATATTATTCTAGGAGCATAAGGCATCTCTCGAATAGGGCAAGAGGCATCCTATCATTTGTTAGATCAGGAGTACTACAATTTATAGTCATGTAGATAGGACTGTTTCCATCTTATTCTAGGAGCATAAGGCATGTCTCGAATAGGGCAAGAGGCATCCTATCATTTGTCAGATAGGGAGTACAACAGTTTATAGTCATGTAGATAGGACTGTTTCTATCTTATGCTAGGAGAATAAGGAATATCTCGTATAGTTTAAGAGGCATCCTATCATTTGTTAGATAGGGAGTACTACAGTTTATAGTCATGTATATAGGACTGTTGGCATCTTAAGCTGGGAGCATAAGGCAACTCTTGTATAGGGAAAGAGGCATCCTAACATTTGTTAGATAGGGAGTACTACAGTTTATAGTCATATAGATTAGACTATTTCCATCTTAAGCTAGGAGCATAAGGCATACCTCTTATAGGGAAAGAGGAATCCTATAATTTGTTAGATAGGGAGTACTACAGTTTATAGTCATGTAAATAAGACTGCTGCCATCTTATTCTAGGAGCATAATGCATCTCTCGTATAGGGCAAGAGGCATCCTATCATTTGTTAGATAAGGAGTACTATAGTTTATAGTCATGTATATAGGATTGTTGGGATCATATGCAAGGAGCATAAGGCATCTCTCATATAGGGCAAGAGGCAACCTATCATTTATTAGATAGGGAGTAATACAGTTTATAGTCATGTAGATAGGACTATTGGCATCTTATGCTAGGAGCATAAGGCATATCTCGTATAGGGAAAGAGGCATCCTGTCATTTGTTAGATAGGGAGTACTACAGTTTATAGTCATGTAGATAGGACTATTGCCATCTTATGCTAGGAGCATAAGGAATCTCTTGTATAGGGAAAAAGGCATCCTATCATTTGTTAGATAGGGATTACTAGAGTTTATAGTCATGTAGATAGGACTGTTGTTGTATTATGCAAGGAGCATAAGGCATCTCTCATATAGGGTAATAGGCATCCTATCATTTATTAGATAGGGAGTACTACAGTTTATAGTCCTGTAGACAGGACTGTTTCCATATTATGCTAGGAGCATAAGGAATCTCTCGTATAGGGAAAGAGGCATCATATCATTTGTTAGATAGGGAATACTACAATTTATAGTCATGTAGATAGGATTGTTGCCATGTTATGATAGGAGCATAAGGCATATATCATATAGGGAAAGACTCATCCTATCATTTGTTAGATAGGGAGTACTACAATTTATAGTCATGTAGATAGGACTGTTGCCATCTTATGCTAGGATCATAAGGCATCTCTCGTACAGGGAAAAGGCATCTTATCATTTGTTAGATAGGGATTACTATAGTTTATAGTCATTTAGATAGGGTTGTTGTCATCTTATGCTAGGAGCATAAGGCATCTCTCATATAGGGAAAGAGGCATCCTATCATTTGTTATATAGGGAGTACTCCATTTTATAGTCATGTAGACAGAACTGTTTCCATATTTTTCTAGGAGTATAATGCATCTCTCATATAGGGAAAGAGGTATCCTATGATTTGTTAGATAGGGAGTACTACAGTTTATAGTCATGTAGAGAGGACTGTTTGCATCTTATGCTAGGAGCATAAGGCTTCTCTCGTATAGGGAAAGAGTCATCCTATCATTTGTTATATAGGGATTACTACAGTTTATAGTCATGTAGATAAAACTGTTGCCATTTTATGCTATGAGCATAAGGAAACTCTCATATAGGGAAAGAGGCATCCTATCATTTGTTAGATAGGGATTACTATAGTTTATAGTCATGTAGATAGGACAGTTGACATCTTATGCAAGGAGCATAAGGCATCTCTCATATAGAGCAAGAGGCATCCTATCATTTGTTATATAGGGAGTACTACAGTATATATTCATGTAGATAGGACTGTTTCCATCTTATTCTAGGAGCATAAGGTATCTCTCGTATAGGGTAAGAGGCATCCTGTCATTTGTTAGATAGGGAGTACTACAGTTTATAGTCATGTAGATAGAACTGTTTCCATCTTATGCTTGGAGGATAAGGCATCTCTCATAAAGGGAAAGAGGCATCCTATAATTTTTTAGATAGGGAGTACTACAATTTATAATAATATAGATAGGACTGTTTCCATATTATGCTAGGAGCATAAGGCATCTCTCGTATAGGGAAAGAGGCATCCTATCATTTGTTAGATAGGGAGTACTACAGTTTATCGTCATGTAGATAGGACTGTTGGCATCTTATGATAGGAGCATAAGGTATCTCTCTTATAGGGAAAGAGGCATCCTCTCATTTGTTAGATAGGGAGTACTACAGTTCTATGTACATGATTGTAGTACTCCCTATCTAACAAATGATAGGATTCCTCTTTCCCTATACGGGAGATTCCTTATGCTACTAGAATAAGATGGAAACAGTTCTATCTACATGACTATAAACTGTCGTACTCCCTATCGAACAAATGATAGGATGCCTCTTGGCCTAAACGAGAGATGTCTCATGCCCTATAGTTTATAGTCATGTAGATAGGACTGTTGCCATCTTATGCTAGGAGCATAAGGCATCTCTCATATAGGGAAAGAGGAATCCTATCATTTGTTAGATAGGGAGTAATACAATTTATATTCAAGTAGATAGGACCATTTTCATCTTATGCTAGGAGCATAAGGCATATCTCGCATAGGGCAAGAGGAATCCTATCATTTGTTAGATAGGGAGTACTACAGTTTATAGTCATGTAGAAAGGACTGTTGCCATCTTATGCTAGGAGCATAAGGCATCTCTCATATAGGGCAAGAGGCATCCTATCATTTGTTAGATAGGGAATACTACAGCTTATAGTCATGTAGATTGGACTGTTGGCATCGTATGCTAGGAGCATAAGGCATCTCTCTTATAGGGCAAGAGGCATCCTATCATTTGTTAGATAAGGAGTACAACAGTTTATAGTTATGTAGATAGGATTGTATCCATCTTATGATAGGAGAGTAAGGCATCTCTCTTATAGGGAAAGGGGCATCCTATCATTTGTTATATAGGGAGTAATACAGTTTACAGTCATGTAGATAAGATTATTTCCATCTTATGCTTGGAGCATAAGGCCTCTCTCATATAGGGCAAGAGGTATCCTATCATTTGTTAGACTGAGAGTACTACAGTTTATATTCATGTAGATAGTACTGTTGTCATCTTATTCTAGGAGCATAAGGCATCTCTCGTATAGGGAAAGAGGCATCCTATCATTTGTTAGATAGGGTGTACTACAGTTTATATTCATGTAGATAGGACTATTGCCATCTAATGCTAGGAGCATAAGGCATCTCTCGTATAGGGAAAGAGGCATCCAATAATTTTTTAGAGAGGGAGTACTACAGTTTATAGTTATGTAGATATAACCGTTTCCATATTATGCAAGGAGCATAAAGCGTATCTCGAATAGGGCAAGAGGCGTCCTATCATTTTCTAGATAGGGAGTACTACAGTTTATAGTCATGTAGATAGGACTGTTGGCATCTAATGCTAGGAGTATAAGGCATCTCTCGTATAGGTCAAGAGGCATCTTATCATTTGTTAGATAGCGAGTGCTACAATTTATAGTCATGTAGATAGGACTGTTGCCATCATATGCTATGAGCATAAGGCATCTCTCATAAAGGGCAAGAGGCATCCTATACTTTTTTAGATAGGGAGTACTATAGTTTATAGTCGTGTAGCTAGGACTGTTGGCATTTTATACTAGTATCATAAGCCATCTCTCGTATAGGGCAAGAGGCATCCTATCATTTTTTAGATAGGGAGTACTGCAGTTTATAGTAATGTTGATAGTACTGTTTCCATCTTATGCTTGGAGCATAAGGAATCTCTCGTAAAGGACAAGAGGCATCCTATAATTTGTTAGATAGAGAGTACTACAGTTTATAGTCATGTATATAGGACTATTGGAATCTTATTCTAGGAGCATAAGGCATCTCTCGTATAGGGAAAGAGTCATCCTATCATTTGTTAGATAGGGAGTACTACAGTTTATAGTCATGTAGATAGGACTATTTCTGTCTTATCCTAGGAGCATAAGGCATCTCTCGTATAGGGAAAGAGGCATCCTATCATTTGTTAGATAGGGAGTACTACAGTTTATAGTTATGTAGATATAACCATTTCCCTCTTATGCTAGGAGCATAAGGCATCTCTTGAATAGGGAAAGAGGCATCCAATCATTTTCTAGATAGGGAGTACTACAGTTTATAGTAATGTAGATAGGACTGTTGGCATCTTATGCTAGGAGCATAATCCATCTCTCGTATAGGGCAAGAGGCATCCTATCATTTGTTAGATAGGGAGTACTACAGTTTATAGTCATGTAGATAGGACTTTTTCCATCTTATTCTAGGAGCATAAGACATCTCTCGTATAGAGAAAAAGGCATCCTATCATTTGTTAGATGGGGAGTACCACATTTTATATTCATGTAGATATGACCATTGCCATCTTATGCTAGATGCATAATGAATCTCTCCAATAGAGCAAGAGGCATCCTATCATTGTTAGATAGGGAGTACTACAGTTTATATTCATGTATATAGGACTATTTCCATCTTATGTTAGGAGCACACGGCATCTCTCGTATAGGGAAAGAGGAATCCTGTCATTTGTTAGATAGGGAGTACTACAATTTATTGTCATGTAGATATGACTGTTTCCATCTTATGCTAGGAACATAAGGCATCTCTTGTATATGGAAAGAGGCATCCTATCATTTGTTAGATAGGGAGTACTACAGTTCATAGACATGTAGATTGGACTGTTTCCATCTTATGCAAGGAGCATAAGGCATCTCTCGTATAGGGCAAGAGGCATCCTATCATTTTTTATATAGCGAGTACTACAGTTTATAATCATGTAGATAAGACTGTTTCCAGCTTATGCTATGAGCATAAGGCATCTCTCGTATAGGTAAGGAGGCATCCTATCATTTGTTAGATAGGGAGTACTATAGTTTATAGTCATGTAGTAGGACTGTTGGAATCATATACGAGGAGTATAAGGCATCTCTCGTATAAGGAAAGTGGCATCCTATCATTTGTTAGATAGGGATTAATACAGTTTATAGTCATGTAGATAAGATTGTTGCCATCTTATTCTAGGAGCCCAAGGCATCTCTCGTATAGGGCAAGAGTCATCCTATCATTTGTTAAATAGTGAGAACTACAGTTTATATTCATGTAGATAGGACTGTTGACATCTTATGCTAGGAGCATAAGGCATCTCTCGTATAGGGTAAGAGGCATCCTATCATTTTTTAGATAGGGAGTACTAGAGTTTATAATCATATAGATACGACTATTGCCTTCTTATGCTAGGAGCATAAGGCATCTCTCGTATAGGGTAAGAGGCATCCTATAATTTGTTAGATAGGGAGTACTACAGTTTATAGTAGTGTAGATATGACTATTTCCATCTTATGCTAGGATCATATGGAATCTCTCGTATAGGGCAAGAGGCATCCTATCATTTGTTAGATAGAGAGTACTACATTTTATAGTCATGTAGATAGGACTATTGGAATCTTATGCTAGGAGCATAAGACATCTCTCGTATAGGGCAAGGGGCATTCTATCATTTGTTAGATAGGGAGTACTATAGTTTATAGTCATGTAGATATGACAGTTTCCATCTTATGCTAGTAGCATAAGGCGTCTCTCGTATAGGGCAGGAGGCATACTATCATTTGTCAGAGAGGGAGTACTACAGTTTATAGTAATGTAGATATAATCGTTTCCATCTTATGATAGGAGTATAAGGCATCTCTCGAATAGGGCAAGAGGAATCCTATCATTTTCTAGATTGGGAGTACTACAGTTTATAGTCATGTAGATAGGACTATTGGCATCTTATGCTAGGAGAATCTGGCACCTCTCGTATAGGGAAAGAGACATCCTATCATTTCTTAGATAGTGAGTACTACAGTTTATAGTCATGTAGATAGGATAGTTGCCATATTATGCTATGAGCATAAGGCATCTCTCATATAGGGCAAGAGGCATCCTATCATTTGTTAGATAGGGAGTACTACTGTATATAGTCAGGTAGATAGGACTGTCGGCATCTTATGCTAGGAGCATATGGCATCTCTCGTATAAGGAAATAGGAATCGTATCATTTTTTAGATAGGGAGTACTAAACTTTATAGTCATATAGATAGGACTATTGGCATATTGTTCTATGAGCAAAAGGCATCTCTCCTATAGGAAAAGAGGCATCCTATCATTTGTTTATATAGGGAGTACTACAGTTTATAGTCATGTAGATAGGACTGTTGGCATCTTATGTTAGGAGCACAAGGAATCTCTCGTATAGGGAAAGTGGCATCCTATCATTTGTCAGATAGGGAGTAATACAGTTTATAGTCATGTAGATAGGACTGTTGGCATCATATGCTAGGAGTATAAGGCATCTCTCGTATTGGGCAAGAGGCATCCTATCAATTGTCAGATAGGGAGTACTATAGTTTATAGTCATGTAGATAGGACTATTTCCATCTTATGCTAGGAGCATAAGGCATCTCTCGTATAGGGAAAGAGGCATCCTATCATTTGTTTGATAGGGAGTACTACAGTTTATAGTTATGTAGATATAACTGTTTCCATCTTATGCTATGAGCATAAGGCATCTCTCGTATAGGACAAGAGGCATCCTATCATTTGTTAGATAGGGAGTACTATAGTTTATAGTCATGTAGCTAGGACTGTTGGCATCTTATACTAGGATCATAAGGCATCTCTCGTATAGGTCAAGTGGCATCCTATAATTTGTTAGATATAGAGTACTACAGTTTATAGTCATGTAGATAAGATTGTTGCCATCTTATTCTAGGAGCATAAGGCATCTCTCGTATAGGGCAAGAGGCATCCTATCATTTTTTAAATAGGGAGTAATACAGTTTATAGTCATGTAGATAGGACTATTGCCATCTTATTCTAGGAGCATAAGGAATCTCTCGTATAGGTCAAGAGGCATCCTATAATTTGTTAGATAGGTAGTACTACAGTTTATAGTCATGTAGATATGACTCTTTCCATCTTATGCTAGGAGCATAAGGAATCTCTCGTATAGGGAAAGAGGTATCCTATCATTTGTTAGATAGGGTGGAATACAGTTTATAGTCATGTAGATACGACTGTTGGCATCATATTCTAGGAGCATAAGGCATCTCTGGTGTAGGGCAAGAGGCCTCCTATCATTTTTTAGATATGGAGTACTACAGTTTATAGTCATGTAGATAGGACTGTTGCCAACTATCCTAGGAGAATAAGTCATCTCTCGTATATGGTAAGAGGCATCCTATCATTTGTTAAATAGGTAGTACTACAGTCTATAGTTATGTAGATAGGACTTTTGCCATCTTATGCTAGGATAATAAGGCATCTCTCTTATAGGGAAAGAGGCATCCTATCATTTGTTAGATAGGGATTACTACAGTTTATAGTCATGTAGATAGGACTGTTGGCATCTTATGCTAGGAGCATAAGGCATCTCTCATATAGGGAAAGAGGAATCCTATAATTTGTTAGATAGGGAGTACTAAAGTTTATAGTCATGTAGATAGGACTGTTGCCATCTTGTGCTAGGAGCATAAGTCATCTCTCGTATAGGGCAAGAGGCATCCTATCATTTGTTAGATATTAAGTACTACAGTTTATAGTCATGTAGATAGGACTTTTCCATCTTATGCTAGGAGCATAAGGCATCGCTCGTATAGGGAAAGAGGCATCCTCTCATTTTTAAGATAGGGAGTACTACAGTTTATAGTCATGTAGATAGGACTGTTGGCATCTTATTCTAGGAGCATAAGGAATCTCTCATATAGGGCAAGACGCATCCTATCATATGTTAGATAGGGAGTACTACATTTTATAGTCATGTAGATTGGACTGTTGCAATCTTATGTTAGGAGCATAAGGCATCTCTCATAAAGGGCAAGAGGTATCCTATCATTTGTAAGATAGGGAGTACTACAGTTTATAGTCATGTTGATAGGACTGTTTACATCTTATGCTAGGAGAATAAGTCATATCTCGTACAGGGCAAGATGCATTCTATCATTTGTTAGATAGTGAGTACTACAGTTTATAGTCATGTAGATAGGACTGTTGGCATCTTATGCTAGGAGCATAAGGCATCTCTCGTATAGGGGAAGAGTCAACCTATCATTTGTTAGATAGGGATTACTATAGTTTATAGTCATGCAGATAGGACTGTTGGCATCTTATGCTAGGAGCATAAGGCATATCCCATATAGGGAAATAGGGATCCTATCAATTGTTAGATAGGGAGTACTACATTTTATAGTCATGTAGATAAGACTGCTCCCATCTTAAGCAAGGATCACAAGGCATCTCTCGTATAGGGTAAGAGGCATCCTATCATTTGTTAGATAGGGAGTACTATAGTTTATAGTCATGTAGATAGGACTATTGGCATCTTATGCTAGGAGCATAAGGCATCTCTCATATAGGGCAAGAGGAATCCTATCATTTTTTAGATAGGGAGTACTAAAGTTTATAGTCATGTAGATAGGACTGTTGCCATATTATGTTAGGAGCATAAGGCGTCTCTCATATAGGGAAAGAGGCATCCTATCATTTGTTAGATAGGGAGTACTACAGTTTATAGTCATGTAGATAAGACTATTTCCATCTTATGCTAGGAACATAAGGCATCTCTTGTATATGGAAAGAGGCATCCTATCATTTGTTAGATAGGGAGTACTACAATTTATATTCATGTAGTTAGAACTGTTTCCATCTTATGCTAAGAGCATAAGGAATATCTCGTATAGGGAAAGAGGCATCCTATCATTTGTTAGATAGGGAGTACTATAATTTATAGTCATATAGATAGGACTTTTGACATCTTATTCTAGGAGCATAAGGCATCTCTCGTATAGGGAATGAGGCATCCTATCATTTGTTAGATAGGGAGTACTACAGTTTATAATCATATAGATAAGACTGTTGCCTTCTTATGCTAGGAGCATAAGGCATCTCTCGTATAGGGCAAGAGGCATCCTATCATTTGTAAGATAGGGAGTACTATAGTTTATAGTAATGTAGATAGAACTATTGCCATCTTATTCTAGGAGCGTAAGGCATCCCTCGTATAGGGCAAGAGGCATCCTATCATTTGTTAGATAGGGAGTACTACAATTTATAGTCATGTAGATAGGACTGTTGACATATTATTATAGGAGCATAAGTCATCTCTCGTATAGGGCAAGAGGCATCCTATAATTTGTTAGATAGGGAGTACTACAGTTTATAATCATATAGATATGATTGTTGCCTTCTTATGCTAGGAGCATAAGGCATCTCTAGTATAAGGCAAGAGGCATCCTATCATTTGTTAGATAGGGAGTACTACAGTTTATAGTAATGTAGATAGGACTGTTTCCATCTTTTTCTAGGAGCAAAAGGCATCTCTCATATAGGGCAAGAGGCATCCTATCATTTGTTGGATAAAGAGTACTACAGTTTATAGTCATGTAGATAGGACTGTTGGAATCTTATGTTATGAGCATAAGGCATCTCTCATATAGGGCAAGAGGCATCCTATCATTTGTCAGATAGGGAGTACTACAATTTATAGTCATGTAGATAGGACCCTTTCCATCTTATTCTAGGAGCATAAGGCAACTCTCGAATATGGCAAGAGGCATCCTATCATTTTCTAGATAGGGAGTAAAACAGTTTTTAATCATGTAGATAGGACTGTCGTCATCTTATGATAGGAGCATAAGGAATCTCTCGTATAGGGCAAGAGGCATCCTATCATTTGTATGATAGTGAGTACTACGGTTTACAGTCATGTAGATAGGATTGTTTCCATCTTATGTTATAAGCATAAGGCATCTCTCGTATAGGGCAAGAGGCATCCTATCATTTGTTAGATAGGGAGTACTATAGTTTATAGTCATGTAGCTAGGACTGTTGGCATCTTATTCTAGGAGCATAAGGCATCTCTTTTATAGGGCAAGTGGTATCCTATCATTTGTTAGATAGGGAGTACTACAGTTTATCGTCATGTAGATATGACTGTTGGCATCTTATGCAAGGATCATAAGGCATCTCTCGTATAGGGAAAGAGGCATCCTATCATTTGTTAGATAGGGAGTACTACAGTTTATAGTCATATAGATAGAACTGTTGGCATATTATGCTTGGAGCATAAGGCATCTCTTATATAGGGCAAGAGGCATCCTATCATTTGTTAGATAGGGAGTACTATAGTTTATAGTCTTATAGATAGGACTGTTTCCTTCTTATTTTAGGAGCATAAGGCATCTCTCGTATTGGGCAATAGGAATCCTATCATTTTTTAGATAGGGAGTACTACAGTTTATAGTCATATAGATAGGATTGTTTCCATCTTATGATAGGAGTATAAGGCATCTCTCTTATAGGGCTTGAGGCATCCTATCATTTGTTAGATAGGGAGTGCTACAGTTTATAGTCATGTAGATAGGATTGTTTCCATCTTATGCTAGGAGTGTAAGGCATCTCTCGTATAGGTCAAGAGGTATCCTATCATTTGTTAGATAAAGAGTACTACAGTATAAAGTCAGGTAGATAGGACTGTTGGAATCTTATGATAGGAGCATAAGGCATCTCTCATATAGGGAAAGAGGCATCCTATCATTTTTTAGATAGGGAGTACTAAAATTTATAGTCATGTAGATAGGACTGTTGGCATATTATGATATGTGCATAAGGCATCTCTCGTATAGGGCAAGATGCATCCTATCATTTGTTTAGATAGGGATTACTATAGTTTATAGACATGTAGATAGGACTGTTGGCATATTATGTTAGGAGCATAAGGCATCTCTCATATAGGGAAAGATGCATCCTATCATTTGTCAGATAGGGAGTACTACAGTTTATAGTCATGTAGATAGGACTGTTGGCATCTTATGCTTAGAGCATAAGGAATCTCTCTTATTTAGAAAGAGGCATCCTATCATTTGTTAGATAGGGAGTACTACAGTTTATAGTCATATATATAGGACTGTTGGTATCTTATCCTAGGAGCATAAGGCATCTCTCGCATAGGGAAAGAGGCATCCTATCATTTGTTAGATAGGGATTAATACAGTTTATAGTCATGTAGATAGGACTGTTGGAATCTTATGTTAGGAGCATAAGGCATCTCTTGTATAGGGAAAGAGGCATTCTATCATTTTTTAGAGAGGGATTACAACAGTTTATAGTCATGTAGATAGGACTGCTGGAATCTTATGTTAGGAGAATAAGGCATCTCTCGTATAGGGCAACATGCATCCTATCATTTGTTAGATAGGGAGAACTACATTTTACAGACATGTAGACAGGATTGTTGGAATCTTATGCTAGGAGAATAAGGCATCTCTTGTATAGGGCAACATGCATCCTATCATTTGTTAGATAGGGAGTACTACAGTTTATAGTCATATAGATAGGACTGTTTCCATCTTATGCTAGGAGCATAAGACATATCTCATTTAGGTAAAGAGGTATCCTATAATTTGTTCGATAGGGAGTACTACAGTTTATAGTCAAGTAGATAGGACTGTTGCCATCTTATTCTAGGAGCTTAAGGCATCTCTCATATTGGGCAAGAGGAATCCTATCATTTGTTAGATAGGGAGTACTACAGTTTATAGTCATGTAAATAGGACTGTTGCCATCTTATTCTAGGAGCATAAGGCATCTATCGTATAGGGCAAGAGCCATCATATCATTTGTTAGATAGGGGGTACTATAGTTTATAGTCATGTAGATAGGACTATTGGAAACTTATTCTAGGAGAATAAGCCATCTATCGTATAGGGAAAGAGGCATCCTATCATTTGTTAGATACGGAGTACTATAGTTTATAGTCATGTAGATATGAATGTTTCTATATTATTATAGGAGAATAAGGCATCTCTCATATAGGGAAAGAGGCATCCTATCATTAGTTAGATATGGAGTAATGCAGTTTATAGTCATGTAGATAGGATTGTTTCCATCTTATGCTAAGAGCATAAGGCATCTCTCGTATAGGGCAAGAGGCATCCTATCATTTGTTAGATTGGGAGTACTACAGTTTATAGTCATGTATATAAGACTATTTCCATCTTATGCTAGGAGCATAAGGCATCACTCACATAGGGCAAGAGGCGTCCTTTCATTTGTTAGATAGGGAGTAATACAGTTTAAAGTCATGTTGATAAGACTATTTCCATCTTATGCTATGAGAATGAGGCATCTCTCATATAGGTCCAGAGGCATCCTATCATTTGTTAGATAGGGAGTACTACAGTTTATAGTCATGTAGATAGGACTGTTGCAATCTTATGCTAGGATCATAAGGCATCTCTCATATAGGGCAAGAGGCATCCTATCATTTGTTTGATAGGGAGTACTACGGTTTATAGTAATGTAGATTGGACTATTGGCATCTGATGCTAGGAGCATAAGACATCTCTCGTATAAGTCAAGAGGCATCCTATCATTTTTTTAGATAGGGAGTACTATAGTTTATAGTCATGTAGATAGGATTGTTTCCATCTTTTGATAGGAGTATAAGGAATCTATCGTAAAGGGAAAGAGGCACCCTATCATTTGTTAGATAGGGAGTACTACAGTTTATAGTCATGTAGATAGGGCTGTTTCTATCTTCTGCTAGGAGCATATGGCATCTGTCGTATAGGAAAAGATACATCCTATCATTTGTTAGATAGGGAGTACTATAATTTATAGTCATTTAGAAAGTACTATTTTCATCTTATGCTAGGAGCATAAGGCATCTCTCGTGTAGGGAAAGAGGCATCCAATCATATGTTAGATAGGGAGTACTATAGATTATAGTCATGTAGATAGGATAGTTCACATCTTATGCTAGGAGCAAAAGGCATCTCTCGTATAGGGCAAGAGACATACTATCATTGTTACATAGGGAGTAATACAGTTTATAGTCACATAGATAGGACTGTTGAAATCTAATGCTTGGAGTATAGGGCATCTCTCGTATAGGTAAAGAGGCATCCTGTCATTTGTTAGATAGGGAGTACTACAGTTTATAGTCATGTAGATAGGATTGTTTCCATCTTATTCTAGGAGCATAAGGCATCTCTCATATAGGAAAAGAGGCATCCTATCATTTGTTAGATAGGGAGTACTACAGTTTACAATCATGTAGATAGGATTGTTGACATCTTATGCTATGATCATAAGGCATATCTCGTATTGGGCAAGAGGCATCCTATCATTTGTTAGATAGGGAGTACTACATTTTATAGTCATGCAGATAGGACTATTGGAATCTTATGCTAGGAGAATTAGGCATCTCTTGCATAGGGAAAGAGGCATCCTATCATTTGTTAGATAGGGAGTACTACAGTTTATAGTCATGTAGATAGGACTGTTGGAATATTATGCTAGGAGCATAAGGCATCTCTCATATAGAGCAAGAGTCATCCTATCATTTGTTAGATAGGGATTACTACAGTTTATAGTCATGTAGATAGGACTGTTGGAATCTTATGCTAGGAGAATAAGGCATCTCTCGTATAGGGCAAGAGGTATCCTATCATTTGTTAGATAGGGAGTATTACAGTTTATAGTCATGTAGACAGCATTGTTGGCATCTTATGCTAGGAGAATAAAGCATCTCTTGTATAGGGAAAGAGGAATCCTATCATTTGTTAGATAGGGAGTACTACGGTTCATAGTCATGTAGATATGACTGTTTCCATATTATGCTAAGAGCATAAGTCATCTCTCATATAGGGAAAGAGGCATCCTATCATTTTTTAGATAGGGAGTACTACAGTTTATAGTCATGTAGATAAGACTATTTCCATATTATGCTTGGAGCATAAGGCATCTCTCGTATAGGGAAAGAGGCATCCTATCATTTGTTATATTGGGAGTACTACATTTTATAGTCATGTAGATTGGACTGTTGGCATCTTATGCTAGGAGAAAAAGGAATCTCTAGTATAGGGCAAGAGGCATCCTATAATTTGATAGATAGGGAGTACTACAGTTTATAGTCATGTAGATAGGACTGTTGACATCTTATGCTAGGAGCATATGGAATCTCTCGTATTGGGCAAGATGCATCCTATCATTTGTTTGATAGGGAGTACTACAGTTTATAGTCATGTTTATAATACTGTTGCCATCTTATGCTAGGAGCATAAGGCATCTCTCGTATAGGGCAAGAGGCATCCTATCATTTGTTTGATAGGGAGTACTACAATTTATATTCATGTAGATAGGAATGTTTCTATCTTATGCTAGGAGGATAAGGAATTTCTCATATAGGGAAATAGGCATCCTATCATTTGTTAGATTGGGAGTACTACAGTTTATAGTCATGTAGATAGGACTGTTTCCATCTTATGCTAGGATCATAAGGCATCTCTCGTATAGGGAAGGAAGCATCCTATCATTTGTTAGATAGGTTGTACTATAGTTTATATTCATGTAGATAGGACTGTCGCCATCTTATGCTAGGAGCCTAAGGCATCTATCGTATAGGGAAAGTGGCGTCCTATCATTTGTCAGATATGGAGTACTACATTTTATATTCATGTAGATAGGACTGTTTCTATCTTATGCTAGGAGCATAAGGCATCTCTGGTATAGGGAAAGAGGTATCCCATCATTTGTTAGATAGTGAGTACTATAGTTTATATTCATGTAGATAGGATTGTTTCCATCTTATGCTAGGAGCATAAGGCATCTCTCTTACAGGGAAAGAGTAATCCTATCATTTGTTAGATAGGGAGTACTACAGTTTATAGTCATGTAGATAGGACTGTTGGCATCTTATGCTGGGAGTATAAGGCATCTCTCATATAGGGAAAGAGGCATCCTATCATTTGTTAGATAGGGAGTACTACAATTTATAGTCATGTAGATTGGACTATTTCCATCTTATACTAGGAGCATAAGGCATATCTCGTATAGGGAAAGATGCATGCTATCATTTGTTAGATAGAGAGTGCTACAGTTTATTGTCATGTAGATAGGACTGTTGTTATATTATGCTTGGAGCATAAGGTATCTCTCGTATAGGGTAAGAGGCATCCTATGATTTGTCAGATAGAGAGTACTGCAGTTTATAGTCATGTAGATAGGACTGTTGGCATCTTATGCTAGGAGCATAAGGCATCTCTCGTATAGGGCAAGAGGTATCCTATCATTTGTTGGATAGGGAGTACTATAGTTTATAGTCATGTAGATATTACTGTTTCCATCTTATGCTAGGAGTTTAAGGCATCTCTCGTATAGGGCAAGAGGCATCCTATCATTTGTTTGATAGGGAGTACTACAGTTTATAGTCAAGTAGATATGACTGTCTCCATCTTATGCTAGGAGCATAAGGCATCTCTCGTATAGGGAAAGATGCATCCTATCATTTGTTAGATATGGAGTAATAAAATTTATAGTCATGTAGATAGGACTGTTGGCATCTTATGCTGGGAGCATAAGGAATCTCTCGTATAGGGCAAGAGGCATCCTATCATTTGTTAGATAGGGAGTACTATAGTTTAAAGTCATTTAGATAGGACTATTGTCATCTTATTCTAGGAGCATAAGGCATCTCTTGTATAGGGCAAGAGGCATCCTATCATTTGTTAGATAGGGAGTACTACAGTTTATAGTCATGTAGATAAGACTGTTTCCATCTCATTCTAGGAGCATAAGGCATCTCTCGTATAGGGAAAGAGGCATCCTATCATTTGTTAGTTAGGGAGTACTATAGTTTATAGTCATGTAGATGGGACTGTTGACATATTTTGCTAGGAGCATAAGGCATCCCTCTTATAGAGAAAGAGGCATCCTATCATTTGTTAGATAGGGAATACTACAGTTTATAGTCATGTAGATAGGATTGTTTCCATCTTATGCTAGGAGAATAAGACATCTCTCATATAGGGCAAGAGGCATCCTATCATTTGTTAGATAAGGAGTACTATATTTTATAGTCATTTAGATATAACTGTTTCCATCTTATGCTAAGAGTATAAGGCTTCTCTCGTATAGGGCAAGAGGCATCCTATCATTTGTTAGATAGTGAGTACTACAGTTTATTGTCATGTAGATAAGACTATTGGCATCTTAATATAGGAGCATAAGGCATCCCTCATATAGGGAAAGAGGAATCCTATCATTTGATAGATAGGTAGTACTACAGTTTATAGTCATGTAGATAGGATTGTTTCCATATTATGCTAGGAGCATAATGCATCTCTCATATAGGGCAAGAGGCATCCTATCATTAGATAGATAGGGAGTACTACAGTTTTTTGTCATGTAGATAGGACTATTTCCATGTTATGATAAGAGCATTAGGCTTCTCTCGTACAAGGAAAGAGGCATCCTATCATTTGTTAGATAGTGAGTAATATAGTATATAGTCATGTAGATAGGACCATTGCTATCTTATGCTAGGATCATAAGGCATATCTCGTATAGGGCAAGAGGCATCCTATCATTTGTTAGACACAGAGTACTGTAGTTTATAGTCATGTAGATAGGACTATTTCCATCTTATGATAAGAGCATAAGGCATCTCTCGTATAGGGCAAGAGGCATCCTATCATTTGTTAGATAGGGAGTACTCCAGTTTATAGTCATGTAGATAGGACTGTTGGCATCTTATTCTAGGAGAATAATGCATCTCTCGTATAGGGAAAGATGCATCCTATCATTTGTTAGATTGGGAGTACTACAATTTATAGTCATGTAGATAAGACTGTTTCCATCTTATCCTAGGAGCAAAAGGCATCTCTTGTGTAGGGAAAGAGCCATCATATCATTTGTTAGATAGAGAGTACTACAATTTATAGTCATGTAGATAGGACTGTTACCATCTTATGCTAGGAGCCTAAGGCATCTCTCATATAGGGCAAGAGGCATCCTATCATTTGTTAGATCGGGAGTACTACAGTTTATAGTCATATAGATAGGATTGTTTCCATCTTATTCTAGGAGCATAAGGCATCTCTCGTATAGGGCAAGGGGCATCCTATCATTTGTTAGATAGGGAGTACTACAGTTTTTAGTCATTGTTTCCCTAGGATTTCGGGGATGACCTCCTTTAATGGGAGGTTAAAACGTTCCGATCAGTTTCTAATGGGTTTGTTCATAGAACCAGAAACATCCAATGATTCCACATCCATTCGGACCTACTTTCCAAAGGTAGGTGCTCATTAGTATTTTACTGATGAGGCTTAGGAATTTTCATTAGTCGAGAGGATGTGAGGTCAGACTCATCACACCTTTTTGAGGGGAATTATTGTCTACTCCGGGACTCTCTTTATAGATTTAAGTTATGTTCGTGAATCCTTATTACATTACCAAGTATAAAATAAGTTTTCCTTTAGATCTTAAAATCAATGATCAATATGTAGGAAATTTAGAGAATCTTTAATATGTATTCGAGGTTCTTCATCGATAGAGAATCATCTATATTTATTAGAGATTCTTGTTCAATGGTACCCTTCGACATATTTATATAGAAGTCTCTTGGTAATTATGATGACCATGCTAGTTTTAAAGCCACTCAGTGGGGGCACTTGAAGTTTGTTGTCATTCAGAAGGACATGGATTATTTCAGAGTTGGGATCGAACCCGCAGACGGGCTACCTATGTATCCTTTGTTTAGAAAATGAATCAGAACCCACATAGTTCGAGTAAGGGAGTATGATGTTTATGATTGATGGCTCAAAGAAGGATGTAAAAATTACTTTTACACTCTAAGATCACGTGAGTCATGCTCGGTGTGAGAAACAAGAGGTATTGGTAAAAAAATTAGACAATTGTTCCATGAAAGATAGAATAATAAGAAATATTGTGGGGCTTATGTATGTTTGACTGCCTAGATAAATGAAAGGTTAGGATTTACTTTAGGGAAGAAATCTAGGAGAAGGTTCCATAAAGGTATATGTGCTTTATGGAGATTTTGAATACTCTAACTTGGGGCTTACTCCTGAAAAGGTGGCCCAAATTAGGAGAGGACTTATGATTTGGGTTTTACTCATGAAAAGGAATCATATATCAAAGGTAAATTAGGGCTGGTTAAGAGAAAATAAGGCTGGGGCTTACTCTTGAAAAGGAGGCCCAGGTTAAGAGATTTTGAAAAATTAAGGGACTTGGGGCTTACTCCTAACGAGGATGCCCGTGTTTGAGACTGGGACTTACTCCTGAAAAGGAATCCCAGGTTAAGAGAATTATGGTTGGAGCTTACTCGTAAGGTGGATGCCCAGATTTGAGAATTATGACTGGGGATTATTCCTAAAAAGGAGTCCCAGTTTAGGGGATCTAGGGATTACTCCTAAAGAGTATTCCCAAATTAAGGATTCTCTCATCTTAAAGGATGAGGTTGAATGAATGAAATCTCTATCTTTAGTGACATAAAGATGTGTAAATCACTAGGTTTTGAGAGATTTTCCACAGAATTCCTTTTAGATAAGGAATTCAAATCAAGAAATCATGCCATAAATGGATTTGAAGAGTGTCTTGAAGACTGAATATTGAATAGGAAAGGTGGAATGGATTAAGAGGGGTGAAATAGGCAAGAAGGGCACTCAAAAAAGGTAGGGGCGCGCAAGTCCTAGCAGGCACGCAGGTACTGCGTGGGCGCGCAAGTCCTGGTTACGCAGGTATGCATGCGCAACATATGGGGTACTTGCGTGACATTTAACCAGCAGGGGAATACTTGACCGACTCTTGATTAAAGCCTTTATAATCCTCTTGTGGTTATTTCAGAACAGGGGCGCACAAGTTCTATTGAATGAGTAAGGCGGCGCGCAAGTGTGGCCTTTTCCCTTAAGGGTTGGCCACTCAGGCGTGTAATTGTTGATGAGTTTCAACACTTAGGCCTTCCTCCCCCTCTTTAGATCTTTCGTTCTAGGTAATAAATTACCTTAGAAGTGCTTCGGAAGCTTTGAGAAGAGACTAGGGTGCCGGGAGCTCAAATCTGAGTTTTTGGAAAAAAAATAATCTTCAAATGGGGGGCCCACAGTGTCTATTTATAAGCAGGAGAAGACCCCGGGTGGTTATCACTTAGGTCGCGCAAGTGACTTAGGTGACCATCATGCGTCGTGCAAGTAGAATTGCGTGACAGTGATATAACTTTCACGGCACATGTGCTCTTGATCCCTTATTCATGCCTTTGTCGATTTTTGATGTTTTCTTCAAAGGATGAATCAATTTGTGCTAAGTCATTTCCCTTTCCATTCTTTTAGACAATGTGATGAAAATGAGCATCAACAAAAGTCCCCCCTCAGATTTGGATCCAAAAGAAAATCGGATTTGACTCTGAGGAAAAGAAGAAAACCAATGGAAAGGTGGCGCGCAAGTTTGGGCGCGCAAATGTGCTTCGGGCGCGTAGAATCTAGCACGCAGGGGTACGGCCTTTAGTCGCTCAGGATACGGTGCACAGGGTTCGAGCCACGTCTATAAATAGAGGGCCTCCCTTCCGTACAAATCATTTGGATTTTTGGATTTCAAACCTTCGAGCTCTCGCCGCACATGTCACCTTAACCATGCAGGTTGCTCTATTTTCTGGTGTTTCCTTGATGGCGCACTGCTGTCAAGGTAACTTGACTTGCGCGGTGATACCTTCACGCCAAATATTTTTGTGGCACACCCATATTTGCGCGCCAATTTTTAGAATTGCGCGGCTTAATGCCTTTTCCATTTATCTGAATTTTATTCACAAGTTTTATGAAAAATAAACCCATTTAAGAGTTAGTTCATTCAACTTTTGTGCAGATTAAATGGCTCCTAGGAGAATTGGAATAGCTGATGAACTGGCTAGCAAGAAGATTGATGACATGATGAATGTTGTTGGCCATGATTACTATGATATCGGCGACAACACTTTCCCAGATTTGGCTAAGTACTTGAAGAAATATCATCTTAATTTCCCATAGAGAATATACCTATCCCTGTATGGTCATGGTCATCTGCAAGGAGTCAATGTTCCAAATGCAAAGAACTATACACCTGAAATGCAGCTGCACTGCTACTCCTCTATTTCGGTTATGTTGTGTATTAAGAGCAACAACAACGGTGTAAACTTTACAATTCTCCATCCATGCCATTTCCTTGCAGATATGAAAATGGAAAACCCATGGAGTGAAATGTTTTCTGCTGCCGGTTGGTGGAGAGAAGACAAACATGGAATTAGAGAAATATCTGAAAAGAGTACTCTCTCCAAATGGCTCTTTACTTCCAATGCTCCATTCTCAAATCCATGTATCCATCTTCCAAGTCTCTTGGACAGAAAAAGAGTCATTGTTTGATCAGCAGGAAATTTTCTCAAACCACACTCAAGAACATTCTTTTACAATTGTTCCAAGAAGAGCAGGTATCACTACATCTCTTATTATATCCAATTGAATGAATGAATTCCAGGTGGTTGCTGATGAATCTCTGGATGTCGTAAATCAAATGAAGAGTTATGTTGAAAGCCTCTGGTAATTATTGAAAAAGAGAAGAGGCTCCAATCTATGGATGTCCCTATATCTCCTATGCATCAATGAAAAACACTTTCACCTTCACTCATTTGTACCTGCATTCTCTTTTTCTATATGCTTTAGATTTTACCTAAGCCAATGGGCCTAGTAAGAATAGTTTTATTTTTACTAGGATTAATGTAAATAACCCTACAAAATTCAAACCTTTTAATTTTTCAATGTTACCTAAATCATACAAAATGTATGTTTAGTGAGCTGGGAACTTGACTTTTATTCAGAGTTCCCTTGTCTTTTGTGGGCAGTTTAAAGTCATGCACGTCAGACATAAAAAGGTTAATGTTTAAGGTCGAAATATCTTTGACCGAAATGGATTAGAATTGACTCAATTCCTTGAAAACTCATCTGAAAACATAGTACCATACTCAAGTATGAGGGAAAATATGTAAGCTATGACTTAAGAATATTTGAATCTGAGAAATGACATGAAAAAGAGATAAAATGCATTAGAAGAAGTAGTTTCCAAGAATGAAGTTACCATTATTTAACAAACTCGTTAGGGGGTTGAATTATGCAGGTCTACCTAAGGGCATTGTTTGCATAGTTAAATAAAATTGTATCTTTTGGCTAAAAAGTCTGTTATGTAGACTGTTTATGCAAGGCCTCCTATGGGCATGTGCTGCATAGTCAGGCAAAAGAACTCTCAGAAATTTACTTTCCTAGTGCTAAAGGACAGTGAAAGTTTATGGAGATTAAAATCTTCCAAATTAAAGAGTTTGCTGTATGGAAAGAGGTACTTGAATATGGAGAAGATATTTCCAAACAAGATTATCGAAGAACTGGATGAATACCACTCCTACGAAGGTCTGACCCAAACGTAGGGAAGGAGAATATAAAACATACACTTGAATACTTTCAGATCATGAAAAAGGATATGGGGAAAATATGTTAAGGATGGCTATTTTTGCAGATCCCTACATACTGTCATTTAAGACAAATAAGGACAAAAGAGGCATTCTTCCCAAGAATGAAGTTACCATTATTTAACAAACCCGTTAGGGGGTTGAATTATGAAGGGAAACCTTAGGGAATTGGCTGCATAGTCAAATAATAGTATCTTTTGGCTAACAATTCTGTTATGTAGACTGTTTATGCAAGGCTTCCTATGGGAACGTGCTGCATAGTCAGGCAAAATAACTCTCGGAAGTTTGACATTTTTGTGACTAGAAGTCATGAAAAGGGTTATGAGGATCTGAAAATATTTAAGGTTAGGATTATGACACATAAATATGGATATTTTTTAATGTATACAGAGATACACAGATCAATGCTAACCATAATCATGTTGTGGCTGGGTCCTGAATTGAAATGTTGGACTTCACTATGTATCCCATAAGGATGAGAATCAAGCCATACGTAGTTCTTAAACTATAGTTTAACGTCGTATGGGACAAAAGGATTAGAGATCTTAGTTTAGGGTCATAGAGCTTGGACCATTGTAAGAAATACACAGTGTGTGTTTTCATGGGGACTTTTCAGCCAAGGGACTGAAAGTGGAATTTGGGGTTAGGCCCAAAGACTTGGGTCTAGATTCAAGGGACACTCGAACGTTCCTACATATCCCATAAGGATGGGAATCAATCCCACGTAGTTCTAGAAATACCCTTTGTACAAATTTGGTTCGTACATATGAAGGGTGAAAGGTGACTTTAGTAAAAAAGTGCAGTTTAAGGTCATACAGGACCTTTGATGATTATGTAGTTTAACGTCTTTCCGGATGTATGGTACTTTTATACAGTTTAGCCTCATGTAGTTAGGACATCAGAGTTTAACGTCTTGCTAGACGTAAGGGACTTTCAAATAGTTTAGGGTCATATGCATGGACCGTTGATGATGCAGTTTAAAGTCATACTGGACCATTGATGTAGTTTAATGTCATACAAGACCTATTTGCAGTTTAAGGTCATACTGGACCATTTATGGAACTTTTTCACAGTTTAACATCGTGTGGGACGAAGTTGCAGTTTAAGGTCATACTGGACCATTGCTGTATAGTTTAAGTCATATAGAAAGGATGAACTGGTGCTGCACAGTTTAGTGTCATGTTGTAGGGACAAAGTACATACTTTGCAGTTTATACAAAATACATCTTCAAAAATCTGGCATTGGTTAGAGTAGTAATGAGTTCTCCATCCATCGAGATTAATGAATAAGCTCCATTGGAGTGGACCCTATGTATTGAATAAGGTCCTTCCCATTTTGGCTCAAGTTTGGGAGGTTTCTTTCCTGGTATCATTGGAGTTCTGAGAACTAATACCAATTCTCCCTGAGTGAATGAATGAAGACGAACTTTTTTGTTAAAAGCTCATGCTATTCGATTCTGATAGACTTCCATGTGGTGCAAAGTGCACAATCTTTTCTCATCTAACCATTCCAATTCATTCAATCGCTTTTGAGATTGTTCATCTGCAGATGATTAATCACAAATGGCAACTCTGAGTGAGGTTATTTGAACTTCAATGTGCAATATGTCTTCCGTTCCATATACCAATGAATATGGAGTTGACCGAGTTTCAGTGCGGGTGGTAGTCCGATAAACCCATAAAGCATGAAAGATTTTATCATGCCATGACCTCTTATCTTTATCAACCATCTTTTGTAGTATATTTTAAAGAGTCTTGTTAAAGGCTTATATCTAGCCGTTGGCCACTCCATGATACTGAGATGAATGGTTGGATTTGATGTTGTATTCTTGATACAACTTCTTCACCTCAGATGAACAGAAATTGGTGCCATTTTCCATCAATATGGTATGAGGGACACCAAATCTGGTAATGATGTTAGACTTGATGAAGCTAATAATGCATTTAGAACTGACTTCCTTGAGAGGTATTGCCTCTGCCCATTTGGAAAAGAAGTCAGTAGCAGTAAGAATGTACTTAAACTGCTTGGCCGTAGCCGAAGGGTAAGGTCCCACCACATCCATTCCCCATGTGGAAAATGGCCATGAGTATTTAGCTTTATGAAGAAACTCTGGAGGTTGATGAATGAAGTTGACATGTACTTGGCATGAATGACACTTCTTTGTGAAATTGACACAATCTTGTATCATTGAAGGCCAAAAGTATCCAAGCCTTCAAATCTGATCAGACAGTCTATGTCCAGACTGGTGGGCACCACAGACTCCTGCATGCACTTCTTTTATGATAGCCATTGTCTCTTCACCATCAATGAATCTGAAGAGAACTCCATCAAAACCACGTTTTTAGAGAATTTTCTCTATGTGATCTGGGCTATCATAAAGAGTAAAATTAACTACACGTTGCCAGATGTGTTCTTTCTCAACTCTATCAGGTGGAAGTGTTCCATTTTGAAGGTATTCCCTGATAGGTGAAATCCATCCTGTAGTATGACTATACGGTTCAGGAATGGGAAAAATTTCATTAATTTCCTCTGTTCTAATTTGAACATAAGGTGAAATTTCACAACGGTGGGCAATACTGATGGTTGTCTCGTCTCGATTTGGATCTTCTAGAGTTGTGGCTATATTAGCCAATGCATTAGCTTGAGCATTTTGTGATATTGGGACATAAGAAAATGCCGGTTCCAAAGGGAATTCCGCCATTAACTCTCGGACATAATCATACAAAGGGATTAGTTCTTCTTTTCTGATGGGATAATTCCCATTGACTTGTTTGATTACCAGGTCTGAATCACCTTTCACCTTTAAGTGATTCACTTGTGCTTGAAGCGCTAATTCCAAGCCTACGATGAGAGCTTGGTATTCTGCTTCATTATTGGTACCACCTTCCCACAATAAGAAGGAATAAGGTAACATTGCCTTTTCTGGAGAAATGAGAACAATTCCTAAGACAACTTTGTTGAATTTAGGATTTTCCATTTTTCTCCCTGTTGGACTTCTGGAAGCACCATCAAAATACATTTCCCATGCCTGAGGACTTTCTTGAATAGAGAAGACTTCCTCATCAGGGAGTTCAATATTTGAAGATGTATCGTCCACTGAAGGGTGTTCAGCCAGGAAATCAGACAGAGCTTGGCCCTTTATCGCCTTTTGAGACACATACTGAATGTCGAATTACTGCAAAATAACTTCCCACCTTGCCAGACGTCCTGTAAGCATTGGACGAATAAGGATAAATTTGAGCGGGTTATTGCAAGATACCAATTGGACCTAATGATATTGCAGGTAGTGTCTCAACTTCTGAACTACAAAGATTAATGCCAGACATCACTTCTCAATACTTGAATACCGAGTTTCTGCTTCAATCATGGTTCGACTAAGATAGTAGAGACTGTTTTCACTCCTAGAATCATTCTTTTGAGTAAGAAGGGAACCCAATGATCACTCTAGAGCTATCAAGTAGAGGATAAGTGGTCTTCCTTCAACAGGTGGCATGAGTACCGGTGGACTCAAGAGTTATTTCTTGAGAATATCAAATGCTTCTTGACATTCTTCAATCCACTGGTAAGTGACTCCCTTCTTCATCAATTTGGTGAAGGGTAAACTTTTTCCTGCCAAATTGGCGATGAAACGCCAAATACAGGCTAAGTGTCCCTGAATTCCTCTTAATTCTTTCAAATTTTGAGGAGGTGAAATACCAAGGATTGACTTGGTCTTCTCAGGATCGACTTCAATACCACGATGGCATACAACAAAGCCGAAAAATTTTCCCGAGGTTACCCCAAAAGCACATTTTAAGGGGTTCATCTTCAAATTATGTTGTCAAAGCTTACAGAATATGACTTTCAAATCAGCCAAGTGATTAGAACGTTGTTTGGATTTAACTACCAAATCATCTACATAGAATTAAACAAACTTCCCTAAGAAGGGTTTGAAGATACGATTCATGGCACGCTGATAAGTTGCACCTGCATTCTTTAAGGCAAATGGCATTACCCGGTAGAAAAACATACCCTGAGGGGATCTGAAGGCTGTAGATTCCTCTTCCTCTGGGGCCATTCGGATCTGATTATATCTGTAATATCTATCCATCAAGGAAAGTTATTCATATCCAGCTGTTGCATCAATTAGAAGTTCTGTAATCGGAACTGAGAAATCATCCTTAGGACAATGCCGATTAAGATCTCTAAAATCGATGCAAACTCTAATTTTTCCGTTCTTTTTATTTACAGGGACAATAATAGCAAACCATTTGGAATATTGAACTTCTTTGATGAAGTTAGATTTGATAACCTCATCCACTTCAACTTCAATTTTGGAAGCATAAGTTGGGTGTGTTCTTCTCGCGACTTTCTTAAATCCTCGATGTTCTTCTGGTAAACCCAAATGATGAGTAGCAACATCAGGATCAAGCCCGGTAATTTCTGTATAGTTCCAAGCATATATATCTCTATTTTTCTTTAGAAAAGAAATATACATCTCTTTCTCTTTAAGAGTCATGGCCGCACTGATTAAAGTGGGGCGTTGATCTTCTTTTGTACCCAGATTTATTTCTCTGAGTTCATCAACGATGGTAGAGATACCCTCTTCAAATGCTAGAGGAGCATCTCTGAGATCTTCCTCTTCTTATTTATCATGTGTTATTTCTTCCTTTTCTACTTTCATAGTAGATGATAAAGTATAATTCTCATGATCCTAAGAGATGTCAAAATTTGCATATCTTGAAGAAGAAGCTTCCATTTCTGACCCAATTGATGATGAAGGGTCTTCTTTGGGTTATAAAGAGGAGATGCTGGATTGAGAATCGACATCATTGTTCACCTCCGATGTTGCTATAACTTCTTCTGGCCTAATTAGCGAAGCATAGACTTGATGGATTTCAGCAGATGAAATGAAGACGTCACCATTTGTGCTTTCATCACTACTTGGTAGACTACCAATTTCTCCCATGTTGTCTGGCTCGATTGCCATAATTGACATTATGGATCTTTCCATAAGTGTATTTTTATTTGGGTCTATCTTGTCAATTTGACTTATAGGCAACACATAATCTGTGCTCACATGTGTAAATGGATTTACTGGAATTTTTTCCAAACCATATGGAGTATTAACTTTGGTAATCTCCTTTGTTATAGATTTCTCCCTTTGCATCATGTGATATAATTCTACCTCAATGTATTGAGACTCACATGTCTTGAACGGTCCATATCACCATACAATATCCCAACCTGACCATCGAAACAATATTTGAGACATTGATGGTATGATGAAGTGATAGCCGCATGTCGATGTAGCCAGGGTCTTCCAAGCAAGATGTTGAAGGCTGAGTCTTGATCAACAACCATGAAATCTGAATTAGATACAAGATCTCCAAACTGAGTTCTGAGTGTAACCTCACCTAGTGGTTCTTGTTCATTTTTATCATATCCTTGTAACATCATGGTAAAAGGAGATAAATCAGATTCCGTGAGGCCCAATCAACGAAGTGTACGAATGGGCATGAGGTTGACTCTTGAACCATTGTCAATGAAAACTCTTCAAACATCCATACCATTGACCTTGCCAGACAAGTAAAATGGTCTAATATGTCCATGAACAAAATCATCTTCATCTTCATCAGAAAATGATATTATTGCATGGAAATATCCAGGATTATTCTCTATGTGATAGACTTCAGCTACAGAAATTTCAGTTTCAAACTCTTGAGGACTTGACAAAGCCTCGATGAGTGCTTCCCGAAGATCTTTTGACAGATTCAGAACATCCAGAATTGATAACTTGGCTAGAACTTGGGCCAAGTGTTTCAATATATCATACTTTTGATCCCGAGGTCTACGTTTCGCAATAGGAATATGTGGTTTAGAAGGTACCTTGGAAGAAGATTCTTTGGAAGTTGATGCATCTTGTATTGGGATAGGAGTTGGGAATATTCCTGGTTTTGGAAAATTAGACCGATTAGATCCATTTATTTTCTGAGAGGAAGAAGATGGAACCTTCAATAGGTCTTCCAAAATAACTGTGCCAGGACTGAATTTTCTATTGGTAGAAGAACTTGCTTGTTCTTGCTGAGCTCGCTGGAGGGCTCTACCACGAGTTTTTGCCGCATACACAGTTCTAGAAGGGGTAGAATTGAAATAGTGGCTTCTGAAAGATCCACGTCTTCCCTTGTATCCTGAGCCCCTAGAACTTCCTTTGATTCCTCTTTTTGATACAGGTAATTAAGGCTCATTGAAATCGAAACTGCGACTGGCATATGGATTTGTTAATTGAATCATATTAACAGAACCAAAGATTAACTCTTCGTTTGATGAAGACTCTGCCTGATTAGCCTGTGCCGTTTGGTGGGGCGGTGCCCGTGGCTTTGAAGTAGATGGCATGAAGTCCGCCAAAGTCAAAGACAACTTAGGCCTTGAAACATACTCATCTTCTTCTGATTCTTTTGCTTTATTTGAATCATGCCATTTCTTTGAGGATTTTCCATCTAACGAAGAGGTTTTTGCCGCAACATTCATGGAAGAAGACACAATTGGTTTCTTTAATCGTGTTCTCAAAATAGCATGAGTTCGATTGATTGTCTTTCTGACCATCCAATCATCATACTTCTGTGCATTTTTGCTTTTCACTTCTTCCCATTCACCTTCCTCCTCTGGAACTGTAGCAGTGACACATGCTACCTGGGCTGAGGAGCCTTTCAATGTGACCTATCCCGAGTCGACCATCTTTTTCAGGTAGTCTTTGAAGACAAAACACTCCTAGATGGGATGTCCCAATATTTTATGAAAAGGGAAATAATTGGGACGGTCTTCATCTCCTTTCTGGTTTGGCCTCTTGGGTATTGGAAATTGAACCAAATTATTTTCCACAACCAAAATGAAATAACCAGGAACTTGTTCATTTCAGAAAGAGTATGTTTTACTCCTTAAATCCTCAAATTATTTTCATCTTTGATCTCTTTGATCGTCTGGACGAAAAGGCCTTTGTTGTTGGCGCTCAGAAGGTGGAGCCCTTCGAGAAGATGAAGGTTTTGAGGTAGAAATAGGTACAGGTGCTTTTTTAAGCATAACTGTAGCAGTTTCTACTTTACCCATTCTCCTTCCTGGAGCTGATGGAATTACATGAGATTTAGCCTTAGCCTATATAAGGGAATCTTCAATCAGCTGAGCAATTAAAGTAAGGTCTCGAAACCCTCCTGTGTATTTCATAGGGATTAATGGTGTGCGTAATTCGTCACGCAGATTTGCCACATATATTGGCAACAATTCTTCTTGAGGGAGTGATAAATTCAAGGAATATGTTAATCCCTTCCATCGAGCAATGAAATCAAAGACCCTTTCATTCTCCCTTTGCTTAAAATTTGTAAGATTTAAAACTTTTGTCTTTGGAAAAGTTGAGTTGAACTAAAAGAGGGATTTATGGCGAAGATCCTCCCATCCGGTAATTGACCGGGATTGAAAGCTTGTATACCAAACAAAAGCTGGTCCTTGCAAGGTTCACACGAAGCATCTGAGTTTCACTGCTTCTTGCTGCTCCAAAGATCCCATCATAGGATCACAATAAGACACATAATGCATCAAATGCTGTTCAGGATCGCCTGATCCATTGAAAATAGGGAATACAGGGTTCCAAAAACTAGATGGAGTAGAAATTGAATCTACCCATTTAGGGTAAACTTTCTTTTCTGGTTGAACTTGTGCACATTTCGCTTCCATATTTTCTAACCGAGATGTTAATGACTCAATAGTAGTTATTAACTTTTGATAAACATCCGGTTGAACTTGGACTTGGGTAGGTGCAATGACTGGAGCTTGGACAGATGTGGCGATTGGTGCTACGGCTGATGGTAGCACTGCCAACTGTTGTTTCACTTGACCCATAGGATTAGACCTGTGAGGGTGTAATGAGAGAGGAGGATATTCTTGATCCATCTCAGTAGCTGCAAAAAAATTATTTGGCTGACTGTCTCCAGCATGCTTAAGAAGAAGACTACACTGGAGTAGTTCTACATTCAACCTTCTTAATTCCTTCATTTCTTCCTCCTGTTGTGCAAACCTTTGCTCTAGTGAGAGCGATTGACCTTCTCCGGAGGAAGGATATGTAACCTAGTTCATTCCCTTCCCTTTGTTGGATCCTTTTCAGAGAGGGGGAAGTGGGTTACTTGAAGGATTACCTAGGTTCTGAGTAATCCTTTGACTTCATGTACATACACCTTCTTCATCTGTGTCGGTGCATACATCTTGTTGAATAGGAACCTCTTCATCTGAATCCCCTGAGTGAGCCTCATCTGGTGGATCAGCAACAACGACATTGATGACATTGATTGATGCATAACTCATCGCATCCCTTCTATCGACATTTCTGTGATATTTTCTTCTTCCATGTCTTTGATGATACATTGCCTTTTGTTGATTCGATCCCTCAGGAACTTCTTGAAGAACCGTAATTTGGAGGGAATCTCCTGATAATTTGGCTCTTCGTTCCTCTTGAGGTTTCTTCCTCAATCAATAAAAGACCGATTTTCTCTGAGGAGGGGATTGATGATTTGAAAAATTTCCCAGTCCAGTGGACTGGGGATGTTCCTGCTGTTCTCGCTCAACTCCTTGAATCCTATTTGTTGATTCTGAGGGTTGGTTTAAAAGAGTCCCCAGTCTGGAGAGCTGGGGTGGTTCTTGACATGCTATGTCTGAGAATTTCTTGAAAGTCCTCCTGATATTTCAAACCTTAGTCTGAAAATTAGCTGGATGCATTAACCTGTATCCAATTTTATCACCCGGTTCAAAATACCGTTGGATGATTTCTGACACTTCTGTCACTTGGTGATGTGATTTCTCCAAACGAGAGGCCTGTTTAATATTCTTGTTTGCTTGATGCAAGAGTAATTCAATAACTTTATCTCTGTATTCTTGATTTTGAGAGAAAATAGTTGAAGCCTGTTCTTGGGAAAGCTTTTGATTACAAACAATGTCCATTGACTGTGGCCAGTTATGGGCAATAACATTACCTGAGACCATTTTTGGCGGGCTTTGCTGACTGGAGAGAACCATGAAATACAGTGCTCCATGAACACCCCATCCTCTGACACTAATACCGGATGGGGAATTGGCAATTAACTAACTCAATATTCTTAGTGCACCAGGACATGAATGTTGAAGGGATCTCTGTTGCTTTTCAGCTTTCGGATATCGAGAGACTGATAGAGACGCCAAATCAATCTGGCATTGTAACCCTTCTATTATCATAAGATGATTTTAATATTCATCATAATATAATACTTTCTTTTCCAACTAACAAAGAGTTTTCCATATGTTGAGACGAATATCATGAATTTCATCTTCCGTCAACATTTGTGGAATATTATACTAAGACTCAGCCAAAGGCCAAAACATGACTGTCACTTCACCTTTTTCCAGTTGTTTCCTCATGTTCAGCATTTCCTCTTTATCATTTGATGAAGATTCTTCTACCTGATTTGACTAGAGTTGGCGTTTCCTTGTTGCTTCATTGGATTCAACAGGATTGGTAGAGAAATCCTTGATCAAACTAGAAGATGCATGACTTAGGGGTGGTTCAGAGAATGACCTACACCCTGGGCTATCATCTAATTGAGAAATTATTTCACCTGCTAGCGATGAAGCTTCAGACATGACTAGTTTCACATTTGCAAGTGCCTCAAGATAAGAGGTCTTTCTCGGCACTACATTGTCCACTAGAGCATTTTCCGGGAAATGTGCATCACTACTGCAGAGAGGACTTTCGCAGCAAAATTCATCATCATGGGGAGGACCACCATAATGGGTTACAGCAAAAGATGAGATCTCTTGCTCCTTGGTCTTCTGACCACACAGAGGGTTTATGTGGATCTCATATGAAGATGACACTTCGAGATCGACCGAATGGTCATGAAGCAATCCTTCATGAGGAAGTGTCTATTTAAGACCATCAGAAATAATGTTCCCACTATTTAGAAATGAGAAAGTAGAATCTTTAATTTCAATAGATAATTGTCTAAGGGCTTCAAGAACTCCAGCATCGAGCAAGGCCTTGTTACAGATTGGATCTTGATCTCCTGACTGTGTTGGGAGGGTTTTTTTCATAGACGCCTTCTTAATCGCCTTGTAAACCACTTGTTGACTAAAGTGGCTGCTCTGAGAAGGTGTATATGCCTGATCAAGAAAGATGGCCAGGTTAGGCTGATGATCTATACTCAAATCAGGTGTATGTGCCTGACTTGGCTGTCCGTATGATATGGGAGAGTATGCCCCACAACCCTCTTGGACTAGAACAGATGTGTGTGTATGTTCCGAAGTGAATTGTTGATGTGTCACTCCACTGGTAGGGATAAATTTATGCGTCTTTCCCTGAGATTCCGCTGAAGTTGTTATAATATCCTGGAAGGCATCCAGAATATGAGTAGGGATTTGCTTCTGCTCTTTCACCATTGATAGAATGTGATTGGTGACTTCAGCTGCTGGAACGGGAATATATGTCCATTCCGAGCTTGGAGCAGGTGTATGTGCCTGCTCCTGTCCTCCTTTTCCTATCAGTGAATCCTGACAGTACTCAAGTGTGGGGGAAGAGAGTTGAGTCTTCCTCCTATTTGTTGTCGGGGATTTCTGATTAACTTCTTCGAATGCTACCAAGCGAGACTGTTGGTAGGCTTGATTAATACTAGCAGGTGTATGTGCCTGTTGATTGCACTTCGCCAAACATGGTTGACGAGATCCATCATATGTAGTCAGATGAGCCTGCTGACTAGCTGATGATGTATAGACAGGTGTATGTTCCTTCCTATAGTACTCCACCGGAATTGCCTGGAGGGATTGTCATGATGATTCCAGACGAGTCTTCTGGACAACGGAATTAAAACAGGCAGGTGTATGTGCTCGCTCGTTGCTTGCCACCAAGTTAGGTTGGTTTACTTCTCCAGAGATGACAGAGATGAGAACCTGCTCACTGTTGACCGGATTCCGACTCTAGTGGTTCGTCTTGCTTGCTCAGGTTCGAGGAACTTGAGTCGAACGCCTGGAGTCGGTACCCTCATCATGTAGAGTTTGCACTGCTGCACGAGTCTGACGGCGATTGTTGGTGGGAGCCCTCAGGAAGGACTCCTGTCTGTTTGAATTAAGGACCTGAGGGACCTGCTCATTCACCTCCCCAGAATAAGGGAGCGAATGGTGATTGCGTTCTGGGGATAACAACCCGAAATGGTTAGAGACGGTAGTCAGCACCGCCTGCTTATTGATCATCGGTCATCGTTGTACGAACGACCGATGTGAGTTGTTCACTTGGAGGGATTGTCAGGTAGCCTCCAGAGTTGGGATGGTACCGTGTTGACGGTACTCCTTAACCAATGCGTTTGATATCCCACGTTGAAGATGATGAGTAGGTGATATCATCCTTAGAACGGACGATGATCCAGCAGGAGTAGCAGCAGTGGCATTTGTAGCAGCAGTATTCACAGGTGTGAACTTGAGAGCAGCCATTCTAGAAATGGAAAAGATCTTGGAAAAGAGTGCCTGTTTGATATAACAGACATAATAAAGATAAATTCAGCCACTACATCTTTTGGATGAGAACATTTTTCAATGATTGTTTTTGTTGGCCCTCTCATTGAGTTTTAAATAGGGGCCTAACAAATGGGTAAAACATTATTTTAACTTGGTTAAGGATTCACGTCAGGTTCACCATTTTTGTTTCCCTCAGATTTTGGGGATGACCACCTTTGATGGGAGGTTAAAAAGTCTCAATCGGTTTCTAACAGGTTTGTTCGTAGAACCAGAAACATCCAATGATTCCACATCCATTCAGACCTACATTCCAAAGGTAGGTGCTCATTAGTTGTGGACAGATGAGGCTTAGGAATTTGCATTGGTCGAGAGGATGGGAGGTCAGATTCATCACACCTTTTTGAGGGGAATTATTATCTACTTCGGGACTGTCTTTATAGATTTAAGTTATGTTCGTGAATCCTTATTACATTACCAAGTATAAAATAAGTTTTCCTTTAGATCTGACAAAAAATTATCGATATGTAGGAAATTTAGAGAATCTTTTATATGTATTTGAGGTTATTCATCGATAGAGAATCATCTGTATTTATTAGAGATTTTTGGTCAACGGTACCCTTTGACATATTTATATAGAAGTATCTTGGTCATTATGATGACCATTCTAGTTTTAAAGCCACTCAGTGGGGCACTTGAAGTTTATTATCATTCAGAACGACATGGATTATTTCAGAGTTGTGATCGAACCCGCAGACGGGCTACCTACGTATCCTTTGTTTAGAAAAGGAATCAGAACCCACGTAGTTCAAGTAAGGTAGTATGATGTTTATGATTGATGGCTCAAAGAAGGATGTCATAATTACTTTTACACTCTAAGCTCACGTGAGTCATGCTCGGTGTGAGAAACAAGAGGTATTGGTAAACAAAATTAGACAATTGTGCCATGAAAGATGCAATCATAAGAAATAATGTGGGGCTTATGTATGTATTACTTCCCAGATAAATGAAAGGTTAGGATTTACTTAAGGGAAGAACTCTAGGAGCAGGGTCCATAAAGGTATATGTACTTTATGGAGATTTTGAATACTCTAACTTGGGGATTACTCCTGAAAAGGAGGCCCAAATTAGGAGAGGACTTATGATTTGGGTTTTACTCATGAAAAGTAATCCCAGATCAAAGTTAAATTAGGCTTGGTTAAGAGAAAATAAGACTGGGGCTTACTCTTGAAAAGGATTCCCAGGTTAAGAGATATTGAAAAATTAAGGTACTTGGGGCTTACTCCTAAGGAGGATGCTTGTGTTTGAGATTGGGGCTTACTCTTGAAAAGGAAGCCTAGGTTAAGAGAATTATGGTTGGGGCATACTCCTAAGGAGGATGCCCAGATTTGAGAATTATGACTGGGGCTTATTCATGAAAAGGAGTCCCAGTTTAGGGGATTTGGGGATTACTCCTAAAGAGGATGCCCAGATTAAGGATTCTCTCATCTTAAAGGATGAGGTTGAATGAATGAAATCTCAATCTTTAGTGACATAAAGATGTGTAAATCACTTGGTTCTGAGAGATTTTCCACAAAATTCCTTTTAGATAAGGAAGTGAAATCAAGAAATCATGCCATAAATGGATGTGAAGAGTGTCTTGAAGAATAAATCTTGAATAGGAAAGGTGGAATGGCTTAAGAGGGGTGAAATAGGCAAGAAGGGCACTAAAAAAGGTAGGGGTGCGCAAGTCCTGGCAGGCGCACAGGTACTGCGTGGGCGCGCAAGTCCTGGTCACGCAGGTATGCCTACGGTACATATGGGGTACTTGCGCGATGTTTAACCAGCAGGGTAATACTTGAGCGACTCTTGATTAAAGCCTTTATAATCCTCTTGAGGTTCTTCCAGAAGAGGGGTGTGCATGTTCTATTGAAGGAGTAAGGCAGCGCGCAAGTGTGGCCTTTTCCATTAAGGGTTGGCCACTCAGGCGCGCAAGTGTTGATGAGTTTCAACACTTAGGCCTTCCACCCCCTCTTTAGATCTTCTGTTCTAGGTAGGAAATTACCTTAGAAGTGATTCGGAAGCTTTGAGAAGAGACTAGGGTGCCGGGAGCTCAAATCTGAGTTTCTTGAAAAAATCATCCCCGAATGGGGGGCCCACAGGGTCTATTTATAGGCAGGATAAGACCCCAGGCGATTATCACTTAGGTCGCACAAGTGACTTATGCAACCATCATGCGTCGCGCAAGTAGACTTGCAAGACAATGATATAACTTGCACGGCACATGTGCTCTTGATCCCTTGTTCATGACTTTGTCGATTTTTGATGTTTTCTTCAAAGGATGAATCAATTTGTGCTAAGTCATTTCCCTTTCCATTATTTTAGATAATGTGACGAAAAGGAGCATCAAGAGTCATGTATATAGGACTGTTGCCATCTTATGCTAGGAGCATAAGTCATCTCTCGCATAGGGAAAGAGGCATCCAATCATTTGTTAGATAGGGATTACTATAGTTTATAGTCATGTATATAGGATTGTTGCCTTATTATGCTAGGAGCATAAGGCATCCTATCATTTTTTTGATAGTGAGTACTAAAGTTTATAGTCATGTAGATAGGATTGTTTCCATCTTATGAAAAGAGCATAAGGCATCTCTCCTATAGGGCAAGAGGCATCCTATCATTTGTTAGATTGGGAGTAATACAGTTTATAGTCATGTATATTGGACTGTTGGCATCTTATTCTAGGAGTAAAAGGAATCTCTAGTATAGGGCAAGATGCATCTTGTCATTTGTTAGATAGGGAGTACTACAATTTATAGTCATGTAGATAGCACTGTTTCCAGCTTATGCTAGGAGCATAAGGCATCTCTCATATAGGTCAAGAGGAATCATATCATTTGTTTGATAGGGATTAGTACAGTTTATAGTCATGTTTATAGGACTGTTTCCATCTTATTCTAGGAGCATAAGGCATCTCTCGTATAGGGAAAGAGGCATCCCATCATTTGTTTGATAGGGAGCACTATAGTTTATAGTTATTTAGATAGGAATGTTTCCATATTATTCTAGGAGCATAAGGAATTTCTCGTATAGGGAATGAGGCATCCTATCATTTGTTAGATTGGGAGTACTACAAATTATAGTCATGTAGATAGGACTATTTCCATCTTATGCTAGAAGCATAAGACATCTCTCGTATAGGGAAAGAGGCATCCTATCATTTGTTAGATAGGGATTACTATAGTGTATAGTCATGTAGATAGGACTATCGCCATCTTATTCTTGGAGCAAAAGGAATCTCTTCTATAGGGAAGTGGCATCATATCATTTGTTAGATACAGAGTACTACAGTTTATAGTCATGTAGATAGGACTGTTGCCATCTTATGCTAGGAGCATAAGGAATCTCTCATATAGGGCAAGATGCATCCTATCATTTGTTAGATAGAGAGTACTACAATTTATAGTCATGTAGATAGGATTGTTTCCATCTTATACTTGGAGCATAATGCATCTCTCGTATAAGGCCAGAGCCATCCTATCATTTGTTAGATAGGGAGTACTACAATTTATAGTCATGTAGATAAGACTGTTGGCATCTTATGCTAGGAGCATAAGGCATCTCTCGTATAGGGCAGGAGGCATCCTATCATTTGTTAGATAGGGAGTACTACAGTTTATAGTCTTATAGATAGGACTATTTCCATCTTATGCTAAGAGCATAAGGCATCTCTCGTATAGGGCAAGAGGCATCCAATCTTTTGTTAGATAGAGAGTACTCCGGTTTATTGTCATGTAGATACGACTGTTGCTATCTTGTGCTAGGAGCATAAGGCATCTCTCATATCGGGCAAGAGGCATCCCATCATTTGTTAGATAGGGAGTACTAAAGTTTATAGTCATGTAGATAGGACTGTTGGCATCTTATTCTAGGAGAATAAGGCATCTCTCGTATAGGACAAGAGGTATCCTATCATTTGTTAGATTGGGAGTACTACAGTTTATAGTCATGTAGATAAGACTATTTCCATCTTATGCTAGGAGCATAAGGAATCTCTCGTATAGGGAAAGAGGCATCCTATCATTTTTTATATAGGGAGTACTACAGTTTATAGTCAAGTAGATAGGACTGTTTCCATCTTATGCTAGGATCATAAGGCATCTCTCGTATAGGGAAAGAGGCATCCAATCATTTGTTAGATAGGGAGTACTATAGTTTATAGTCATGTAGATAGGACTTTTGGCATCTTATGCTAGGAGCATAAGGCATCTCTCGTATAGGGCAAGAGGCATCCTATCATTTGTTATATAGGGAGTAGTATAGTTTATAGTCACGTCGATAAGACTGTTGTCATCTTATGCTAGGAGCATAAAGCATCTATTGTATAGGGTAAGAGGCATCCTATCAATTGTTAGATAGGGAGTACTATAGTTTATAGTCATGTAGATAAGACTGTTTCCATCTTATTCTAGGATCATATGGCATCTCTCGTATAGGGAAGGAGGCATCCTATCATTTTTTAGATAGAGAGTACTATAGTTTATAGTCATATAGATAGGACTGTTGGCATATTATGCTAGGAGAATAAGGCATCCCTCGTATAGGTCAAGAGGCATCCTATCATTTGTTCGATACAGAGTACTACAATTTATAGTCATGTAGATAGGATTGTTTCCCTCTTATGCTAAGAGCATAAGGCATCTCTTGTATAGGGTAAGAGGCATCCTATCATTTGTTATATAGGGAGTACTACAGTTTATAGTCATGTAGATAGGACTGTTTCCATCTTATGTTCAGAGCATAAGGCTTCTCTCGTATAGGGAAAGAGGCATCATATCATTTGTTAGATAGGGAGTACTGCAGTTTATAGTCATGTAGATAACGCTATTAGCATCTTATTATAGGAGCATAAGGCATCCCTCATATAGGGCAAGAGGCATCCTATCATTTGTTAGATAGGGAGTACTACAGTTTATAGTCATGTAGATAGGATTTGTTCAATCTTATTCTAGGAGCATAAGGAATCTCTCATATTGGGCAAGAGGCATCCTATCATTAGATAGATAGAAAGTACCACAGTTTATAGTCATGTAGATAGGACTGTTTCCATCTTATGCTAAGAGCATTAGGCTTCTCTCATATAGGGCAAGAGGCATCCTATCATTTGTTAGATAGGGAGTACTACAGTTTATAGTTATGTAGATAGGACTGTCACCATGTTATGCAAGAAGCATAAGGCATCTCTCGTATAGGGCAAGAGGAATCCTATTATTTGTTAGATAGGGAGTACTGTAGTTTATAGTCATGTAGATAGGACTATTTCTATCTTATGCTAGGAGCATAAGGCATCTGTCGTATAGGGAAAGAGGCATCCTATCATTTGTTAGATTGGGAGTACTTCTGTTTATAGTCATGTAGATAGGAATGTTGGCATATTATTCTAGGAGCATAATGCATCTCTCGTATAGGGAAAGATGCATCCTATCATTTGTTAGATAGGGAGTAATACAGTTTATAGTCATGTAGATAGAACTATTACCATTTTATGCTAGGAGAAAAAGGCATCTCTTTTATAGGGCAAGAGGCATCCTATCATTTGTTAGATAGAGAGTACTACAGTTTATAGTCATGTAGATAGAACTATTGTCATCTTATGCTAGGAGCCTAAGGAATCTCTTGTATAGGGCAAGAGGCATCCTATCATTTGTTAGATAGAGAGTACAACAATTTATAGTCATGTAGATAGGACTGTTTCCATATTATGCTAGGAGCATAAGGCATCTCTCGTATAGGGATAGAGGTATCCTATCATTTGTTAGATAGGGAGTAATACACTTTATAGTCATGTAGATTGGACTATTGACATCTTATGCTAGGAGCATAAGGCATATCTCATATAAGGTAAGAGGGATCCTATCATTTGTTAGATAGGGAGTACTATAGTTTATAGTCATATAGATAGGACTGCTTCCATCTTATGCTAGGAGCATAAGTCATCTCTCATATAGGGCAAGAGGCATCCTATCATTTGTTAGATAGGGATTACAGTAGTTTATAGTCATGTAGATAAGACTGTTTCCATCTTATGCTAGGAGCGTAAGGCATCTCTCGTATAGGGCAAGAGGCATCCTATAATTTGTTAGATAGAGATTATTACAGTTTATAGTCATGTAGATAGGATTGTTGCCATCTTATTCTAGGAGCATATGGAATATCTCATTGTTGACACTCCTTTTCGTCACATTATATAATAAATGGAAAGGGAAATGACTTAGCATAAATTGATTCATCCTTTGAATAAATTATCAAAAATAGACAGAGGCATGAATATGGCTTCAAAAGCACAAGGGTCGCGCAAGTTCCATCACTGTCGTGCAAGTATGCTTGTGCGCCACCTAATGATCGTGCAAGTGACTTGCGTTCCCTAAAGGATAACCGCCCAAGGTCTTCTCTATCCTATAAATAGACCCTGTGCCCCCCCCCATTTTGG
Source organism: Viscum album (assembly GCA_963277665.1). Taxonomy (NCBI): domain Eukaryota; kingdom Viridiplantae; phylum Streptophyta; class Magnoliopsida; order Santalales; family Viscaceae; genus Viscum; species Viscum album. The sequence continues at coordinate 721,845,986 of OY728130.1, read as the reverse complement.
GAGGAATTTTTCCAGAATTCAGATACAGAGCTCTGAATTCCCAAGTCTCTTCTTCAGGTCTTCTGAACACTTATAAGGTAATTCTTTACCTAGAATGGAAGGTCTAAACAGGAGGAGTAAGGTCTAAGTGTTATAATTCACTAACACTTGCGCGCCTAAGTGTTTTACCCTTAAGGGAAATGAACACATTTGCGTGCTGCCCTACTTCTTCACCATAACTTGCGTGCTATCTTCTGGAAAGCCTCTAGGGATAATACCAAGGGTTTGAGCCAAGTCTCGCCCAAGTATTACCCTAAGAGATGAAAATCATGCAAGTACCCATGTGTCGCGCAGGTATACCTGCGAAACCAGGACTTTCACGCCCCTGCAGTACCTGCGTGCCTACTAGGACATGCGTGCCCCTACCTTTTTGGGTGCCTTTCCTACCCATTTCACCCCTCTTATGCTTTTCCACCACTCCTATTCAAGATTCAGTCTTCAAGACACTCTTCAAATTCATTTATGGCATGATTTATTGAGTTGGATTCCTTATCTAAAAGGAACTCCATGGAACATCTCTCAAAATCTATTAATTTACACATATTTATGTCACTAAATATTGATATTTCATTCATTCAACCTCATCCTTTAAGATGAGAGAATCCTTAACCTGGGCCTCCTTTTCAGGAGTAATCCCCAGTCCAAAGTCTCAAATATGGGCATCCTCCTCAGGAGTAATCCAAAACCATAATTCTTTTAACCTGAGCCTCCTTTTCAGGAGTAAGCCCTAGTCTCAAATATGGGCATTCTCCTCAGGAGTAAGCCCCAACCATAATTCTCTTAACCTGGGCCTCGTTTTTAGGAGTAATCCCCAGTCTCAAATATGGGCATTCTCCTCAGGAGTAAGACCCAACCATAATTCTATTAACCTGGGCCTCCTTTTTAGGAGTAATCCCCAGTCTCAAATATGGGAATCCTCCTCAAGAGTAAGCCCCAACCATAATTCTCTTAACCTGGGATTTGTTTTCAGGAATAAGCCCCAGTCTCAAATATGGACATCCTCCTCAGGAGTAAGCCCCAACCATAATTCTCTTAACCTAGGCTTCCTTTTCCGGAATAAGCCCTAGTCTCAAATATGGGCATCCTCTTCAGGAGTAAGCCCCAAGTCCCTTAATTTTTCAAGTCCCTTAACCTGGGCCTCCTTTTCAGGAGTAATCCCCAGTCTTAATTTCTCTTAACCAGTTCTAATTTACTTTTGATTTGGGGATTCTTTCTCAGGAGTAAAACCCAATCATAAGTCCCCTCCTAACTTGGGCATCTTCCTTAGGAATAAGTCCCAAGATTAGAGTATCCAAATCTCCATAAAGTATATATACCTTTATGGACCCTGTTCCTGGATTTATTCCCTGAATTAAATCTTAATACTCATCTATTTTGGGCAGTCATACATACATAAGCCCCACATCATTTCTTATGATTGCATCTTTCATGGCAGAATTGTCTAGTTTTACTAATACCCTTTGTTTCTCACACCGAGCATGACTCATGTGAGCTTAGAGTGTAAAAGTAATTATGATATCGTTATTTGAGCCATCAAGCATAAACATCATACTCCCTTATTCGAACTACGTGGGTTCTGATTCCTTTTTCCAAATCAAATTATATGTAGGTAGCCCATCAACAGGTACGACCCCAATTCTGAAATAATCCATGTCCTCTTGAATGATAATAAACTTCAAGTGCCCCACTGAGTGGATTTAAAACCAGTATAGTCATCATAATGACCAAGAGACTTTTATTTATTTTATGGATACCATCATCTAAGAATATCTAAAAAATACAGATGATTCTTCATCGATGAATAACCTCAAATACATATAAAAGATTCTATAAATTTCCTACATATAAATCATTGATTGTCAGATCTAAAGGAAATCTCATTTTATACTTGGTAATGTAATAAGGATTCATGAACATAACTTAAATCAATAAAGAGAGTCCTGGAGTAGATAACAATTCCCCTAAAAAAGGTGTGATGAGTCCAACCTCCCATCCTCTCGACCAATGCAAATTTCTAAGCCTCATCAGTCCATAACTAATGAGAACCTACCTTTGGAAAGTAGGTCCAAATGGATATGGAATCATTGGATGTTTCCGGTTCTACGAACAAACCCGTAAGAAACCAATTGGAATGTTTTAACCTTAAATCAATGAGGTCATCACCCATTCCACAGGGAAACAAAAAATGGTCAACCCGATGTGAATCCTTAACCAAGTTAAAATGATGTTTTACTTATTTGTTAGGCCCCTATTTAAAACTCAATGGGAGGGCCAACAAAAAAAATCATTGACCTATGTGCTCATCCAAAAGATGTAGTGGTTGAATTTATCTTGATTACGTATGTTACATTAAACAGGCACTCTTTTTCAAGATTTTTTGCATTCTAAGAAATGGCTGCTCTCAAGTTCACACCTGTGAATACCACTACTGTGAATACCACTACTGCAAATGCCACTGATGCTACTCCTACTGGATCATTATTCTCTCTGAGGATGACATCACCTACTCAGAATCTTCAACGCTGGGTATCAAATGCGCTGGTTAAGGAGTACCATAAAAACAGTACTATTCCAACTCTGGAGGCTGCTCGACAAGCCCTCCAAGTGAACAATTCACCCTGGTCGTCTGGACAATGACGACCACTGATCAAGAAGCATGCGGTGCGAACCACCATCTCCAACCGTTTCGGGTCGTTATCCCCAGAACGCAATCACCATTCACTCCCTTATTCTGGGGAGGTGAATGAGAAGGTCCCTCCGGGCCTTAATTCAAAGAAGTAGAGGTCCTTCCTGAGGGCTCCTATCAACAATCGCCACTAGACTCGTGTGGCAGTACGTCCAAAACATGATGAGGGTACCGACTCCAGGAATTTGGTTCAGGTTCCTCAAACCCGAGCATGCAAGACAAATCTCCAGAGATGAAATCTGGTCAACAGTGAGCAGGTTCTCATATCTGCCATCTCCAGAGAAGTCCACCAACCTAACTTGGTGGAAAGCAACGAGCGGGAACATACACCTGCCCATTTTAATTATGCTATCCAATAGACTCATCTGGCAACATCATGTCAATCCCACCAGGCAATTCCAGCAGAGTACTATAGGCAGGAACATATACCTATTTATACATCATCAGTTAGTCATCAAGATCATCTGACTACATATGATGGAGCTCGTCAACCATGTTCGGCGAAGTACAATTAGCAGGAACATACACCTACTAGTATTGATCAAGCCTACCAACAGTCTTTCTTGATAGCACATGGAGAAGTCAGTCGAAAAACTCCGACGTCAAACAGGAGGCAGACTCAACTCTCTGCCCCCACACTTGAGTACTGTTAGGATTTACTGATAAGAAAAGGAGGAGAGGAGTAGGCACATACACCTACTACAAGCACAGAATGGACGTATATCCTCGTTCTAGCAGCTGAAGTCACCAAACATATTTTATCAATGGTGAAAGAGAAGAAGCTAATCCCTGCTCATATTCTGGATGCTTTCCAGGATATTATAATAGCTTCAGCAGCATCTCAGGGAAAGACACATAAATCTATCCCTACTAGTGGAGTGACACATCAACAGTTCACTCCGGAACATACACACACATTTTTTCTAGTCCAAGAGGGTTGTGGGGCACACTCCCCCATATCATACAGACACCCAATTCAGGCACATACACTTGATTTGAGTGTAGATCATCAGCCTAAACTGGCCATCTCTTCTAATCAGGCACATAAACCTGCTCAGAGCAGCCACTTTTGTCAACAAGTGGTTTCTAATGAGAGTAAGAAGGCGTCTAAGAAGAATACCCGCCCAGCATAGTCAAGAGATCAAGATCTTATCTGTAACAGGGCCTTGCTCGATGCTGGAGTTTTTGAATCCCTCAGACAGTTATCTGTTGGAATTCAAGATTCTACTCCATCATTTCCCAATAGTGGGAACATTAATTCAGAAGGTCTTCAATAGACACTTCCTCATGAAGGCTTGATTCATGATAATTCGGTCGATCTCGAAGTTTCATCTTTAGATGAGAGCCACAGGAACCCTCTGTGTGGTCAAAAGACCAATGAACAAGAGATCTCATCTTTTACTGTAATTCACCATGGTGGTCCTCCCCATGATGGTGAATTTTGCTGCGAAAGTTCTCTCTGCAGTAGTGATGCACATTGCCCAGAAAATTCTCCAGTGGACAATGTAGTGCCGACAAAGCCCTCTTATCTTAAGGCACTTGTAAATTTGAAACCAGTCATGTTTGATTCTTCATCGCTAGCAGGTGAAATGCTTTCTCAATAAGAAGATAGCCCAGGGTGTAGGTCATTCTCCAAACCACCCCTAAGTCATGCATCTTCTAGTTTGATTAGTGAATTCTTTAATAATCTTGTTGAATCTGATGAAGCAACAAGGAAGCACCATCTCTGTTCAAATTAGGTAGAAGAATCTTCATTTAATGATAAAGAGGAAATATTGAACATGAGAAAACAATTGGAGAAAGGTGAAGTGCCAGTCATGTTTTGGCCTCTGGCTGATTCTCAGTATGACATTCCGGAGATGTTGATGGAAGATGGGATTCATGATATTTGTCTCAACATATGTAAAAATCTTTGTTAGTTGAAAAAGAAAGTATTATCTTATGATGAATATGAAAATAATCTTAAGATAATAGAAGGGTTACAACGTCAGATTGATTTGGCATCTCTATCAGTCTCTCGATATCCGAAGGCTGAAAAGCTGCAGAGAGCCCTTCAACGTTCATGCCTTGGTGCACTAAGAATATTGCGCCAGTTAGTTGAAAATGCCCCATCTAGTATTCATCTCAGAGGATGGGGTGTTCATGGAGCACTACATTTCACTGTGCTATCCAATCAGCAAAGCCCACCAAAAATGGTCTAATGAAATGTTATTGCCCATGGCTGGCCACAGTCAATGGTTTTTGTTTATAATCAAAAGCTTTCCCAAGAATAGCCCTCAACTAGTTCCTCTAAAGATCAAGAATGCAAAGAACAATTTGTTGAATTACACAAGCATCAAGCAAACGAGAATATTGAACAGGCCTCTCATATGGAGCAAGAACATCATAAAGTGACAGAAGTGTCAGAAATCATCGAACGGTCTTTTGAACCGAGTGAAAAAAGTGGATATAGGTTGATGCATCCAGCTAATTTCCAGACTAAGGTCTATCAGATCAGGAGAGATTTTATGAAAGTCTAAGACATAGGATGTCAAGAGCCACCATAGCTTGCCAGACTGGGGACTCTTTTAACCCAACCCTCGGAATCAACAAATAGGATTCGAGGAGTTGAGAAAAGATAGCAGGAACAGCCTCAGTCCACCGGACTGGGGACTTTTTCAAATCATCAATCCCCTCCTCAGAGAAAGTCGGTCTTTTCTCGATTGGGAAAAAATATTCAAGAGGAACGAAGAGCCAAATTATCAAGAGATTCTCTCCAAACTACAGTTCACCAAGAAGTTCCTGAGGGATCAAATAAACAAAAGGAAATATCTCATCAAAGACATGGTAGAAGACAATATCACAGAAATGTTGATAGAAGGGATGTGATGTGTTATGCATCAATCAATGTCATCAATTCCAATTTTTCTGATCCTACAGAACATGTGGTTCACTCAGGGGACTCAGATGAAGAGGTTCCTGCACAAGAAGTTGTATGCACAGACACAAATGAAGAAGGTGTGCACACATGAAATCAAAGGTTTACCCAGAATCTAGGTGTTCCTTTAAATAACCCACTTCCCCCCTCTCTGAAAGGGATCAAACAAGGGGAAGAGAAAGAATCAGGTTACATATCCTTTCTCTGGAGAAGGCCAATCACTCTCACTAGAGAAAACATTTGCACAATAGGACGGAGAAATGAAAGAATTGAAGAGGTTGAACACAGAACTACTTCAAGGTAGTCTTCCTCCTAAGTGTGCTGGAGTCAGTCAGCCAAGGGAGTTTTTTGCAGCTACGGATATGAATCAAGAATATCCTCCTTCATTAGTACACCATCACAGGTCTAATCCTACGGGTCAAGCACAACAACAATTGGCAGTGCTGCCATCGGTTGCAGTACCAGCCACCACATATGTCCAAGCTCCAGTCATTGCACCTACCCAAGTCCAAGTTGAACTAGATGTTTCTCAAAAGTTAATAACTACCATTGAGTCATTAACAGCTCGGTTAGAGACTATGGAAGGGAAGCGTGTGCATGTTCAACCAGAAAATAAAGCTTACCCTAAATGGGTAGATTCAATCTCTCCCCCATCAAATTTTGGGAATACTGCATTCCCTATTTTCAATGGATCAGGCGATCCTGAATAGCATTTGACACATTACGTGTCTTGTTGCGATCCTATGATGGGAAATCTGGAGTAGTAAGAAGCAGTGAAACTCATATGCTTCGTGCGAACCTTGCAAGGACCAGCTTTTGTCTGGTATACAAGCTTGAAATCCCGGTCAATTACCGGATGGTAAGATCTTCTTCAATGATTTCTTCAATTCATCTCAACTTTTCCAAAGACAACAATTTTTTATCTTAAAAACTGTAAGCAAAGGGATAATGAAAGAGTATCTGATTTTATTGCTCGCTGGAAGGGATTAACATATTCCCTAAGCTTAGAACTCCCTCAAGAGGAACTGTTTCCAATCCGTGTGACAAATTTGCGTGACGAATTACGCACGCCGCTGATCCCTATGAAATACACAGCAGGGTTTCGAGACCCTACTTCAATCACTCAAAAGATTTAAGATTCTCTTATACATACTAAGGCTAAATCTCGTGTAATTCCATTAGCTCCAGGAAGGAGAATGGGTAAAGCAGAAACTGCTATAGTTATGCTTAAACAAGCACCTGTACCTGCTTCTACCTCAAAACCTTCATCTTCTCGAAGGGCTCCACCTCTTGAGAATCAACAACAAAGGTCGTTTCATCAAGACGATCAAAGAGATCAAGGACATAAAAAATTTGAGGATTTGAATAGAAATACATACTCTTTCTGAAATGAACAAGTTCCTAGTTACTTCATTTTTGCTCTGGATAATAATTTGGTTTAGCTGCCAAGGCCCAATAGGCCAAACAAGGAAGGAGATGAAAACCATCCCAATTATTGCCCCTTTTATCAAATGTTGGGGAATCCCATCCAAGAGTGTTTTGTCTTTAAAAACCTCCTACAAAAGATGGTTGACTCAGGACAAGTCAAACTGAAAGGCTCTTTAGCCCAGGTAGCATGTGTTACTGCTATAGTTCCAGAGGAGGAAGGCGAGTGGCAAGAAGTCAAAAACAAAAATGCACAAAAATATGATGATTGGATGGTCAGAAAGACGATCAACTGAACTCATGCTATTTTGTGAACTCAATTGAAGAAACCAATTGTACCTTCTGCCATGAATGCCATAGAAAAACCCTCTTCATCAGAGGGAAATTCCTCAAAGAAATGTCATGATTCAAAGAAAGAAAAAGAATAAAAAGAAGATGAGTATGTGTGAAAGCCTAAGTTTTCTTTCACTCTAGAACACTTCATGCCATCTACTTCAAATCAACGGGCACTACCCCACCAAACGGAACAACCTAAATTGGCTAGTCAGGAAGAGTCTTCATCGGATGAAGAGTTGATTTTTTGTTCTGTTAATATGATTTAATTAATAGATATATATTCCAGTCGCAGTTTCGATTTCAATGAGACTGAATTCCCTCTATCAAATAGAGGAATTAGAGGAAGTTCCAGAGGCTCAGGATATAGGGGAAGATGTGGGACTTTCAGAAACCACTATTCCAATTCTACCCCTGCTAGAACTGTGTACGTAACAGGAACTCATGGTAGAGCCCTTCAGCGTGCTCACCAAGAACAAGAAAGTTCTTCTACCAATATAAAATTTAGTTCATGAATAGTTATTCTGGAAGACCGGTTGAAGGTTCCATATTCTTCCTCTTAGCAAGTAAATGAATCTAATTGGTCTAATATTCCAAAACCAGGAATATTTATAACTCCTATCCTAGTACAAGATGCATCAAATTTCAAAGCATCTGCTTCCAAGGCATCTGCTAAACCACATGTTCCTGTTGGGAAACACAGACTTCTGGATCAAAAGTATGATGTATTGAAAAACTTGGCCCAAGTACCGGCCAAGTTATCAATTCTGGATGCTTTGAATCTATCAAAGGATCTTTGGGTGGAACTCATTGAGGCTTTGTCAAGTCCTCAGGAGTTTCAAACTGAAATTACTGCAGCTGAAGTCTATCACATAGAGAATAATCCTGCGGAATTCCATGCAGTGATATCTTTCACAGATGAAGATGAAGATGATGTCGTGCATGGACATATTAGACCTTTGTACTTATCTGGCAAGTTCAATGGTGTAGACATCCGGTGATCTTTCATTGATAATGGTTCAGGAGTCAATCTCATGCCCATTCGTACACTTCATCGATTGGACCTCATAGAATCTGATTTATCTCCTTCAATTATGATGTTGCAAGGATATGATAAAAATGAACAAGAACCTCTAGGATAAGTTACACTCAGAACTCAGTTTGGAGATCTTGTATCCAATTCAAATTTCATGGTTGTTGATCAAGACTCATCCTTCAACAACTTGCTTGGAAGACCCTGACTACATCAACATGCGGATATCCCTTCATCATACCATCAATGTCTCAAATATTGTTTCGGTGGTCAATTTGGGATATTGTATGGTGATAAAGCCCCATTCAAGACATGTGAGTCTAAATACATTGAGGCGGAATTCTATCACATGAAGGGAAGGGAGAAATCGACAACAAAATAGATTACCAAAGTTATTGCTCCATTTGGTTTGGAAAATATTCCAGTAAATCCATTTGCACATGTGAGTATAGATTATGTATTTCCTATCAATCAAATTGACAAGATAGACCCAAATCAAAATACTCTTATGGAAAGATCCATAATGTCAATTACGGAAATCGAGCCAGACAACATGAGAGAAATTGGTGATCCTCCAAGCAGTGATGAAATCCAAAATGGTGACGTCTTCATTTCATCTGCTGAAATCTGACAAGTCTATACTTCACCAATCCGGTCAAAAGAAGTTATAGAAACATCTGAGGTGAACAATGATGTTGATTCTCAATCCATCATCTCCTCTTTATTTCCCAAGGAAGATCCTTCATCATCAATCGGGTCAGAAATGGAAGCTTCTTCTTCAAGATGTGCAAATTTTGACATCTCTTCTGATCATGAAAATTCTGCTTCATCATCTATGATGCAAGTAAAAACAGAAGAAATAACACATGTTGAAGAAGAAGAGGAAGATCTCAAAGATGCTCCTCTAGCATTTGAATATGGTATCTTTACCACCGTGGACGAACTCAGAGAAATAAATCTGGGTACAAAAGAAGATCCACACCCCACTTTAATCAGTGCGGCCATGACTCTTGAAGAACAAGAGATGTATATTTCCTTTCTAAAGAAAAATCAAGACATATTTGCTTGGAACTATACAAAGATTCTCGGGAATGATCTTGATGTTTCTACTCATCATTTGGGTTTACCAGAAGAACATCAAGGATTTAAGCAAGCCGCAAGAAGAAAACACCCAACTTATGCTTCCAAAATTGAAGCTGAAGTGGATAAGCTTATCAAAGCTAACTTAGTAAGAAAAGTTCAATATCCCAAGTGGATGGATAATATTGTCCCTGTAAATAAGAATAATGGACAAATTAGAGTTTTCATCGATTTCAGAGATTTTAATCAACATTTTCCTAAGGATGATTTCCCAGTTCCAATTACAGAACTTTTAATTGATGCAACAGCTAGATATGAAGCACTTTCCTTCATGGATGGATATTCCGGATATAATCAAATCTGAATGGCCCCAGAAGACGAGGAATCCACAGCCTTCAGAGCCGCTCAGGGTGTGTTTTTCTACCAGTTAATGCCCTTTGGCTTAAAGACTTCAAGTGCAACATATCAGCGTTCCATGCATCGTATCTTTAAACCCTTTTCAGGGAAGTTTGTTGAATGCTATGTAGACGATTTAGTGGTTAAATCCAAACAACATTCTAATCAGTTGGATGATTTGGAAGTCATATTCTGTAAGCTTCTACAACATAATTTAAAGATGAACCCCTTAAAATATGCTTTTGGGGTAACCTCAGGAAAATTTCTCGGCTTTGTTGTATGTCATCGTGGTATTGATGTCGATCCTGAGAAGACAAAGTCAATCCATGGTATGTCACCTCCTTGAAATTTAAAAGAATTAAGAGGAATCCAAGGACACTTAGCTTATATTCGGTGTTTCATCACCAATTTGGCAGGCAGAAGTTTACCCTTCACCAAATTGATGAAGAAGGGAGACACTTACCAGTGGACTAAAGAATGTCAAGAAGAATTCAATATTCTCAAGAAATACCTCTTGAGTCCACCGATACTCATGCCACCTATTGAAGGAAGACCACATATCCTCTACGTGACAGCTCTAGAGTGATCATTGGGTGCCTTTCTTGCTCAGAAGAATGATGCTAGGAATGAAAACAGCCTTTACTACCTCAATCGTACTATGCATGAAGTAGAAACCTGGTATTCAAGTATTTAGAAGTGCTTCTTGGCATTAATCTTTGCCGTTCAGAAGTTGAGACACTACTTTCAACATCAAGAGGTCCAATTGGTATCTCGCAATAACCCACTCAAATTCATCCTTAGTCGTCCATTGATTACAGGACGTCTGGCAAGGTGGGCAGTAATTTTGCAGCAATTCGACATTCAGTATGTGTATCAAAAGGAAATAAAGGGCCATGCTCTGGATGATTTCCTGGCTGAACACCCTTCAGTGGAAGACACATATCAAGATATTGAACTCCCTGATGAGGAAGTATTCTATATTAAAGAAAGTCCTCGTGAATGGGAAATTTATTTTAATGGTGCTTCTAGAAGTCCAACAGGGAGGAAAATGGAAAATCCTAAATTCAACAAAGTTGGCTTAGGAATTGTGCTCATTTCTCTAAAAAAGGAAGTATTACCTTATTCCTTCTTATTGTGGGGAGGTGGTACCAATAATGAAGCAGAATACCAATCTCTCATCGCAAGCATTGAATTGGCTCTTCAATCACAAGTGAATCACTTAAAGACGAAAGGTGATTCAGACATGGTAATAAAACAAGTCAATGGGGATTATGCCATCAGAAAAGAAGAACTAAGCCCTTTGTATTATTATGTCAGAGATTTAATGGTGGATTTCCCTTCAGAACTGACATTTTTATATGTCCCGTGATCACAAAATGCTCAAGCTGATGCACTGGCTAATATAGCCATAGTTCTGGCAGATCCAAATCGGGACGAGACAACCATCAGTATTGCACACCGTCATGCAATTTCACCTTATGTTCGAATCAGAACAGATTAAATTAATGAAATTAGTCTCATTCCTAAACTGTATGGTCATACTACAGGATGGATGATACCTATCAGGGAATACCTTCTAAATGGAACACTTCCACCTGATAGATCCGAGAAAGAACAAATCTAGTGACGTGTGGTCAATTTTACTCTTTATGATAGCCCAGATCACCTAGAAAAAATTCTCAACAAATGTGGTTTTGATGGAGTTTTCTTCAGATGCATTGATGGTGAAGCGACAATGGCTGTCATGAAAGAAGTGCATGTAGGAGTCTGTGGTTCCCACCATTCTGGCCATAGACTATCTGATCAGATTCAAAGGCTTGGATACTTTTGGCCTTCAATGATACAAGATTGTGTTGATTTCACAAAGAAGTTTCATTCATGCCTAGTACATTCCAACTTCATTCATCAACCTCTAGAGTTGCTCTGTACAGCTAAATACTCGTGACCATTTTCCACATGGGGAATGAATATGGTGAGACCTTACCCTTCAGCTACGACCAAGAAGTTTAAGTATATTCTTACTACTACTGATTTCTTTTCCAAATGGGCAGAGGCAATACCTCTCAAGGAAGTCAGTTCTAAATGCATTGTTAGCTTCATCAAGTCTAACATCATTACCAGATTTGGTGTCCCTCATACCATATTGACGGACAATGGCACCAATTTCTGTTCATCCGAGCTGAATAAGTTGTATCAAGAATACAACATCAAATCCAATCATTCATCTCGGTATCATGCAGTGTCCAATTTCCAGATAGAAGCCTTCAATAATACTCTATCAAATATACTACAAAAGATTTTGGATAAAGATAAGAAGTCATGGTCTAATAAACTCTTTCATGCTTTATGGGCTTATCGGACTACCACCCGCACTACAACTCGGTCAACTCCATATTCACTAGTATATGGAATGGAAGTCATCTTTCCCATTGAAGTTCAATTGCCTTTTCTCAGAGTAGCCATTTTTTATCAGTCATCTACAGATGAACAATCTCAAAAGGGATTGAATGAATTGGAACAGTTAGATAAGAAAAGATTATGCACTCTGCACCGTTTGGAAGTCTATCAGAATCGAATAGCACGAGCATTCAACAAAAAGGTTCATCTTCGTTCATTCACTCAAGGATAATTGGTATTAGTTCTCAGAACTCCAATGATCCCAGGAAAGAAACCTCCCAAGCTTGAGCCAAAATGGGAAGGACCTTACTCAATTCATAGGGTCTACTCCAAGGGAGCTTATTCTTTAATCTCAATGGATGGAGAACTCATTACTACTCCAACCAATGCCAGATTTTTGAAGAAGTATTTTGTATAAACACAAAATATATCATCATTGGTCCAGTACGACCTTAAATTGAACCACCGTCCAACAAGACATTAAACTGCATCACCAACGGTCCATGCATATGACCCTAAACTATTTGCAAGTCCCTTACGTCCAGTAAGATGTTAAACTGCATCATCAACGGTCCTTGCATATGACCCCAAACTATTTACACATACATCCAACATGACGTTAAACTGTGTACCCTTCATCATCCTTTCTATATAACATTAAACTATACAACAACGGTCCATACATACGACCTTAAACTATTTGTATTCCTTTCGTCTCACATGACGTTAAACTATGATGTCCAAACTACATGACGCTAAACTGTACAAATGTACCTTACATCTAGCGAGACGTTAAACAGCATCATCAAGGGTCCATACATATGAGCTTAAACTATTTGTATTAATTTCATCCCACACAACGTTAAACTGTGAAAAACATTCCCTAATTTGTCCTCACTACAAGACATTAAACTGCACAGTCCCCCTTCTATCCAGCATAACATTAAACTGCACCATCCACGGTCCATGAATATGACCTTAAAATATTTTCACTTACGTCCTACATGACATTAAACTGTACTTTGTCCCTGCAACATGACACTAAACTGTGCCGCACCAATAGTCCTAACTGCAAGACTTTAAACTGCATAGTCCCTTTATATGTCCTACATGATATTAAACTGTGCATCGTTAAGATTGTTGTTACCTCTTATTTCTCACACTGAGTATTAATCATGTGAGATTAGAGAAAACCTCAACCATAACACTCTCTATAGGCTTATAACCATGTGTAAGTCCCAACAACATCATTTTTTAGGTCGTTATCCCCAAGAACAACTTGATCATTAATTCATTCTTTAATTGAACTACGCGGACTTTGATCCTTGACTTACAAGCTGGGTACGTAGGCAACCTCCCAAGGTTAAAGCCCAAAATCAATCTCTTCACATAGGTTCACCTCCATCTCATACGATGATGATTCGTGAAACTACCCCTATAATCAATACCTTTACATTGGTTCACTTTCATCCTTGATATACGACGTTAAACTATACAACACTTTTGTCCAGTATGAAAATAAATTACAATATTCTTTGATACCCTCACATGAGAGGGAACCATTATTTACATTGATTTTTCAATCATTTTTTTATTCCAAAGACTATGTGCATACATGGCAATGCCCAAACTTTTTATCTGGGGTTAAACCATCATTGCACTAAAGTCCCCTTTCACCCTTCACATGTACGAACCAAATTTGTACAGAGGGCAGTTCTAGAACTAAGTGGGATTGATTCCCATCATTATGGGATACGTAGGAACGTTCGAGTGTCCCTCGAATATAGCCCCAAGTATTTGGGCCTAACCCGAAATTTCACTTTCAGTCCCTTGGCTGAAAATTCCCCATGAAAACACACACTGTGTATTTCTTATAATTGTCCAAGATCTTTGAACCTAAGCTTAGATCTTTAATCCTTTTGTCCCATGTGATGTTAAACTATAGTTAAAGAACTATGTATGGCTTGATTCCCATCCTTATGGGATACGTAGTGAAGTCCAACATTTCAATTTAGGACCCAGCCACATCATGATTATGGTTAGCATTGATCTGTGTATCTCTGTATACATTGGAAAATACCCATATTTTTGTGTCATAATCCTAACCTTAAATATTTTTAGATCTTCATAAACCTTGTCTTGACTTTTAGTCACAAAAATGTCAAATTTCTGAGAGTTCTTTTACCTAACTATGCAGTACGTGCCCTTAGGCGTCCTTACATAAACAATATCCATAACAGATTTGTCATCCAAAAGATACTATTATCTAACTATGCAGCCAATTCCCTTAGGTGGCCCTGCATAATTCAACCCCCTAACGGGTTTGTCAGATACTGGTAACTTCATTCTTGGAAAGAAATCCTCTTTTGTCGTTATTGGTCTTAAATGACAGTATGTAAGGATCCGCAAAAATAGTCATCCTTAACATATTTGTCCCATATCCTTTTTCATGATCTGAATGTATTTAAGTCTATGGTTTATATTCTCCTTCCCTATGTTTGGGTCTGACTTTCATAGGAGTGATATCCATCCAGTTCTTCGATAATATTTTTTGGAAATATCTTCTCTATATTCAAGTACCTCTTTCCATATAGAAAACTCTATACTTTGGAAAATTTGAATCTCCATAAACTTTCACTGGCTTTTTAGCACTAGGAAAGTAAATTTCTGAGAGTTATTTTGCCTGACTATGTAGTATGTGCCCTTAGGTGGCCTTGCATAAACAGTCTACATAACAGACTTGTTAGCCAAAAGATGATATTTATTTGACTATGCAGCCAATGCCCTTAGGTGGCCCTGCATAATTCAACCCCCTAACAGGTTTGTTAAATAATAGTGACTTCATTCTATGAAACTACTTCTTCTAATGCCTTTTAGCTCTTTTTCATATCATTCTTAACATTCAAATATTCTTAAGCCATAGTTTACATATTTTCCCTCATACTTGAGTGTGGTAATGTGTTTTCAGATAAATTGTCAAAGAATTGAGTCAATTCTAATTCATTTGGTCAAAGCTATCTCGACATTAAACATTTTCCTTTTTATGTCCGACATGCATGACATTAAACTACCCACAAAAGACAAAGGAACTCTGAATAAAAGTCAAATTCCAGCTCTCTGAACATACATTTTGTATGATTTAGGAAATATTGAGCAATTAAAAGATTCAAAGTTTGTAGGGTTATTTACATTAATCCTAGTAAAAATCAAACTATGCTTACAAGGACCATTGGCTTAGGTAAAATTTAAAGCATGTAGCAAAAGAATGAAGGTACAAATGATTGAAGATGGAAGTGTTTTTCATTGAGACATAGGAGATAGAAGGACATCCACAGACTAGAGTCTCTTCTCTTTTTCAAGAATTACAAAAGGCTGTCGACATAAGTATTCATTTGATTTACAGAATCCTGAGATTCATCAGCAACCACCTGGAATTCATTCGTTCAACTGGATACAAAAATAGATGCAGTGATACCAGCTCTTCTTGGAACAATTGTAAAAGGATGTTCTTGAGGGCGGTTTGAGAAAATTTTCTGCTAATCAAACAGTGACTCTGTTTCTGTCCAAGAGACTTGGAATATAGATACATGGATTTGAGACTGGAGCATTGGAAGTAAAGATCCATTTGGAGAGAGTACTCTTTTCAGATATTTATCTAATGCCATGTTTGTCTTCTCACCACCAACTGGCAGTGGAAAACATTTCATCTCATGGGTTTTCCATTTTCATATCTGCAAGAAAATGGCATGGAGGAAAATTTTGAAAGTTCACACCAATGTTGTTGCTCTTAATGCACAAAATAACCGAAATAGAGGAGTAGTGGTGCAGCTACATCTCAGGAATATAGTTCTTTTCATCTGGAACATTGACTCCTTGCAGATGACCATGACCATACAAAGGAAGGTAGATGCTCTGTGTGAAATTAAGATGATATTTCTTCAAGTATTTAGCCAAATCTGGGAAAGTGATGTCGCAGATATGATAGTAATCATGGCCAACAATTTTCATCATGTCATCAATCATATTGCTAGCTAGTTCATCATTCGTTCCGATTCTATTGGGAGACATTGAATCTGCACAAAGGTTGAACAATTAACTCTTAAGTAAGTTGATTTTTCATAAAATTTCTGAAAGAATTTGAAAAAAAGGAAAAGGAATTAAGGTGTGCAAGTCTAAACTTGGTGTGCAAGTATGGATGTTCCGTGAAAGTGTTAATATGCTGCATATGTTTTTTGCGAGCACGTATCACCACGCAAGTCCTATTACCTTGACAAAAGAGCGGCAGCGAAGAAACAACAGAAAACGAGAAACTTGTGCGGTGAAGGGGACCTACGAGGGGAGAGCACAAAAATCCGGAAATCAGATTCTATGTGTGGAAAATGACTACATATTTATAGGCCTGGATTCCCACCTACGCACCTACAGCTAGCGCGCTCCATCCAGGGCGCTTCAGCCCTGCGCGACTCGCACCTGTGTGACTCTCACCTGCGCGCTTTTTTCCCTTTGGTTTTCTTCTTTTCCTCAGAGTCACATCCTTATTATTTCGGATCCAAATCTGAGGGGGGACTTTTGTTGACACTCCTTTTCGTCAAATTGTCTAAAAAATGGAAAGGGAAATGACTTTTTACAAATTGATTCATCCATTGAAGAAATCATCAAAAATCGACAAAGGCATGAACAAGGCTTCAAAAGCACAAGGGTCACGCAAGTTCCATCACTATCGCACATGTATGCTTGCGCGCCATGTAATGATCGCGCAAGTGAATTGAACGCCCTAAAGGATAACCACCTGAGGTCTTCTCCAGCCTATAAATAGACCCTATGGGCCCCCCATTTCGGGAGGAATTTTTCCAGAATTCAGATACAGAGCTCTGAACGCCCAAGCCTCTTCTTCAGGTCTTCCGAACACTTCTAAGGTAATTATTTACCTAGAATGGAAGGTCTAAATAGGAGGAGTAAAGTCTAAGTGTTAGAATTCACTAACACTTGCGCACCGAAGTGTTTTACCCTTAAGGGAAATGAACACATTTGTGTGCTTCCCTACTTCTTCACCATAACTTGTGCGCTATCTTCTAGAAAGCCTCTAGGGATAATACCAAGGGTTTGAGCCAAGTCTCGCCCAAGTATTACCCAAAGGGATGAAAATCGTGCAGGTAACCATGTGTCGCGCAGGTATACCTATGCGACCAGGACTTGCGCACCAACGCAGTACATGTGTGCCTGCTAGGACTTGCGTTCCCCTACCTTTTTGGGTGCCTTTCCTGCCCATTTCACCCCTCTTATGATTTTCCACCTCTCCTATTCAAGATTCAGTCTTCAAGACACTCTTCAAAGCCATTTATGGAATGATTTCATGATTTGGCTTCCTTATCTGAAAGGAACTATGTGGAACATCTCTCAAAATCTATTGATTTACACATCTTTATGTCACTAAAGATTGAGATTTCATTCATTCAACCTCATCCTTTAATATGAGAGAATCCTTAACCTGGGCCTCCTTTTCAAGAGTAAGCCCCAGTCCAAAGTCTCAAATATGGGCATCCTCCTCAAGAGTAATCCCCAACCATAATTCTCTTAACCTGGGCCTCCTTTTCTGGAGTAAGCCCCAATCTCAAATATGGGAATTCTCCTCAGGAGTAAGCCCCAACCATAATTCTCTTAACCTGGGCCTACTTTTCAAGAGTAAGCCCCAGTCTCAAATATGGGCATTCTCCTCATGAGTAAGCCTCAACCATAATTCTCTTAACATGGGCCTCCTTTTCAGGAGTAATCCCCAGTCTCAAATATGGGAATCCTCCTCAGGAGTAATCCCCAACCATAATTATCTTAACCTGGGCTTCCTTTTCATGAATAAGCCCCGGTCTCAAATATGGGCATCCTCTTCAGGAGTAAGCCCCAACCATAATTCTATTAACCTGGGCTTCCTTTTCAAGAATAATCCCCAGTCTTAAATATGGGCATCCTCTTCAGGAGTAAGCCCCAAGCCCCTTAAATTTTCAAGTCCCTTAACCTAGGCCTCCTTTTCAGGAGTAATCCCCAGTCTTAATTTCTCTTAACAAGTTCTAATTTACTTTTGATTTGAGGGTTCTTTCTCAGCAGTAAAACCCAATCAAAAGTCCCCTCCTAACTTGGGCATCTTCTTTAGGAGTAAGTCCCAAGATTATAGTATCCAAATCTCCATAAAGTACATATACCTATATGTAACCTGTTCCTGGATTTCTTCCCTGAAGTAAATCTTAATCCTTATCTATTTTGGTTATTCATACATACATAAGCCCCACATCATTTCTTATGATTGAATCATTCATGGAAAAATTTTATGGTTTTACTAATACCTATTGTTTCTCACACCGAGCATGACTCACGTGAGCTTAGAGTGTAAAAGTAATTATGACATCTTTCTTTGAGCCATCAATCATAAACATCATACTCCCTTATCCGAACTACGTGGGTTCTGATTCTGTTTCCAAAACAAAGGATACGTAGGTAGCCCATCAACGGGTACGATCCCAATTATGAAATAATCCATGTCCTCCTAAATGACAATAAACTTCAAGTTCCCCACTGAGTGTCTTTAAAACTAGTATGGTTATCATAATAACCAAGAGACTTTTATGTATTTTAAGGATACCATCAACTAAGAATCTCTAACAAATATAGATGATTCTTCATAGATGATGAACCTCTAATACATATAAAATATTCTCTAAATTTCCTACATATAAATCCTTGATTGTTAGATCTAAAGGAAAGCTCATTTTATACTTGGTAATGTAATAAGGATTCACGAACATAACTTAAATCTATAAAGAGCGTCCCGGAGTAGAAAACAATTCCTCTAAAAAAGGTGTGAAAAGTCCGACCTCCCATCCTCTCGACCAATGAAAATTCCTAAGCCTCATCAGTCGACAACTAATGAGCGCCTAAATTTGGAAAGTAGGTCCAAATGGATATGGAATCATTGGATGTTTCTGGTTCTACGAACAAACCCGTTAGAATCTGATTGGAATGTTTGAACCTTCAATCAACGAGGTCATCCTCCATTCCAGAGGGAAACACTCGTATAGGGCAAGAGGCATCCTATCATTTGTTAGATAGGGAGTACTATAGTTTATAGTCATGTAGATAAGAGTGTTTCCATCTTATGCTAGGAGCATAAGGCATCTCTCGTATAGGGCAAGAGGCATCCTATCATTTGATAGATAGGTAGTACTACAGTTTATAGTCATGTATATAGGACTGTTTTCATCTTATGCTAGGATCATAAGGCATCTCTCATATAGGGCGAGAGGAATCCTATCATTTGTTAGATAGGGAGTACTACGGTTTATAGTCATGTAGATAGGACTATTGCCATCTTATGCTAGGAGAATAAGGCATATCTCATATAGGGAAAGAGGCATCCTATCATTTGTTAGATAAGGAGGACTACAGTTTATAGTCATTTAGATAGGACTGTTTCCATCTTATGCTATGAGCATAAGGCATCTCTCGTATAGGGCAAGAGGCATCCTATCATTTGTTAGATTGAGAGTAATATAGTTTATAGACACGTAGATAGGACTATCTCCATCTTATGCTAGGAGCATAAGGCATATCTCGTATAGGGCAAGAGGCATCCTATCATTTGTTAGATAGAGAGTACTATAGTTTATATTCATGTAGATAGGACTATTGCCATCTTATGCTAGGAGCATAAGGAATCTCTCTTATAGGGAAAGAGGCATCCTATCATTTGTTAGATAGGGAGTACTACAGTTTATAGTCATGTAGATAAGACTATTTCCATCTTATGCTAGGAGCATAAGGCATCTGTCTTATAGGGCAAGAGGCATCCTATCATTTGTTAGATATGGAGTACTACAATTTATAGTCATGTAGATAAGACGGTTTCCATATTATGCTAGGAGCATAAGATATCTCTCGTATAGGGAAAGAGGTATCCTATCATTTCTTTGATAGGGAGTACTACAGTTTATAGTCATATAGATAGGACTGTTGGCATCTTATGCTAGGAGCATAAGGAATCTCTCGTATAGGTCAAGAGGCATCCTATCATTTGTTTGATAGGGAGTACTACAATTTATAGTCATGTAGGTAGGACTGTTTCCATCTTATGCTTGGAGCATAAGGCATCTCTCGTATAGGGAAAGGGTCATCCTATCATTTGTTAGATAGGGAGTACTATAGTTTATAGTCAAGTAGATAGGATTGTTTCCATCTTATTCTAGAAGAATAAGGCATCTCTCGTATAGGGAAAGAGGTATCCTATCATTTGTTAGATAGGGAGTACTACAGCTTATAGTCATGTATATAGGACTGTTGGCATCTTATGGTAGGAGCATAAGGCATCTCTCGTATAGGGAAAGAGGCATCCTATCTTTTGTTAGATAGGGAGTACTACATTTTATAGTCATGTAGATAGGACTGTTTTCATCTTATGCTAGGAGAATAAGGCATCTCTTGTATAGGGAAAGAGGCATCCTATCGTTTGTGAGATAGGGAGTACTACAGTTTATAGTCATGTAGATAGGACTATTGCCATCTTATGCTAGGAGCATGAGGAATCTTTCATATAGGGCAAGAGTAATCCTATCATTTATTAGATAGGGAGTGATATAGTTTATAGTCATGTAGATAGGACTGTTGGTATCATATGCTAGGAGCATAAGGCATCTCTCATATAGGGAAAGAGGCATCCTATCATTTGTTAGATAGGGAGTACTATAGTTTTTATTCATGTAGATAGGAATATTTCCATCTTATGCTAGGAGTAAAATGCATCTCTCATATAGGGCAACAGGCATCCTATCATTTTTTAGATAGGGAATACTACAGTTTATAGTCATGTAGATAGGAATGTTGCCATCATATGCTAGGAGCATATGGAATCTCTCGTATAGGGAAAGAGGCATCCTATCATTTGTTCGATAGGGATTACTACAGTTTATAGTCATGTAGAAAGGGTTGTTGCCATCTTGGGCTAGGAGAATAAGGCATCTCTCGTATAGGGCAAGAGGCATCCTATCATTTTTTAGATAGGGAGTACTACAGTTTATAGTCATGTAGATAGGACTGTTGACATCTTATTGTAGGAGAATATGGCATCTCTCGTATAGGGCAAGAGGCATCCTATCATTTGTAAAATAGGGAGTACAACAATTTATAGTCATGTAGATAGGACTGTTGCCATCTTATGCTAGGAGAATAATGCATCTCTCGTGTAGGGAAAGAGGAAACCTATCTTTTGTTAGATAGAGAGTACTACAGTTTATAGTCATGTAGATAGGATTGTTTCCATCTTATGCTAGGAGCATAAGGAATCTCTCATATAGGGAAAGAGGCATCCGATCATTTGTTAGATAGGGAGTACTACAGTTTATAGTCACGTAGATAGGACTGTTTCCATCTTATGCTAGGAGCATAAGCCATCTCTCGTATAGGGCAAGAGGCATCCTATCATTTGTTAGATAGGGAGTACTACAGTTTATAGTCATGTAGATAGGACCGTTTCCATCTTATGCTAGGATCATAAGGCATATCTCGTATAGGGCAAGAGGCATCCTATCATTTGTTTGATAGGGAGTACTACAGTTTATAGCCATGTAGATAGGAAAATTTCCATGTTATGCTAGTAGCATAAGGCATCTCTCATATAGGGCAAGAGGCATCCTATCATTTGTTAGATGGGGAGTACTACAGTATATAGTCTTGTAGATAGGATTGTTTCCATCTTATGCTAGGAGCATAACGCATCTCTCGTATGGGGAAAGAGGCATCCTATCATTTGTTAGATAGGGAGTACTACAGTTTATAGTCATGTAGATAGGATTTTTGCCATCATATTCAAGGAGCATAAGGTATCTCTCATATAGGAAAGGAGGCATACTATCATTTGTTAGATAGGGATTACTACAGTTTATAGTCATGTAGATAGGACTATTTCCATCTTATGCTAGGAGAATAAGGCATCTCTCGTATAGGGCAAGAGGCATCCTATCATTTGTTAGATAGGGAGTACTACAGTTTATAGTCATGTAGATAGGACTGTTTCCATCTTATGCTTGGAGCATAAGGAATCTCTCATATAGGACAAGAGTCATCCTATCATTTGTTAGATAGGGAGTACTACAGTTTATAGAAATATAGATAGGACTGTTGCCATCTTATGCTAGGAGCATAAGGCATCTCTCGTATAGGGAAAGAGGCATCCTATCATTTGTTAGATAGGGAGTACTAAAGTTTATAGTCATGTAGATAGGACTGTTTCCATCTTATGCAAGGAGCATAAGGCATCTCTCGTATAGGGGAAGAGGCATCCTATCATTTGTTAGATAGGGAGTACTACAGTTTATAGTCATGTAGATAGGACTGTTTCCATCTTATGCTAAGAGCATAAGGCATCTCTCGTATAGGGAAAGAGGCATTCTATCATTTGTTAGATTGGGAGTACTACAATTTATAGTCATGTAGATAAGACTGTTTCCATCTTATGCTAGGAGCATAAGGCATCTCTCGTATAGGGAAAGAGGCATCCTCTCATTTATTAGATAGGGAGTACTGTAGTTTATAGCCATGTATATAGGACTGTTTCTATCTTATGATAGGAGCATAAGGATCTCTCGTATAGGGCAAGAGGCATCCTATCATTTGTTAGATAGGGAGTTCTATAGTTTATAGTCGTGTAGATAGGACTATTTCCATCTTATGCTAGGAGCATATGGCATATCTCGTATAGGGAAAGAGAAATCCTATCATTTGTTGGATAGGGAGTACTACAGTTTATAGTCATGTAGATAGGGCTGTTGGCATATTTTGCTAGGAGCATAAGGCATCTCTCGTATAGGGCAAGAGGCATCCTATCATTTGTTAGATAGGGAGTACTATAGTTTATAGTCATGTAGATAGGACTTTTTTCATCTTATGCTAGGAGCATAAGGCATCTCTCGTATAGGGAAAGAGGCATCCCCTCATTTTTCAGATATGGAGTACTATAGTTTATAGTCATATAGATAGGACTGATGGAATCTTATGCTAGGAGCATAAGGCATATCTTGTATAGGGCAAGAGGCATCCTATCATTTGTTAGATAGGGAGTACTACAGTTTTCAATCATGTAGATAGGACTGTTGCCATCTTATGTTAGGAGCATAAGGCATCTCTCATATAGGGAAATAGGAATCCTATCATTTGTTAGATTGGGAGTACTACAGTTTATAGTCATGTACAAAGGACTATTGGCATCTTATGCTAGGAGCATAAGGCATCTCTCGTATAGGGCTAGAGGCATCCTATCATTTTTTAGATAGGGAGTACTACAGTTTATAGTCATTTAGATAAGACTGTTTCCATCTTATTCTAGGAGCATAAGACATCTCTCGTATAGGGCAAAAGGCATCCTATCATTTGTTAGATAGGGAGTACTACAGTTTATGGTGATGTAGATAGGACTATTCCCATCTTATGCTAGGAGAATAAGGCATCTCTCGTATAGGGCAAGAGGCATCCTATCATTTGTTAGATAGGGAGTAATATAGTTTATAGTCATGTAGATAGGACTATAGCCATCTTTTTCTAGGGGCATAAGGCATCTCTCATATAGGGCACGAGGCATCCTATAATTTTTTAGATAGGGAGTACTATAGTTTATAGTCATGTAGATAGGGCTGTTTCCATCTTATGCTAGGAGCATAAGGCATCTCTCGTATAGGGCAAGAGGCATCCTATCATTTGTTAGATAAGGATTACTAATGTTTATAGTCATGTATATAGGACTATTGCCATCTTATGCTAGGAGCATAAGGCATCTCTCATATAGGGCAAGATGCATCCTAGTATAAGTTAGATAGGGAGTATTACAGTTTATAGTCATGTAGATAGAACTATTGCCATCTTATGCTAGGAGTATAAGGCATCTCTTTTATAGGTCAAGAGGCATCCTATCTTTTTTTAGATAGGGAGTACTACAATTTATAGTCATGTAGATCAGACTGTTTCCATATTATGATAGGAGCAAAAGGAATCTCTCATATAGGGCAAGAGGCATCCTATCATTTGTTAGATAGGGAGTACTACAGCTTATAGTCATGTAGATAGGACTGTTTCCATCTTATGCTAGGAGCAGAAGTCATCTCTCGTATAGGGAAAGAGGTATCCTATCATTTGTTAGATATGGAGTACTATAGTTTATAGTCTGTTTCCTCTGAAATTGGGGATGACATCATTGATTGGAGGTTAAAACATTCGAATCGATTTCTCATGGGTTTTTTCATAGAACAGGAAACATCCAATGATTCCATATCCATTTGGACCTACTTTCCAAAGGTAGGCGCTTATCAGTTGTGGACTGATAAGGCTTAGGAATTTTCATTGGCCAAGAGGATGAGAGGTCAGACTCATCACACCTTTTTGTAGGGAATTATTGTCTACTATGGGGCTCTCTTTATAGATTTAAGTTACGTTCGTTAATCCTTATTACATTACCAAGTATAAAATGAGCTTTCCTTTAGATCTAACAATCAATGATTGATATGTAGGATATTTAGAGAATATTTTATATGTATTTTAGGTTCTTCATCGATAGAGAGTCATCTGTATTTGTTAGAGATTCTTTGTAAATGGTATCCTTTAATACATTAAAGTCTCTTGGTCATTATGATGACCATACTGGTTTTAAAGCCACTCAGTGGGGCACTTGAAGTTTGTTGTCATTCATAAGGGCATGGATTATTTCAGAGTTGGGATTGTACCTGTAGATAGGTTACCTATGTATCCTTTTTTTAGAAAAGGAATCAGAACCCACGTAGTTCGAGTGAGGGAGTATGATATTTATGCATGATTGATGGTTCAAAGAAAGATTTCATGATTACTTTTACAATCTAATCTCACGTGAGTCATGCTCGGTGTGAGAAACAAGAGTTATTGGTGAAACCAGACAATTGTGACACGAATGATGCAATTATGTGGGGATTATGTATGCATGACTACCCAAAATAGATGAATATTGGGTTTTACTTCAGGGAAGAAACCCAGGAACAAGGTCCATAAAGTTATATATACTTTATGGAGATTTCGATACTATAACTTTGGGCTTACTCCTGAGGAAGATGCCCATGTTAGGAGCGGATTTATGATTGGGTTTTACTCCTCAGAAGGAAGCCCAGATCAAAAGTAAATTAAAACTGTTTAAGAGAAATTAAGACCAGGTCTTACTCCTGAGAAGGAGGCCCAGGTTAAGTGACTTGGGGATTACTCCTAATGAGGATGCCCATATTTGTAGACTTTGAGAATGGGAATTTTTCTTGAAGAGGAATCCCAGGTTAAGAAAACCATGGTTGGGGCTTACTCCTAAGGAGTATTCCCGTATTTGTGAACTTGGAGACTGAGGCTTACTCCTGAAAAGGATGCCAAGGTTAATAAAATTATGAACGGGGCTTACTCCTAAAAAGGATGCCCAGGCGAGGGGACTTGAGGATTACTCCTGAAAAGGAGGCCCAAATTAATGTGGACTTGGGGATTAATTCTAGGGAGTATGGTCAAATTAATGAGAATTTGGACAGGTGATGACTCTTGAAAAGGAGGCCCAGGTTAAGGATTCTCTCATTTTAAAGGATATGGTTGAATGAATGAAATATCTAATCTTAGTGACATGTAAATCACTAGGTTTTATGAGATGTTCCACAGAATTCCTTTAAGATAAGGAATCTAACAAAGAAATCATGCCATGAATGGTTTTGGAGAGAGTTTTGAAGGCTTAATCATGAAGAGGAGAGGTGGATTGGTGTAAGAGGGGTGAAATGGGCAGGAAGGGAACCCCAGAAGAGATGGGCATGCAAGTACTGCATGGGTGCGTAAGTAATACGTGGGCGCACAATTCCTGGTTGCACAGGTGTACCTGCACGACATCTGGGTACTTGCACGGCTTTCAATCCTTAGGGTATTATTTGGGCGAGGCTTGGATCAAGCCTTTTATACTAACCCTAGAGACTTCCAGAAGAGAGGCGTGCAAGTTATGTGAAAGTAGTAAGGCGGTGTGGAAGTGTGGCCATTTCCCTTAAAGGCTGGACACCTAGGCGTGCAAGTGTTGATGAGTTTCAACACTTAGGCCTTCCTCCATCTCTATAGATCTTCCGTTCTAGGTAAAAATTATCTTAGAAGTGTTTGAAAGCTTTGAGAAGAGACTGGGGCACTGGGAGCTCAAATCTGAGGTTCTGGAATTTTTCCATCATTTTAAATGGGGGGACCACAGGGGTATTTATAGGCTAGAGAGACCCTGAGCGAAATTTCAAAGAGGGCACAGAAGTCACCTACGCGACCACTTGGTGTCGCGCAAGTATACTTGTGTGACATTAGTGGAACATGCGTGACCCAAGTGTAAATGACTCCTTGTTCACGCCTTTATCTATTTTTTATGTTTTCTTCAAAGGATGAATCACTTTATGCCAAGGAATTTCCCTTTTCATTTGTTTAGACTCTCTGAAGAAAAGAAGCATCAACAAAAGTCCCCCCTCAGAGTTGGATCTGAAATAAATGAGTATGTTACTCTGAGGAAAAGAAGAAAACCAAGGTACATTCGGCGCGCAAGTGTTGAGCGCGCAGAGGTCAGTGCGTAGGTGTTGAGCGCGCTGGATTTCGGCATGCAGGGGTGCGGCCTGGCCTATATATAGGTGGCCATTCTCACGCAAAGCACCCGGATTTCGAATTTTTGAGCTATCGCAACACAAGTTACCTTCGACGCACAAGTTTCTCTATTTTCCACCAATTCACTGTTGTCACGCTGCTATAGAGGTAATAGGACTTGCACGGTGATACTTGCGTGTCAAATACTTGCGCGACACATCATACTTTTGCAACAAAATGAGACTTGCGTTCCTTAATTACTTTGCCATTTTTTTGAATTCCTTCACAAATTTTATGAAAAATCAACTTACTTAAATGTTAATTTATTCAGATTTTGTGTAGATTCAATGGCTCCCAAGATAATTGGAATGGCTGATGAATTGGAAAGCAAGCGACTTGATGATATGATGAGCATCATTGGCCATGATTATTAAATTGTCTATGACAACACTCTTCCAGATTTGGCCAAGTACCTGAAGAAGTATCATCTTGACTTTCCATAGAGTATCTACTTGCCTCTGTATAGCCATGGTCATCAGCAAGGAGTTAACATTCTAGATGCAAAGAACTATATGTCTGAGATGCAGCCGCATTTCTATTCCTCTATTTCGGTTATGCTGTTAATTAAGAGTAGAAAAAATGGGGTGATAATTCCAATTTTTCCTCCATGTCATTTCCTTGCAGGTATGAAAATGGAAAACCATGGGCTGATATGTTTTCCACTGCCGGTTGATGGAGAGAATACTATCATGACATTAGAAATAATATCTGAAAATTGTACTCTCTCTAAATGGCTCTTTACTTCCAATGATCCATTCTCATATCCATGTATCCATATTCCAAGTCTCTTGGAGAGAAATAGAGTCACTGTTTGATCAGTAGAAAATTCTCTCAAACCACACTCTAGAACATTCTTTTACAATTGTTCCAAGAAGAGTTGGTATCACTGCATCTCTTATTATATCTAGTTGAATGAATGAACTCTAGGTGGCTGCTGATGAATCTCGGGATGCCGTAAATCAAATGAAGAGATATGTTGAAAGCCTTATGTAATTCTTGAAAAAGATAAGAGACTATAGTATGTGAATTTCCTTATATCTCTTGTGCATCAAGGAAAAACACTTTCGTATTCAATCATTTGTGCATGCATTTTCCTGCTACCTGCTTTAAATTTTTACCTAATCCAATGGGACTAGTAAGCATAGTTTGACTTTTACTATGATTATTATAAATAACCCTACAAACTTTGAATCTTTTAATTTCTCAATATTACCTAAAATCATACAAGATGTTTGTTTAGTGAGCTGGAACTTCACTTTTATTCAGAGTTCCCTTGTCTTTTGTAAGTAGTTTAAAGTCATGCATGTTGGACATGAAAAAGTTAATGTTTAAGGTCGAAATAGCTTTGACCGAATAGATTAACATTGACTCAATTCCTTGATAATTTATCTGAAATCATATTACCATGTTCAAGTATGAGGGAAAACATGTAAACTATGACCTAAGAAATTTTGAATATGAGGAATGATATAGAAAAGGGCTAAAAGGCATTAGCAGAAGTGGTTCCCAAGAATGAAGTTACCATTATTTAACAAACCCGTTAGGGGGTTGAATTATGTAGGGCTGCCTAAGGGAATTGGCTGCATAGTCAAATAATAGTATCCTTTGGCTGATACGTCTGCTATGTAGACTATTTATGCAAGGCCGCCTAAGGGAACCTGCTGCATAGGCAGGCAAAATAACTCTCATAAATATACATTTCTACTAATAAAAAGCTAGTGGAAGTTTATGAGGATTCAAATTTTCCAAAGCATAGAGTTTTCTATATGGAGAGAGGTACTTGAATATGGAGAAGATATTTTCAAACAAGATTGTCTCAGAACTAGATGAATGTCACTCCTATGAAGTTATGACCAAACATAGAGAAGGGAAATATAAACCATTGTTGACGCTCTTTTCCATCACAGAGTCTAACGACTAAAAAAAGGAATACCTTAACACAAAGTGATTCATCCTTTGAAGAAACATAAAAAATTGACAAAGGCGTGAACAAGGATTTCTTTGAGAATGGGCCGTGAAAGTTCCCTGATGGTCGCATAGGTATACCTGCGTGCCACATTTTGGGCGTGCAGGTGACCTGCATGACCTATTTGATTTTTGGCCAGGGTCTTTAGTATCCTATAAATACCCCCTGTGGGCCCCCCCATTTCTGGAGGAAAAAAATTCCAGAACCTCAGATTTGAGCTCCTGGCGCCCTAGCCTCTTCTCAATGCTTCTGAACACTTCTAAGGTAATTTCTTACCTAGAACGGAAGATCTAAAGAGAATGAGGAAGGCCTAATTGTTGAAACTCATCAACACTTGCACGCCTAGGTGGCCAGTCATTAAGAGAAATCGCCACACTTGTGCACCGCCTTAGTCCTTCCACATAACTTGTGCACCTCTATTCTGGAAGTCTCTATAGGTAGTATTAAGGGCTTGAGCCAAGTCTCACCCAAGTTCTACCCTAAGGATTGTCTAGCGTGCAAGTACCCATGTATCGTGCAAGTATACCTGCACGACCTGGACTTGTGCACCCACACAGTACTTGCGCGCCCATGCAGTACTTGCGCGCCCACACAGTACTTGCGTGCCCCTCTCTTTTTGGGTTCCCTTCCGGCCTATTTCACCTCTTCTAGGTTTATCCACCTCTCCTCTTCTGGATTAATCCTTTAGAACTCTCTCCAAATCCATTTATGGGGTGATTTCTTTTTTGGTTTCCTTATCTTAAAGGAATTCTATGGAACATCTCTCAAAACCTAGTGATTTACACATCTTTATATCACTAAAGTTAGAGAGTTCATTCATTTAACTTAATTATTTAAAGACGAGATAATCCTTAACCTGGGCCTCCTTTTCAGGACTAAGCCCCCATCTTCATGTTCCTATAATTTTTGGAATCCTCTTTAGGAGTAAGCCCCAAGTTCCCAAAATCCAAATTTCCTTAACCTGGGCCTCCTTTTCAAGAGCAATCCCCAGTCTTAATTCTAATTAATTTGGGAATCCTCCTTAGGAGTAAGCCTCAAGTCCTCTAATCTGGGCCTCCTCCTTAGGATTAAGCCCCAGTCATTTAGTTCTCTTTACTTGGGCTTTCTTTTTAGGAGTAAGACCCAGTCTTATGGTTCTCTTAACCTGGGATTCCTTTTCAGGAGTAAGCCCCAGTCTTAAAGTTCCCAAATATGGGCATCCTCCTCAGGAGTAAGCCCCAACCATAACCTGGGCTTCCTAAATTGGGAATCTTCCTAAGGAGTAAGTCCCAAGATTAGAGTATCCAAATCTCCATACAATACATACACATTTATGAACCTTGTTCCTGGGTTTCTTCCCTAATGTAAAACCCAATATTCATTTATTTTGGGCAGTCATGCATACATAAGCCCCAAATCATTGCATCTTTCATGGCACAATTGTCTGGTTTCACTAATACCTCTTGTTTCTCACACCGAGCAGGACTCACGTGAGCTTAGAGTGGAAAATTAATCATGACATCTATCTTTGAGCCATCAATCATGAATAAACATCATACTCCCTTACTCAAACTACGTGGGTTATGATTCCTTTTCTAAAAAAAGGATACATAGGTAGCACATATGCGGGTACCATCCCAACTCTGAAATAATCCATGCTTTTCTGAACGACAATAAACTTCAAGTGCCCCATTGAGTGGCTTTAAAACTGGTATGGTCATCATAATGACTAAGATACCTTTATGTATTAAAGGATACCATTGACTAAGAATCTCTACCAAATACATATGATTCTATATCGATGAAGAACCTCGAATACATATAAAAGATTCTCTAAAATTCCTACATATTAATCATTGATTGTCAGATCATAAGGAAAGCTCATTTTACACTTGGTAGTGTAATAAGGATTCATGAACATAACATAAATCTATAAATAGAGTCTCGGAGTAGACAATAATTCCCCTCAAAAAGGTGTGAGGAGTCCGACCTCCCATCCTCTCAACTAATGAAATTCCTAAGCCTCATCAGTCCACAACTGATGAATGCCTACATTTGGAAAGTAGGTCCAAATGGATATGGAATCATTGGATGTTTCCGGTTCTACGAACAAACCTGTTTGAAACTGATTGGAATGTTTGAACCTTCAATCAATGAGGTCATCCCCAATTCCATAGGAAACAAAAAAATGGTGAACCCGACGTGAATCCTTAACCAAGTTAAAATGATGTTTTACTTATTTTTTGGGCCCCTATTTAAACTCAATGAGAGGGCCAACAAAGCAATCAATAACATATGTGCTCATCCAAGAGATGTAGCAGTCGACTTATCTTGATTATGTTTGTTGTATCAAACATGCACTCTTTTCCAAGATCTTCTGCATTACAAAAATGGATTTTCTTAAGTTCACCGCTGCGAATACTTCTACTGTGAGTAATTCTGCTGTGAAAACCTCTACTGTGAATGCATCTGCTACTACTCCTGTAGGATCATCGTCCACTCTGAGGACGATATCACCTAATCAACGTCTTCATCGTTGGGTATCAAATGTGCTGGTTAAGGAGTACCATCAACATGGTACCATTCCAACTCTGGATACTGCTCGAAAAGCCCTCTAAGTGAACAACTCACCCTGGTCGTCCGGACAGCGATGACCCGTGATCAAGAATCAGGCAGTGCTAATCACCGTCTCTAACCGTTTCGAGTCGTTATCCCTGGAACGCAATCACCATTCACTCCCGTATTTTCGGGAGGTGAATGAGAAGGTCCCTCCGGGCCTTAATTAAAGGAGACATGAGTCCTTCCCAAGGATTCCCATCAACAATAGCCACCAGACTCGTGAGGAAGTGCACCCTCAACATGATGAGGGTATTGTTTCCTAGCATTCGGATCAGGTTCCTCTAACTCGAGAAGGAAAGATGAACTGCCAGTGGAAAAATCTGGTTTACAGTGAGCAGGTTCTCATCTCCACTATCTCTGGAGAAGCCCACCAACCTAACTTGGTGGTAAGAAATGAGTGGGCACACACACCCATCTGTTTTAATTCAGCTGTCCAGCAGACTCGTCTGGCAGCATCACGCTAATCCCGCCAGGAAATTCTAGCAGAGTACTATAGACAGGAACATACACATATTTATAAATCATCGGCTAGTCAGCAGGCTTGTCTGACTACATATGATGAAGCCCGCCAACCCAATATGTTCACAACTAATAAACAGTTACATACACCTGCTTACACTCATCAATCCTTCCAGAATCATCATCTGTCAGTATTTAAGGAATCTCATCAACCATGTTCGGTGGAGTGAAATAAGTACAAACATACACCTGCTAATATTGATCAAGACTACCAATAGTCTCATTTGGAGAAGTCGATCGGAAATCCCCGGTGACAAACAGGAGGCAGACTCAACTTTCTTCCCCCACACTTGAGTACTGTTAGGATTTAATGACAGGAAAAGGAGGATAGGAGCAGGCACATACACTTACTCCAAGAACGGAATGGACGTATATCCCCGTTCTGGCAGATGAATTCACCAAGAATATTCTATCAATGGTGAAAGAGAAGAAGAAAATCCCTGGTCATATCCTAGATGCCTTCCAGGATATTATAATAGCTTCAATTTCATCTCAGGGAAAGACACATAAATATATCCCTACCAGAAGAGTGACCCATCAACAGTTCACTCCGGAATAGACACACACATCTATTCCAGTCCAATAGGGTTGTGGGGCGTACTCCCCCATATCATACGGATAACCAAGTCAGGCACATACACCTGGTTTGAGCGGAGACAATCAGCCTAACCTGATTATTACTTCTGAGAAGGCACATACACCTGCC
Source organism: Viscum album (assembly GCA_963277665.1). Classification (NCBI taxonomy): domain Eukaryota; kingdom Viridiplantae; phylum Streptophyta; class Magnoliopsida; order Santalales; family Viscaceae; genus Viscum; species Viscum album. Next base: position 721,813,212 of record OY728130.1, on the reverse strand, counting down.
AAATTGAGTAAGAAGGCATCTAAGAAGAAGACCCGCCTAGCACGGTCAAGAAATCAAAGGCCCATCTGTGACAAGGCCTTACTCGATGCTAGAGTTCTTGATGCACTCATATAACTATCTGTTGCAACTCAAGATTCTACTCCCTCAGTTCCCAATAGTCGGTACATTAATTCTGAAGGTCTGTATCAGACACTTCCTCATGAAGGCTTGCTTCATGACAATTATGTCGATCTCGAAGTTTCATCTTCAGATGAGAGCCACAAGAACCCTCTGTGTGGTCAAAAGACCAAGGAGCAAAATGTTTCATCTTTTGTTGTAACCCACCATGGTGGTCCTCCCCACGATGATGAATTTAGTTGCAAAAGTCCTCTCCACAGTAGTGATTCACATTGACTATAAAATGCTCCAATGGACAATGTAGTAACGAGAAAGGTCTCTTATCTTGAGGCACTTGAAAATGTGAATCCAGTCATGTCTGATGCTTCACCATTAGCTAGTGAAATACTTTCTCAATCAGAAGATAGCCCAGGGTGTAGTTAATTCTCCAAACCACCCCTAAGTCATGCATCTTATAGTTTGATGGGTGAATTCTATACCAATTTTTTTGAATCTAATTAAGAAAAAAGAAGCACCAAATCTATTCTAATAAGGTAGAAGAATCATAAAATGACAAAGAGGAAGTGTTGAACATGAGAAAACAACTAGTGAAAGGTGAAGTGCCAGTCATGTTTTGGCCTTCAGCTGATTCTCAGTATGACATTACAGAGATGTTGATGGAAGATTGTATTCAAGATATTCATCTCAACATATGGAAAACTCCTTGTCAGTTGAAAAAGAAAATATTATCTTATGGTAAATATGAAAATAATGTCAAGATAATAGAAGGGTTACAATGCCAAATTGATTTGGCATCTATCTCAGTTTCTCGATATCCGAAGGCTAAAAAGAAGCAGAGATCCCTTCAGCATTCATGCCTTGGAGCACTAAAAAGATTTTGCCAGTTAATTTCCAATACCCCATCTGGTATTCATATCAGGGGATGGGGTGTTCATGGAGCACTACATTTCATTGTGTTCTCCAGTTAGCAAAGCCTGCCGAAAATGGTTTCATGCAATGTTATTTCCTATAGCCGGCCACAATAAATGAGTTTTGTTTGTAATCAAAATCTTGCCGAAGAATAGGATTCAACTAGTTCCTCTCAAAATAAAGCATAAATAGAAGAATTTGTTGAATTACTCCTGCATCAAGCAAACGAGAATATTGAACAGACCTCTCATATGGAGTAAGCACATCACTAAGTGACAGAAGTATCTGAAATCATCCAACGATCTTTTGAACTGGGTGATAAAAGTGGATGCAGGTTGATGCATCTAGCTAATTTTCGGACTAAAGTCCACAAGATCAGGAGAGATTTCAATAATGTCTCAGATATAGCATGTCAAGAACCACCCCATCTTGCCAGACTGAGTACTCTTTTAACCCAACCCTCAGAATCGACAAACAGGATTTGAGGAGTTGAGCAGGAACAGCCCCAGTCCACAGGACTGGGGACTTTTTCAAATCCTCAATCTCTCCCTCAGAGAAAGTCAATCTTCTCTAGATTAGGGAAGAAGCCTCAAGAGGAATGAAGAGCCAAATTATCACGAGATTCCCTCCAAATTATGGTTCGTCAAGAAGTTCCTGAGGGATCAAATCAAAAAAAGGTAATGTCTCATCCGGGACATAAAAGAAGGCAATATCACAGAAATGCTGATAGAATAGATGCAATGCGTTTTTCATCAATCAAGGTCATTAATGTCGTTGTTGATGATCTACTAGATAAGGTTCACTCAGAGGGATCATATGAAGAGATTCCTGATCAAGAAGTTTTACGCACAGACACAAATGAAGAAGGTGTGCGTACACGAAATCAATGGATTTTCCAAAATCTAGGTAATCCTTCAGGAAACCCACTTCCCCCTCTCCGAAAGGGAGCCAAAAAGGGGAAATGAAAGAATCAGATTACATAACCTTCCTCTGAAGAAGGACAATCGCTCTCACTAGTGAAAATATTTGCACAACAAGAGGAAGAAATGAAGGAGTTGAGGAGGTTGAATGTAGAACTACTTTAAAGTAGTCTTCCTCCTAAGTGTGATAGAGTCAATCAGACAAGAGAATTTATTGTATCTACTAAGATAGATCAAGAATATCCTCCTCTATTAGTAAACCCTCAGAGGTCTAACCCTGTGGGTCAAGTGCAACAACAATTGGTAGTGCTACCATCAGTTGCAGTACTAGTTGCCACATTTGTACCAGCTCCAGTCATTGCACCTGCTCTGGTTCAAGCTCAACTGGATGTTCCTCAAAAGTTAATAACTACTATTGAGTCATTAAAAGCTCGGTTGGAAGCTATGGAGGGAAAACGAGCTCAAATTAAACCAGAAAAGAGAGCTTATCCTGGATGGGTCGATGAAATTCCTCCCCCATCTAATTTTCCACGTACCACATTCCCAATATTTAATGGTTCAGAAGACCCAAAGAAAAACATAACACATTTTGTTTCTCATTGCAATCCTATTATGGGAACCCCTCAACAACAAGATGCAGTTAAGCTCAGGTGTTTTGTAGAGTCATTACAAGGACCTTCTTTTGTTTGGTACACAAGCTTGCAATCCCGGTCAATTACCGGATGGGAGGATCTTCTCCAAAGATTCCTTCTTCAATTCATCTCAACATTGCCAAAGACAATAGTTTTTTATCTTAACAACTGTAAGAAAAGGGAGAATGAAAGGGTCTCAGATTTAATTGATTGCTGGAATGGATTAACTTATTCCCTGAGTTTAGCACTCCCTCTAGAAGAATTGTTGTCAATATGTGTGGAAAATTTATGTGATGAGTTGCACACACTACTGATCCCTATGAAAAACACAGTAGGGTTTCGAGACCTTACTTCAATCACTCAACAGATTGAAGACACTCTTTTGAAGACTAAGGATAAAGCTCGGGTAATTCCATTAGCTCCAGGAAGGAGAATGGGTAAAGCAGAGACTGCTATAGTTATGCTTAAACAAGCACCTGTACCAGCTTCTACTTCAAAACCTTCATCTTCTCAAGGGGATCCACCTCCTGAGTGCCAACAACAGAGACCGTTTCATCAAGATGATCAAAGAGATCAAAGACAGAAACAATTTGAGGATTTGAAGAGAAAAACATACTCTTTCCAGAATGAACAAGTTTCTGGTTACTTCATTTCGGCTCTGGAAAATAAGTTGGTTCAATTTACAAGGCCCAAGAGGCCAAATAAGGAAGGATATAAAGAACATCCCAATTATTGCCCATTTCATCAAATGTTGGGGCCTCCCATTCAGGAGTTTTTTGTCTTCAAGGACCTCCTGTAGAAAATGGTTGACTTGGGACAAGTCAAACTGAAAGGTTCTTCAACTCAGGTATCATGTGTAACTGTGACGAATCTAGAGGAAGAGGGAGAGTGGAAAGAAGTTAAGAACAAAAGTGCGCAAAAATATGATGATTGGATTTTCAGAGAAATGATCAACCAAACTCATACCATTTTGCGAATGCAATTGAAGAAACCAATTGTGCCTTCTTCCATGAATGCCGTAGCAAAACCCTCTTCATCAGAGGAAAAATCCTCAAAGAAACGACATAATTCTCAAGAAATAAGAAGAATCAGAAGAAGATGAGTATGTGTCAAAGCCTAAGTTATATTTTACTCTGGCAGACTTCATGCCATCTACTTCAAAGCCACGGGCACCGCCTCACCAAACGGCACAACCTAAACAAGCTAATCAGGAAGAGTCTCCATTAGATGAAGAGTTGATCTTCAGTTCTGTAAATATGATTCAATTAACAGATCCATATGCCAGTCGCATTTTTGATTTTGATGAGCTCAAATTCCCTATATCAAATAGAGGAATTAGAGGAAGTTCCAGAGGATCAGTATATAGGGGAAGACATGGATCTTTCAGAGGCCACTATTCCAATTCTACCCCTGCTAGAACTGTGTATGATGAAGAAACTCGTGGAAGAGATCTTGAACGAGCTCAACAAGAACAAACATGTTCTTCCACACAAGGCAGACTCAGTCCTGGAACAATTATTCTGGAAGATTAGTTGAAGGTTCCATCTTCTTACTCTCATCAAGTGAATAGACCTAATCAGTCTAATCTTCCAGAGTCAGGAGTATTACCAAATCCTATCCCGGTACAAGATGCATCAACTATCAAAGCATCTACTTCTAAGGTAACTATGAAACCACATGTTCTTATTGGGAAACAAAGACCTTTGGATCAAAAGTTTGATGTATTGAAACAATTGGCCCAAGTACCGGCCAAGTTATCAATTCTGGAAGCTTTGAATCTATCAAAGGATCTTTGAGAGGCACTCATCGAGGTTTTGTCAAGTCCTCAGGAGTTTGAAACTGAAATTGCTGCAGCTGAAGTCTACCATGTAGAGAATAATCCTGCAGAATGTCATGTAGTGATATCTTTCACTGATGAAGATTAAGATGATGTCATGCATGGACATATTAGACCTCTGTACTTTTCTGGAAAGGTCAATGGTGTAGATGTCCGAAGAGTTTTCATTGATAATGTTTCAGGAGTCAACCTCATGCTCATTCATACACTTCGTTGATTGGTCCTCCCAGAATCTGATTTATCTCCTTCTTCTTTAATGTTACAAGGATATGATAAAAATGAACAAGAACCCCTGGGTGAGATTACACTTAGAACTCAGTTTGGAGATCTTGTATCCAATTCAGATTTCATGGTTGTTGATCAAGATTCAGCCTTCAACATCTTGCTTAGAAGACCCTGGCTACATCAACATGCAACTATCCCTTCATTATACCATCAATGTCTCAAATATTGTTTTGATGGTCAAATTGGGACATTTTATGGTGATAAATCCCCATTCAAGACATTTGAATCTCAATACATTGAGGCGGAATTCTATCACATGAAGGGAAATGAGAAATCCACAACAAGGGAGATTACCAAAGTTAATGCTCTATATGGTTTGGAAAAGGTTCCAGTAAACCCATTTACACATGTGAGTATAGATTATGTGTTGCCTATCAGTCAAATTGACAGGATAGACCCAAATCAAAATACTCTTGTGGAAACCTCCATAATATCAATCACGACAATCGAGCCAGACAACATGGGAGAAAGTTGTGATCCACCAAGCAATGATGAAAGGTCAAATGGAGATGTCTTCATTTCATCCACTGAAATCTAGAAAGTCTATAATTCTCTTATCAGATCAGAAGAAGTTATAGCAATATTAGAGGTAAACGATGATGTCGATTCTCAATCCATCATCTCCTCTATATTACCCAAGGAAGACCCTTCATCATCAATCGGGTCGAAAATGGAAGCTTTTTCTTCAAGATGTGAAAATTTTAATGTCTCTTATGGTCATGAAAATTATTCTTCATCATCTACTATGCAAGTAGAAAGAGAAGAAATAACACATGTTGAAGAAGAAGAAGAAGATCTCAGGGATGATCCTCTATCATTTTAAGAGGGTATCTCTACCAATGTGGATGAACTCAGAGAAATAAACCTGGGTACAAAAGAAGTTCCACGCCCCACTTTAATTAGTGCGGCCATGACTCTTATAGAGCAAGAGATGTATATTTCATTTCTAATGAAAATTCGAGATATATTTTCTTGGAACTATACAGAGATTCTAGGGCTTGATCCTGATGTTTCCACTCATCATTTGGGTTTTCCAGAAGAACATTGAGGATTCAAACAAGCCGCTAGAAGAACACACCCAACCTATGCTTCCAAAATTGAAGCTGAAGTGGAGAATCTCATCAAAGCTAACTTCGTCAGAGAAGTTAAATATCTCAAATGGTTGGCTAATATTGTCCCAGTGAAAAAGAAAAATGGGCAAATTAGATTTTGCATTGATTTCAGAGATCTTAATCGACATTGTCCTAAGGTTGATTTCCCAGTACCGATTATAGAACTCTTAATTGATGCAACAACTAAATATGAAGCATTTTTCTTCATGGATGGATATTCAGGATATAATCAAATCTGAATGGCTCCAGAAGATGAGGAATCTACAGCCTTCAAATCCCATCAGGGTTTTTCTGCTATCGGGCAGTGCCCTTTGGCCTAAAGAATGCAGGCGCAACATATCAGTGTGCCATGCATCGTATCTTCAAACCCTTTTTAGGGAAATTTGTTGAATGTTATATGGATGATTTAGTGGTTAAATCCAAACAAATTTCTAATCACTTGGCCGATTTGGAAGTCATATTTCACAAACTTCGGCAACATAATTTGAAGATGAACCCCTTAAAATGTGATTTTGGGGTAACCTCAGGAAAATTTCTCAGCATTGTTGTACGCCATCGTGGTATCAAAGTCGATGCTGAGAAGACAAAGTTAATCCTTGGTATGTAACCTCCTTGAAATTCAAAGGAATTGAGAGGGCTTCAAGGGCACATGGCCTATATTCGGCATTTCATCACCAATTTGGCAGGAAAAAGTTTACCCTTCACCAAATTGATGAAGAAGGGAGTCACTTACCAGTGGACTGAAGAATGTCAAGAAGCATTCGATATTCTCAAGAAGTATCTCTTGAGGCCACTGATTTTAATGCCACCTATTGAAGGAAGACCACTTATCCTCTATCTGACAGCTCTAGAGCCATCATTGGGTGACTTTCTTGCTCAGAAGAATGATGCTGGGAATGAAAATAGCCTCTACTATCTCATTCGGACTATGCTTAAAGTAGAAACCCGATATTCAAGTATTGATAAGTGCTGCGTAACATTAATCTTTTCAGTTTAGAAGATGAGACACAACATGCAACATCACGAGGTCCAATTGGTATCTCGCAATAACCCACTCAAATTCATCCTTAGTCGTCTAATGCTTATAGGATGTCTGGCAAGGTGGGAAATTATTTTGCAGCAATTTGTTATTCAGTATATGTCTCAAACGACAATAAAGGGCCAAGATCTGGCTGATTTCCTTGCTGAACACCCTTCTGTAGAAGACACAAATTCAGATATTGAACTTCTTGATGAGGAAGTCTTCTCTATTAAATAAACCTTTCAAACATGGGAAATGTATTTTGATGGTGCTTCCAGAAGTCCAACAGGGAAGAAAATGGAAGATCTAGAATTCAACGAAGTTAGGTTAGGAATTATTCTTATTTCTCAAGAAAAGGAAGTGCTACCTTATTCCTTCTCATTGTTGGGAGGCGGTACAAATAATGAAGAAGAATATCAAGATCTTATTGCAGGATTGGAGTTGGCACTTCAAGTATAAGTGAATCACTTAAAGGTAAAATGTGATTCAGACTTGGTAATCAAACAAGTCAATGGGGATTATGCCATTAGAAAAGAAGAACTAATCCCTTTGTATGATTATGTCATAGAGTTAATGGTAGAATTCCCTTCGAAACTAACATTTTCTTATGTCCCAAGATCACAAAATTCCCAAGCTGATACACTGGCTAATATAGCCACAACTCTGGAAGATCCAAATCGGGACGAGACAACCATCAGTATTCCCACCGTCATACAAATTCACCTTATGATTGAACCAGAATAGAGGAGATAAATGAAATTAGTCCCATTCCTGAACCGTATGTTCATACTATAGGATGGATGACACCTATCAGGGAATACCTTCATAATGGATCACTTCCACCTGATAGAGCTGGGAAAGAACAAATCTAGTGATGTGTGGTCAATTTTACTCTTTATGATGGCCTAGATAACCTAAAGAAAATTCTCTACAAACATGGTTTTGATGGAGTTCTCTTAAGATGCATTGATGGTTAAGAGACAATGGATGTCATGAAAGAATTGCATGCAGGAGTCTGTGGTGACCATCAGTCTGGACATAGACTATCTGATCAAATTCGAAGGCTAGGATAGTTTTGGCCTTCAATGATACAAGATTGTGTTGATTTCACAAAGAAGTTTCATTCTGGCCAAGTACATGCCAACTTCATTCATCAACCCCAAGAGTTTCTTCATACAACTAAATACTCGTGACCATTTTCCACATGGGGAATGGATGTAGTAGGAACTTATCCTTCAGCTACATCCAAGCAGTTTAAGTACATTCTTACTACTACTAACTTCTTTTCCAAATGGGAAGAGGCAATACCCCACTAAGAAGTCAGTTCTAAATGGATTGTTAGCTTCATCAAGTCTAACATCATTACCAGATTTGGGGTCCCTCATACCATTTTGACGGACAATGGCACCAACTTCTGTTCATCCGAGGTGAAGAAGTTGAATCAAGAATACAACATTAAATATAATCATTCCTCTAGGTATCATGCATCAGACAGCAGCTAGATAGAATATTTCAACAAGACTCTGTCAAATTTACTGCAAAAGATGGTGGATAAAGATAATAAGTCATGGCCTGATAAACGCTTTCATGCTTTATGGGTTTATCGGACTACCACCCGCACTACAACGCGGTCAAATCCATATTCATTGTTATATGGAACAGAAGCAGTCTTGCCAATTGAAGTTCAACTACCCTCACTTAGAGTATCCATTTGTGATCATTCATCTACAGATGAAGAATCTCAAAAGCGATTGGATGAATTGGAACAGTTAGATGAGAAAATATTGTGCACCCTGAACCACTTGGAAGTCTATCAGAATCGAATAGCATGGGATTTCACAAAAAAATATCGTCTTCATTCATTCTTTCATGGATAATGGGTATTAGTTCTCAAAACTCCAATGATACTAGGAAAGAAACCTCCCAAGATTGAGCCAAAATGGGAATGACCTTATTCAATACATAAGGTCTACTCCAATGGAGCTTATTATTTAATCTCAATGGATGGAGAACTCATAACTACTCCAACCAATGCTAAATTTCTGAAGAAGTATTTTGTATAAACACAAAATACATCTAGGTTCCATGAATACGACTTTAAACTATTGGCAATTACATCCAACATGACGTTAAACTGTGTTTTCGGAACTACATGACACTGAACTTTACAACACCCAATTGTCTAGCAAGATGTTAAACTGCAGCATCAAGGGTCCATGTATAAGACTTTAAACTATTGGCATTGTTTCCTATGGAATTGGGGATGACCTCGTTGATTTAAGGTTCAAACATTCCAATCAATTTCTAACGGGTTTTTTCGTAGAACCGGAAACATCCAACGATTTCATATCCATTTGGACCTACATTCCAAAGGTAGGTGCTCATTAGTTGTGGACTGACGAGGCTTAGAAATTTTCATTGGTCGAGAGGATGGGAGGTCGGACTCATCACACCTTTTTGAGGGGAATTATTGTCTACTCCGGGACTCTCTTTATAGATTTAAGTTATGTTCGTGAATCCTTATCACATTACCAGGTATAATATGTGATTTCCTTTAAATATGAAAATCAATGATTGATATGAAAGAAATTTAGAGAACCATTTATATGTATTCGAGGTTCTTCATCGATAAAGAATCATCTGTATTTGTTAGAGATTCATAGTTGATGGTATCCTTAAATACATAAAAGTCTATTGGTCATTATGATGACCATACTGGTTTTAAAGCCACTCAGTGGGGCACTTAAAGTTTATTGTCATTCAGGAGGACATGGATTATTTCAGAGTTGGGATCGTACCTGCTGATGGGCTACCTATGTATCCTTTGTTTTGGAAAAGGAATCAGAACCCACGTAGTTCATGTAAGGGAGTATGATGTTTATGCATGATTGATGGCTCAAAGAAAGATGTCATGATTACTTTTACACTCTATGCTCACATGATTCATGATTGGTGTGAGAAACAAGAGCTATTGGTGAAACCAGACAATTGTTCCATGCAATGATGTGGGGCTTATATATGTATGACTGCCCAAATAGATGAGGATTAAGATTTACTTCAGGGAAGAAATCCATGAACAGGGTCCATAAAGGTATATGTGCTTCATGGAGATTTGGATACTCTAATCTTGGGGATTACTCCTAAGGAATATGCCCAAGTTATGAGGGGACTTATGATTGGGTTTTACTCCCTAGAAGGAATCTCGGATCAAAAGGAATTATGACTGGTTAAGAGAAATTAAGACTGGGGCTTATTCCTAATAAGGAGGCCCAGGTTAAAGGGATTTGAAAATTAAGGGACTTGTGACTTACTCCTAAAGAGGATACCCATATTTGAGACTGGGGCTTACTCCTGAAAAGGATTCCCAGGTTAAGAGAATTATGGTTGGGGCTTACTCCTGAGGAGGATGCCCAAATTAGGGGACATGGGGCTTACTCCTGAAGAGGATGCCCAAATTAGGGGACATGGGGCTTACTCCTGAGGAGGATGCCCATTTAAGTAAACTTGGACTAGGTCTTACTCTTGAAAAGGAGGCCCAGGTTAAGGGAAATTATGACTGGGGCTTACTCCTGAGAAGGAGGCCCAAATCAATGAGGAATTGGGGCTTACTCTTGAGAAGGATGACCAAATTAATGAGGATTTGGACTGGGGCTTACTCCTGAAAAGGAGGCCTAGGTTAAGGATTCTCTCATCTTAAAGGATGAGGTTGAATGAATAAACTCTCTAACTTTAGTGACATAAAGATGTGAAAATCACTAAGTTTTCAGAGATGTTCCACGGAGCGCCTTTCCGATAAGGAAGTCAATCAAGAAAACACGCCATAAATGGCTTTGAAGAGTGTCTTGAAGACTAAATGTTGAATAGGAGAGGTGGAATGGCATAAGAGGGTTTAAATGGGCAGGAAGGGCACCCAAAAAGAGAGGGGCGTGCAAGTCCTGGCAGGAACGCAAGTGTTGCGTGGGCGCACAAGTATTGGTCGTGCAGGTATACCTGCGCGATACATGGGTACATGCACGATCCTTGACCTGTAGAGTAATACTTGAGCGATTTTTGACCAAAGCCTTTAGAATCATCATAAGGTACTTCCAGAAGAGTGGCGCGCAAGTTTCAATGAATAGGTTAGGATGCGCGAAAGTGTGTTTATTTCCCTTAAGGGAAAAACATTTAGGCGCAAGAGTGTTAGTGATTTCTAACACTTAGACCTTATTCCTCTTGTTTAGAACTTCCATTCTAGGAAAAGAATTACCTTATAAGTGTTCAGAAGACTTGGAGAAGAGACTTGGGCATTCATATCTCTATATCTGAATTCTAGAAAAAAACATTCCTCTCAAATGGGGGGCCCACCGGGGGTATTTATAGGCTGGAGAAGACCCTGAGTGGTTTTCAAAGAGGGAGCGCAAGTGACATGCACGAACAACTTTGGCGCGCAAGTGTACTTGCGCGACCATGGTAGAACTTGTGCGCCCCCTGCGCAATGTTCTTCTTATTCCTTCCTTTGTCAATTTTTGATATTTGTCCAAAGGTTTAATCACTTTGAGCTAAGATATTTCCCTTTCCATTCCTTTAGACAATGTGATGAAAAGGAGCGTCAACAAAAGTCCCCCCTCAGAGTTTGATCCAATGAGAAAAGAGGATTTTACTCTGAGAAAAAAGAAGAAAACCAAGGAATATATGGCGCACAAGGTATGTCGCGCAGGTAGTGGCGCACAAATTTTAGTTGGATAGACTTCGGCACACAGGGTATGGTTGTGGTCTATAAATATGTGGCCCCATTTCTGTACAAATCATTCGAATTTCAAACTTTCGAGCTCTCGCCGCGCAAGTGACCTTCGCCACGCAGGTTGCTCTGTTTTTCGTTGTCTCTTTTCTATCGCACTGCTATAGAGGTAATAGGACTTACGTAGTGATACTGGCGCGTCAAAAACATGCGCGACACATCCACACTTGCGCGCCAAAATTAGACTTGTGTGTATTAATTCCTTTATCCATTTTTTCGAATTCCTTCACAAAGATTATGAAAAATCAACATACTTAAGAGTTAATTTATTCAACCTTTGTGCAGATTCAATGGCTCCCAACAGAATTGGAACAACTGATGAACTGGCTAGCAAGTGGATTGAGGACTTGATGAACATTGTTGGCCATGATTACTATGATATCTGTGACAACACTTTCCCATATTTGGCTAAGTAATTGAAGAAATATCATCTTAATTTCACACAGATAATCTACCTACCTCTGTATGGTCATAGTCATCTGCTAGGATTCAATGCTCCATATGCAATGAACTATATTCCTGAGATGTAGCTACACCAATACTCCTCTATTTTGGTTATGATGTGCATTAATAACAACAACATTGGTGTGAACTTTCAAATTTTCCCTCCATACCATTTCCTTGCATATATGAAAATAGCAAACCCATGGGCTGAAATGTTTTCCACTGCTGGTTGGTGGAGAGAAGATTATCATGGAATTGGAACAATATCTAAAAAGAGTACTCTCTTCAAATGGGTCTTTACTTCCAATTCTCCATTCTCAAATCCATGTATCCATCTTCAAAGTCTCTTGGACAGAAACAGAGTCACTGTTTGATCAGCAGAAAATTTTCTCAAACCGCACTCAAGAACATTCTTCTACAATTGTTCAAAGAAGAGCTGGTATCACTGCATCTCTTATTGTATCCATTTGAATGAATGAATTTTAGGTGACTGCTGATGATGCTTGGGATGTCATAAATCAAATGAAGAGTTATGTTGAAATCCTTTTTTAATTCATGAAAAGGAGAAGAGACTCCAGTTTGTGGACGTCCTTCTAACTCTTATGCATCAATGAAAAACACTTTCATCTTCAATCATTTATGCATGTATTCTTTCTCTACCTGCTTTAAATTTTACCTAAGCCAATGGTCCTAGTAAGCATATTTTAATTGTTACTAGGATTATTATAAATAACCCTACAAACTTTGAATCTTTTAATTTCTCAATATTACATAAATCATACAAAATGTATGTTTAGTGAGCTAGAACATGAATTTTATTTAGAGTTCCTTTTTCTTTTGTGGGCAGTTTAAATTCATGCACATCGGACATAAAGAGGCTAATGTTTAAGGTCAAAATAGCTTTGACCAAATGAATTAAAATTGACTCAATTCCTTGATAATTAATCTGAAAAAACATTACCATACTCAAGTATGAGGGAAAATATGTAAACTATGACTTAAGATTATTTGAATCTGAGGAATGATATAAAAAAGAGCTAAAAGTCATTAGAAGAATTAGTTTTCAAGAATGAAGTTACCATTATTTAACAAACCCGTTAGGGGGTTGAATTATGCAGGGCCACCTAATGGCATTGGCTGTATAGTCAAATAAATAGCGTCTTTTGGCTGACAGGTCCGTTATGTAGACTACTTATGTAAGGCCGCCTAAGGGAACGTGCTGTATAGTTAGGAAAAAGAACTCCCATATATTTACTTTCCTAGTGTTAAAAAGCCAGTGAAAGTTTATGAAGATTCAAATTTTCCAAACTATAGAGTTTGCTGTATGGAAAGAGGTACTTTAATATGGAGAAGATATTTACAAACAAGATTATCAAAGAACATGATGAATATCACTCCTATGAAGGTCTAACCCAAACGTAGGGGAGGATAATATAAACCATAGACTTGACTACTTTCAGATCATGAGAAAGGATATGGGACAAGTATGTTAAGGATGGCTATTTTTGCGGATCCCTACATATTTTCATTAAGAAAAATAAGGACAAAAAAGTCTTTCTTCCCAAGAATGAAGTTATCAGTATTTAACAAAACCATTAGGGTGTTGAATTATATAGGTCCGCCTAAGGGCATTGGCTGCATAGTCAAATAATAGCATCTTTTGGCTGACACGTCTGTTATGTAGACTGTTTATGCAAGGTCGCCTAAGGGTACATGCTGCATGGTCAAGAAAAAGAATTCTCAGAAATTGGACATTTTTTGATTAGATGTTAAGAAAAAGGGATATGAAGATCTGAAAATATATAAGGTTAGGATTATGACACATAAAGATGGGTATTTTCCAATGTATGCAGAGATACACAGATCAATGCTAACAATAATCATGTTGTGGCTGGGTCCTGAATTGAAATGTTGGACTTCACTACGTATCCCATAAGGATGGGAATCAAGCCATACATAGTTCTTAAACTACAGTTTAATGTCATGCGGGATAAAAATATATGAGATCTTAGTTTAGGGTCATAGAGCTTGGACCATTTATAAGAAATACACAGTGTGTGTTTTCATGGGGACTTTTCAGCCAAGGGACTGAAAGTGGAATTTGGGGTTAGGTCCAAAAGACTTGGGGATGTATTTGAGGGACACTAGAACGTTACTACATATCCCATAAGGATGGGAATCAAGCCCACATAGTTCTAGAACTACCCTTTGTACAAATTTGGTTCGTACATGTGAAGGGTGAAAAGGGACTTTAGTGCAATGATGATTTAACCCAAGATAAAAGGTTTGGGCATTGCCATGTATACACGTAGTCTTTGGAATGAAACATGATTGAAAAATAAATGTAAATAAGGATTCTCTCTCAGGTGAGGGTATCAAAGAATATTGTAGTTTATTGTCACACAAGACAAAAAGTGTTGTATAGTTTAACGTCATATAGCAAGGACGAAAGTGAAGAAATGCAAAGATATTGATTCTGGGGATGGTTTCACGAATAAATATCGTATGAGATGGAGGTGAACTGATGTGAGGATATTGGTTTTGGGCTTGAACCTCAGAAGGTTTCCTATGTACCCAGCCTAGAAGGAAAGGATCAAAGTCCGCATAGTTCAATTAAAGAATGAATCAGTGATCAAGTTGTTCTTGGGGACAATGACCTAAAAAAAGATATTGGGACTGACACATGGTTAGCATCCCAAAGAGGGTTTTATGGTTGAAATTTTCTTTAAGCTCACGTGAGTCATACTTGGTGTGAGAAACAAGAGGTAACAATAACCTTAACGATGCACAGTTTAATGTCATGTAGGATATATGAAGGGTCTATACAGTTTAAAGTCTTGCAGTTAGGACTATTAGTGCTGCACAGTTTAATGTCATATAGCAGGGTCAAAGTACAGTTTAATGTCATGTAGGATATATTAAAGGACTTTTGTATAGTTTAGCGTCATGTAGCTAGGATGATGGGGACAATATAG
The DNA here is from genome assembly GCA_963277665.1 of Viscum album. Lineage (NCBI taxonomy): Eukaryota > Viridiplantae > Streptophyta > Magnoliopsida > Santalales > Viscaceae > Viscum > Viscum album. Next base: position 721,798,183 of record OY728130.1, on the reverse strand, counting down.
TTTAATGTCATGTTGGACGAAAGGGGGACTGTGCAGTTTAATGTCATGCTGTGAGGACAATAGAGTACACCATTTAACGCCATGTTGGACGTGTTAGGTACTTTTTCACAGTTTAACATCATGTTGGATGTAAGGGACTTCTATACATTTTAGCGTCATGTAGCTAGGACGTTACATTTTAACTTCATGTTGGACGAAAGAAATTCAAATAGTTTATGGTCGTATGCATGGACCATTGCTGTATAGTTTAACGTCATATAGCAAGGATGATGAAGGGGACATAGTTTAACGACATGTTGGATGATGGTGAATATATTTTGTGGTTATAAAAAATACTTCTTCAGAAATCTGGCATTCGTTGGAGTAGTGATGAGTTCTTTGTCCATCGAGATTTATTAATAAGTTCCATTGGAGTAGACCCTATGTATAGGATAAGGTCCTTCCCATTTTGGCTCAAGCTTGGGAGGTTTCGTTCCTGGTTTCATTGGAGTTCTGAGAACTAATACCGATTCTCCCAGAATGAATGAACGAAGACGAAATTTTTTGTTGAAAGGTCATGTAATTCGATTCTGATAGGCTTCCAAGTGGTGAAAAGTACACAATCTTTTCTCATCTAACCATTCCAATTCATGCAATCGCTTTTGAGATTGCTCATCTATAGATGACTGATCACAAATGGCTACTCTGAGCGAGGGTATTTGAACTTCAATTGGTCAAGACTGCTTCTGTTCCATATACTAGTGAATATGGAGTTGACCGTGTTGCAGTGCGGGTGGTGGTCCGATAATCCCATAAAGCATGAAAGTGTTTATCAGGACATGAATTCTTGTCTTTATCCACCAAATTTTTCAGTATATTTGGAAGAGTCATGTTGAAGGCTTCTATCTGACCTTTGTCCACTGCATGATACTGAGATGAATGATTGGATTTGACGTTGTATTCTTGATACAAATTCTTCACCTCAGGTGAACAGAAGTTGGTGCCACTGTCTGTCAATATGGTATGAGGGACACCAAATATGGTAATAATGTTAGACTTGATGAAGCTAACAATGCATTTAGAACCAAATTCCTTGATAAGTATTTCCTCTGACCATTTGTAAAAGAAATCAGTAGCAGTAAGAATATACTTGAACTTCTTGGTCGTGGCTGAAGGGTAAGGTCCCACCACATCCATTCCCCATGTGGAAAATGGCCACGAGTATTTAGCTGCATGAATCAAATTTGGAGGTTGATGAAGGAAGTTGGAATGTACTTGTCATGAATGAAACTTCTTTGTGAAATCAACACAATCTTGTATCATTGAAGTCCAAAAGTATCCAAGCCTTCGAATATGATCAGACAGTCTATGTCCAGACTGGTGGGCACCATAGACTCCTGCATGCACTTCTTTCATGACAACCATTGTCTCTTCACCATCAATGCATCTGAAGAGAACTCCATCAAAACCACATTTTTAGAGAATTTTCTCTAGGTGATCTGGGTTATCATAAAGAGTAAAAATGACCACACGTCACTGGATTTGTTCTTTCCCGACTCTATTAGGTGGAAATGTTCCATTTTGAAGGTATTCCCTGATAGGTGTCATCCATCCTTTAGTATGACCATAAGGTTCAGGAATGGGACTAATTTCATTAATCTCCTCTGTTCTGGTTCGAACATATGGTGAAATTTCACGACAGTGGGCAATACTGATGGTTGTCTTGTCTCGATCTGGATCTTCTAGAGCTGTGGCTATATTAGCCAATGCATCAACTTGGGCATTTTGTGATCTTGGTACATAAGAAAATGTCGGTTCCAAAGGGAATTTTTCCATTAACTCTCTGACATAATCATATCAAGGTATTAGTTCTTCTTTTCTGATGGCATAATCCCCATTGACTTGTTTGATTACCAGGTCTGAATCACCTTTCACCTTTAAGTGATTCACCTGTGCTTAAAGCGCTAATTCCAAGCCTGAGATGAGAGCTTGGTATTCTAATTCATTATTGGTACCACCTTCCCATAATAAGAAGGAATAAGGTAACATTGCATTTTCTGGATGAATGAGCACAATTCCTAAGACAACTTTGTTGAATATAGGATTTTTCATTTTCTTCCCTGTTGGACTTCTGGAAGCACCATCAAAATACATTTCCCATGCCTGAGGAATTTCCTGAATAGAGAATAATTCCTAATCAGGAAGTTCAATATCTAAAGATGTGTCTTCCACTAATGGGTGTTCAGCCAGGAAATCAGCCAGAGTTTGTCCCTTTATTGCTTTTTTGAGACACATACTGAATGTCGAATTGCTAAAAAATAACTGCTCATCTTGCCAGATGTCCTTTAAGCATAGGACAAATAAGGATGAATTTGAGCGGGTTATTGCGAGATACCAATTGGACCTCGTGATGTTTCAGGTAGTGTCTCAACTTCTGAACTTCATATATTAATGCTAGACATCACTTCTCAATATTTGAATACCGGGTTTATGCTTCAAGCATAGTCCGACTGAGATAGTAGAGGCTGTTTTCATTCCCTGCATCATTCTTCTGAGCAAGAAAGCACCCAATGATCACTCTAGAGCTGTCATATAAAGCATAAGTGGTCTTCCTTCAATAGGTTGAATAAGTACCTGTGGACTCAAGTGGTATTTCTTGAGAATATCGAATGCTTCTTGACATTATTCAGTCCACTGGTAAGTGACTCCCTTCTTTATCAATTTGGTGAAGGGTAAACTTTTTCCTGCCAAATTGGTGATGAAATTCCGAATATAGGCTAAGTGTACTTGAAGTCCTCTTAATTCTTTCAAAATTTTAAAGTGGTGACATACCAAGGATTGACTTGGACTTCTTAGGATCGACTTCAATACCACAATGGTGTACAACAAAACTGAGAAACTTTCCTGAGGTTACCCCAAAATCACATTTTAAGGGGTTTATCTTCAAATTATATTTCCATAGCTTGCGGAATATGACTTCCAAATCAGCCAAGTGATTAGAACGTTGTTTGGATTTGACCACCAAATCTTCCACATAACATTCAACAAACTTCCCTAAAAAGGGTCTGAAGATACGATGCATGGCACGCTGATATGTTGCGCCTGCATTCTTTAGGCCGAAGGGCATTAACCGATAGAAAAACACACCCTGAGGGGCTCTGAAGGCTGTAGATTCTTCATATTCTGGAGCCATTCGGATTTGATTATATCTGGAATATCCATCCATGAAGGAAAGCGCTTCATAGCCAGCTGCCGCATCAATCAAAAGTTCTGTAATCGGAACTGGAAAATCATCGTTAAGACAATGCCGATTAAGATCTTTGAAATCAATGAAAACTCTAATTTTCTCATTATTCTTTTTCACTGGGACAATATTAGCCAACCACATGGAATATTGAACTTCTCTGACTAAGTTATCTTTGATGGGATTATCCACTTCAGCCTCAATTTTGGAAGCATAGGTTGGGTGTGTTCTTATAGCAGCTTGTTTGAATCCTCGATGTTCTTCTAGAAAACCCAAATGATGAGTGGAAACATCAGGATCAACCCCTGGCATCTCTATATAGTTCCAAGAAAATATATCTCGATTTTTCTTTAAAAATGAAATATACATCTCTTTCTCTTCAAGAGTCATGGCCGCACTGATTAAAGTGGGGCGTGGATCTTCTTTTGTACCCAGATTGATTTCTCTAAGTTCATCCACAGTAATAGAGATACCCTCATCAAATGCTGGAGGAGCATCTCTAAGATCTTCCTCTTCTTCTTCAACATGTTATATTTCCTTGTTTCCACTTGCATATTAGATGATGAAGCAGAATTTTCATGATCAGAAGAGATGTCAAAACTTGCACATCTTGAAGAAGAAGCTTCCATTTCTAACCTGATTGATGATGAAGGGTCTTATTTGGGTAATAAAGAGGAGATGATGGATTGAGAATCGACTTCACCGTTTACCTATGACATTGCTATAACTTTCCCTAGCCTGATTGGCTAAGTATAGACTTTATGGATTTCATCAGATGAAATGAAGACATCTCTATTTGAGCTTTCATCATTGCTTGGTGGATCACCAATTTCTCCCATGTTGTCTGGCTCGATTGCCATAATTGACATTATGGATCTTTCCATAAGAGTATTTTTATTTGGGTCTATCCTTTCAATTTGACTGATAGGCAACACATAATCGGTACTCACATATTCTAATGGGTTTACTGGAATCTTTTCCAAACCATACAGAGCATTAACTTTGGTAATCTCCTTTGTTGTGGATTCCTCCTTTCCCTTCATGTGGTAGAATTACACCTTAATTTATTGAGATTCACTTGTCTTGAAAGGGTCCTTATCACCATATAATGTCCCAACTTGACCATCAAAACAAAACTTGAGACATTGATGGTATGACGAAGGGATAGTCGCATGCCGATGTAGCCAGGATCTTACAGGCAAGATGTTAAAGGCTGAGTCTTGATCGACAACCATGAAATATAAATTGGATAAAAGATCACCAAACTGAGTTTTGAGTGTAATATTTCCCAGTGGTTCTTTTTCATTTTTATCATATCCTTGTAATATCAAAGTAGAAGGAGATAAATCAGATTCTGTGAGGCCCAATCGACGAAGTGTACGAATGGGCATCAGGTTGACTCCTGAACCATTATCAATGAAAACTATTCGGATGTCTATGAAATTGAACTTGAGAGATAAGTACAAAGGTCTAATATGTCCATGCACAAAATCATCTTCATCTTCATCAGTAAAAGATATTACTGCATGGAATTCTGCAGGATTATTCTCTACATGGTAGATTTCAGCTGCGCAACTTCATTGTCAAACTCCCGAGGACTTGACAAAGCCTCAATGAGTGCCTCCCGAAGATCCTTTGATTAATTCAAGGCATCCAGAATTGATAACATGGCCGGTACTTGGGCCAGGTGTTTCAATATATCATACTTTTGATCCAAAGGTCTGTGTTTCCCAACAAGAACATATGGTTTAGCAGGTGCCTTGGAAGTTGATGCTTTAGAATTTGATGCATCTTGTATCGGGATAGGAGTTGGTAATACTCTTGGATTCGGAAGATTAGACCGATTAGGTCTATTTACTTGCTGAGAGGAAGAATATGGAACCTTCAACCAATATTCTAGAATAATTGTGCTAGGTCTAAGTCTTCCTTATATGGAAGAACGTTCTTGTTCTTTTTGAGCTCGTTGAAGGTATCTACCATTAGTTTCTGCCGCATACACAGTTCTAGCAGGGGTAAAATTGGAATAGTGGACTCTGAAAGATCCACTTCTTCCTCTGTATCCTGAGCCTATGGAACTTCATCTGATTCCTCTATTTGATATAGGGAATTCGGGCTCATCAAAATCAAAACTACGACTAGAATATGGATCTGTTAATTGAATCATATTAACAGAACAGAAAATCAACTCTTCATCCAATGAAGACTCTACATGATTAGCCTGTTTCGGCTGTTTCGTTTGGTGGGGTGGTGCCCGTGAATTTGAATTATATGGAATGAAGTCTGCCAGAGTCAAATAAAAATTAGGTTTTGACACATACTCATCTTCTTCTGATTCTTTTTCTTTCATTGAATCATGTCTTTTCTTTAAGGATTTCCCTCCGATGAAGAGGGTTTTGCTGCGGCATTCATGGAATAAGGCACAATTGGTTTCTTCAATTGCGTTCTCAAAATGGAATGAGTTTAGTTGATCGTTTTTCTGACCATCCAATCATCGTGTTTTTTGCACATTTTTTCTTTCGACTTCTTGCCATTCACCTTCCTCCTCTGGAACTGTAGTAGTAACACATGCTACCTAAGCTGAAGAACATTTTAATTTGACTTGTCCCGAGTCGACCATCTTTTTCAGGAGGTATTTGAAGACCAAACACTCCTAGATAGGATGCCCCAACATTTGATGAAAGGGTCAATAATTGGGACGGTGTTCATCTCTTTCCTTGTTTGGCCTTTTGGGCCTTGGCAACTGAACCAAATTATTTTCCAGAGCCGAAATGAAGTAACCAAGAACTTGTTCATTTCGGAAAGAGTAAACTTTTCTATTCATATCCTCAAATTGTTTTTGTCTTTTATCTTTTTGATCATCTTGACGAAACGGCCTTTGTTGTTGGCGCTCAGGAGGTGGAGCCCTTCAAGAAGATGAAGGTTTTGAAGTTGGAGTAGGTACAAGTGCTTGTTTAAGCATAACTATAGAAGTCTCTACGTTACCCATTCTTCTTCCTGGATCTGATGGAATTATATGAGCCTTATCCTTAGTCTTTATAAGAGAATCTCCAATCTGTTGAGCGATTTAAGTAAGGTCTCGAAACCCTCCAATATATTTCACAGGGATCAACGGCCTGCGTAATTCGTCACGCAGATTTTCCACACAGATTGGCAACAGTTCTACCTGAGGGAGTGCTAAGCATAGAGAATATGTTAATCCCTTCCAATGAGAAATGAAATCTAAGAATCTTTTATTATCCATTTTCATACAATTTTTAAGATAAAAAACTGTTGTCTTTGGCAATGTTGAGCTGAATTGGAGAAGGAATTTTTGGCGAAGATCTTCCCACTCGGTAATTGACCGAGATTGAAAGCTTGTGTACCAGACAAAAGCTGGTCCTTACAAGGTTCACATGAATCATATGGGTTTCACTACTTCTTTCTGTTCTGGAGTTCCCATCATAGGATCACAACAAGACACGTAATGCATCAAATGCTGTTCAGGATCACCTGATCCATTTAAAATAGGGAATAAAGGTTTCCCAATACTTGATGGGAGAAGGATTGAATCTACCCATTCAGGGTAAGCTACCTTTTCTGGTTGAACCTGCGCATGCTTCCCTTCCATAGTCTATAACCGAGATGTTAATGACTCAATGGTGGTTATTAACTTTTGAGAAACATTCAGTTGAACTTAGACTTGGGAAGGTGTAATGACTGGAGCTGGTACAGATGTGGTGGCTGGTCCTGCAACTGATGGTAGCACTGCCAATTGTTGTTGTACTTGAACCGTAGGATTAGACCAGTGAGGGTGTACTGATAGATAGTATATTCTTGATCCATTTCAGTAGCCACAAAAAATTCCTTTGACTGACTGACTCCATCATGCCTAGGAAGAAGACTACCTTGAAGTAGTTCTGCATTCATCCTCCTAAATTCCTTCATTTCTTCCTCCTGTTGTGAAAATATTTTATCTAGTGAGAGCGATTGGCCTTCTCCAGATGAAGGGTATGTAACTTGATTCTTTCCTTTCAACTTGTTATATCCCTTTTGGAGAGGGGGAAGTGGGTTACTTGAAGGATTACCTAGATTCTAGGTAATCCTTTGATTTCATTTACGCACACCTTCTTCATTTGTATCTGTGCGTACAACTTATGGAGTAGGAACCTCTTCATCTGAGTCCCCTGAGTGAGCCTCATGTTCTAGAGGATCAACAAAAATGGAATTACTAACATTAATTGATTCACAACACATCATATCCCTTCTATCATCATTTCTGTAATATTGTCTTCTGTCATGCCCTGGATGAGACATTACTTTTTGTTGATTTGATCCCTTAGGAACTTCTTGGAGAACTGTAATTTGGAGAGAATATCCTGATAATTTGGCTCTTCCTTCCTCTTATGGCTTCTTCCCTAATTAAGAGAATATTGACTTTCACTGAGGAGGGGATTAATGATTTGAAAAAGTCCACAGTCCAATGGACTGGGGCTGTTCCTGCTACCTTTTATCAACTCCTTAAATCCTATTTATTGATTCCAAGGGTTGGGTTAAAAGGGTCCCCAGTATGGCAAGCTGGGGTGGTTCTTGACATTCTATATCGGATACCTTCTTTAATGATCTCATGATCTTGCAGAATTTAGTCCAGAAATTAGCTGGATGCATCAACTGACATCCACTTTTATCACCCAACTCAAAATACCGTTGGATTATTTCTGACACGTCAGTCACTTGGTGATGTGCTTGCTCCAAATGAGAGGCCTGTTCAATATTCTCGTTTTCTTAATGCAGGATTAATTCAACAACTTCTTCTCTGTAGGCTTGATTTTGAGAGGAACTAGTTGAGGCTTGTTCTTGGGAAATCTTTTGATTATAAACAAAACCCATTGACTGTGGCTGACCACAGGCAATAACATATCATGAGACCATTTTTGGCGGGCTTTGCTGACTGGAGAGCACAGTGAAATGTAGTTCTCCATGAACACCCCATCCCCTGACATGAATACCAGATGGGGCATTGGAAATTAACTGGCGCAATCTTCTTAGTGCACCAAGGCATGAACGCTGAAGGGATCTCTGCTACTTTTCAGCCTTCGGATATCGAGAGACTGATAGAGATGCCAAATCATTCTGACGTTGTAACCCTTCTATTATCTTAACATGATTTTCATATTCATCATAAGATAATAATTTCTTTTTCAACTGACAAAGAGTTTTCCATATGTTGAGATGAATGTCATGAATTCCATCTTCTATCAACATCTCTAGAATGTCATATTGAGAGTCATCCAGAGGCCAAAACATGATTGGAACTTCACCTTCTTCTAGTTGTTTTCTCTTGTTCAACATTTCCTCTTTATCATTCAATGAAGATTATTCTACCTGATTTTACCAAAGTTGGTAATTCTTTGTTGGTTCATCGGAATCAACAAGATTGTTAGATAATACACTAATCAAACAAGAATATGCATGACTTAGGGGTGGTTCGGAGAATGACCTACACCCAGGGATATCTTCTGATTGAGAAAGTATTTCACCTGCTAGAAATGAATCCTCAGACATTACTGGTTTCGCATTTGCAAGTGCCTTATGATAAGAGGGCTTTATCGGAACTACATTGTCCACTAGAGCATTTTATAGGAAATGTGTATCACTACTGTGGAGAGGACTTTCGTAGCGAAATTCATCATCATGGGGAGGACCACCATGGTGGGTTACAATAAAAGATGAGATCTTTTTCTCCTTGGTCTTATGACCACACAGAGGGTTCCTGTGGCTCTCATCTGAAGATGAAACTTCATGATCGACCAAACTGTCATGAAGAAAGCATTCATGAGGAAGTGTTTGTTGAAGACCTTCTGAATTAATTTTCCCACTATTTGGAACTGAGAGAGTAGGATCTTGAGTTGCAATAGATAGTTGTCTGAGTGCATCAATACTTCCAGCATCGAGTAAGGCCTTGTTACAGATTGTCCCTTGATCTCTTGACTGTGCTGGGTGGGTCTTCTTCTTAAAATCCTTCTTACTCTCCTTGGAAATAACTTGTTGACAAAAGTGGATACTCTGAGCAGGTGTATGTGCCTTATCAAGAGAGATGGCTAGGTTATGCTGACAATCTCTACTCAAATCAGGTTTATGTGCCTGACTTGGTTGTCTGTATGATATGGGGGAATACGCCCGACAACCTTCTTGGACTGGAACAGATGTTTGTGTTTGTTTTGGAGTGAACTGCTGATTTGTCACTCCACTGGTAGGGATAGATTTATGTGTCTTTCCCTGAGATGCTGCTAAAGAGGTTATAATATCCTCGCAAGCATCCAGAATATGAGTTGGGATTTTCTTCTGCTCTTTCACCATTGACAGAATGTGCTTGGTGAATTCAGCTGCCGGAATTAGTATATATGCCCATTCCGTGTTTTGAGTAGGTGTGTGTTCTTGCTCTTGTATTTCTTTTCCAGTCAGTGAATCCTGACTGTACTCAAGTGTTGGGGTAGAGAGTTGAGTATGCCTCCTATTTGTCGCTGGAACTTTCTGACTGACTTCTCTGAGTGCTACCAAGAGAGACTGTTGGTAGGCTTGATCAATACTAGTAGGTGTATGTGCCTGCTAATTGTACTTCGCCGAATGTGGTTGAAGAGATCCATTATATGTAGTCAGAAGAGCCTACTGACTAGTTGATGACGTATAAAAAGGTTTATGTTCCTGCCTATAGTACTCCACCGGAATTGCCTAGAGGGATTTCCATGATGCTTCCAGACGAGTCGGCTGGACAACGGAATTAAAACGGACGGGTGTATGTGCACGATCATTTTTTTCCACCAAGTTAGGTTGGTGGACTTTTCCAGAGATAGCAGATATGATAACCTTCTCACTGTTGACCGGATTTCGCCTCTGGCGATTCGTCCTGCCTGCTTGGGTTCAAGGAACCAGATTCAAATGCCTGGAGTTGATACCCTCATAATGTTGAGGGCGCACTGCCGCACGAGTCTGGCGGTGATTGTTGATGGGAGACCTTGAAAATGAATCATGTATCCTTGAATTAAGGCCCTGAGGGACCTCCTCATTCACCTCCGCAGAATATGGGAGGGAATGGTGATTGCGTTCCAGGGATAACGACCCAAAATGGTTGGAGACGGTGGTTAGCACCGCCTGCTTCTTGATCATTGGTTGTCGCTGTCTGGATGACCAGGTTGAATTATTGACTTGGAGGGCTTGTCAAGTTGCCTCCAGAGTCGGAATAGTACCTTTTTGACGGTACTCCTTAACCAATGCATTTGATACCCGATGTTGAAGATACAGAGTAGGTGATGTCATCCTCAGAGTGGACGATGATCCAGCAGGAGTAGCAGCAGTGGCATTTGCAGCAAAAGTTTTCACAGTAGAGGTATTCATAGATGTGAACTTAAGAGAAGCCATTCTGGAAATGCAGAAGATCTTGGAAAAGAGTGTCTATTTGATATAACATACATAATAAAGATAATTCCAGCCCCTAAATCTTTTGGATGAAAAAATATGTTATTTATTTCTTTGTCGACCCTCTCATTGAGTTTTAAATAGGGGCCTAACAAATAAGTAAAACAACACTTTAACTTGGTTAAGGATTCACGTCGGGTTAACCATTTTTTGTTTCCTCTGGAATTGGGGATGACCTCATTTATTGAAGGTTAAAACATTCCAATCGGTTTCTAACGGGTTTTTTCGTAGAACCGGAAACATCCAATGATTCCATATCCATTTGGACCTACTTTCCAAAGGTATGTTCTCATTAGTTGTGGACTGATGAGGCTTAGGAATTCGCATTGATCGAGAGGATGGGAGGTCAGACTCATCACACCTTTTTGAGGGGAATTATTGTCTACTCCCGGACTCTCTTTATAGATTTATGTTATGTTCATGAATCCTTATTACATTACCAGGTATAAAATGCGCTTTCCTTTAAATCTGACAATCAATGATTGATATAAAGGAAATTTAGAGAATCTTTTATATGTATTCGAGGTTCTTCATCGATAGAGAATCATCTGTATTTGTTAGAGATTCTTAGTTGATGGTATCCTTAAATACAAAAAAGTATCTTGGTCATTATGATGACCATACTTGTTTTAAATCCACTCAGTGGGGCACTTGAAGTTTATTGTCATTCAGGAGGACATGGATTATTTAAGAGTTGGGATCGTACCCGCTGATGGGCTACCAATGTATCCTTTTTTTGGAAAAGGAATCAGAACCCATTTAGTTCGAGTAAGGGAGTATGATGTTTATGCATGATTGATGGATCAAAGAAATATTTCATGATTACTTTTACACTCTAAGATCACGTGAGTCATTCTCAGTGTGAGAAATAAGAGGTATTGGTGAAACCAGACAATTGTGCCATGCAATGATGTGGGGATTATGTATGTATGACTGCCCAAATAGATGAGGATTAATATTTACTTCAGGGAAGAAATCCATGAACATGGTCTATAAAGGTATATGTGCTTCATGGAGATTTGGATACTCTAATCTCAGGGCTTAATCCTAAAAAAGATGTCCAAGTTAGTAGGGGACTTATTATTAGGTTTTACTCCTGAGAAGGAATCCCGGATCAAAAGGAATTATGACTGGTTAAGAGAAATTAAGACTGGGGCTTATTCCTAAGGAGGAGACCCAGGTTAAAGGGATTTGAAAATTAACGGACTTGGGGCTTACTCCTAAAGTGGATGCCCATATTTGAGACTGGGTCTTACTCTTGAAAAGGAGGCCCAGGTTAAGAGAATTATGGTTGGGGCTTACTCTTGAGGATGATTCCCAAATTAGGGGACATGGGGCTTACTCATGAGGAGGATGCACATTTAACAAAACTTGGACTGGGGCTTACTCTTGAAAAGGAGGCCCAAGTTAAGGGAAATTATGATGGGGGCTTACTCTTGAGAAGGAGGCCCAAATCAATGAGGAATTGGGGCTTACTCACGAGAAGGGTGCCCAAATTAACGAGGATTTGGATTGGGGATTACTTCTGAAAAGGAGGCCCAGGTTTAGGATTATCTCATCTTAAAGGATGATGTTGAATGAATGAACTCTCTATATTTAGTGACATAAAGATGTGAAAATCACTAAGTTTTGATATATGTTCCACGGAGCACCTTTCAGATAAGGAAGTCAATCAAGAAAACATGCCATAAATGGATTTGAAGAGTGTATTGAAGACTGAATCTTGAATAGTAGAGGTGGAATGTCATAAGAGGGTTTAAATGGGTAGGAAGGGCACCCAAAAAGAGAGGGGTGCGCAAGTCCTGGAAAGTTCGCAGGTACTGTGTGGGCGTGCAAGTATTGATCGCACATGTATACTTGTGCGACACATGGGTACTTGTGCGATCCTTGACCTATAGAGTAATACATGGGCGATTCTTAACCAAAGACTTTAGAATCATCCTGAGGTACTTCCAGAAGAGTGGCGCGCACGTTTCAATGAATAGGTAAGGAGGCGCGCAAGTGTGTTCATTTCCATTAAGGGAATAACATTTAGGCATTCAAGTGTTAGTGATTAGTAACACTTAGACCATATTCCTCTTTTTTAGACCTTCCATTCTAGGTAAATAATTACCTTCGAAGTGTGCGAAAGACTTGAAGAAGAGACTTGGGCGTTTAGAGCTCTATATCTGAATTCTGGAAAAAAATTCCTCTCAAATGGGGGGCCCACCAGGGGTATTTATAGGATAGAGAAGACCCTGAGTGGTTTTAAAAGAGGGCGTGCAAGTGACTTGCGTGCCCAAATTCGGCGCGCAAGTGTACTTGCGCAACCATGGTAGAACTTGCGCGACCCCTGTGCAATGTTCTTCTTCTTCCTTCCTTTGTCAATTTTTTATATTTTTCCAAAGGTTGAATCACTTTGTGCTAAGATATTTCCCTTTCCATTCCTTTAGAAAATGTGATGAAAAGGAGCATCAACAGGAACTTACGTCCAACATGATGTTAAACTGTGTTGTCTTAGCTACATGACGCTAAACTGTACAGCACCCAATTGTCCAGAAAGACGTTAAACTACAGCATCAACGGTCCATGCATAAGACCCTAAACTATTCGCACTTTCATCCAACATGACGTTAAACTGTGTCCCTTTCAACGTCCTATACGACATTAAACTATACATCTATGGTCCATTCATATGACCTTAAACTATTGGAACTTATGTCCAACATGACGTTAAACTGTGATTTCCTAACTACATGATGTTAAACTGTACATAAGTCCCTTATTTACAGCAAGATGTTAAACTGCATAATCAACAGTCCATGCGTACGACCTTAAACTATTTGCATCCTTATCGTCCAACATGACGCTAAACTGTATCATCCCTTTCCTCCAACATGACGTTAAACTGTGAAAAAATCCCCAATACGTCCAACATGACATTAAATTGTGTCCTCTTTTGTCCTCACTGCATGACATTAAACTGCACAGTCCCCTTTTATGTCCAACATGACATTAAACTGTATTGTCCCCATCATCCTATCTACATGATGCTAAACTGTACATAAATCCCTTAATATGTCCTACATGACGTTAAACTGTATTTTTTTCCCTGCTACATGACACTAAACTGTGCAACACCAACAGTCCTAACTACAAGAATTTAAATTGCATTGTCCCTTCATATGTACTACATGACATTAAATTGCGTATCGTTAAGGTTGTTGTTACCTCTTGTTTCTCACATCGAGTATGAAACACGTGATCTTAGAGCAAACTTCAGCTATAACACCCTCTCTGGGCTCCTAACTACGCGTAAGTCCCAACACCATTTTTTAGGTCATTGTCCCCAAGAACAACTTTATCACTAATTCATTCTTTAATTGAACTACACAGACTTTGATCCTTGCCTTATATTCTTGGTACGTAGGCAACCTCCTGAGGTTCAAGCCCAAAACCAATCTCTTCACATCGGTTCACCTCCATCTCATACGATGTTGATTCGTGAAACCACCCCCAGAATCGATATCTTTACTTTGGTTCACCTTCTTCCTTGCTATACAACGTTAAATTGTACAACATTTTTTTTGTCCTGTATGAAAATAAACTAAAATATTCTTTGATACCCGCACCAGATATGGAATAATTATTTACATTGATTTTAAATCATGTTATATTCCAAAGACTATGTACATACATGGCAATACCTGAACCTTTTATCTTGGGTTAAACCATCATTTCACTAAAGTCCCCTTTCACCCTTCACTTGTACGAACCAAATATGTACAGAGGGTATTTCTAGAACTACATGGGATTGATTCCCATCCTTATGGGATACATAGGAACATTCGAGTGTCCCTTGAATCTAGACCCAAGTCTTTTGGGCCTAACCCCAAATTCAACTTTCAGTCCCATGGCTGAAAAGTCCCTGTGAAAATACACACTGTGTATTTCTTATAATGGTCCAAGATCTATGACCCTAAACTAAGAACTCTCATAATTTAATCCCGCGCGATATTAAACTGTATTTCAAGAACTATGTTTGGCTTGATTCTTATCCTTATGGGATACGTAGGGAAGTCCAACATTTCAATTCAGGACCCAGCTAGAGCATGATTATAGTTATCATTGATCTATGTATCTCTACATATATTGGAAAATACCCATTTTTATGTTTGATAATCCTAACCTTAAATATTTTAAGATCTTCATAACCCTTTTTTTAACATCTGGTCACAAAATGTACAATTTCTGAGAATTCTTTTGTCTAACTGTGCAGCACGTGCCCTTAGGCGGTCTTGCATAAACAGTCTACATAACAGGCGTGTCAGGCTAAAGATACTATTATTTGACTATGCAGCGAATTCCCTTAGGTGGCCCAGCATAATTAGACCCCCTAACAGGTTTGTTAAATTATGGTAACTTCATTCTTGGGAAGAAAACATCTTTTGTCTTTAGTTGTCTTAACGACAATATATAAGGATGCGCAAAAAATAGCCATCCTTAATATATTTGTCTCATACTCTTTATCATGATCTGAAAGTATTAAAGTCTATGGTTTACATTTCCCTTCCCTGCGTTTGGGTCATACCTTCGTAGGAGTGACATTCATTCAGTTATTATACAATCTTGTTTAGAAATATCTTCTCAATATTCAAGTACATCTCTCCATACAGAAAACTCTATGCTTTGGAAAATTTGAATCCCCATAAACATTCACTGGATTTTTAGCAGTAGAAAAGTAAATTTCTAAGAGTTCTTTTTCCTGACTATGCAGCACGTTCCCTTAGGTGGCCTTGCATAAACAGTCTACATAACAGACTTGTCAGCCAAAAGATGTTATTATATAACTATACAGACAATGCCCTTAGGTGTCCCTGCATAATTCAACCCCCTAAAGAGTTTGTTAAATAGTAGTAACTTCATTCTTAGTAACTACTTCTTCTAATGCCTTTTAGCCCTTTTTCATATCATTCCTCAAATTCAAAATTTCTTAAGTCATCGTTTACATTTTTCCCCCATACTTGAACATGATAATATTTTTTCAGATAAATTATCAAGGAATTGAGTCAATGTTAATCCATTCGGTCAAAGCTATTTCGACCATAAAAATTAGCCTTTTTTATGTCCAACATGTACAACTTTAAACTGATTACAAAAGACAAGGGAACTCTGAACAAAAAGTCAAGTCCGAGCTCACAACTTGTGCGCCGCAATTTCTTGGTTTCCCTATTTACCTCAGAGTCACATCCTCCTTCCTTTCGGATCAAAATCTGAGGGGGGACTTTTGTTGATGCTCCTTTCCATCACAAAGTCTAACGACTTAAAAAAGGAATAATATAACACAAAGTGATTCATCCTTTAAAGAAACATCAAAAATCGGCAAAGGCATGAACAAGGATTGCTTTGAGAATGGGCCGTGCAAGTTCCATGATGGTCGCGTCAGTATACCTTCGCACCACATTTTGGAAACACAGGTGGCCTGCGCACCCTATTTTATTTTCACCCAGGGTATTTAGTAGCCTATAAATACCCCCAGTGGGCCCCCATTTTGAGTGGAAAAAAATTCCAGAACCTCATATTTGAGCTCCCAGTGCCCTAGTCGCTTCTCAAAGCATTCGAACACTTCTAAGGTAATTTCTTACCTAGAACGGAAGATCTAAAGAGAAGGAGGAAGGCCTAATTGTTGAAAGTCATCAACACTTGCGCACCTAGGTGGCCAACCCTTAAGGGAAATGGCCCCACATGGGCGCCGCCTTACTACATCAACATAACTTGCGCGCCTCTCTTCTGGAAGACTCTAGGGGTAGTATTAAGTGGTTGAGCCAAGTCTCGCCCAAGTTATACCCTAAGGATTGGATAGCGCGCAAGTACCCATGTATCACACACGTATACTTGCGCGACCTGGACTTGCGCGCCCAGGCATTACTTGCGCACCCACGCAGTACTTGCGCTCCCACGCAGTACTTGTGTGCCACTCTTTTTTTGGGTGCCCTTCCTACCTATTTCACCTATTCTATGTTTATCCACCTCTCCTCTTCAGGATTAAGCCTTCAGAACTCTCTCCAAATCCATTTATGGCATGATTTCTTTGTTGGTTTTTTTATCTAAAAGGAATTCTGTGGAACATCTCTCAAAACCTAGTGATTTACACATCTTTATATCACTAAAGTTAGAGAGTTCATTCATTTAACCTCATTATTTAAAGATGAGAGAATCCTTAACCTGGGCCTCCTTTTCAGGACTAATCCCCAGTCTTCAACTTCCTATAATTTTGGGCATCCTCTTTAGGAGTAAGCCCCAAGTTCCCAAAATCCAAATTTCCTTAACCTGGGCCTCCTTTTCAGGAGCAAGCCCCAGTCTTAATTCTCATTAATTTGGGCATCCTCCTTAGGAGTAATCCCCAAGTCCTCTAATCTGGTCCTCCTCCTTAGGAGTAAGCCCCAGTCTTATGGTTCTCATAACTTGGGGTTCCTTTTCAGGAGTAAGCCCCAGTCTTAAAGTTCCCAAATATGGGAATCCTACTCAGGAGTAAGCCCCAACCATAACCTGGGCTTCCTTTTTAGGAGTAATCCCTTGTCTCAAATATGGGCATCCCCCTTAGAAGTAAGCCCCAAGTCCCTTAAATTTTTCAAGTCCCTTAACCTGGGCCTCCTTCTCAGGAGTAAGCCCCAGTCTTAAATTTCTCTTAACTAGTATTAATTTACTTTTGATCTGGGCCTCCTTCTGAGGAGTAAAACCCAATCATAAGTCCCCTACTAACTTGGGAATATTCCTTAGGAGTAATCCCCAAGATTAGAGTATCTAAATCTCCATAAAATATTGTTTCCTCTGGGATTGGTGATGACCTCATTGATTGAAGGTTCAAAAATTACAATCGGTTTCTAATGGGTTTGTTCGTAGAACCGGGAATATCCAATGATTCCATATCCATTTGGACCTACTTTCCAAAGGTAAGAAATCATAATTTGTGGACTGATGAGGCTTAGGAATTTGCATTGGTCGGGAGGATGGGAGGTCAGACTCATCACACCTTTTTGAGGGGAATTATTGTCTACTCCGGGACTCTATTTATAGATTTAAGTTATGTTCGTGAATCCTTATTACATTACCAAGTGTAAAATGAGCTTTCCTTTAGATCTGAAAATCAATTATTAATATATAGGAATTTTAGAGAATATTTAATATGTATTAGAGGTTATTCATCGATTGAGAATCATCTGTATTTGTTATAGGTTCTTAGTCAATGGTATCCTTTAATACAAAAAAGTCTCTTGGTCATTATGATGACCATAATAGTTTTAAAGCCACTCAATGGGGGCACTTGAAGTTTATTATCATTCCGAAAGACATGGATTAATTCAGAGTTGGGATCGTACCCGAAGATGGGCTGCCTATGTATCCTTTGTTTAGAAAAGGAATTAGAGACCACATAGTTTGAGTGAGGGAGTATGATATTTATGCATTATTGATGGCTCAAAGAAAGATATAGTGATTACTTTTACACTCTAAACTCACGCGAGTCATGCTCGGTGTGAGAAACAAGAGGTATTGGTGAAACCAGGAAATTGTGCCACGAAAGATGAAATGATGTGGGGCTTATGTATGTATGACTGCCAAAAATAGATGAGCATTGGGAAGAAACCCAGGAATAAGGTCCATAAAGGTGTATGTATTTTATGGAGATTTGTATACTCTAATCTTGTGGCTTACTCCTACGGAAGATGCCCAAGTTAGGAGAGGACTTATGATTGGGTTTTACTCCTAAGAAGGAGGCCCAGATCAAAAGTAAATTAAGAATAGTTAAGAGAAATTTAAGACTGGGGATTACTCCTAAGAAGGAGGCCCATGTTAAGGGACTTGAGAAATTTAAGGGACTTGGGGCTTACTCCTAAGGAGGATTCACATATTTGATACTATGGAATACTTTTGAAAAGGACTCCCAAGTTATGGTTGGGGCTTACTCTTGAAGAGGATGCCCATATTTTGGAACTTTAATATTGGGGCTTACTCCTGAAAAGGAAGCCCAGGTTAAGAGAACCATAAGACTGGGGCTTACTTCTAAGGAGGAGGCCCAGATTAGGGGACTTGGGGATTACTCCTGAAAAGGAGGCCCAAATGAGGACTTGGGTCTTACTCCTAAGGAGGATGCCCTAATTAATGAGAAATTGTACTGGGGCTTGCTCCTGAAAAGGAGGCCCAGGTTAAGGAAATATGGATTTTGGGAACTTGGGGCTTACTCCTAAAGAGGATGCCCAAAATTATAGGAACTTGAAGACTAGGGATTAGTCCTGAAAAGGAGTCCCAGGTTAAGGATTCTCTCATCTTTAATGAATGATGTTAAATGAATAAAATCTTTAACTTTAGTGATATAAAGATGTGTAAATCACTAGGTTTTGAGAGATGTTCCACAGAATTCATTTTAGATAA
Source organism: Viscum album (assembly GCA_963277665.1). Lineage (NCBI taxonomy): Eukaryota > Viridiplantae > Streptophyta > Magnoliopsida > Santalales > Viscaceae > Viscum > Viscum album. Next base: position 721,779,099 of record OY728130.1, on the reverse strand, counting down.
GGAAACCAACAAAGAAATCATGCCATAAATGGATTTGAAGAGAGTTCTGAAGGCTTAATCCTGAATAGGAGTGGTGGATAAACATAGAAGATGTGAAATAGGCAGGAAGGGAACCCAAAAATAGAGGGGTGCGCAAGTACTGCGTGGGCGTGCACGTACTGCATGGGCGCGCAAGTCTAGGTCACAGAGGTATACTTGCGCGATACATGGGTACTTGCGCGCCGACCAATCCTTAGGGTAGAACTTGGGTGAGACTTGGCTCAAGCCCTTAATACTACCCCTAGAGACTTCCAGAAGAGAGGCGCACAAGTTATGTGGAAGGAGTAAGGCGACGCGCAAGTGTGACCATTTCCCTAAAGGGATGGCCACCTAGGCGCGCAAGTGTTGATGAGTTTCAACAATTAGGCCTTGATCCTTCTCTTTAGATCTTCCATTCTAGGTAAGAAATTACCTTAGAAATGTTCAGAAGCTTTGAGAAGAGACTAGGGAATCGGGAGCTCAAATCTGAGGTTTTGGAATTTTTTTTCACCCCCGTGAAATAGGGGGCCCACAGGGGTATTTATAGGCTAGAGAGACCCTGGTTTAATTTTCAATGAAGGCGTGCAAGTCACCTGCGTGACCATTAAGTAGCGCGCAAGTGTTCTTGCATGACCATGAGGGAACTTGCACGACGCGGATGGAAAAGAACCCTTATTCATGCCTTTGTCAATTTTTTATGTTTCTTCAAAGGATGAATCACTTTGGGTTCAAGGTACTTCCCTTTTCATTCGTTTAGACTCTGTGATGGAAATATGCGTCAAAAAAAGTACCCCCACGGAGTTGGATCCGAAATAAATAAGGATGTGACTCTGTGGTTGAAGAAGAAAACCAAGGAATCTGGCAGTTTAAATTCATGCATGTCAGACATAAAAAATTCTAATGTTTAAGGTTGAAATTTCTTTGACCTAATGGATTAAAATCGAATCAATTCCTTGATAATTTATCTGAAAACATATTACCATGTTCATGTATGAGGGAAAAAATGTAAATGATGACTTAAGAAATTTTGAATCTGAGGAATGATTTGAAAAATGGATAAAAGGTATTAGAAGAAGTAGTTCCCATGAATGAAGTTACCATTATTTAAAAAACCCGTTAGGGGGTTGAATTATGCAGGGCCACCTAAGGGAATTGGCAGAATAGTTAAATAATAGCATCTTTTGGCTGACAAGTCTATTATGTAGACTGTTTATGCAATGCCGCCTAAGGGCACGTGCTGCATAAACATGCAAAAGAACTCTTAGAAATTTAATTTTCTACTGCTAAAAAGCGAGTGGAAGTTTATGAGGATTCAAATTTTACGAAGCATAGAGTTTTCTGTATTGAGATAGGTACTTGAATATGGAGAAGATATTTACAGACAACATTATCCATGAAATGGATGAATGTCACTCCTACGAAGGTCTGACCCAAACGTAGGGAAGAGAAATATAAACCATAGTCTTGAATACTTTTAGATCATGAAAAAGGACATGTAACAAAAATATTAACGATGGATATTTTTTGCAGATCCTTAAATATTTTTCATAAGACCAATAAGGACAAAAGAGGTTTTCTTCCCATGAATGAAGTTACCATTATTTAACAAACCCGTTAGGGGGTTGAATTATGCAGGTCCACCTAAGGTCATTGGCTGCATAGTCAAATAATAGTATCTTTTGGCTGACACGTCTGTTATGTAGACTGTTTATGCAAGGCCGCCTAAGGGTACGTGCTACATGGTCAGTCAAAAGAATTCTCATAAATTGGATATTTTGTGACCCGAAGTCAAGAAAAAGGGTTATGAAATCTGAAAATATTTAAGGGTAGGATTATGACACATAAAAAAATCAGTATTGTCCAATGTATGTAGAGATACACAGATCAATGTTAACCATAATCATGTAGTGGCTGGGTCCTGAATTGAAATTTTGGACTTCACTATATATCCCATAAGGATGGGAATCAATCCATACACAGTTCTTGAAATACAGTTTAATTTCATGTGGGACAAAAGTATGGGAGATCATAGTTTAGGGTCATAGAGCTCAAACCATAATAATGAATACACAAAGTGTGTTTTCATAGGGACTTTTCAGCCAGGGGACTAAAAGTAGAATTTGGGATTAGGCCCAAAAGACTTGGGGCTGGATTCTAGGGACACTCGAACGTTCCTACATATCCCATAAGGATGGGAATCAAGCCCACATAGTTCTAGAAATACCCTCTGTACAGATTTGGTTCATACAAGTGAAGGGTGAAAAGGGGACTTTAGTGCAATTATGGTTTGACCCAAGATAAAAGGTTTGGGCATTACAATGTATGCACATAGTCTTTGAAATATAACATGATTGGAAATCAATGTAAATAATGATTCCCTTTCAGTTGAGGACATCATAGAATGTTGTAGTTTATTGTCGTACAAGACTAAAGTGTTGTACAGTTTAATGTCATGTAGCTAGGACAAAGGTGAACCAATGTGAATAGATTGGTTTTGGGCTTGAACCTTGGGAGGTTGCCTACGTACCCAGCCTAGAAGGCAAGGATCAAATTCCACGTAGTTCAATTAAAGAATGAATTAGTGATTAAGTTGTTCTTGGGGATACGACCTAAAAAATAGTGTTGGGACTTACGCGTGGTTAGCAGCCTAGAGAGGGTGTTATGGTTGAAGTTTTGTTTAAGATCACGTGAATCATACACGGTGTGAGAAACAAGAGGTGGAAACAACCTTAACGATGCACAATTTAATGTTATGTAGGAAATATAAAGGGACAATGCTATTTAAAGTCTTGTAGTTAGGACTATTGGTGTTGCACAGTTTAATGTCATGTAGCAAGGACAAAATACAGTTTAACATCATGTAGTTAGGACCATGGGGACAATACCATTTAATTTCATGTTGGACAAAAAAGGGAACTATGCAGTTTAATGTCATGCAGTGAGGACAAAAGAGGACACCGTTTAATGTCATGTTGGATGTATTATGGACTTTTTCACATTTTAACGTCATGTTGGATGATAATGTTTCAAATAGTTTAAGGTCATATGCATGGACCGTTGATTATGTAGTTTAATGTCTTGCTGGACATAAGGGACTTCTATACAGTTTAACGTCATGTAGTTAGGACGTCACAGTTTAACATCATGTTGGACGTAAGTTCCAATAGTTTAAGGTCATATGCATGGATCATAGATGTATAATTTAACATCGTATAGGAAGATGAAAGAGACATAGTTTAACGTCATGTTGGATGAAAGTGAAAATAGTTTAGGGTCTTATTCATGGACCGTTGATGCTGCAGTTTAACATCTTGCTGGACAATTGGGTGCTGTATAGTTTAGAATCATGTAGCTAAGACAACATAGTTTAACGTCATGTTGGACGTAAGTTCCAATAGTTTAAAGTTGTATGCCTGGACCCTAGATGTATTTTGTGTTTATACAAAATAATTATTCAGAAATATAGCATTGGTTGGAGTAGTTATGAGTTGTCCATCCATTTTGATTAAAGAATAAGCTCCATTAGAGTAGACCTTATGTATTGAATAAGGTCCATCCCATTTTGGCTCAATCTTGGGAGGTTTCTTTCCTGGTATCATTGGAGTTCTGATAAGTAATACCAATTCTCTCTGAACTAATTAAAAAAGATGAACTTTTTTGTCGAAAGCTCGTGCTATTCGATTCTAATAGACTTCCAAGTGGTGCAAGGTGCACAATCTTTTCTCATATAACCATTCCAATTCATCCAATTGCTTTTGAGATTGTTCATATGTAGAGGATTGATCACAAATGGATACTCTAAGCGAGGGTAGTTGAACATAAATTGGAAAGACTACTTCCGTTCCATATAACAATGAATATGGAGTTGACCACGTTGCAGTGCGGGTGGTGGTCTGATAATCCCATAATGCATGAAAGAGTTTATTAGGCCATGAATTCTTATCTTTATCCAGCATATTTTGAAATATATTTGACAGAGTCTTGTTTAAAGCTTCAATCTGGCCATTGGCTGCTGCATGATACCGAGAGGAATGATTGGATTTAATGTTGTATTCCTGATACAACTTCCTCACCTCAGATGAACATAATTTGGTGTGATTTTCCGTCAATATGGTATGAGGGACACCAAATCTGGTAATGATATTAGACTTGATGAAGCTAACAATGAATTTAGAACTAACTTCATTGAGGGGTATTGCCTCTGCACATTTGGAAAATAAGTCAGTAGCAGTAAGAATGTACTTAAACTGTTGGATGTAGCCGAGGGATAAGGTCCTACCACATCCATTCCCCATGTGGAAAATGGCTACAGGTATTTATCTGTATGAAGAAACTCTGGGGGTTGATGAATGAAGTTGTAATGTACATGGAATGAATGACACTTCTTTGTGAAATCAACACAATCTTGTATCATTAAAGACAAAAAATATCCAAGCCTTTGAATTTGATCAGATAGTCTGTGTCCAGATTGATGGGCACCACAGACTCCTGCATGCACTTCTTTCATGACAGCCATTGTCTCTTCACCATTAATGAATCTGAAGAGAACTCTATAAAAACCCCTTTTGTAGAGAACTTTCTCTAAGTGATCTGGGATATCATAAAGAGTTCAATTGACCACACGTCTCCGGACTTGTTCTTTTCCGGCTCTATCTGGTGGAAGTATTCCATTTGTTAGGTATTCTCTGATAGGTGTCATCCATCCTATATTATGACCATATGGTTCAGATATGGGGCTAATTTCATTTATTTTCCCTATTCTAGATTGAACATAAGGTGAAATTGTACGAAATTGGGCAATACTGATGGTTTTCTCATCCCGATTTGGATCTTCCAGAGTTGTGGCTATATTATCCAGTGCATCAGCTTGGGAATTTTGTGATCTTGGGACATAAGAAAATGTCAGTTCTGAAGGAAAATCCGCCATTAAGTTTCTGACGTAATCATACAAAGATATTAGTTCTTATATTCTGATTTCATAATCCCCATTGACTTGTATGATTACCAGGTCTGAATCACCTTTTACCTTTATGTGATTCACTTGTGCTTGAAGTTCCAACTCCAATCTTGCAATAAAAGATTTGTGTTCCACTTCATTATTTGTACCGCCTCCCAATAATGCGAAGGAATAAGGTAGCAGTGCCTTTTCTGGGGAAATGAGCACAACTCCTAACCCAACTTTGTTGAATTTAGGATTTTCCATTTTCCTCCCAGTTGGACTTCTGGAAGCACCATCGAAGTACATTTACTATGTTTTAATACTTTCTTGAATAGAGAATACTTCATCATCAGGAAGTTCAATATCTGAAGATGTGTCTTCTACTGAAGGGTGTTCGGCAAGGAAATTAGCCAGATCTTGGCCCTTTATTGCCTTTTGATACACATATTGAATATCAAATTGCTGCAAAATTACTTCCCATCTTGCCAGACATCCTGTAAGCATTGGACGACTAGGGATGAATTTGAGTGAGTTATTGCGAGATACCAATTAAACCTAATGATGTTGCAGGTAGTGTCTCAACTTCTGAACTGCAAATATTAATTCTAGGTAGCACTTAACAATATTTGAGTATTGGGTTTCTGCTTCAAGCATAGTCCGACTGAGATTGTAGAGGCTGTTTTCATTCCCAATATCATTCTTCTAAGCAATAAAGGAACCCAATGATTGTTTTAGAGCTGTCACATAAAGGATAAGTGATCTTCCTTCAACAGGTGGAATTAACACCAGTGGACTCAAGAGATACATCTTGAGAATGTTGAATGCTTCTTGACATTCTTCAGTCCACTAGTAAGTGACTTACTTCTTCATAAATTTGGTGAAGGGTAAACTTTTTCATGCCAAATTGGAAATGAAACGCCGAATATAGGCCAAGTTTCCTTGAAGTCCTCTCAATTCCTTTAAATTTCGGGGAGGTGACATACCAATTATTGACTTTTTCTTCTTAGGATCATCTTTGATTTCACGATGGAGTATAACAAAGCCAAGAAATTTCCCTAAGGTTACCCCAAAAGCACATTTTAAGGGGTTCATATTCAAATTATGTTGCCGATGTTTTTGGAATATGATTTCCAAATCATCTAAGTGATTAGAATGTTGTTTGGATTTAACCACAAAATCGTCAACAAAACATTCAAAAAACTTCCATAAAAAGGGTTTGAAGATACGATGCATGACACACTGATATGTTGTGCCTGCATTCTTTAGGCCAAAGGGAATTACCTGATATAAAAACACACCCTGAGGGGCCCTGAAAGCTGTATATTCTTCATCTTCTGGAGCCATTCAGATTTGATTATATCCGGGATATCCATCCATGAAGGAAAGTGCTTCATATCCAGCTGTTGCATCAATTAAGAGTTATGTAATTGGAACATGAAAATCATCCTTAGGGCAATGCCGATTAAGATCTCTGAAATCAATGAAAACTATAATTTGTCCATTCTTCTTTTTCACTAGGACAATATTAGCCAACCAATTGGGATATTGAACTTCTCTGATGAATTTATATTTGATAAGTTTATCCACTTCAGCCTTAGTTTTGGAAGCATAGGTTTGGTGTGTTCTTCTAGTAGCTTGTTTGAATCCTTGATGTTCTTTTGGAAAACCCAAATGATGAGTGGAAACATCAGGATCAAGCCCTAGAATCTCTATATAGTTCCAAGAAAATATATCTTGATTTTTCTTTAAAAAGGAAATATACATCTCTTTCTCTTCAAGAGTCATGGCCGCACTAATTAAAGTGGGGGTGTGGATCTTCTTTTTTACCCAGATTTATTTCTCTAAGTTCATCCATGGTGGTAGAGATACCCTCTTCAAATGCTGGAGGAGCATCCCTGAGATCTTCCTCTTCTTCTTCAACATGTTTTATTTCTTCTGCTTCTACTTTCATAGTAGATGATGAAGCATAATTTTCATGATTAGAAGAAAAATTAAAATTTTCACATTTTTAAGAAGAAGCTTCCATTTCTGACTCGATTGATGATGAAGGGTCTTCCTTGGGTAATATGGAGGAGATGATGGATTGAGAATCAACATCATCATTTACCTCTGACATTGCTATAATTTCTCACGATCTGATTGGCGAAGTATAGACTTACTGGATTTCAGCGGATGAAATGAAGACATCTCCATTTGAGATTTCATCATTGCTTGGTGGATCACCACATTCTCCCATGTTGTCTGGCTCGATTCTCATGATTGAAATTATGGAGGTTTTCATAAGAGTATTTTCATTTGGGTCTATATTGTCAATTTGAATGATAGGCAACACATAATCTGTACTCACATGTGTAAAAGGGTTTACAGGAACCTTTTCCAAACCATATGGGGCATTAACTTTGGTAATATCCCTTGTTGTGGATTTCTCATTTCCCTTCATGTGATATAATTCCACCTCAATGTATTGAGATTCACATGTCTTGAATAGGGATTTATCACCATAGAATGTCCCAATTTTACCATCAAAACAATATTTGAGACATTGAAGGTATGATGAAGGGATAACTCCATGTTGATGTAGCCAGGGTCTTCCAAGCAAGATGTTGATGGCTGAATCTTTATCAACAACCATGAAATCTAAATTGGATACAATATCTCCAAACCGAGTTCTAAGTGTAATCTCACCTAGTTGTTCTTGTTCATTTTTATCATATCCTTGTAACATCAAAGTAGAAGGAGATAAATCAGATTCCGTGCGGCCCAATCAACGAAGTGTACGAATGGGCATGAAGTTGACTCCTGAACCATTATCAATGAAAAATCTTCAGACGTCTACACCATTGACCTTTCAAGATAAGTACAGAGGTCTTATATGTCCATGCTCGACATAATCTTCATCTTCATCTATGAAAGATATCACTGCATGGCATTCTACAGGATTATTCTCTACCTGGTAGACTTCAGCTGCAGAAACTTTAGTTTCAAACTCCTAAGGACTCGACAAAGCCTCGATGAGTGCATCCTGAAGATCCGTTGAATAATTAAAATCATCCAAAATTGATAACATGGATGGTACTTTGGCCAAGTGTTTCAATGCATCATACTTTTGATCCAAAGTTCTACGTCTCCCAACCAGAACATGTGGTTTCGCAGGTACCTTAGAAGTATATTCTTTGGAAGTTGATGCATCTTGTACTGGGATAGGAGTTGGTAATACTATTGACTTTGGAAGATTAGACTGATTAGGACTATTTACTTGCTGAGAGGAAGAAGATGGAACATTCAAATGATCTTCCAAAATAATTGTTCCAGGACTGATTCTGTCTTGTGTGGAAGAACTTGCTTGTTCTTGTTGAGCTCGTTGAAGATCTCTACCACGAGTTTCTTCCGCATACACAGTTCTAACAGGGTTAGAATTGGAATAGTGGCATCTAAAAGACCCACGTCTTCCCCTGTATCTTGAGCCTCTGGAACTTCCTCTGATTCCTCTGTTTGATATAGGGAATTCGAGCTCATCAAAATTGAAACTGCAACTGGCATATGGATCTATTAACTGAATCATATAAACAGAACCGAAGATCAACTCTTCATCTGATGAAAACTCTGCCTGATTATCCTGTTTAGGTTGTGCCCTTTGGTGGGGCATTTCTCGTGGCTTTGAAGTAGATGGCATGAAGTCTGCCATAGTCAAAGACGACTTAGGCTTTGACACATACTCATCTTCTTCTGATTCTTCTTATTTCTTTGAATTATGCTTTTTCTTTGAGGATTTTACCTCTGATGAAGAGGGTTTTTCTGCGACATTCATCGTAGAAGGCACAATTGGTTTCTATAATTACGTTCGAAAAATGGCATGAGTTTGTTTGATCATTTTTCTAACCATCCAATCATCATATTTTTGCGCAGTTTTGTTCTTAACTTCCTACCACTCACCCTCTTCCTCTGGATTCATAGCAGTTATACATGCTACTAGAGCTGAAGAACCTTTCAGTTTGACTTGTCCCAAGTAGACCATTTTCTACAGGAGGTCCTTGAAGACAAAACACTCCTGAATGGGATGCCCCAACATTTGATTAAATGGGCAATAATTGGGACGGTCTTCATCTCCTTCCTTATTCGGCCTCTTGGGCCTTGGAAATTGAACCAAATTATTATCCAGAGTCGAAATGAAGTAACCAGGAACTTGTTCATTTCAGAAAGACTATGTTTTTCTCTTCAAATCCTCAAATTGTTTCGGTCTTTGATCTGTTTGATCATCTTGATGAAATAGTCTCTGTTGTTGGCGCTCAGGAGGTGGAACCCGTCGAGAAGATGAAGGTTTTGAAGTAGAAGCAGGTATAGGTTCTTGTTTAAGCATAAATATATCAATCTATGCTTTAACCATTCTCATTCCTGGAGATGATGGAATTACACGAGCTTTATCCTTAGTCTTCATAAGATAATCTTCAATCTATTGAGCGATTGAAGTAAGGTCTCGAAACCCTCTTGTGTATTTCACAGGGATCAGCGGTGTGCGCAAATCATCATGTAAATTTTCCACACATATTGGCAACAATTCTTCTTGAGGGAGTGGTAAGATCATGGAATAAGTTAATCCCTTCCAGCGAGCAATGAATTTAGAGAACCTTTCATTCTCCCTTTGATTATAGTTTGTAAGATCAAAAAATATTGTCTTTGGAAACGTTGAACTGAATTGGAGAAGGAATCTTTGGTTGAGATCCTCTCATCCGGAAATTGACCGGGATTGCAAGCTTGTTTACATGACAAAAGAAGGTCCTTGTAATGACTGTACAAAACACCTAAGCTTAACTGCTTCCTGTTGCTGAGGGGTTCCCATCATAGGATCACGTTGAGAAACAAAATGTGTTAAGTATTTCTCTAGGTCTCCCGAACCACTAATGATTGGGAATGTGGTACTTGCAAAATTTGAGGGGGGGGGGGGGGAATTGCATCGACCCATTCAGGATAAGTTCTATTTTCTGGTTGAATTTGAGATCGTTTTCCATCCATATCTTCCAACCAAGCTATGAATGACTTAATAGTAGTTATTAACTTTTTAGAAACACCCGGTTGAGCTTGAACCTGAGCAGGTGCATTGACTAGAGGTGGTATAGATGTGGCAACTGGTACTAAAACTAATGGTAGCACTGCCAATTGTCGTTGCACTTGACCCGCAGGATTTGACCTGTGAGTGTGTACTGATAGAGGAGGATATTCTTGATCCATCTCAGTAGCTACAACAAATTCTCTTGGCTGACTGACTCCAGCACGCTTAGGAGGAAGACTACTTTGAAGTAGTTCTGCATTCAACCTCCTCAACTCCTTCATTTCTTCCTCTTGTTGTGTGAATATTTACTCTAGTGATAGAATTTGGCCTTCTCCAGAGGAAGGGTATGTAACCTGATTCTTTCTTTTCCCCTTGTTGGATCTCTTTCGGAGAGGGAGAAGTGGTTTACCTGAAGGATTACCTAGATTTTGGGCAATCCTTTAATTTCATGTATGCACACCTTCTTCATTTGTGTCTGTGCGTACAACTTCTTGATCATGAATCTCTTCTTCTGATCCCTCTGAGTGAACCTCATCTGGTGGATCAGAAACAATGGCATTGATGACAATGATTGATGCAAAACACATTGCATCTCTTCTATCGGCATTTTTGTGATATTTCCTTCTTCCATGTCCCTGATGAGACATTACCTTTTCTTGATTTGATACCTCATTAACTTCTTAATGAAACACAATTTGGAGGTAATCTCTTGATAATTTGGCTCTTCGTTCCTCTTGAGGATTCTTCACCAATCAAGAGAAGATTGACTTTCTCTGAGGGAGGGATTGAGGATTTGAAAAAGTCCCCAGTCTGGTGGACTGAGGCTGTTCCTGCTATCTTTTCTCAACTCCATCTATCCTCACTATTGGGAAATGGGCCTATACCCAGGGTTTTTCAAAAAAACCGTGGGTATAGGGTACCCCTATAGCCACAGTTTTAGAAAAACGTGGGTATATGGATAATATGGGCACCTATACCCACGGTTTTGAAAAATCGTGGGTATAGAGTTTTTTTTAAAGATCAATACCCACAGTTTTGTAAAACCGTGGGTATAAGGTTTTTTTGGAAGACCTATACCCACGGTTTTTCAAAACCATGGGTATTGGTGTTTTTTTTGAAGACCTATACCCACGGTTTGGCCAAACCGTGGGTATAGCTTTTCCGCATTATGGCGGGAAAAAAAATATATGCGGGACAACGAAAATGATTGGCAGTAAACGGTTCCCGATTAATATAATGACAAAAATACACAAATTAATAAAAATAATATCTATAGGTTAGTCGGTAAGGGTTGTGTTTGTGTTCCACTCAGTGCACTGTTCGAATCTCATCTATTTTTTTTTCTAATAAATGAGTTAAAATTAACATAATTATATAAGTATATGGATTTATTCACAATATTTCCGCAGCTCACTTGGTCTGCCATTGTAATTTTCTCCAATAGGTCGCAGGATCAAATCTCGTCATTTTCTTTTTTAGATAAGAGGAAATATTAATATATTAATATATATATATAAATTACGTTGACGTGCTTAGCCTGGTTGGTCAGTGGAAGCAGGATTGGTTAGCGGGATCCAGTGTTCAAATCCCGAGGAAACTTTTTTTACAGATTATAGGATTTATATTAATATATTAAAATTAAAGTATCTATATATATCAATAGCTGGATTATCTTGGTTGTTCAGTTGTGTGTTTCCAGTATGCGGGAGGCGCGGGTTCAAATCATGCCAGTGTCGATTTTCAACATTTTTTAGCTATAGTTTGAAAACCATAAAAACATCAATCTGCCATGCTATTTAGTTACATTTCTCACAATTTAGTAAACCATGGGAATAGGTGAGGGCCCCTATTGCGGCGCCATTGCAGCCCACGGTTCCCAAAACCGTGGGTATAGGCCGTTTTTTCAGTAGTGCCTATTTGTTGATTCTAAGGATTGGGTTAAAAGAGTCCCGAGTCTGGAAAGATGGGGTGTCTCTTGAAATACTATATCTGAGACTTTCTTGAAATCTATCCTGATCTTGTGGACCTTAGTCCGGAAATTAGCTGGAGGCATCAACCTGTATCCACTTTTATCACCCTGCTAAAAAGACTGTTGGATGATTTCTGACACTTCTTTCACTTGGTGATGTGCTTGCTCCAAACGAGAGGCCTGTTCAATATTCAAATTTGCTTGATGGAGGAGTAATTCAACAACTTCTTCTCTGTATGTTTGATTTTGAGAGGAACTTGTTGAAGCCTGTTCTTGGGCAAGATTTTGATTACAAACAAAACTCATTGACTGTGGCCGGCCATGGGCAATAACATTGCATGAGACCATTTTCGGTGGGCTTTGCTGATTGGACATCACACTGAAATGTAGCTCTCCATGAACACCCCATCCCCTTATATTAATACCAAATGGGGCATTGGAAATTAACTCGTGCAATCTTTTTAGTGCACCAATGCATGAACGTTGTTGACGCTCCTTTCGTCAGAGAATCCAAAGATTAGAAAAAAGGAATATCTAAGCTCAAAGTGATTCAACCTTTGAGGAAAATATCAAAAATCGACAAAGGGATGAATAAGGGATCAAAAGCACATGTGCCGCACAAGTTATATCACTTTCACGCAAGTCCACTTGCACGACGCCTTATGGTCGCGCAAGTGACTTGTGTGACCTAAGTGATAACCGCCCGGGGTCTCCTCTTGCCTATAAATAGACCCTGTGGGCCCCCAATTAAAAAAGAGTATTTTTTCCAGAAACCCATATTTGAGCTCCTGGCGCCCTAGTCTCTTCTCAAAGCTTCCGGAACGATTATAAGGTAATTTCTTACCTAGAAAAAAAGATATAAAGAGGTCGAGGAAGACCTAAGTGCTGAAACTCATCAACACTTGCGCGCCTGAGTGGCCAGCCCTTAAGGGAAAAGGGCCACACTTGCGCGCCGCCTTACTCCTTCATTAGATCTTGCGCGCCCTTCTTCTAAAAAAACCTCAAGATGATTCTAAAGGATTTAATGAAGAGTCGCTCAAGTATTACCCTTCTGGTTAACTGTCGCACAAGTACACCATGCGTCGCACAGGCATACCTGCACGACCAGGACCTGCGCGACCAGGTCTTGCGCGCCCACGCAGTACCTGCGCACCTGCCAGGACTTTCACCCCTGCCTTTTTGGGTGCCTTTCTTGCCCATTTCACCCCTCTTAAGCCATTATACCTTTCCTATTCAAGATTCAGTCTTCAAGACACTCTTCAAATCCATTTATGGCATGATTTTTGATTTGAATTCCTTATCTGAATGGAATTATGTGGAATATCTCTCAGAACCTAGTTATTTAAATATATTTATGTCACTAAAGATTTATAGTTCATTAATTCAACCTAATCCTTTAATATGAGAGAATCTTTAACCTGTGTCTCCTTTTCAGGAATAATCCCCAGTCATACGTCTTCAAATCTGGGCATCCTCTTTAGGAGTAAGCCCCAAGTCCCTTAATTTTTTGGGCATCATCTTATGAGTAAGCCCCAGATCCCCTAACCTGAGATTCCTTTTCAGGAGTAAGCCCCAGTTCCCTAATTTGTGCATTCTGCTCAGGAGTAATCCCCAAACCTTAATCCTTAACCCGGGCCTCCTTTTCAGGAGTAAGTCCCAGTCATAATCTCTCTTAACCAGTGCTAATTTACCTTTGATCTGGGATTCCTCTTTAGGAGTAAAACCCAATCATAAGTCTTCTCCTAATTTGGGCCTCCTTTTCAAGAGTAAGCCCAAGTTAGAGTATTCAAAATCTCCATGAAGCACATATACCTTTATGGATCCTGTTCCTGGATTTCTTCCCTAAAGTAAATCCTAACCTTCATTTATCTGGGTAGTCATACATACATAAGCCCCACATTATTTCTTATGATTGCATCTTTCATGGCACAATTGTCTAATTTTTACCAATACCTCTTGTTTCTCACACCTAGCATGACTCACGTGAGCTTAGAGTGTAAAAGTAAATTGTGGCATCCTTATTTGAGCCATCAATCATAAAAATCAAACTCCCTTACTCAAACTATGTGGGTTCTGATTCTTTTTCTAAACAAAGGATACGTAGGTAGCCCGTCTATAGGTTCGATCCCAACTCTAAAATAATCCATCTCCTTCTGAATGACAATAAACTTCAAGTTCCCCACTGAGTGGATTTAAAACCAGAATGGTCATAATAATGACAAAGAGACTTCTGTATAAATGTGTCTAAGGGTAACATTGACCAAGAAGCTCTCACAAATACAGATGATTCTCTATTGATGAAGAACCTAGAATACATACAAAAGATTCTTTAAATTTCTTACATATTTAATCATTGATTGTCAGATCTGAAGGAAAGCTCATTTTATACTTGGTAATGTAATAAGGATTCACGAACATAACTTAAATCTACAAAGAGAGTCCCGGAGTAGACAATAATTCCCCTAAAAAAGGTGTGATGAGTCCGACCTCCCATCCTCTCGACCAATACAAATTCCTAAGCCTCATCAGTCCACAAACTAATGAGCACCTACCTTTGGAAAGTAGGTCCGAATGGATGTGGACTCATTGGATGTTTCCGGTTCTACGAAGAAACCCGTTAGAAACCGATCAGATCATTTGAACCTCCCATCAAGGCATTCATCCCCGGATTCTGAGAGAAACAGTCATATTGCAAGGACGAACTGGTTCCGAACAGTTTAGTGTCATGTTGCAGGGACATATACAGAGTTTAACGTCATGTAAGATGTATGAAGGGACTTTCTTTATAGTTTAGCATCATGTAGTTAGGACGATGACTTTTTCACAGTTTAACGTCGTGTGGAACGAAAGTACAAATAGTTTAAGGTCATACTATATGGACCGTTGTCGTGTAGTTTAACGTCATATAGCAAGGACGAACTGGTGCTGCACAGTTTAGTGTCATGTTGCAGGGACATATACACAGTTTAACATCATGTAGGACATATGAAGGGACTTTCTGTACAGTTTAGCGTCATGTAGTTAGGACGATGACTTTTTTACAGTTTAACGTCGTGTGGGACGAAAGTAAAAATAGTTTAAAGTCATACTGTATGGACCGTTGTCGTGTAGTTTAACGTCATTTAGCAAGGATGAAATGGTGCCGCACAGTTTAGTGTCATGTTTTAGTTTAATCATGTTTCATCTCAAAGACTACATGCATACATGGCAACACCCAAACCTTTTATCTTGGGTTAAACCATCATTGTACTAAAGTCCCCTTTCACCCTTCATATGTATGAACCCAATTTGTACAAAGGGTATTTCTAGAACTATGTAGTCTTGATTCCCATCCTTATGGGATACGTAGGAACGTTCGAGTGTCCCCCGAATCCAGCCCCAAGTCTTTGGGCCTAACCCCAAATTCCACTTTTAGTCCCTTGGCTGAAAAGTCCCCATGAAAACACACACTGTGTATTTCTTACAATGGTCCAAGCTCTATGAACCTAAACTAAGATCTCTAATCCTTTTGTCCCACATGACGTTAAACTGTAGTTTAAGAACTACCTATGTCTTGATTCTCATCCTTAGGGAAACAAAAATGGTGAACCCGATGTGAATCCTTAACCAAATTAAAAACGATGTTTTACCTATTTGTTAGGCCCCTATTTAAACTCAATGAGAGGGCCAACAAGACAGTCAATAACACATGTGCTCATCCAAAATATGTAGTAGCTAAATTTATCTTGATTACGTCTATTATATCAAACAGGCACTCTTTTCCAAGATCTTCTGCATTTCCATAATGGCTGCTCTCAAATTCACACCTGTGAATACTACTGCTGCAAATGCCACTACTACTACTCCTGCTGGATCGTCGTCCGCTCTTAGGAAGATATCACCTAGTCAGTGTCTTCAACACTGGGTATCAAACGCACTGGTTAAGGAGTACTGTCAACATGGTACCATCCCAACTCTGGAGGCTGCCCGAAAAGCCCTCCAAGTAAACAACTCACATCGGTCGTCCGGACAACAACGACCAGTGATCAAGAAGCAGGCGGTGCTGACTACCGTCTCCAACCGTTTCGGGTCGTTATCCACAGAACGCAATCACCATTAACTCCCTTATTCTGGGGAGGTGAATGAGCAGGTCCATCAGGACCTTAATTTAAACAGATAGGAGTCCTTCCTGAGGGCTCCCACCAACAATCGCCACCAGACTCGTGCGGCAGTGCACCCTCAACATGATGAGGGTACCGACTCCAGGTGTTCGGCTCAGGTTCCTCAAACCCGAGCAATCAAGACGAACCACCAGAGGTGGAATCTGGTCAACAGTGAGTAGGTTCTCATCTCTGCCATCTCCAGAGAATTCCACCAACCTAACTTGGTGGCAAGCAAAGAGCAGGCACATACACCTACATGTTTTAATTCCGCTATCCAGCAGACTCGTCTGGCAACATCACGCCAATCCCGCCAGACAATTCCGGCGGAGTACTATAGGCAGGAACATACACCTATTTATACACCATCAGCTAGTCAGTAGGCTCGTCTGACTACATATGTTGGATCTCGTCAACCACGTTTGGCGAAGTGTAATCAGCAGACACATACACCTACAAGTATTAATCAAGCCTACCAACAGTCTCGCTTGGTAGCATTCAGAGAAGTTAGTCGGAAAGCCCCGACAACAAATAGGAGGCATACTCAACTCTCTTCCCCCACACTTGAGTACTGTCAGGATTCCCTGATAGGAAAAAGAGGACAAGAGCAGGCACATACACTTGCTCCATGCCCGGAATGGACGTATATTCCCGTTCCGGCAGCTGAAGTCACCAAGCATATTCTATCAATGGTGAAAGAGCAGAAGCAATTCCTTGCTCATATTCTGGATGCCTGCCAGGATATTATAACAACCTCAGCGGCATCTCAGGGAAAGACACATAAATCTATCCCTACTAGTGGAGTGATACATCAACAATTCACTCTGGAACAGACACACACATCTGTTCCAGTCCAAGAGGGTTATGGGGCATACTCCCCCATATCATATGGACGACCAAGTCAGGCACATACACCTGATTTGAGAGGACATCGTTAGCCTAACCTGGCAATATTTCCTGATCAGGCACATACACCTTCTCGGAGTAGCCACTTTCGTCAACAAGTGGTTTCCAAGGCGAGTAAGAAGGCGTCTAAGAAAAAGACCCACCCAGTATATTCAGGAGATTAAGTACCAATCTATAACAAGGCCTTGCTCGATGCTGGAGTTCTTGAAGCCCTCAGACAATTATCTGTTGGAATTCAAGATTCTACTCCCTCAGTTCCCAAGAGTAGGAACATTAATTCTGAAGGTCTTCAACAGACACTTCCTCATGAAGGCTTGCTTTATGAAAATTCGGTCGATCTCGAAGTTTCATCTTCAGATGAGAGCCATAGGAACCCTCTGTGTGGTCAGAATACCAAGTAGCAAGAGATCTCATCTTTTGTTGTATCCCATTATGGTGTTCCTCCCCATGATGATGAATTTCTCTGTGAATGTCTGCTCCGCAGTAGTGATGTACATTGCCCGAAAAATGCTCCAGTGGACAATTTAGTGCCGAGAAAGACCTCTTATCTTGAGGCACTTGAAAATGTGAAACCAGTCATGTCTAAAGCTTCATCGCTAGCAGGTGAAATACTTTCTCAATCAGAAGATAGCCCAGGGTGTAGGTCATTCTCCGAACCACCCCTAAGTCATGCATCTTCTAGTTTGATCAATGATTTCTCTACTAATCTGGTTGAATCCAATGAAGCAACAAGGAAACACCAACTCTGGTCATATCAGGTAGAAGAATCCTCATCAAATGATAAAGAGGAAATGCTGAACATCAGAAAACAATGGGCGAAAGGTGAGGTGCCAGTTATGTTTTGGCCTCTGGCTGACTCTCAGTATAATATTCCAGAAATGTTGACGGAAGTTGAAATTCATGATATTCATCTCAACATATGGAAAAATATTTGTCAGTTGAAAAAGAAAGTATTATCTTATGATGAATATGAAAATCATCTTAAGATAGTAGAGGGGTTACAATGTCAGATTGATTTGGTGTCTCTATAAGTCTCTCGATATCCGAAGGCTGAAAAGCAGCAGAGAGCCCTTCAACATTAATGCTTTGGCACACTAAGAAGATTGCGTCAGTTAATTTCCAATGCCCCATATGGTATTCATATCAGAGGATGGTGTGTTCATGGAGCACTGTATTTCATGGTGCTCTCCAGTCAGCAAGGCCTGCCGAAAATGGTCTCATGCAATGTTATTTCCCATGGCCGGCCACAATCAATGGGATTTGTTTATAATCAAAAGCTTGCCCAAGAACAGTCTTCAACTAGTTACTCTCAAAATCAAGAATACAGAGAACAATTTGTTGAATTACTCTTGCATCAAGAAAACAAGAATATTGAATAGGTCTCTCGTTTGGAGCAAGCATGTCACCAAATGACAGAAGTGTCGGAAATCATCCAACGGTCTTTTGAACCGGGTGATAAAAGCGGATACAGATTAATGCATCCAGCTAATTTATGGACTAAGGTTCATAAGATCAGGAGGACTTTCAAGAAAGTCTCAGACATAGCATGTCAAGACCCCCCCCCCCCAGCTCGCCAGACTGGGGACTCTTTTAAACCAACCCTCGAAATCAACAAATAGGTTCCAATGAGTTGAGTGAGAACAGCAGAAATAGCCCTAGTCCACTAGACTGGGGACTTTTTCAAATCATCAATCCCCTCCTCAGAGAAAGTCGGTCTTTTCTCGATTGGGAAAGAAACCTCAAGAGGAACGAAGAGCCAAATTATCAGGAGATTCCCTCCAAATTACGATTCATCAAGAAGTTCCTGAGGGATTGAATCAACCAAAGGTAATGTCTCATCAAAGACATGGAAGAAGACCATATCACAGAAATGCTGATAGAAGGGATGCAATGAGTTATGCCTAGATTAATGTCATCAATTCCATTGTTGCTGATCCACAAGATGAGGCTCACTCTTGGGACTCAGATGAAGAGGTTCCTGCTCAAGAAGATGCACGCACCAACACAAATGAAGAAGGTGTGCGTACACGAAGTCAAAGGATTACTCAGAACTTAAGTAATCCTTTGAGTAACCCACTTCCCACTCTCTGAAAAGGATCTAACAAAGGGAAGGGAAAGAACCAGGTTACATGTCCTTCCTCTGGAGAAGGTAAATCGCTCTCACTAGAGCAGAGGTTTGCACAACAGGAGGAAGAAATTAAGGAATTAAGAAGGTTGAATGCAGAACTACTTTAGAGTAGTCTTCTTCTTAAGCATGCTGGAGTCAGTCAGCCAAAGAAATTTGTTTCAGCCACTGAGATGGATCAAGAATATCCTCCTCTATCAGTACACCCTCACAGGTCTAATCCTACGGGTCAAGTGCAACAACAGTTGGCAGTGATACCATCAGTTGCAGTTCCAATCGCCACATCTGTACTAGCTCCAGTCATTGCACCTACTCAAATCCAAGTTTAACCGGATGTTTCTCAAAAGTTAATAACTACTATTGAGTCATTAATAGCTTGGTTAGAAACTATGGAAGGGAAGCGTGCGCAAGTTCAACCAGAAAAGAAAGTTTACCCTGAATGGTTAGAATCAATTTCTCCTCCATCTAGTTTTGAGAACCCTGTATTCCCTATTTTCAATGGATCAGGTGATCCAGAACAACATTTGATGCATTGCGTGTCTTGTTGAGATCCTATGATGGGAACTCCGGAGCAGCAAGAAGCAGTGAAACTCAGATTCTTTGTTCGAACCTTGCAAGGACCTGCTTTTGTTTGGAATACAATCTTGCAATTCCGATCAATTACCGGATGGGAGGATCTTCGCCAGAAATTCATCCTTCAGTTTAGCTCAACTTTGCCAAAGACAACAGTTTTTGATCTTACAAACTGTAAGCAAAGGGAAAATGAAAGGGTCTCTGATTTCATTGCTCGATGGAAGGGATTAACATATTCCTTGAGTTTAGCACTCCCTTAAGAAGAATTGTTGCCAATCTGTGTGGAAAATCTGCGTGACGAATTACACACGCCATTAATCTCTGTGAAATACATAGGAGGGTTTTGAGACCATACTTCAATCGCTCAGCAGATTGAAGATTCCCTTATACAGGCAAAGGCTAAATCTCGTGTAATTCCATCAGCTCCAGGAAGGAGAATGGGTAAAGAAAAAACTGGTAAAGTTATTCTTAAACAAGCACCTGTACCTATTTCGACCTCAAAACCTTCATCTTCTCGAAGGGCTCCACCTTCTGAGCACCAACAACAAAGGACTTTTCATCTAGACGATCAAAAAGATCAAAGATGAAAAAAATTTGACGATTTGAGGAGCAAAACATACTCTTTCCAAAATGAAAAAGTTCCTGGTTATTTCATTTCAGCTCTGGAAAACAATTTGGTTTAATTGCCAATACCCAAGAGGCCAAACAAGAAAGGAGATGAAGATCTTCCTAATTATTGCCCTTTTCATCAAATGTTGGGGCATCCCATCCATGAGTGTTTTGTCTTCAAATACCTCCTGCAAAAGATGGTCGACTCGGGACAAGTCACATTGAAAGGCTCCTCAGCCCAGATAGCATGTGTCACTACTACAGTTCCAGAGGTGGAAGATGAATGGCAAGAATTCAAAAGAAAAAATGCACAAAAGTATAATGATTGGATGGTCAGAAAGACAATCAATCTAACTCATGCTATTCTGTGAACACAATTAAGGAAACCAATTGTGTCTTCTGCCATGAATGTTGCGGAAAAACCCTCTTCGTCAGAGGGAAAGTCCTCAAAGAAACGGCATTATTCAAAGAAAGAAAAAGAATCAGAAGAAGATGAGTATGTGTCAAATCCTAAGTTGTCTTTGACTTTGGCGGACTTCATGCCATCTACTTCAAAGCCACGTGCACCGCCCCACCAAACGGCATAGCCTAAACAGGCTAATCAGGCAGAGTCTTCATCAGATGAAGAGTTAATATTTGGTTCTGTTAATATGATTCAATTAACAGATCCATATGCCAGTCACAATTTTGATTTTAATGATCCTGAACTCCCTTTATCAAATAGAGGAATCATAGGAAGTTCCAGGGGCTCAAGATACAGGGGAAGATGTGGATATTTTAGAAGCCACTATTCCAATTCTACCCCTGCTAGAACTGTGTAAGTAGCAGAAACTCATGGTAGAGCCCTTCAGCGAGCTCAGCAAGAACAAGAAAGTTCTTCTACCAATAGAAAATTTGGTCCTGGCATAGTTATTTTGGAAGACCGGTTGAAGGTTCCATCTTCTTCCTCTTATCAAGTAAATGGATCTAATCGGTCTAATCTTCCAAAACAAAGAATATTGCCAACTCCTATACAAGATGCATCAACTTCAAAAGCATATGCTTCCAAGGTACCTGCTAAACCACGTATTCCTATTAGTAAATGTAGTCCTCTGGATCAAAAGTATGATATATTGAAACACTTGGCCCAAGTACCATCCATGTTATCAATTTTGGATGCTTTGAATCTGTCAAAAGATCTTCGGGAAGCACTCATCAAGGCTTTGTCAAGTCCTCAGGAGTTTGAAACTGAAATTGCTGCAGCTGAAGTCTATCACATAAAGAATAATCCTGTAGATTGCCATGAAATAATATCCTTTACTGATGAAGATGGAGATGATGTTGTGCATGGACATATTAGACCATTGTACTTATCTGGAAAAGTCAATGGCGTGGATGTTCGAAGAGTTTTCATTGACAATGGTTCAGGAGTCAACCTCATGCCCATTCGTACACTTCGTCGATTAGGCCTCATGGAATCTGATTTATCTCCCTCCACCATGATGCTACAAGGATATGATAAAAATGAACAAGAACCACTGGGTGAAGTTACACTCAGAACTCAATTTGGATATCTTGTATCCAATTCACATTTCATGGTTGTTGATCAAGACTCAGCCTTCAACATTTTTCTTGGAAGACCCTGGTTACATCAACATGCGGTTATCCCTTCTTCATACCATCAATGTCTCAAATATTGTTTTGATGGTCAAGTTGAAACGTTGTATGGTAATAAGGCCCCGTTCAAGACATGTGAGTCTCCATACATTGAGGCAGAATTCTATCACATGAAGCAAAGGGAGAAATCCATAACAAAGGAGATTACCAAAGTTAATGCTCCATATGGTTTGAAAAAAAATTACAGTAAATCCATTTACACATGTGAGTACAGATTATGTGTTGCCTATCAGTCAAATTGACAAGATAGACTCAAATCAAAATACTCTTATGAAAATATCCATAATGTCAATTACGACAATCGAGCTAGACAACATGGGAGAAATTAGTAATCTACCAAGCAGTGATGAAAGCACAAATGGTGACGTCTTCATTTCATCTGCTGAAATCCAACAAGTCTATGCTTCGCCAATTAGGCCAGAAGAAGTTATAGAAACATCAAAGGTGAACAATGATGTCGATTCTCAATCCATCATTTCCTCTTTATTACCCAAAGAAGACCCTTCATCATCAATCAGGTCGGAAATGGAAGCTTCTTCTTCAAGATATGCAAATTTTGACATCTCTTCTGATCATGAAAATTATTCTTTGTCATCTACTATGCAAGTAGACATGGAATAAATAACACATGATGAAGAAGAAGAAGAAGATCTCAGAGATGCTTCTCCAGCATTTGAAGAGGGTATCTCTACCACTGTGGATTAACTCAGAGAAATAAATCTGGGTACAAAAGAAGATCCACGCCCCACATTAATCAGTGCGGCCATGACCCTTGAAGAGAAAGAGATGTATATTTCTTTTCTAAAGCGAAATAGAGATATTTTTTCTTGGAACTATACAGAAATTCCCAGGCTTGATCCTGATGTTTCTACTCATCATTTGGGTTTACCAGAAGAAAATCGAGGATTTAATCAAGCCGCGATAAGAACACACCCAACTTATGCTTATAAAATTGAAGTTAAAGTGGATAAGCTTATCAAAGATAACTTCTTCAAGGAAGTTCAGTATCCCAAGTGGTTGGCTAATATTGTCCCTGTAAATAAGAAGAACTGACAAATTAGATTTTGCATTGATTTCAGAGATCTTAATCGGCATTGTCCTAAGGATGATTTCCCAATTCTGATTACAAAACTTCTAATTGATGCAACAGCTGGCTATGAATCACTTTCCTTCATGGATGGATATTCTGGATATAATCAGATCCGAATGGCCCCAGAAGATGAGGAATTCACAGCCTTCAGAGCCCCTCAGGGTGTGTTTTGTTACTGGGTAATGCCCTTTGGCTTAAAGAATGCAGGTGCAACATATCAGCGCGCCATGCATCATATCTTCAAACCCTTCTTAGGTAAATTTGTTGAATGTTATGTAGAAGATTTGGTAGTTAAATCCAAACAATGTTCTAATCACTTGGATGATTTGGAAGTCATATTCTGCAAGCTTCGACAACATAATTTGAAGATGAACCCCTTAAAATGTGATTTTGGGGTAACCTCAGGAAAATTTCTCGACTTTGTTGTATGCCATCATGGTATTGAAGTCGATCCTGAGAAGACCAAGTCAATCCTTGGTATGTCACCTCCTCAAAATTTGAAAGAATTAAGAGGACTACAAGGACACTTAGCCTATATTCGGCGTTTCATCGCCAATTTGGTAGGCAAAAGTTTACCCTTTACCAAATTGATGAAGAAGGGAGTCACTTACTAGTGGACTGAATAATGTCAAGAGGTATTCAATATTCTCAAAAAATACCTCTTGAGTCCACCGGTACTCATGCCACCTGTTTAAGGAAGACCACTTATCCTCTACGTGATAGCTCTAGAGTGATCATTGGGTGCCTTTCTTGCTCAAAAGAATGATGCTGGGAATGAAAACAACCTCTACTATCTCAGTCGAACTATGCTTGAAGCAGAAACCCGGTATTCAAGTATTGAGAAGTGCTGCCTGGCATTAATCTTTGCAGTTCAGAAATTGAGACATTACCTACAAAATCACGAGGTCCAATTGGTATCTTGTAATAACCCGCTCAAATTCATCCTTAGTCGTCCAATGCTTACAGGACATCTAGTATGGTGGGCAGTTATTTTGCAGCAATTCGACATTCAGTATGTGTCTCAAAAGGCGATAAAGGGCCAAGCACTGGCTGATTTCCTGGCTGAACACCCTTCAGTGGAAGACACGTCTTCAGATATTGAACTCCCTGATGAGGAAGTCTTCTCTATTCAAGAAAGTCCTCAAGCATGGGAAATGTATTTTGATGGTGCTTCCAAAAGTCCAACAGGGAAGAAAATGGAAAATCCTAAATTCAACAAAGTTGACTTAGGAATTGTACCCATTTCTCTAGAAAAGGCAGTGTTACCTCATTTCTTCTTATTGTGGGAAGGTGGTACCAATAATGAAGCCGAATACCAAGCTATTATCATAGGCTTGGAATTAGCGCTTCAAGAACAAGTGAATCACTTAAAGGCGAAGGGTGATTCAGGCCTGGTAATCAAACAAGTCAATGGGGATTATGCCATCAGAAAAGAAGAACTACTCCATTTGTATGATTACGTCAGAGAGTTAATGGCGGAATTCCCTTTGGAACCGACATTTTCTTATGTCCCAAGATCACAAAATGCTCAAGCTGTTGCATTGGCTAATATAGCCACGGATCTGGCAGATCCAAATCAGGACGAGACAACCATCAGTATTTCCCACCGTCATGCAATTTCACCTTATGTTCGAATCAGAACAGAGGAAATTAATGAAATTATTCCCATTCCTGAACCATATGGTCATACTAAAGGATGTAGGTCACCTATCAGGGAATACATTCAAAATGGTACACTTCCACCTGATAGAGATGAGAAAGAACAAATCCGGTGATGTGTGGTCAATTTTACTCTTTATGATAGCCCAGATCACCTAGAGAAAATTCTCTATAAGCATAGTTTCGATGGAGTTCTCTTCAGATGCATTGATGGTGAAGAGACAATGGATGTCATGAAAGAAGTGCACGTAGGAGTCTGTGGTGCCCACCAGTCTGGACATAGACTGTCTGATCAGGTTCGAAGGCTTGGATACTTTTGGCCTTCAATGATACGAGATTGTGTCGATTTCACAAAGAAGTGTAATTCATGCCAAGTACATGCCAACTTCATTCATCAGCCTCCAGTGTTGCTTCATACAGCTAAATACTCATGGCCATTTTCGACATGGGGAATGGATGTGGTGGGACCTTACCCTTCGGCTACGGCTAAGCAGTTTAAGTATATTCTTACTGCTACTGACTTCTTTTCCAAATGGGCAGAGGAAATACCTCTCAAGGAAGCCAGTTCTAAATGCATTGTTAGCTTCATCAAGTCTAACATCATTACCAGATTTGGTGTCCCTCATACCATATTGACGGACAATGGCACCAATTTCTATTCATCCGAGGTGAAGAAATTGTATCAAGAATATAACATTAAATCCAACCATTCATCTCGGTATCATGAAACGGCAAACAGCCAGATAGAAGCCTTTAACAAGACTCTTTAAAATATACTACAAAAGATGGCGGATAAAGATAAGAGGTCATGGCCTGATAAACTCTTTCATGCTTTATGGGCTTATCGGACTACCACCCGCACTGCGACTCGGTCAACTCCATATTCATTGGTATATGGAACGGAAGCCGTATTTCCCATTGAAGTTCAACTACCCTCGCTCAGAGTTGCCATTTGTGATCAATCATCTACAGATGAACAATCTCAAAAGCGATTGGAAGAATTGGAATGGTTAGATGAGAAAAATTGTGCAATTTGAACCACTTGGAAGTCTATCAGAATCGAATAGCATGAGATTTTAACAAAAAAGTTCTTCGTTTATTCACTCAGGGAGAATTGGTATTAGTTCTCAGAACTCCAATGATACCAAGAAGGAAACCTCCCAAGCTTGAGTCAAAATGGGAAGGACCTTATTCAAAACACAGGGTCTACTCCAATAGAGCTTATTCATTAATCTCAATGGATGGAGAACTCATCACTACTCCAACCAATGCTAGATTTTTGAAGAAGTATTTTGTATAAACTGAAAAGTCTGTAATATGTCCCTACAACATGACACTAAAATGTGCGGCACCAGTTGGTCCTTGATATATGACGTTAAACTACACGACAATGGTCCATAAAGTATGACCTTAAACTATTTGTACTTTCGTCCCACACGACGTTGAACTGTGAAAAAGTCATTGTCTTAACTACATGATGCTAAACTATATAGAAAGTCCCTTCATACGTCCTACATGACGTCAAACTGTGTATATGTCCCTGCAACATGACACTAAACTATGCGGCACCAGTTTGTCCTTGCTATATGACGTTAAACTACACGGCAACGATCCATACAGTATGACCATAAAATATTTGTACTTTCGTCCCACATGATGTTAAACTGTGAAAAAGCCATCATCCTAACTACATGATGCTAAACTATACAGAAACCCCCTTCATACGTCCTACATGATGTTAAACTATGTATATGTCCCTGCAACATGACACTAAATTGTGCGACACCAGTTCATCCTTGCTACATGACGTTAAACTACATGGCAATGGTCCATACAGTATGACCTTAAACTATTTGTAATTTCATCCCACATGACATTAAACAGTGAAAATGCCATCGTCCTAACTACATGATGTTAAACTGTACAGAAAGCCCCTTCATACGTCCTACATGACGTTAAACTGTGTATATATCCCTGCAACATGACACTAAACTGTGCGGCACCAGTTCGTCCTTGATATATGACATTAAAATACATGTCAATAGTCCATACATATGACCTTAAAATATTTGTACTTTCGTCCCACATGACGTTAAACTGTGGGGAAAAAAAGTTCCCTAAATGGTCCAGTATGACCTTAAACTGCAACTAGGTCCTGTATGACCTTAAACTGCATCATCAACTGTCCATGCATATGACCCTAAACTTTTTGCATGTCCCTTACGTCCAGCAAGACATTAAATTGTGACTTCCTAACTACATGATTATAAACTGTATAAAAGTCCCTTATGTCCGGAAAGACATTAAACTACATAATCATCAAAGGTCCTGTATGACCTTAAACTACACCACCGTCCAGCATGACATTAAACTGCACCGTCCACGGTCTATGCATATGAACTTAAACTATTCACACTTTCATCCTACATGACGCTAAACTGTGTCGTCACTTTTTCGTCCAACATGACGTTAAACTGTGGAAAAAATCCCCAATGCGTCCAACAAGATGTTAAAATGGTGCACTCTTTTGTCCTCACTGCCTGACATTAAACTGCACAGCCCCCCCCCCCCTTTCGTCCAAACATGACGTTAAACTCTATTGTCCCCATCGTCCTAACTACATGATGCTAAACTGTACAGAAAGTTCATGATATGTCCTACATGACAATAAACTGTATTTTGTCCCTGCTACATGACACTAAACTGTGCAACACCAATAGTCCTGACTGCAAGACTTTAACCTGCATAGTCCTTTCATACGTCCTACATGACATTAAACTGTGTATCATTAAGGTTGTTGCTACCTCTTGTTTCTTACACCGAGGATGACTCACATGAGCTTAGAGAAAACCTCAACCATGATATTTTCTCGGGGCTGCTAACCATGTGTAAGTCCCAACATCATTTTTTTAGGTCGTTGTCCCCAAGAACAACTTAATCATTAATTCATTCTTTAATTGAACTACACAGACTCTGATCCTTGCCTTCTAGGCTGGGTATGTAGGCAACCTACCAAGGTTCAAGCCCAAAACCAATCTCTTCACATCGGTTCACCTCCATCTCATAAGATGCTGATTCGTTAAACTGCCCCTAGAATCAATATATTTACATTGGTTCACATTCATCCTTGTTATATGACGTTAAAATACACAACACTTTTGTCCAGTACGACAATAAACTATAATATTCTTTGATACCCTCACCTAAGAGGGAACCATTATTTACATTGATTTTTCAATCATGTTTCATCTCAAAGACTACATGCATACATGGAAATGCCCAAACCTTTTATCTTGGGTTAAACCATCATTGTACTAAAGTCCCCTTTCACCCTTCATATGTACAAACCAAATTTGTACAAAGGGTATTTCTAGAACTACATGGGATTGATTCCCATCCTTATGGGATACATAAGAACGTTCGAGTGTCCCTCGAATCCATCCCCAAGTCTTTGGGCCTAACCCCAAATTCCACTTTCAATCCCTTGGCTAAAAAGTCCCTATGAAAACACGCACTGTGTATTTCTTACAATAGTCCAAGCTCTATTACCCTAAACTAAGATCTCTAATCCTTTTGTCCCACATGACGTTAAAATGTAGTTTAAGAACTACGTATGGCTTGATTCTCATCCTTATGGGATACATAGTGAAGTCCAAAATTTCAATTCAGGACCCATCCACAACATGATTATGGTTAGCATTGATCTGTGTATCTCTGTATACATTGAACAATACCCATCTTTATGTGTCATAATCCTAACCTTAAATACTTCCAGATCCTCATAACCCTTTTGATGACTTCTAGTCACAAAAATGTCAAACTTCTGAGATTTCTTTTTCCTGACTATGCAGCACGTGCCTATAGGTAGCCTTGCATAAACAGTCTACATAACAGACTTGTTAGCCAAAAGATACTATTATTTGACTATGAAGCCAATGCCCTTAGGTGGCCCTGCATAATTCAACCCCCTAACAGGTTTTTCGGATAGTGGTAACTTCATTCATGGGAAGAATGCCTCTTTTTTCCTTATTTGTCTTAAATAACTGTATGTAAGGATCCGCAAAAATATCCATCCTTAACATATTTGTCCCATATCCTTTTTCATGATCTGAAAGTATTCAAGTCTATGGTTTATATTCTCCTTCCCTACGTTTGGGTCAGACCTTCGTAGGAGTGATATTTATCCAGTTCTTCGATAATCTTTTATGGAAATATCTTCTCCATATTCAAGTACCTCCTTCCATACAGCAAACTCTATACTTTGGAAGATTTTAATCTCCATAAACTTTCACTCACTTTTAGCACTAGGAAAGTAAATTTCTGAGAATTATTTTGCTTGACTATGCAGCACGTGCCCATAGGTGGCCTTGCATAAACAGTCTACATAACAGACTTGTTAGCCAAAAGATACTATTTTATTTAACTATGCAGCCAATGCCCTTAGGTGGCCCTACATAATTCAACCCCCAAACGAGTTTGTTAAATAATGGTAACATCATTCTTGGGAACTACTTCTTCTAATGCCTTTTATCTCTTTTTCATATCATTCCTCAGTTTCAAATATTCTTGAGTCATAGCTTACATATTTTCCCTCATACTTGAGTATGGTACTATGTTTTCAGATGAGTTGTCAAGGAATTGAGTCAATTCTAATCCATTTCAGTCAAAGCTATTTCGATCTTAAACATTAGCCTTTGTATGTCTGATGTGCATGACTTTAAAGTACCCACAAAAGATAAGGGAACTCTGAATAAAATTCATGTTCCTAGCTCACTAAACATACATTTTTGTATGATTTATGTAACATTGAAAAATTAAAAGGTTCGAAGTTTGTAGGGTTATTTACATTAATCCTAGTTAAAATCAAACTATGATTACTAGGCCCATTGGCTTAGGTAAAATCTAAAGCATGTAGTAAAAGAGAATACAGGTACAAATGAGTGAAGGTGAAAGTGTTTTTCATTGATACATAAGAGTTAGAAGGACATCCACAGACGAAGTCTCTTCTCCTTTTCAAGAATTACAAGAGGATTTCAACATAACACTTCATTTGATTTACGGCATCCCGAGCTTCATCAGCAACCACCTAGAATTCATTCATTCAATTGGATATAATAAGAGATGTAGTGATACCATCTCTTCATGGAGCAATTATAAAAGGATGTTCTTGAGTACGGTTTGAGAAAATTTTCTGCTGATCAAACAGTGACTCTGTTTCTGTCCAAGAGACTTGGAAGATGGATACATGGATTTGAGAATGGAGCATTGGAAGTAAAGAGCCATTTGGAGAGAGTACTCTTTTCAGATATTTCTCTAATACCATGTTTGTCTTCTCTCCACCAATCGGCAGTGGAAAACATTTCAGCCCATGGGTTTGCCATTTTCATATCTGCAAGGAAATGACATGGAGGAAGAATTTGAAAGTTCACACCATTGTTGTTTCCCTTAATGCACAGCATAACCGAAATGAAAGAGTAGCAGTGCAACTGCATTTCAGGTGTATAGTTTTTTGCATCTGGAACATTGACTCCTTGCAGATGACCATGACCATATAGAGGCAGGTAGATGCTCTGTGGGAAATTAAGATGATATTTCTTCAAGTACTTAGCCAAATCTGGGAGAGTGCTGTCACAGATATCATAGTAATCATGGCCAATGATGTTCATCATGTCATCAATCTGCTTGCTAGCCAGTTCATCAGACATTTTAATTCCCTTCGGAGCCATTGAATCTGCACAAAAGTTGAATAAATTAAACTCTTAAATGGGTTTATTTTTCATAAAATTTGTGAAAGAATTCGAAAAAATGGCTAAGGCATTATGGTGCGTAAGTCTAAACATGACGCACAAGTATTTGTGTGCCACACTAGTTTTTGACGCGCAAGTATAAACCGCACAAGTACAAATAACTTTACAGTTGCACGATATCAAGGAAAACACTGGAAAACAGAGCAACATGCGTGGCTAAGGTGACCTACACGGCGAGAGCTCGAAGGTATGAAGTCCAGAAATATGGATTCTTGTAAGGAAGTGAGGCCCTATATTTATAGACGCGGTCGAGACCCTGCGCGCCGTACCCTATGCGATCAAGGGCCATATCCCTGCGCGATGCGCACTTGCGCGCCGCCCTCTGCGCCATCAAGACTTGCGCGCCACCTTTCCTTTTGATGTCTTCGATTTCCTCAGAGTCAAATCCACATTTCTTTCGGATCCAACTCTGAGGGGGGGACTTTTGTTGACTATCCTTTCTTCAGAGAATCTAAAGATCAGAAAAGGGGAATATCTGAGCTCAAAGTGATTCAAACTTTGAAGAAAATATCAAAAATAGACAAAGTCATGAACAAGGGATCAAAAGCACCTGTGTCGTGGAAGTTATATCACTCTCTTGCAAGTACACTTGCTCTAAGCCTTATGGTCGCGCAAGTGACTTGCGCGACCTAAGTTATAACCGCATGGGAACTACCCAGGGTCTTCTCCTGCCTATAAATAGACCCTGTGGGCACCCCATTAAAAAAGATGATTTTTTCCAGAAACCCATATTTGAGCTCCCGGCGCCCTAGTCTCTTATAAAAGCTTCTGAAACACTTCTAAGGTAATTTCTTACCTAGAATGGAAGATCTAAAGAGGGGGAGGAAGGCCTATGTGTTGAAACTCATCAACACTTGTGCTCCCGAGTGGCCATCCATTAAGGGAAAAGGGCCACACTTGCGCACCGCCTTACTCCTTCAATAGATCTTGTGCACCCTTCTTCTCAAAAACCGTCAAAAGGATTCTAAAGGCTTTAATGAAGAGTCGATCAAGTATTACCCTTCTGGTTAACTGTCGCGCAAGTACACCATGTGTTGCGGAGGCATACCTACGCGACCAGGACCTGCGCGACCAGGACTTGCGCGCCCACGCAGTACCTATGTGCCTGCCAGGACTTGCGCGCCCCTGCCTTTTTGGGTTCCTTTCTTGCCCATTTCACCCCTCTTAATCCATTTCACCTTTCCTATTCATGATTCAGTCTTCAAGACACTCTTCAAAGCAATTTATGGCATGATTTATTGATTTGACTTCCTTATCTAAAAGGAATTCTATGGAATATCTCTCAAAACCTAGTGATTTACATATCTTTATGTCACTAAATATTGAGAGTTAATTCATTCAACCTCATCCTTTAAGATGAGAGAATCTTTAACCTGGGTCTCCTTTTCAGGAAAAATCCCCAGTCATATGTCTTCAAATCTGGGCATCCTCTTTAAGAGTAAGCACCAAGTCCCTTAAATTTCTGGGCATCCTCTTAGGAGTAAGCCCCTGTTCCCCTAACCTGGGATTCCTTTTCAGGAGTAAGCCCCAGTTCCCTAATTTGGGCATTCCTCTCAGGAGTAAGCCCCAAACCTTAATCCTTAACCTGGGCCTCCTTTTCAAGAGTAAGTCCCAGTCATAATCTCTCTTAACCAGTCCTAATTTACCTTTGATATGGGATTCCTCTTTAGGAGTAAAACCCAATCATAAGTCTTCTATTAATTTGGGCCTCCTTTTCATGAGTAAGCCCCAAGTTAGAGTATTCAAAATCTCCATGAAGCACATATACCTTTATGGATCATATTCTTGGATTTCTTCCCTAAAGTAAATCCAAACCTTTATTTATCTGGGCAGTCATACATACATAAGACCCACATTATTTCTTATGATTGCATCTTTCATGGCACAATTGTCTAATTTTTACCAATACCTCTTGTTTCTCACACTGAGCATGACTCACGTGAGCTTAGAGTGTAAAAGTAAATTGTGACATCCTTCTTTGAGCCATCAATCATAAACATCATACTCCCTTACTCGAACTACGTGGGTTCTGATTCCTTTTCTAAACAAAGGATATGTAGGTAGCCCGTCTACGGGTTCGATCCCAACTCTAAAATGATCCATGTCCTTCTGAATGAAAATAAACTTCAAGTGCCCCACTGAGTGGCTTTAAAACCAGCATGGTCATCATAATGACCAAGAGACTTCTGTATAAATGTGCCAAAGGGTAACATTGACCAAGAATCTCTAACAAATACAGATGATTCTCTATCGATGAAGAACCTCTAATACATACAAAAGATTCTGTAAATTTCCTACATATTTAATCATTGATTTTCAGATCTGAAGGAAAGCTCATTTTATACTTGGTAATGTAATAAGGATTCACGAACATAACTTAAATCTATAAAGAGAGTTCTGAAGTAGACAATAATTACCATAAAAAAGGTGTGATGAGTCCGACCTCACATCCTCTCGACCAATGAAAATTCCTAAGCCTCATCAGTCCACAAACTAATGAGAACCTACCATTGTAAAGTAGGTTCGAATGGATGTGGAATCATTGGATGTTTCCAGTTCTAAGAAGAAACCCGTTAGAAACCTATCAGAACATTTGAACCTCCCATCAAGTCGGTCATCCCCGTATTCCAAGGGAAACAAACGTTGAAGGGTTCCTTGTTGATTTTCAGCCTTCGGGTATCGAGAAACTAAGAGAGATTCCAAATCAATTTTGCGTTTTAACCCTTCTATTATCTTGACATGATTTTCAGATTCATCATAAGATAATATTTTCTTTTTCAAATGACAAAGAGTTTTCCATATGGTGAGATGAATATCATGAATTCCATCTTCCGTCATCATCTCTGGAATGTCATACTGAGGATCAGCAAAAGGCCAAAACATAACTGGCACTTCACCTTTCTCCAATTGTTTTATCATATTTAGTACTTCCTCTTTATCATTCGATGAATATTCATCTACCTGATTAGACTAGAGATGGTGATTCCTTGTTGATTCATCGGATTCAACAATATTGGTAGAGAAATCACTGATCAAACTAGAAGATGCATGACTTAGGGGTGGTTCGGAGAATGACCTACACCCTGGGCTATCTTCTGGTTAAGAAATTATTTCACCTGCTAATGGAAAAGCATCAGACATGACTGGATTCAAATTTTTGAGGGCCTCAAGATAAGAGGGCTTTATCATCACCACATTGTCTGTTGTTGAATTTTCCAGGCAATGTGCATCACTACTACAGAGAGGACTTTTGCAGCGAAATTCATCATCATGGGGAGAACCACCATGGTAGGTTACAACAAAAGATGAAACATTTTTCTCCTTGGTCTTCTGACCACATAGAGGGTTCTTGTGGATCTCATTTGAAGATGAAACTTTGAGATCGACCGAATTTTCATGAATCAAGACTTTAGGAGGAAGTGTCTGATGTAGACATTCAGAATTAATGTTCCCAATATTTGGAAATGAGAGAGTAGAATCTTGATTTGCAATAGATAGTTGTCTGAGTGCATCAAGAACTCCATCATCAAGTAAGGCCTTTTCACAGATGGACCTTTGATTTGTTGACTGTGTTGGGAAGGTCTTCTTCTTAGATGCCTTCTTACTCAATTTGGCAGGTGTATGTGCCTACTCAGGAGAAATTATCAGGTTAGGCTGATTATCTCCGCTCAAACCAGGTGTATGTGCCTGACTTGGTTGTATGTATGATATGGGGGAGTACGCCCTACAACCCTCTTGGATAGGAACAGATGTGTGTGTCTGTTTTGGAGTGAACTGTTGATGGGTCACTCCACTAGTAGGGATAGATTTATGTGCTTTTCCCTGAGATACTGCTAAAGCTGTTATAATATCCTAGCAGGCATCTAGAATATGAGTAGGGATTTGCTTATGCTCTTTCACCATTGATAGAATATTCTTGGTGACTTCAGCTTCCAGAATGGGGATATACATCCATTCCATGCTTGGAGTAGGTGTATGTGCCTGCTCCTGTCCTCCTTTTCCTGTCAGTGAATCCTAACAGTACTCTAGTGTGGGGGAAGAGAGTTGAGTATGCCTCCTGTTTGTCACCGGAGCTTCCCGACCGACTTCTCCGAATGCTACCAAATGAGACTGTTGGTAGGCTTGATCAATACTAGCAGGTGTATGTGCCTGCTGATTACACTCCGCCAAACATCGTTGACGATCTTCCTTCAATACTGACAGATGAGGCTGCTGGCAGGATTGATGAGTGTAAGCAGGTTTATGTACATGTTTACCAGTTGTCAACACATTGGGTTAGCGGGTTCCATCACTTGTAGTCAGATGAGCCTTCTGACTAGCCGGTTATCTATAAACTGGTGTATGTTCTTCTCTATAGTACTCCGCCAGAATTTCCTGGTGGGATTGGTGTGATGCTACCAAACGATTCTACTAGACAACAGGATTAAAATAGATGGGTGTGTGTGCCTGCTCGTTACTTTCCACCAAGTTAGATTGGTGGACTTCTCTGAAGATAGCAGATATGAGAACCTTCTCAATGTTAACTAGATTTCACCTCTGGTGGTTCGTCTTGCGTACTTGGGTTCGTGGAATCTGAGCTGAATTCCTGGAAATGATAACCTCATCTTGTTGAGGGCGCACTGCCGCACGAGTCTGGCGGTGATTGTTAATGGGAATCCTCAAGAATGACTCCTTTATCCTTGAATTAAAGCCCTAAGGGACCTTCTCATTCACCTACCCAGAATACGGGAGTGAATGGTGATTGTGTTCCGGGGATAATGACCCGAAACGGTTGAAGATGGTGGTTGGAACCACCTATTTCTTGATCGCTGGTCATCATTGTCCAGATGACCAGGTTGAATTATTGACTTGGAGGGATTGTCGAGCGGCCTCCAGAGTCGGAATAGTACCGTTTTGATGGTACTTCTTAATCAGCGCATTTGATACCCAGTGTTAAAGACACTGAGTAGGTGATGTCGTCCTCAGAGCGGACGACAATCCAGCAGGAGTAGCAACGGATGCATTCACAATAGAAGTATTCACAGCAGTGATCTTAAGAAAAGACATTCTTGTAAGGAAGAAGATCTTGGGAAAGAGTGCCTGTTTGATATAACAAACATAATAAAGATAAGTTGGCTTATACATCTTTTTGATGAGAAAATATGTTATTGATTGCTTTGTTGTCCCTCTCATTGAGTTTAAATAGGGGCATAACAAATAAGTAAAACATCATTTTAACTTGGTTAAGGATTCACGTAAGGTTCACCATTTTTTTCCCTCTGGAATTGGGGATGAACTCGTTTATTGAAGGTTCAAACATTCCAATCATTTTTAATGGGTTTGTTCGTAGAACCGGAAACATCCAAGGATTCCATATCCATTTGGACATACTTTCCAAATGTAGGCGTTCATCAGTCGTGGACTGATGAGGCTTATGAATTTTCATTGGTCGAGAGGATGGGAGGTCGGTCTCATCACACCTTTTTGAGGGGAATTATTGTCTACTCTGATACTCTCTGTATAGATTTAAGTTATGTTTGTGAATCCTTATTACATTACCAAGTGTAAAATGAGATTTCCATTGGATCTGACAATCAATGATTAATATGTAGGAAATTTAGAGAATCTTTTATATGTATTCGAGGTTCGTCATAGATAGAGAATCATCTGTATTTGTTAGAGGTTCTTTGTCAATGATATCCTTTAATACATAAAATTCTCTTGGTCATTATGATGACCATACTAGTTTTAAAGCCACTCAGTGGGGCACTTGAAGTTTATTGTCGTTCAGAAAGACATAGATTATTTCAGAGTTGGGATCTGTTTCCCTCTAGAATGGGTGATAACCTCGTTGATTGAAGTTTCAAACATTCCAATCGGGTTCTAATGGGTTTTTTTTGTAGAATTGAAAACATCCAATGATTCCATATCCATTTGGACCTACTTTCCAAAGGTAGGCGCTCATTAGTTGTGGACTGATGAGGCTTAGGAATTTGCATTGGTCGAGAGGATGGGAGGTCAGACTCATCAAACCTTTTTGAGGAGAATTATTGTCTACTCCAGGACTCTCTTTATAGATTTAAGTTCTATTTGTGAATCCTTATTACATTAACAAGTATAAAATGAGCTTTCCATTAGATCTGACAATCAATTATTTATATGTAGGAAATTTAGACAATCTTTTATATGTATTCGAGGTTCTTCATCGATGAAGAATCATCTGTATTTGTTAGAGATTCTTAGTTGATGGTATCCTTAAAATACATAAAAGTCTCTTGGTCATTATGTTGACCATAATGGTTTTAAATCCACTCAATGGGTCACTTGAAGTTTATTTTCATTCAGGAGAACATGGATTATTTCAGAATTGGGATTGTACCCGTTGATGGGATACCTATGTATCCTTTGTTTTAGAAAAGGAATCAGAACCCACATAGTTTGAATAAGGGAGTATGATGTTTATGATTGATGGCTCAAAGAAAGATGTCATAATTACTTTTACACTCTAATCTCACGCGAGTCATGCTCGTTGTGAGAAACAAGAGGTCTTAGTAAAACGAGACAATTGTGCCATGAAATATGCAATCATAAGAAATGATGTCGGGCTTATGTATGTATGACTGCCCAAAATAGATGAGGATTAAGATTTAATTCAGGGAAGAAATCCAGGAACATGGTCTATAAAGGTATATGTACATTATGGAGATTTGTATACTCTAATCTTAGGGCTTACTCCTAAGGAAGATGCCCAAGTTATGAGGGGACTTATGATTGGGTTTTACTCCTGAGAAGGAAGCCTAGATCAAAAGGAAATTAAGACTGGGGCTTACTCCTAAAAAGGAGGCCTAGGTTATGGGACTTGAAAAATTAAGGGAATTGGGGCTTACTCCTGAAGAGGATGCCCATATTTGAGACTAGGGATTATTCCTGAAAAGAAGGCCTAGGTTAAGAGAATTATGGTTGGGGCTTACTCCTGAGCAGGATTCCCATATTTTAGACTGGGACGTACTCCTGAAAAGTAGGCCCAGGTTAAGAGAATTATGGTTGGGGCTTACTCCTGAAGAGGATGCCCATATTTAAGATTGGGGCTTACTCCTGGAAATGAGGCCCATGTTAAGATAATTATGGTTGGGGCATACTCCTGAGGAGGATGCCCATATTTGAGACTCGGGCTTAATCCTAAAAAGGGAGCCCAGGTTAAGAGAATTATGGTTGGGGCTTACTCCTGAGGAGGATGCCCATATTTGAGACTTTGCACAGGGGCTTACTTCTGAAAAGGAGGCATTGGTTAAGGATTCTCTCATCTTAACGGATGAGGTTGAATGAATGAAATCTCAATCGTTAGTGACATAAAGATATGTAAATCACTATATTTTGAGAGATTTTCCACGGAGTTCCTTTCAGATAAGGAAGCCAAATCAAGAAATCATGCCATAAATGGATTTAAAGAGTTTCTTGAAGACGTAATCTTGAATAGGAGAGGTGTAAAAGCATAATAGGGGTGAAATGGGCAGGAAAGGCACCCAAAAAGGTAGGGGCGCGCAAGTACTGGCAGGCGCGCAGGTACTACTGTTTCCCTCAGAATTCGGGGAAGACCTCTTGATGGGAGGTTCAAACATTCTGATCAGTTTCTAACGGGTTTGTTCATAGAACCGGAAACATCGAATGATTCCACATCCATTTGAACCTACTTTCCAAAGGTATATGCTCATTAGTTTGTGGACTGATGAGGCTTAGGAATTTGCATTGGTCGAGAGGATGGGAGGTCGGACTCATCACACCTTTTTTAGGGGAATTATTGTCTATTCCGGGACTCTCTTTATAGATTTAAAATATGTTCATGAATCCTTATTAAATTACCAAGTATAAAATGATCATTCCTTTATATCTTACAATCAATGATAAAATATGTACGAAATTTAGAGAATCTTTAATATGTATTCGAGGTTCTTCATCGATAGAGAATCATCGGTATTTATTAAAGATTCTTGGTCAATGGTATCCTTCAACATATTTATATAAAAGTCTCTTGGTCATTATGATGACTATGCTAGTTTCAAAGCCACTTAGTGGGGCACTTGAAGTTTATTATCATTAAGAAGGACATGGATCATTTCAGAGTTGGGATCGAACCCGCAGATGGGCTACCTACGTTTCCTTTGTTTTGGAAAAGGAATCAGAACCCACATAGTTCGAGTAAGGGAGTATGATGTTAATGATTGATGGCTCAAAGAAGGATGTCATAATTACTTTTACACTCTAAGCTCACGTGAGTCATGCTCGGTGTGAGAAACAAGAGGTATTGGTAAAAATTAGACAATTGTTCCATGAAAGATGAAATCATAAGAAATAATGTGGGGATTATGTATGTATGACTGCCCAGATATATGAAGATTAGGATTTTACTTCAGGAAAGAAATCCAGGAACACAGTCCATAAAGGTATATGTGCTTCATGGAGATTTTGAATACTCTAACCTGGGGCTTACTCCTTAAAAGGAGGCCCAAATTAGGAGAGGACTTATGATTGGGTTTTACTCCTAAAAAGGAATCCAAAATCAAAAAGAATTATGGCTGGTTAATATAAATTAATACTGGGGATTGTTCCTAAGGAGGAGGCCCATGTTAAATGGAATTGAAAATTAAGGGACTTGGGGCTTACTCCTGAGGAGGATGCCCAAATTACGGGACTGGGGCTTACTCTTGAAAAGGAGGCCCAGGTTAATGATTATGACTGGGGCTTACTCCTGAAAAGGAGGCCCAGGTTAATGACTATGACTGGGGCTTACTCTTGAAAAGGAGGCCCATGTTAATGATTATGACTAGGGATTACTCCTGAAAAGGAGGCCCAGGTTAATGATTATGACTAGGGCTTACTCCTGAAAAGGAGGCCCAGGTTAATGAGGACTTGGGGATTACTCCTAAGGAGGATGCCCAGATTTGAGAATTATGACTGGGACTTACTTCTGAAAAGGAGGCCCAGTATTGGAATTATGACTGGGACTCACTCCTGAAAAGGAGGCCCAGTATTAGAATTATAACTGGGACTTACTCCTAAAAAGGAGGCCCAATATTGGATTCTCTCATCTTAAAGGATGAGGTTGAATGAATGAAATATCAATCTTTAGTGACATAAAGATGTGTAAATCACTATGTTTTGAGAGATATTCCACAGAATTCCTTTCAGATAAAGAAGTAAAATCCAGAAATCACGCCATAAATGGCTTTAAAGAGTGTCTTGAAGACTAAATCTCTAATAGGAAAGGTGGAATGGCTCAAGAGGGGGAAAATGGGCAAGAAGGGCACCCAAAAAGGCCGGGGCACGCACGTCTTGGCAGCCGCGCAGGTACTGCGTGGTCGCACAAGTCTTGGTCGCACAGGTATACCTGCACGACATGTTGGGTACTTGCACAGTGTTCAACCAGCAGGGTGATACTTGATCAAATTGTGGTTAAGGCCTTTAGAATCCTTCTGAGGTTCTTCCAAGAGAGGGGCGCGCAGGTTCTATTGATGGAGTAAGGCGGCATGCAAGTGTGGCCATTTCCCTTAAGGGCTGGCCACCTAGGCGCACATGTGTTGATGAGTTTCAACACTTATGCCTCCCTCCCCCTCTTTAGATCTTCCGTTCTAGGTAAGAAATTACCTTAGAAGTGTTCTGGAAGCTTTAAGAAGAGACTAGGGCGCCGAGATCTCAAATCTGAGTTTCTGGAAAAAATCCTCTCTCAAATGGGGGGCCCACAGGGTCTATTTATAGGTAGGAGAAGACCCCGGGCGGTTATCACTTAGGTCATGCAAGTCACTTGTGCGACCATAATGCGCCACACAAGTGGACTTGCGCGCCTATGAGGAAACTTGCACGACTTATGGGCAATCTTCTCCTTGTTCATCCCATTGCTGATTTTTGATATTTTCTTCAAAGGATGAATCAATTTGAGCTAAGATATTCCCCTTTTCCAATCTTTAGACTCTGCGACAAAAAAGTAGCATCAACAAAATTCCCCCCTCAGATTTGGATCCAAAAAGAAATGCGGATTTGACTCTGAGGAAAAGAGAGACATCCAACGGAATGGGGGCGTGCAAGTCTTGATGGTGCAGAGGGCGGCGCGTAAGTGTGCATTGCGCAGGGCCTGGGTGCACTGGGTACGTCGTGCAGATAGGCCACTTGGCCTATAAATACGCGGTCATTGGCCGCGCTTCATATCTAATTCCGAATTCTCGATCTCTCGCCGCGCAAGTCATCTTCTTTCCGCTGTTTCCTTGCCGTCGCGCTGCTGTCACGATAATAAGACTTGCGCGGTGTAAACATGCGCGAAAAATACTTGTGCGACACATTTAACACTTGGGCGGAACATCCATACTTGCGCGCCTCAATGCCTTAGCCATTTTTTTCGAATTTCTTTCACAAAGTTTATGAAAAATCAATCCATTTAAGAGTTAATTTATTCAACTCTTGTGCAGAATCAATGGCCCTTAGACTTGGAATAGTTGATGAACTGGCTAGCAAGTGGATAGATGATATGATGGACATCATTTTCCATGATTATTATACTGTCAAAGACAGCACTATTCCAGATTTGGCTATGTATCTGAAGAAATATCATCGTGACTTCCCACAGAGCACTTATCTGCCTTTGTATGGCTATGGTCATCTATGAGAAGTCACCATTCTAGAAGCAAAGAACTATCTTCCATTTTCATGGTTCCAAAATTACACCAACTTTGCTTCAGCAAATATCTCAGGTGGAGGAGTATTTATAAGTGCTGGAACAGTGGAGAAGGCTTACGTGATGCATCATAGCCATTGCACACCAGATCTGAAAAATCATACACCTGAGTTGCAACCACATTGTCATCCTTCAATATTCTAAAATGCTCAGATGGATCAATCCAAAGGCTGGAAGAAAAGTTGGGACTTCCATCCTGGGGGAGGTGTGAAGCCAATATGGATGTGGTCATACTGGGTGTGACAAACCTGTGTAGAGTTTGTTGAGGATTTGAAGAGAGCTGCAATATACGAAGCTGTCTGGGTTGGGAAAACATATGTTTACAGATATGATAACTTTGTGCCGGAGATACTCAGCCACTGGAGCCCAACAACTAATTATTTCAATCTGACTCATGGATAAGTAGGTATCAGTTTGTGGGATGTTCACAAGATTTCAGGGGCTCCAATTTTGGGCGATATGTATGATGAATTCATTCCTCCCAAGGTGACTTGGAATGATTCAGAGAAGACTCCTGCTTTAGCTCGGGAATTATTTAAGATCTTCCACAGGATCAAGAGTTCAGAGACCTCATTAACTCATTCTAGAAAGGATATTCATCTAGAGGAATGGATGAATATATTTCTTATTGAGAAGAAAGAGAGGTATCCAAAGGAGAAGGTGCCGAAAGAAAAAGGATCCAAGAAAAAATAAATCCAAGGATAAGAGGCCCAAAAGTCCTACCACCTGCCCAAAACCTGAGAAGAGGGGTGCTCCTGGAACATTCTTTCCAAATCTAGATGTAGGAGAGTTTGAGAAGTGGGGATATGAAGTGATTCAAAGAATCCTAAAGAAGACTCATCTAGATGGCTTCTTGGCAATGTGGCTCAGTGTTTATCTCTTGCTAGTCAGGGATTCGAAGGGAGGCGTCAGGCCAGGGACCTTCGTCATTACGACAAAGATGGATGAGGGAAAAATGTTTGGGTTGGCTACCCCAATTTTAGCAACGATTCATAGGAGTTTACTTCATGTCTTCATGGGTAAATCTCCTTTAAGAATAGTGGGACCATTCCATGTTTTATGGGGATGGATCGCCACTCACTTCAGGACTTATAATGTACAGAATGGATTACAAATTCCTGGAAGTTCTTTTAGGCCGTCAGTGAAAGAATTCTTTGGAGTTACTCCATTAGATGTTAATGCCTATGACATGAAAGTGAGGATGAGCATGTTTAAGGAATTCAACTTTTTTCCCAATGTAAGTCCGCCAACCGGGCGGTTTGTTGATGATGGAACAACCTATTTGGATTTGAGGGCATACATGCTAGCTTGCAGGGATGGTGTGCTAGTTGCTAGGATTGACGGAGAAATCATATGCGAGGCCTATGCTCCATATAGATTTTCATGTCAATTCAGATGTTTGCAACAGATTGTTG
Organism: Viscum album; assembly: GCA_963277665.1. Taxonomy (NCBI): domain Eukaryota; kingdom Viridiplantae; phylum Streptophyta; class Magnoliopsida; order Santalales; family Viscaceae; genus Viscum; species Viscum album. The sequence goes on along the minus strand of OY728130.1, from coordinate 721,736,445 downwards.
TATCTCATCGAGTACATGTCAGGTTAGAGCAACATTCGATGGTTTCTTGGCAACTATGGCTGCTGACGTCAAGGGAGAAGACTGGGGTAATATTTGATCTACCAGTTGAAAAAGCGACACATAATTTGACTACATATTATTCCGAACACTGGATAGCATCATACCCCAAAGGGATATTGAATCACCCAGTTTACCAGGTGGGGAAAAGGAAGAGGACTGTAGAGAAAGAAACCCTTCCTCATGAAGGTGATGCTTCACCACCTGACGTTGATTCGACAGACTCCTCCTCTTGAACTAATTCACTGGATTCCCATGATGGGGATGATGAGGCAAAACCAGCAGAAAAGCGGTTTCGTGCCCGATATAATGCTCCGGTCAGAATTGAAAGACCCACTCCATCAACTCCTGGTGAGTTACTTCATTGTAGTAATTTAATCATTGCTACTTTATTAAGAAATAAGTCTTACTTTCGTATTCTTTATCTGTATTTGTAGGAGCTGGGAAGAAATTGAAGTAAAAAATTATAGGACCTTCCTCGCAGCCTTCATATCTAAGACCAGAGGCTATCCAGCTATGGCAGAGTTTATACTGTGGTACTGAGACCGCCTGGCTGGATTTGTGTGTGGGCCTATAACTTCCTAGAATAGGGAATCTTATAGATTCCACAAATCTTCAATATGAGGATAACCCCAATGAAGTGAAGGCTTACATTAGAGAACTGGAAATGCTCATTTATTCCACTGATGAGTCTGTTCCTGTCACCAGGAGGGTGAAGGAAATGATTGATTGTGGGGCCACTATGGGGTCTGGTGGTTCTGGAGATGAGGAGTGGCATGAGTATGTGGCTCCTGAAGATGTAAGTTTTCTTTCCTAATTTTCTTTTCAACTTGATTTCAGTCTAAGCTTTATTACTTAAGGAAGTTATTTTCTTCATCTTGCAGCTTGCAAAGAAAGGAACTGGGGTTCCTTCACCATAGTATAGCCCTGGTGGTACTTCCATCGGGGCTGCTGCTGATTCTCCTCGCAAACTAGGCGAGATATCTCCAGGCCAGCAGGCCATGAATGAGGTGCTGGACATAGCCTTCCATTCTCCAATCCAAGTGACAATAAGGGAGACTACTGATACTCCCCAAAAACCAAAGAAGCAAAGGCAATGAAGGAGGAAGTCCACAACTAAACGTTTCATTAGCAGCGGTAAGTCCTTCAAGTAATAATGAGTTTATACTCATGACCACATGGTTACTCATATTTCTGAGGATTGCAGGGGCTTCTTCAATTTCCCCCCTGAGGGAAAGGACTGATCCTCCTTCAAAGACCACAGAGGGTGTTGTGGAAATATCACAAATCCAAGTTAACTTGGATGCTCCTAGAGAAGAGCTAGAATCTATTCCCAGTATCCCTCCTACTACTATTGCAAGAAGAGAAAAACCTTTTTCTAGTAAGTCAACAATTCTTCATATAAATGTTGAAGGAAACACCGACTGATTTCCATTCTGTGATACTTCAGGTTCAACTCCTACATTAGAGCTTCTGACAACTGTTTCAAATGATGCAACTGATGCTGTGAGTTTACCCAAAGATATTGTCCAGGTTTAGGGGCTGCAGGATGTAAGTCGTCAAGAAGAAACACCAAACGCTCCCACTGGTGAGACTAACCAGGATTCTGAAATATCATTTGATGAAATGATGAATCATGGCATGTATTTTGAGGAATTTTATGATCATGCTAAGTTGTACTGTGATTTAGAAGACCTTGGGAATGAGTGTTATGCTTCGCCCAATAAATGTTCTTATAATTTACACTTCTAATCATGACTGAAAATGATACGCAGTTCCATCCATATAAACTACTGAACTGCCAATTCCTGAAGAGGGTGTGGACATTGATATCAACCCTACAATTGCAGAAACATTATCTCAAGTAGAGATAAACCCAGTAAACCCTCCTGAGACCCATATTGAAGATACTATTGAAATTAGGAAATATGGGGAGGAGTCTTCTCAGGTTTCTGACCCACCATCGGGTAAGGGATAACAAAATTTGTGATTGTACTTAATTTTCAAGACAATCGATTCTTTTGTTATCCTTTGAAGCTAACCAAGGATTTCAATTAATCATGCAGATCCATCAACTGCAGTGGCTATGTCTGGAGGTGAGGCCTCAGCCTCTACCCCTATGAGAATTGAAAGCGAAGAAGCACAAGCCAGGGGGAAAGAGCAGAACAGGGCACTTCCTTAAGTGCATTAATCCCAGATTACCTGCCCCCTTGTGATGATGATGTTGAATCAGTCCCAGATATGCTTAAGGCGTTCGGCTTTTCACGACGCAAGGCATGGAACAACATATGGAAAATCATGTCTGAGGTTCCTTCAGAAGAGCTATCATCGAAAATTCCTCGATTGTCATCCCAATTTGTCATTTTATGACTTGGTGGTTTTGGATATGAAAAGATCCATACCGCGGTGAAACAGATCATTTTCAGGAGGGAGGAGGAGAAAAAGTGCCGTGAAGATCTGACCAGGGTGAAATTGTCAGTTAATATCAGAAAATTTGAGGCTTCGACATCCCAAGCTGAGGCTGATTATGCTTCCAAGATAAAGGAGTTGAAGCATAAAATCAAAGAAAAATTCGTCCAACAGATGCACCTTTATCAATAGTTGGATGCTGTTACTGGGGAACTTGACCAACTCAATAATTCACTGGAGGGAGTTCAAACGAATGGTATAAAGACCATTGCGGATGCCAAGAAATCACTCCATCAGGCTGAAAAGAGTGAAGTTGGTCGAGTGCATGAGCTTCAAGTAGCTGCTGATGAAGCTCGGGATGTGGTTCATCAATTGAAGACTTATGTTGAAAGCCTCTTGTGATTCTTGAAAAAAGAGAAGAGACTCCAATCTGTGGATGTCCTTCTAACTCTTATGTATCAATGAAAAACACTTTCATCTTCAATCTTTTGTACCTGCATTCTTTTTATTCTTTAGATTTTACCTAAGCAAATGGGACTAGTAAGCATAGTTTGAATTTCACTAGGATTAAAGTAAATAACCCTACAAACTTCAAACCTTTTAATTTCTCAATGTTACCTAAATCATACAAAATGTATGTTTAGTGAGCTGGTAACTTGACTTTTATTCAGAGTTCCCTGGTATTTTGTGGGAATTTTAAAGTCATGCACATCAGACATAAAAAGGCTAATGTTTAAGGTCGAAATAGCTGTGACCGAAATGGATATGAATTGACTCAATTCCTTGAAAATTCATCTGAAAACATAGTACCATACTCAAGTATGATGGAAAATATGTAAACTATGACTTAAGAATATTTGAATCCGAGGAATGATATGAAAAAGAGTTAAAAGGAATTAGAAGAAGTAGTTTCCAAGAATGAAGTTACCATTATTTAACAAACCCGTTAGGGGGTTGAATTATGCAGGGCCACCTATGGGCATTGGCTGCATAGTTAAACAAAATAGTATCTTTTGTCTAACAAGTCTGTTATGTAGACTGTTTATGCAAGGCCACCTATGGGCACGTGCTGCATAGTTAGGCAAAAGAACTCTTAGAAATTTACTTTCCTAGTGCTAAAAGCCAGTGAAAGTTTATGGAGATTCAAATCTTCTAATGTATAGAGTTTTTTGTATGGAAGGAGGTACTTGAATATAGAAAAGATATTTCCAAACATGATTATCGAAGAACTGGATGAATATCACTCCTACGAAGGTCTGACCCAAATGTAGGGAAGGAGAATATAAGCCATAGACCTGAATACTTTTAGATCATGAAAAAGGATATGGGACAAGTATGTTAAGGATGGTTATTTTTTTGGATCCCCACATACTGTCATTTAAGAAAAATAAGGACAAAAGAGGAATTCCTCCCAAGAATGAAGTTACCACTATCCGAAAAACCCGTTAGGGGGTTGAATTATGTAGGGCCACCAAAGGGCATTGGCTGCATAGTCAAATAAAATAGTATCTTTTGGATAACAATTCTGTTATGTAGACTGTTTATGCAAGGCTGCCTATGGGCACGTGATGCATAGTCAGGCAAAAGAATTCTCAGAAATTTGACATTTTTGTGACTAGAAGTCATGAAAAGGGTTATGAAGATCTGAAAATATTTAAGGTTAGGATTATGACACATAAAGATGGGTATTGTTCAATGTATACAGAGATACACATATCAATTCTAACCATAATCATGTTATGGCTGGGTCTTGAATTGAAATATTGGACTTCACTACGTATCCCATAAGGATGAGAATCAAGCCATACGTAGTTCTTAAACTATAGTTTAATGTTGTGTGGGACAAAAGGATTAGAGATCTTAGTTTAGGGTCATAGAGCTTGGACCATTGTAAGAAATACACAGTGTGTGTTTTCATGGGGACTTTTCAGCCAAGGGACTGAAAGTGGAATTTGGGGTTAGGCCCAAAGACTTGGGGATATATTCGAGGGACACTCGAATGTTCCTACGTATCCCATAAGGATGGGAATCAAGCCCACATAGTTCTATAAATACCCTTTGTACAAATTTGGTTCGTACAATTGAAGGGTGAAAGGGGACTTTAGTACAATGATGGTTTAACCAAAGATAAAAGGTTTGGGCATTGCCATGTATGCATGTAGTCTTTGAAATGAAACATGATTGAAAAATAAATGTAAATAATGGTTCCCTATCAGGTGAGGGTATCAAAGATTATTGCAGTTTATTGTCATACTGGACAAAAGTGTTGTATAGTTTAATGTTGTATAACAAGGATGAATGTGAACCAATGTAAAGATATTGATTCTAGGGGCGGTTTCACGAATCAACATCGTATGAGATGGAGGTGAACCGATGTGAAGAGATTGGTTTTGGGCTTGAACCTTGTGTGGTTTCCTACATACCCAGCCTAGAAGGGAAGGATCAAAGTCCATGTAGTTCAATTAAAGAATGAATTAATGATCAAGTTGTTCTTGGGGACAACGACCTACAAAAATGTTGTTGGGACTTACACATGGTTAGCGGCCCAAAGAGAGTGTTATGGTTGAGGTTTTCTCTAAGCTCACATGAGTCATACTCGGTGTGAGAAACAAGAGGTAGAAACAACCTTAACGATACACAATTTAAAGTCATGTAGGACATATGAAGGGACTATGCAGTTTAAATTCTTGCAGTTAGGACTATTGGTGCTGCACAGTTGAGTGTCATGTAGAAGGGACAAAGTACAGTTTAATGTCATGTAGGACGTATCACGGACCTTCTGTACAGTTTAGGGTCATGTAGTTAGGACGATGGGGACAATAGAGTTTAACGTCATATTGGACGAAAGGGGGACTGTGCAGTTTAATGTCATGCAGTGAGGACAAAAGAGTACACCATTTATCATCATGTTGGATGCATTGGGGATTTTTTCCACAGTTTAGCATCATATTGGATGAAATTATGAATAGTTTAAGGTCATATGCATGGACCGTGGATGGTGTAGTTTAATGTCATGCTGGACAAAAGTGTAGTTTAAGGTCATACATGACCTTTGATGATTATGTAGTTTAACGTCTTTTTGGACGTAAGGGACTTTTATACAGTTTAGCATCATGTAGATAGGATGTCACAGTTTAACCTCTTGCCGGATGTAAGGGACTTGAAAGAAGTTTATGGTCATATGCATGGACCGTTGATGATGCAGTTTAAGGTCATACAGGACCTAGTTGCTGTTTAAGGTCATACTGGACCATTTAGGGAACATTTTCACAGTTTAATGTTGTGTGGGATGAAGTTGCAGTTTAAAGTCATACTGGACCATTGTTGTATAGTGTAACACCCCAAAATTTCATAGAGTGTTATTTCTTCAAAATAATTCAATAACTTGCACTACACGCAACACCGAGTTCAATCACACCATGACTTACAAAAAAAAAGACATTCAAAAGAGGTTATGAATAGTATTATCTAAATTTTAAACTTTATATAATCCTTATAATTTTAGAATCCATATTATGAGTTTCTTAGATATAATGCAAGAACAAATTCATTTTCAGTATTGCACTTTTATCAACTTTTAATAGTGAACAATTTTTAAAATACAATATTTTAAACTTTTTGACCAAATGGGGACATCAAAAAATTTAAAATGAAACATCCCAAGCTTCCACGGTACGCTTTCCTTTGAATAATACAGTAGCGTGTGTTGTACGCAACTTCGAGTTTTAACACACACCACAACCGATCAAACTAGCCGTTATGAATAGTAATACCTACTTTTTAAAATTATATATATTTTATATTTCAAAATGGACTTCATTTTTGGATTCGGAATATCTAATTTAGCCTAAGGTGAAATTTTGGTACTTTTCGGATAACTTTCATATTTTGATGAATAGTGAAAATTACTAAATTTTAATTAAAAACAAATTTTTTAATCAAAATAATTAATAGTAATAAATTATGAATTTGAGTGGTTTTAAAGTATATTTAGAATATATTTTTACAATTTAATATAATGTTGGTCATTGTACATAATTTTACAATTAAACCGAACATAAACAAGTGTCAATCTTTTGATAGTTATTATCTCTTAAAAACACGCTTTTTGTTTTGACAGCGGGAATTAATTTTAAATTAATTTCTGCCACTTCTGTGTTTAGAATTTAGGAAAATGGATTCCATATTTGGAATCAGGATTTTCAAATTGTGTAAATAGGTAACTTTTATTTTTAGACATTTTGAATAATTACTGCGGTAAATATTTTATTTACCATGGTTAAGGGTAAATCCGGTAAATAAGGGTTAAAAAAATAATATTATAATAATACTAAATTACCCTAAAACGTGTCTTAACCCTATTGGTTGATACATGATCGACCATGGGCATCTTTGGGTCTATTTTGGGACCCCATGGATCCACTTGTAATTGATAATGACACTTTATTTTAATTAAGTCAAAATGAATACAAAAATGGCACAAGCATATATCTTTTAGGAAAACAATTGTTACATAGGGTTATATAAGTTGGATTTTAGATTATAAATATTCATTAGAAAGATAAAAAGATTTCCTACATAAGGATATTTTATTTATAATTTTTAGACATTAAATAATTTATTTTATTTATGACACAATGATGATGCAGTAATTACTATAATAGTGAAAAATTAAAATAATTGATATTAAAAATACCCAAACAAATCTAATATGAAACTTTTAATGAATTAAAATAATTTTATAGGATAATATGATATATTAGGATTGATTTAATTGACTTTTTTTGAAGTAATCAATCTGTTATGAGTTTCACAAAAATCAACTATTGAATAGTGTCAAAATTGACATAAAAGAGTTCTTAAAACAAATATTATATTATTAATTGATATTAAATTCCTAAAAATCTAAGGTTCCGCCAAGAGACTTATATCAGGATAGGTTCATCATTAATGGACCACTTGGGGGTCGCGTGGATGTATATAGTAAGTTTATTAACCATATTATATAAAAATACAAAGAGACATTGTAAAAGTGAAACTAATTAACTTAGAGTTAATACTTAAAGATAATGTTAATATAAGTACCCAAACCTGTCTAAATTCTATTGGTTGAGTGGTTTTCTACCTATCCCCACCTTAGCCTTTGAATAGTCAACTTTGGAGCTTTGGAAACCGAATATGAATTTATTATAAATTATTATTTCTAGCTTTTCCAAAGGTGCCCCTCACCCCTCTTATAAAAGGGCACTCCTCCTTCTCATTTCTTCACACCTTCAAAGCCTTTTTGTTCGGCCAAACTCTGCCCAAATACTCTCCCAACATCCCTCACTACAACATAGAGTCCTTAGTTTGATCAGAAAGCCAACCTAAGGAGCCCTTTTGATCAAATCAAAAGGAAGAACCCGAAGAAGAGGTAATGATTTCACCACCCTTTTCCAAGTTCATTTCTTCTTCCACTTCTTCTTCCTTTGTTGTTACCATTATAAAATAATAACTCCAGTATCATATATATTCTGTGATGTTATTATAAATATGGTACAACCATATTCAGTATTTTATCCACCCTTTGAATAACATGTCACCATACGTGCGTACGTACGGCTTACCGTCTCCACATCGTGGTGTAATTGTTATTCAATATATTATTATTTGGATGGGTATAATAATGATGTGTAACTCATGTAAATAATAAAACATGTTAATGATTCTGTATATATGATATACCATCCATTTATATATTATTTTAATATCAAAGGAATGATATTGTCGCTCGTGCGTACGTACGGACTACCGTCTCCACGAACGCGATGAGATTCATTATCCATCATATCCATTCAAGTATAATTATCATTTGATGATTTAAAAATGATGCTTAAGGACTTGATATCATTCTGTATATGAATAATATACAACCTATCTTTTACAAACATGTCTTATGTAACAAAACATATAAAAGAAAACAAGTAAGTTAACACCCAAAACAACGATAATACTAAGATATTATTATCAAATCAATATTAAAAGATCATATATGATATCATATTAATATATATGATTCTTGTATAATTTAATAACAATTATTTCACCATTATACAGGAGGTTAACCTACCCCATCCAAGTAAAAGTGCAAGGTAAGGATTTATTTCACAATCTCTTCATTATTCGAGGTTGTTTATACGTAATAATCTACTGGGATTTCTTTATCATCCACATCCATGTTACTTCAAAATGTATTTCAAAACATTTTTACTATTTACAAAGAATATGGGTTATAGTCATTTATACCCTTATGTGTTTTTAAAGGAATATTTCCATCGTTTTCTAAACAAGGCACTTTTTACCTTTTGAAAAATTTAAGGTAAGAATGTTTTTTTAAACTTATACGGTAGGTGTAGCTATTTACCGCCGTTATAAAATCGTCAAAGCTTACCTTAAAAGCTTACAAGGATATTTTCAAAGTAAATGTTTTATTTTATAATTATGTGACTTTTAAATGATTTCAAAATGAATAATTTAATAATTTCAGAAAGGTACTCTTTATCAAAATCAGAATTTTAAATGTTTTAAAGATTTATCTTTATAAATCTTTTTAATTAATGTATTCAAAATGGTTTTTAAGGATTTATTTATATGGACATGAATGTTTTTAAAAATGTTAATTCCTTTCAAAAGTTTCAAAGTGTTATGGGACACTTTGATTCAAAAACCTCTTTTTAATTACTTCCTTTATAAATGTGTGACTTTTAAATGATTTCAAAAAAGGAGATATTTCTCTCAAATAGTATTGATTTCATCTATGTCAACATCCTTTATGTATTTTAAGCTTATTTGAAGATGATTTATTATGATACAAAACTTCCATATTGTATTGAAGGTTTTGTGATATGTTTGACTGTGGATGTGCTATTTTTATACCATTCATAGTTTATGGTGAAAGTATTGACATTTCGTATGCTAGTTTTAATATGAATGTTTATGTTATGTTTAAACCTTTTCATATGGAAATGCATTGGACTTAATATGTGACGGGTGGATCCCGCTATAGCTCCTCAATGCATCGGTAGGTCTCATGAGACAAACTAGTGTCTTGGCACAAGGCCTTGACAAAATCTTATTTGTAGTCTTGGCACGAGGCCTTGACTATGTGGTTATGATAGTCTGGCATTATGCATTCCAACATTATGAAAGTGGTTATTGATTTTTGCATGTGATTATTCGATTAGTAGAATATCCATGTGAATAAGTAAATGGCATTATTTCATTTAATTTATGCCATACCATGTAGAAAGTTCATGTTTGAAAGGCTTTTGTTTTAGTTATACATTGCCTTAAATGTTTATTCTTATTTATGAAAGTTTCCACTATATTGTTAACCTTACTGGGCATTTGAGCTCACCCCTTTTCTATGTTTTATTTTTCCCAGGAAGTGAAGAAGTAAATTATGAATGACCTGTAGGGATATTATGTGGGGATATGAGTGTGGATTATGGAGATATTATGTTGTTGTAGTAGTTTTTCATTTTATGATGTAATGTAAAACTTATGAATATATCTAGTGTTTCCAAGGCTACTAAACCAATCGATATTTCGAGATTTGATCTTTCTTGTGATCATGCCAATGTTATGTAATAATGCACCGACTCTGGGTAACTATGGTCGGGGCGTTACAGTTGGTATCAGAGGAAGTTTAGTACAAGCCTTGGAAGCTAGATTTAGATAAACTATGATTAGAGCACGTAGACCTAAGATAAACTTTGAGGATTAGTATAAAAGAACTTCCGAGAATTTTGGTATTGTAGAGATTTTGTGAGTTTTCCGAGCAATACATCCCTGTCTGGATACGAACAGGTAGAGGCGGCTCTGGCACAGATGTACCTAGGGGTAAAACCCGAAAACACCGCTTTGAGCTAGACTCGAACGGGAACTGGTGCATGACAACGGGCCTTGCTGCACTCTTGGTTACGACACTCCCGGGGGATATGCTTAGGATAATTCTCATTTTCTTTACAAACCATTATGAAGGGTTTATGAGTATATACATCCTCAAATGAGACATTTTTATGATTATGGATTATATCCATAAATAGTTCAATTTATGTTAAGTGTTTTATAAGTATGGGATTATGTATTTTGATTCATAAACTGATCTAGTGTATTCCATTGTTTAGAAATGGCGCCCAGTAGAAGGACTAAGAACTCCAGAAATGCACATGATCCAAAGAGAAGGAAGGATCATATCTTTCATGGTCTTATGCTAGAATTTATAAGAGAAATAGTCTCCCATGTATTATCATCATATGAAGAAATAATGTCATGTGTTGATAAGATAAGTAATGTGTTTACTGAGTCCTATGGATTTGAAGGGAAGCAAGATAAGAAAAGGATATAAGAGAGAAAGATGGATAAAGGGAAGAGGGAAAAGAAGAATTTTCCCATATGTGGTAACTGTGGAAAGAAACACCCTGGAACTTGCCTGAAAGGAATGGGAGTTTGTTATAAGTGTGGAGGAAAAGGGCACAAAGTACATGACTGTAAGGGTAAGAAAATGGTTTCAAATGTACAATGCTTCATTTGCAAGGAGTTTGGACACTACGCGAACCTATGTCCCAGTCATCAGACTATGCCGCAAATGATGCTATTGGATAATAATCAAGTTATGATACTACCACAGATTAAGAGGAATGATTAGAGTTATTATGTTGATTATATCAATTGAGTGTTGTATCAACAATGTACTTGTTATAATAGTTATGGAGTATATAAGGATTGTACTGCAGTACTATTTCATTAAGGACTTGAGATTGTGTGGAACAAAGAAAAGTGACTCAATAGCAGGATAAATTTTTGGAAAATATATGGCTGAGAGAATGATAAATCATAATATAGTTTTGATACTGAGGTAGTGATTTTGGAAAAATATGTGATTGTTTGGGATAAATTATATTGGATATTCTTGACTACCTTGGAACTGATTAATGATTTGTATATTCCATCATTGTTGGGGTTTAAAACATTTTTGGATTAATGAAGTATATCCAGCATTCTATATGGAATAAGGGAGCATGAATGTAATCAATAAGGAATATGGTAATACATGATGAAGGTATTCATATGCTATTACGGGGTAAAAAGGATCTATATTATGTTTAACTTCCTTATAAATGTTGGACTATGAGTTTGAACAGAAGTATTTTGGATAGTTCTAGTTTGGATTATTTTGGATTTCCATAAAACGACAACCCGGAGGTCGGGCGGCAACCCGTCGCGTCCGGCAAGGCTGCAAGACTTGAACCCGCAACCGAAGGGCGACAAGGGTGTATCACCTACCACTGGCCCACGAGATGTCCTGGATTAAATAATGTAGTTTTTATTAAAAGATCTTGTAGATGAATTATAAATTCGTTTATTTTGGAACCCTATACGAATAGTGTAAATAGAATTTTTTTTTTACATTCTATTATCTTTTAGAGTGAAAGATGAGTTTGTGGTAGAAATTTATTAATGGATAAAACTCTAATTATAAAGTAAGTATATCTCCTTATGATCTTAGCCAATCTCATAAATAAATTCCTCAATATTAAGAAAAGAAACTTAGAACAAAAATGTTTTCCTAGATGGTACCATAAATCATCACTAATTTATGGCTTTGGGATTGTTGGCCTTTTCATAGCCATGTTCTCTACCACTCTCCATCAGATAATTGATGGTTAGATTTTTCTTCCATATCCATATTTTCCTACATGGAACCCTAGTATGTGTTGTTTTCGGTAATCTTCATACTTTCGACTCTTTATTTTAAATAGAGGCCTCATTAATTCATTTTTCGTTGTGGGATTTCAACTAAGATATTTTGAAACGTCAAAAATGTGTTATCCTAATACCCTATGTTTTGTTGAAACGATGGTATTTAAAATCATCATAGATTGATGAATTTAAGGACCTCAATTTTATACTTGTTTGCAATTGATGACCTCAATCACTACCTATAAATATTTACGTTTTTCCTCCAATTATATGTCTCTAATTGCCACCAATGTTCTCCTAATCGAGATCATAATTTGGTGGTGACCCTTTCATTTCTCTTTTCCTCATATTAAGACTAAAATTTAGTAACCCAATTTTCGATGTGGGTTTTCCCACAAATATATTTTCTATTTTCAACCTTTTATTTTCAAAGAACAATTTCAAATTGCGAGGACGCAATTTATTGAAGGAGGGGAGAATGTAACACCCCAAAATTTCATAGAGTGTTATTTCTTCAAAATAATTCAATAACTTGCACTACACGCAACACCGAGTTCAATCACACCATGACTTACAAAAAAAAGACATTCAAAAGAGGTTATGAATAGTATTATCTAAATTTTAAACTTTATATAATCCTTATAATTTTAGAATCCATATTATGAGTTTCTTAGATATAATGCAAGAACAAATTCATTTTCAGTATTGCACTTTTATCAACTTTTAATAGTGAACCCTTTTTAAAATACAATATTTTAAACTTTTTGACCAAATGGGGACATCAAAAAATTTAAAATGAAACATCCCAAGCTTCCACGGTACGCTTTCCTTTGAATAATACAGTAGCGTGTGTTGTACGCAACTTCGAGTTTTAACACACACCACAACCGATCAAACTAGCCGTTATGAATAGTAATACCTACTTTTTAAAATTATATATATTTTATATTTCAAAATGGACTTCATTTTTGGATTCGGAATATCTAATTTAGCCTAAGGTGAAATTTTGGTACTTTTCGGATAACTTTCATATTTTGATGAATAGTGAAAATTACTAAATTTTAATTAAAAACAAATTTTTTAATCAAAATAATTAATAGTAATAAATTATGAATTTGAGTGGTTTTAAAGTATATTTAGAATATATTTTTACAATTTAATATAATGTTGGTCATTGTACATAATTTTACAATTAAACCGAACATAAACAAGTGTCAATCTTTTGATAGTTATTATCTCTTAAAAACACGCTTTTTGTTTTGACAGCGGGAATTAATTTTAAATTAATTTCTGCCACTTCTGTGTTTAGAATTTAGGAAAATGGATTCCATATTTGGAATCAGGATTTTCAAATTGTGTAAATAGGTAACTTTTATTTTTAGACATTTTGAATAATTACTGCGGTAAATATTTTATTTACCATGGTTAAGGGTAAATCCGGTAAATAAGGGTTAAAAAAATAATATTATAATAATACTAAATTACCCTAAAACGTGTCTTAACCCTATTGGTTGATACATGATCGACCATGGGCATCTTTGGGTCTATTTTGGGACCCCATGGATCCACTTGTAATTGATAATGACACTTTATTTTAATTAAGTCAAAATGAATACAAAAATGACACAAGCATATACCTTTTAGAAAAACAATTGTTACATAGGGTTATATAATTTGGATTTTAGATTATAAATATTCATTAGAAAGATAAAATGATTTCCTACATAATTGTATTTTATTTATAATTTTTAGACATTAAATAATTTATTTTATTTATGACACAATGATGATGCAGTAATTACTATAATAGTTAAAAATTAAAATAATTGATATTATAAATACCCAAAAAAATATAATATGAAACTTTTAATGAATTAAACTAATTTTATAGGATAATATTATATATTAGGATTGATTTAATTGACTTTGTTCGAAGTAATCAATCTGTTATGAGTTTCACAAAAATCAACTATTGAATAGTGTCAAAATTGACATAAAAGAGTTCTTAAAACAAATATTATATTATTAATTGATATTAAATTCCTAAAAATCTAAGGTTCGGCCAAGAGACTTATCTCAGGATAGGTTCATCATTAATGGACCACTTGGGGGTCGCTTGGATGTATATAGTAAGTTTATTAACCATATTATATAAAAATACAAAGAGACATTGTAAAAGTGAAACTAATTAACTTAGAGTTAATACTTAAAGATAAGGTTAATATAAGTACCCAAACCTGTCTAAATTCTATTGGTTGAGTGGTTTTCGACCTATCCCCACCTTAGCCTTTGAATAGTCAACTTTGGAGCCATTGGAAACCGAATATGAATTTATTATAAATTAATATTTCTAGCTTTTCCAAAGGTGCCCCTCACCTCTCTTATAAAAGGGCACTCCTACTTCTCATTTCTTCACACCTTAAAAGCCTTTTGATTCGGCCAAACTCTGCCCAAATACTCTCCCAACATCCCTCACTACAACCTAGAGGCCTTAGTTTGATCAGAAAGCCAACCTAAGGAGCCCGTTTGATCAAATCAAAAGGAAGAACCCGAAGAAGAGGTAATGATTTCACCACCCTTTTCCAAGTTCATTTCTTCTTCCACTTCTTCTTCCTTTGTTGTTACCATTATAAAATAATAACTCCAGTCTCATATATATTCTTTGATGTTATTATAAATATGGTACAACCATATTCAGTATTTTATCCACCCTTTGAATAACATGTCACCATACGTGCGTACGTACTGCTTACCGTCTCCACGTCGTGGTGTAATTGTTATTCAATATATTATTATTTGGATGGGTATAATAATGATGTGTAACTCATGTAAATAATAAAACATGTTAATGATTATGTATATATGATATACCATCCATTTATATATTATTTTAATATCAAAGGAATGATATTGTCGCTCGTGCGTACGTACGGACTACCGTCTCCACGAACGCGATGAGATTCATTCTCCATCATATCCATTCAAGTATAATTATCATTTGATGATTTAAAAATGATGCTTAAGGACTTGATATCATTCTGGATATGAATAATATACAACCTATCCTTTACAAACATGTCTTACGTAACAAAACATATAAAAGAAAACAAGTAAGTTAACACCCGAAACAACGATAATACTAAGATATTATTATAAAATCAATATTAAAAGATCATATATGATATCATATTAATATATATGATTCTTGTATAATTTAATAACAATTATTTCACCATTATACAGGAGGTTAACCTACCCCATCCATGTAAAAGTGCAAGGTAAGGGTTTATTTCACAATCTCTTCATTATTCGAGGTTGTTTATACGTAATAATCTACTGGGATTTCTTTATCATCCACAGCCATGTTACTTCAAAATGTATTTCAAAACATTTTTACTATTTACAAAGAATATGGGTTATAGTCATTTATACCCTTATGTGTTTTTAAAGGAATATTTCCATCGTTTTCCAAACAAGGCACTTTTTACCTTTTGACAAATTTAAGGTAAGAATGTTTTTTTAAACTTATATGGCAGGTGTAGCTATTTACCGCCGTTATAAAATCGTCAAAGCTTACCTTAAAAGCTTACAAGGATATTTTCAAAGTAAATGTTTTATTTTATAATTATGTGACTTTTAAATGATTTCAAAATGAATAATTTAATAATTTCAGAAAGGTACTCTTTATCAAAATCAGAATTTTAAATGTTTTAAAGATTTATCTTTATAAATATTTTTAATTAATGTCTTCAAAATGATTTTTAAGGATTTATTTATATGGACATGAATGTTTTTAAAAATGTTAATTCCTTTCAAAAGTTTCAAAGTGTTATGGGACACTTTGATTCAAAAATCTCTTTTTAATTACTTCCTTTATAAATGTGTGACTTTTAAATGATTTCAAAAAAGGAGATATTTCTCTCAAATAGTTTTGATTTCATCTATGTCAACATCCTTTATGGATTTTAAGCTTATTTGAAGATGATTTATTATGATACAAAACTTCCATATTGTATTGAAAGTTTTGTGATATGTTTGACGGTGGATGTGCTATTTTTATACCATTCATAGTTTATGGTGAAAGTATTGACATTTCGTATGCTAGTTTTAATACGAATGTTTATGTTATGTTTAAACCTTTTCATATGGGAATGCATTGGACTTAATATGTGACGGGTGGAGCCCGCTATAGCTCCTCAATGCATCGGTAGGTCTCATGAGACAAACTAGTGTCTTGGCACAAGGCCTTGACAAAATCTTATTTGTAGTCTTGGCATGAGGCCTTGACTATGTGGTTATGATAGTCTGGCATTATGCATTCCAACATTATGAAAGTGGTTATTGATTTTTGCATGTGATTATTCGATTAGTAGAATATCCATGTGAATAAGTAAATGGCATTATTTCATTTAATTTATGCCATACCATGTAGAAAGTTCATGTTTGAAAGGCTTTTGTTTTAGTTATACATTGCCTTAAATGTTTATTCTTATTTATGAAAGTTTCCACTATATTGTTAACCTTACTGGGCATTTGAGCTCACCCCTTTTCTATGTTTTATTTTTCCCAGGAAGTGAAGAAGTAAATTATGAATGATCTGCAGGGATATTATGTGGGGATATGAGTGTGGATTATGGAGATATTATGTTGTTGTAGTAGTTTTTCATTTTATGATGTAATGTAAAACTTATGAATATATATAGTGTTTCCAAGGCTACTAAACCAATCGATCTTTCGAGATTTGATCTTTCTTGTGATCATGCCAATGTTATGTAATAATGCACCGACTCTGGGTAACTATGGTCGGGGCGTTACATATAGTTTAACGTCATATAGCAAGGACGAACTGGTTCTGCACAGTTTAGTGTCATGTTGCAGGGACAAACTTATGATTTTTTTTGTTTATACAAAATACTTCTTCAAAAATCTGGCATTGGTTGGAGTAGTGATGAATTCTCCATCCATCGAGATTAATGAATAAGCTCCATTGGAGTAGACCCTATGTATTGAATAAGGTCCTTCCCATTTTGGTTCAAGTTTGGGAGGTTTCTTTCCTGGTATCATTGGAGTTCTGATAACTAATACCAATTCTCTCTGAGTGAATGAACGAAGACGGACTTTTTTGTTAAAAGATCATGCTATTCGATTCTGAGAGACATCCAAGTGGTGAAAAGTGCACAATCTTTTCACATCTAACCGTTCCAATTCATTCAATCACTTTTGAGATTGCTCATCTGTAGATGACTGATCGCAAATGTCTACTCTGAGTGAGGGTAATTTAACTTCAATTGTCAAGACTGCTTCCATTCCATATACCAATGAATATGGAGTTGATCGCGTTGCAGTGCGGGTGGTAATCCGATAAGCCCATAAAGCGTGAAAGAGTTTATCAGGCCATGACTTCTTATCTTTATCCACCATCTTTTGCAGTATATTTGAAAGAGTCTTGTTGAAGGCTTATATCTGGCCATTGGCCGCTGCATGATACCGAGATGAATGGTTGGATTTGATGTTGTATTCTTGATACAATTTCTTCACCTCGGATGAACAGAAATTGGTGCCATTGTCCGTCAATATGGTATGAGGGACACCAAATCTGGTAATGATGTTAGACTTGATGAAGCAAATAATGCATTTAGAACTGACTTCCTTGAGAAGTATTGCATCTACCCATTTGGAAAAGAAGTCAGTAGTAGTAAGAATGTACTTAAACTTCTTGGTCGTAGCCGAAGGGTAAGGTCCCACCACATCCATTCCCCATGTCGCAAATGGCCATGAGTATTTACCTGTATGAAGAAACTCTGGAGGTTGATGAATGAAGTTGGCATGTACTTGGCATGAATGACACTTCTTTGTGAAATCAACACAATCTCATATCATTGAAGGCCAAAAGTATCCAAGCCTTCGAATTTGATCTGACAATCTATGTCCAGACTGGTGGGAACCACAGACTACTACATGCACTTCTTTCATGAAAGCCATTGTCTCTTCACCATCAATGCATATGAAGAGAACTCCATCAAAACCACGTTTGTAAATAACTTTCTCTAGGTGATCTGGGCTATCATAAAGAGTAAAATTGACCACACGTCACCGGATTTGTTCTTTCTCGGCTCTATCGGGTGGAAGTGTTCCATTTTGAAGGTATTCTCTAATAGGTGACCTCTGTCCTGTAGTATGACCATACGGTTCAGGAATGGGACAAATTTCATTAATTTCCTCTATTCTGATTCAAACATAAGGTGAAATTGTACGACGGTGGGCAATACTGATGGTTGTCTCGTCCCGATTTGGATCTACCAGAGATGTGGCTATATTAGCCAGTGCATCAGCTTGAGCATTTTGTGATCTTGGGACAAAAGAAAATGTCAATTCTGAGGGAATTCCGCCATTAAATCTATGACGTAATCATACAAAGGGATTAGTTCTTCTTTTCTGATGGCATAATCCCCATTGATTTGTTTAATTACCAGGTCTGAATCACCCTTCACCTTTAAGTGATTCACTTGTGCTTGAAGCGCTAATTCCAAGCCTGCGATAAGATCTTGGTATTCAGATTCATTATTGGTACCACCTTCCTACAATAATAAAGAATAAGGTAACACTGCCTTTTCTAGAGAAATGAGCACATTTCCTAATCCAACTTTGTTGAATTTATGATTTTCCATTTTCTTCCTTATTGGACTTCTGGAAGCACCATCAAAATACATTTCCCATGCTTGAGGACTTTCTTGAATAGAGAAGACTTCCTCATCAGGGAGTTCAATATCTGAAGACGTGTCTTCCACTGAAGGGTGTTCATCCTGGAAATCAGCCAGATCTTGGCCCTTTATTTCTATTTCAGACACATGCTGAATGTCGAATTGCTGAAAAATAACTTCCCACCTTGATAGACGTCCCGTAAGCATTGGATGACTATGGATGAATTGGAGCAGGTTATTGCGAGATACCAATTGGACCTCGTGATGTTGCAGGTAATGTCTCAACTCATGAACTGCAAAGATTAATGCCAGGAATCACTTCTCAATACTTGAATACTGGGTTTCTGCTTCAAGCATAGTTCAACTGAGATAGTAGAGGCTTTTTTCATTCCCAACATCATTCTTTTGAGAAAGAATGGTACCCAATGATTTCTCTAGAGCTATCACGTAGAGGATAAGTGGTCTTCCTTCAACAGGTGGCATGAGTACCAGTGGACTCAAGAGGTATTTCTTGAGAATATCGAATGCTTCTTGTAATTCTTCAGTCCACTGGTAAGTGACTCCCTTCTTCATCAATTTGGTAAAGGGTAAACTGTTGCCTGCCAAATTGGCGATGAAACGCAGAATATAGGCTAAGTGTCCTTGAATTCCTCTTAATTATATCAAATTTTGAGGAGTTTACATACCAAGGATTGACTTGGTCTTCTCAGGATTGACTTCAATACCACGATGGCGTACAACAAAGCCGATAAATTTTCCTGAGGTTACCCCAAAAACACATTTTAAGGGGTTCATCTTCAAATTATTTTGTCGAAGCTTGCATAATATGACTTCCAAATCAGCCAAGTGATTAGAACGTTGTTTGGATTTAACCACAAAATCATCTACATAACATTCAACAAACTTCCCTAAGAAGGGTTTGAAGATACGATGCATGGCGCGCTGATATGTTGCACCTACATTCTTTAAGCCGAAGGGAATTACCCGGTAGCAAAACACACCCTGAGGGGCTCTGAAGGCTGTAGATTCCTTGTCTTCTGGGGCCATTCGGATTTGATTATATCCGAAATATCCATCCATGAAGGAAAGTGCTTCATAGACAGCTATTGCATCAATTCGAAGTTCTGTAATCAGAACTGGGAAATCATCCTTAGGACAATGCCGATTAAGATCACTGAAATCGATGCAAACTCTAATTTCTCCACTATTTTTCTTTACAGGGACAATATTAGCCAACCATTTGGGTATTGAACTTCTCTGACGATGTTAGCTTTGATAAGCTTATCCACTTCAGATTCAATTTTGGAAGTATAGGTTGGGTGTGTTCTCCTCGCGGCTTGCTGAAATCCTTGATGTTCTTTTGGTAAACCCAAATGATGAGTAGCAACATCAGGATCAAGCCCAGGAATTTATGTATAGTTCCAAGCAAAAATATCTTTATTTCGCTTTAGAAAAGAAATATAAATCTCTTGCTCTTCAAGGGTCATGGCTGCACTGATTAAATTGGGGCGTGGATCTTCCTTTGTGCCCAGATTTATTTCTCTGAGTTCATCCACAGTGGTAGAGATACCCTATTCAAATGCTGTAGGAGCATCTCTAAGATCTTCCTCTTCTACTTCATCATGTGTTATTTCTTCCATTTCTACTTGCATAGTAGATGACAAAGCAGAATTTTCATGATCAGAAGAGATGTCAAAATTTGCACATTTTGAAGAGGAAGCTTCCATTTCTGACCCGATTGATGATGAAGGGTCTTATTTGGGTAATAAAGAGGAAATGATGGATTGAGAATCAACATCATTTTTCACCTCTAATGTTTCTATAACTCCTTCTGGCCTAATTGGAGAAGTATAGACTTGTTGGATTTCAGCAGATGAAATGAAGACGTCACCATTTGTGCTTTCATCACTGCTTGGTAGATTACCAATTTCTCCCATGTTTTCTGGCTCGATTTCCATAATTGACATTATGGATATTTCCATAAGAGTATTTTGATTTGGGACTATCTTGTCAATTTGACTGATAGGCAACACATAATCTGTACTCACATGTGTAAATGGATTTACTGGATTTTTTTCCAAACCATATGGAGCATTAACTTTGGTAATTTCCTTTGTTGTGGATTTCTCTTTTCCCTTCATGTGATAAAATTCCGCCTCAATGTATTGAGACTCATATGTCTTGAATGGGGCCTTATCACCATATAATGTTCCAAATTGACCATCGAAACAATATTTGTGACATTGATGGTATGATGAAGGGATAGCCGCATGTTGATGTAGCCAGGGTCTTCCAAGCAAGATGTTGAAGGCTGAGTCTTGATCAACAATCATGAAATCTGAATTGGATACAAGATCTCCAAACTGAGTTCTGAGTGTAACCTCGCCCAGTGGTTCTTGTTCATTTTTATCATATCCTTGTAACATCATGGTAGAAGGAGATAAACCAGATTCGGTGAGGGCCAATTGACGAAGTGTACGAATGGGCATGAGGTTGACTCATGAACCATTATCGATGAAATCTCTTCGGACGTCTACACCATTGAACTTTACAGATAAATACAAAGGTCTGATATGCCCATGCACAACATCATCTTCATCTTTATCAGTAAAAGATATTATTTCATGGCATTCTGTAGGATTTTTCTCTATGTGATAGAATTCAGATGTAGCAATTTCAGTTTCAAATTCCTGAGGACTTGACAAAGCCTCTATGAGTGCTTCTCGAAGATCTTTTGACAAGTTCCAAGAATCCAGAATTGATAACTTGGCTGGTACTTGGGCCAAGTGTTTCAATATATCATACTTTTGATATAGAGGTTTGCGTTTCCCAACAGGAATATGTGGTTTAGTAGGTACCTTGGAAGCATATGCTTTGGAAGTTAATGCATCTTGTATTGGGATTAGCGTTGGAAACATCTTTGGTTTTGAAATATTAGACCGATTAGATCCATTTACTTGCTGAGAGGAAGAAGATGAAACTTTCAATCGGTCTACCAAAATAACTGTGTCAAGACTGAATTTGTTATTGGTAGGAGAACTTGCTTGTTCTTGCTGAGCTCGCTGAAGGGCTCTACCACGAGTTTCTGCTACGTACACAGTTCTAGCAGGGGTAGAATTGGAATAGTGTCTTCTGAAAGATCCACATCTACCCATGTATCCTGAGCCCCTGGAACTTCCTCTGATTCATCTGTTTGATATAGGGAATTCAGACTCATTGAAATCGAAACTGCGACTAGCATATGGATATATTAATTGAATCATATTAACAGAACCGAAGATTAACTCTTTGTCTGATGAAGACTTTGCCTGATTAGCCTGTTTAGGATGTGCCGTTTGGTGGGGCGGTGCCCGTAGCTTTGAAGTAGATGGCATGAAGTCCGCCAAAGTCAAAGATAACTTAGGCTTTGACACATACTCATCTTCTTCTAATTCTTTTTTTTCTTTGAATCGTGCCATTTCTTTGAGGTCTTTCCCTATGACGAAGAGGGTTTTGCCGCAACATTCATGGCAGAAGACACAATTGGTTTCTTTAATTATGTTCGCAAAATAGCATGAGTTTGATTGATTTTCTTTCTGACCATCCAATCATCGTACTTCTGTGCATTTTTGCTTTTGACTTCTTGCCATTCACCTTCCTCCTCTGGAACTGTAGTAGTGACACATGCTACCTGGGCTGAGGATCCTTTCAATGTGACTTGTCCCGAGTCGACCATATTTTGTAGGAGGTCCTTGAATATAAAACACTCTTTGATGGGATGCCCCAACATATGATAAAAACGGCAGTAATTAGAATGGTCTTCATCTCCTTTATTGTTTGGCCTCTTGGGTATTGGAAAATGAACCAAATTGTTTTCCAGATCCAAAATGAAATAACAAGGAACTTGTTCATTTTGGGAAGAGTGTGTTTTTCTCTTCAGATCCTCAAATTGTTTTCGTCTTTGATCTCTTTGATCATATGGACAAAACGGCCTTTGTTGTTGGCACTCAGAAGGTGGAGCCCTTCGAGAAGATGTTGGTTTTGAGGTAGAAATAGGTACGGGTGCTTGTTTAAGCATAACTGTAGCAGTTTCTGCTTTACCCATTCTCCTTCCTAGAGCTGATGGAATTACATGAGATTTAGCCTTAGCTTGTATAAGGGAATCTTCAATCTGCTGAGCGATTGAAGTAAGGTCTCGAATCCCTCCTGTGTATTTCACAGGGATTAATGGCGTGCGTAATTCGTCACACAGATTTGCCACACAGATTGGAAACAATTATTCTTGAGGGAGTGTTAAACTCAAGGAATATGTTAATCCCTTCCAGCGAGCAATGAAATCAGAGACACTTTCATTTTTCCTTTGCTTACAATTTGTAAGATCGAAAACTGTTATCTTTGGAATAGTTGATCTGAATTGAAGGATGAATTTTTGGCGAAGATCCTCCCATCCGGTAATTGACCAGGATTGCAAGCTTGTATACCAAACAAAAGCTGGTCCTTGAAAGGTTCGCATGAAGCATCTGAGTTTTACTGCTTCTTGCTGCTCCAGAGTTCCCATCATAGGATCGCAACAAGACACGTAATGCGTCAAATGCTGTTCAGGATTGCCTGATCCATTGAAAATAGGTAATACAGGATTCCCAAAACTGGATAGAGGAGAAATTGAATCTACCCATTCAGGGTAAACATTCTTTTCTGGTTGAACTTGCGCACGTTTCCCTTCCATAGTTTCTAACCGAGATGTTAATGACTCAATAGCAGTTATTAGATTTTGAGAAACATTCGGTTGAACTTGGACTTGGGTAGGTGCAATGACTGGAGCTTGGACAGATATGTGATTGGTGCTGAAATTGATGGTAGCACTTCCAACTATTGTTGCACTTGACCCGTAGGATTAGAACTATAAGGGTGTACTGTTAGAGGAGGATATTCCTGATCCATCTCAGTAGCTGCAACAAATTACTTTGGCTGACTAACTCCAGCACGCTCATGAAGAAGACTACCCTGAAGTAGTTCTGCATTCAACCTCCTTAATTCCTTTATTTCTTCCTCCTGTTGTGAAAACCTTTGCTCTAGTGAGAGCGATTGACCTTCTCCAGAGGAAGGATATGTAACCTGGTTTTTTCCCTTCCCTTTGTTGGATCCCTTTCGGAGAGGGGAGGTGGGTTACTCAAAGGATTACCCAGATTCTGAGTAATCCTTTGACTTCATGCACGCACACCTTCTTCATTTGTGTCAGTGCGTACATCTTCTTAAGCAGGAACCTCTTCATCTGAGTCCCCTGAGTGAGGCTCATTTGGTGGATCAACAACAATGGCATTGATGAAATTTATTAATGCATAACTCATCGCATCCCTTCTATCAGCATTTCTATGATATTATCTTCTTCCATGTATTTGATGAGACATTGCCTTTTGTTGATTCGATCCTTCAGGAACTTCTTCACGAACCGTAATTTGGAGGGAATCTACTGATAATTTGGCTATTCGTTCCTCTTGAGGTTTCTTACCCAATCGAGAAAAGACCGGCATTCTCTGAGGAGGGGATTGATGATTTGAAAAATTCCCCAGTCCAGTGGACTGGGCCTGTTCCTTCTATTCCATCTCAACTCGTTGGAACCTATTTGTTGATTCTGAGGGTTGGTTTAAAGGAGTCCTCAGTCTGGTGAGCTGGGGTGGTTCTTAACATTCTATGTCTGAGAATTTCTTGGAAGTCCTCCTGATCTTACGAACCTTAGTCCGGAAATTAGCTGGATGCCTTAACCTGTATCCACTTTTATCACCCATTTCAAAAGACCGTTGGATGATTTCTGAAACTTCTGTCACTTGGTGAAGTGCTTACTCCAAACGAGAGGTCTGTTTAATATTCTCGTTTTCTTGATGCAAGAGTAATTCAACAACTTTTTCTCTGTATTCTTGACTTTGAGAGGAACTAGTTGAAGCCTGTTCTTGGGAAAGCTTTTGATTACAAACAAAGCCCATTGACTATGGACGGTTATGGGAAATAACATTGCATGAGACCATTTTCGGTGGGCTTTGTTGACTGGAGAGTACCATGAAATGTAGTTCTCCATGAACACCCCATCCTCTTACACAAAAACCAGATGGGGTATTGGAAATTAACTGACGCAATCTTCTTAGTGCGCCAAGGCATGAACGTTGAAGGGCTCTCTGCTGCTTTTCAGCCTTCAGATATCGAGAGACTGATAGAGACGCCAAATCAATCTGATGTTGTAACCCTTATATTATCTTAAGATGATTTTCATATTCATCATAAGATAATACTTTCTTTTTCAACTGAAAAAGAGTTTTCCATATGTTGAGACGAATATCCTGAATTTTATCTTCCGTCAACATTTTTGGAATATTATACGGAGATTCAGCCAGAGGGAAAAACATAACTGGCACTTCACCTTTTTCCAGTTGTTTTCTCATGTTCAGCATTTCCTCTTTTTCATTTGATGAAGATTCTTCTACCTGATTTGACCAGAGTCGGTGTTTCCTTGTTGCTTCATTGGATTCAGAAGGATTGGTAGAGAAATCATTGATCAAACTAGAAGATGCATGACTTAGGGGTGGTTTGGAGAATGACCTACACCCTTGTCTATCTTCTGATTGAGAATGTATTTCACCTGATAGCGATGAAGCTTCAGACATGACTGGTTTCGCATTTGTAAGTGCCTCAAGATAGGAGGGCTTTCTCGGCACTACATTGTCCACTGGAGCATTTTCCAGGCAATGTGCATCACTACTGCGGAGAGGACATTCACAGTGAAATTCATCATCATGGGGAGGACCACCATAATGGGTTATAGCAAAAGTTGAGATCTTTTTCTCCTTGGTCTTCTGACCACACTGAGGGTTACTGTGGCTCTCATTTGAAGATGAAACTTCGAGATCGACCGAATTGTCATGAAGCAAGCCTTCATGAGGAAGTGTCTGTTGAAGACCTTCGGAATTAATTTTGCCACTATTGGGAACTGTGGGAGTAGAATATTGAATTCCAACAGATAAATGTGTGAGGGCTTCAAGAACTCCCGCATCGAGCAAGGCCTTGTTACAGATTGGCTCTTGATCTCCTGACTGTGCTGGGTGGGTATTTTTCTTAGACGCCTTCTTACTCACTTTGGAAACCACTTGTTGAAGAAAGTGGCTACTCTGATCAGGTGTATGTGCCAGATCTGGAAAGATGGCCAGGTTAGGCTGACGATCTCCACTCAAATCAGGTGTATGTGCCTGACTTGGTTGTCCGTATAATATGGGGGAGTATGCCCCACAACCCTATTGGACTGGAACAGATGTGTGTGTCTGTTCCAGAGTGAATTGTTGATGTTTCACTCAATTGGAAGGATAGATTTATGTGTCTTTCCCTAAGATGCTGCTGAATTTGTTATAATATTCTGGTAGGCATCCGGAATATGAGCTGGGATTTTATTCTACTCTTTTACCATTGATAGAATATTCTTGGTGACTTCAGCTGCCAGAATAGGAATATACGTCCATTCCAGGCTTGGAGCATGTGTATATGCCTGCTCCTGTCCTCCTTTTCCTATCAGTGAATCCTGACAATACACAAGTGTGGGGGTAGAGAGTTGAGTCTGATTCCTATTTGTTGTCGGGGCTTTCCAACTAACTTCTCCAAATGCTACCAAGCGAGACTGTTTGTAGGCTTGATTAATACTAGCAGGTGTATGTGCCTGCTGATTGCACTTCGCCAAACATGGTTGACGAGATCCATCATATGTAGTCAGATGAGCCTGCTGACTAGCCGATGATGTATAAACCGGTGTGTGTTCCTGCCTATAGTACTCCACCGGAATTGCCTGGTGGGATTGGCGTGATGCTTCCAGACGAGTCTGCTGGACAGCGGAATTAAAACGGGCAGGTGTATGTGCCCGCTCGTTACTTGCCACCAAGTTAGGTTGGTGGTCTTCTCTGGAGATGGCAGAGATGAGAACCTGCTCACTGTTGACCAGATTCTTCCTCTGGTGGTTCGTCTTGCTTGCTCGGGTTCGAGGAACCTGAGCCAAATGCCTGGAGTCGGTACCCTCATCATTTTGAGGGAGCACTGCTGCCCAAGTCTAGCAGAGATTGTTGGAGGGAGCCCTCAGGAAGGAATCCCATCTATTTGAATTAAGGTCCTGAGGGACCTGCTCATTCACCTCCCTAGAATAAGGGAGCGAATGGTGATTGCGTTCCGGGGATAATGACCCAAAACGGTTGGAGAAGGTAGTCAGCACTGCCTGCTTCTTGATCACTGGTCATCGTTGTCCGGACAACTGATGTGAGTTTTTTACTTGGAGGGCTTGTCGGGCAGCCTCCAGAGTTGGGATGGTACCGTGTTGACGGTACTCCTTAACCAGTGCATTTGATACCCAGCGTTGAAGACACTGAGTAGGTGATGTCATCCTTAGAGCAGATGACGATCCAAAAGGAATAGTAGCAGTGGCATTTACAGCTGCAATATTCACAGGTGTGAATTTGAGAGCGGCCATTATGGAAATTCAGAAGATCTTGGAAAAGAGTGCCTGTTTGATATAACAGACGTAATCAAGATAAATTCAGCTACTACATCTTTTGGATGAGTACATATGTTATTGACTATCTTGTTGGCCATCTAATTGAGTTTAAATAGGGGCCTAACAAATAGGTAAAACATCATTTTTTAATTTTGATAAGGATTCACATCGGGTTCACCATTTTTATTTCCCTCAGAATTCGGGGATGACCTCTTGATGAGAGGTTCAAACGTTTTGATCGGTTTCTAACGGGTTTGTTCGTAGAACCGAAAACATACAATGATTCCACATCCATTTGTACCTACTTTCCAAAGGTAGGCGCTCATTAGTTTGTGGACTGATGAGGCTTAGGAATTTTCATTGGTCAAGAGGATGGGAGGTCGGACTCATCGCACCTTTTTTAGGGGAATTATTGTCTATTTTGGGACTCTCTTTATAGATTTAAGTTATGTTCATGAATCCTTATTACATTACCAATTATAAAATGAGCTTCACATTAGATCTTACAATCAATGATAAAATATGTACGAAATTTAGAGAATCTTATATATGTATTCGAGGTTCTTCATCGATAGAGAATCATCTGTATTTATTAAAGATTCTTGGTCAATGGTATCCTTCGGCATATTTATATAAAAGTCTCTTGGTCATTATGATGACCATGCTGGTTTCAAAGCCACTTAGTGGGGCACTTGAAGTTTATTGTCATTCATAAGGACATGGATTATTTCAGAGTTGGGATCGAACCGGCAGATGGGCTACCTACATATCCCTTGTTATAGAAAAGGAATCATAACCCACGTAGTTCGAGTAAGGGAGTATGATGTTTATGATTGATGGCTCAAAGAAGGATGTCATAAATACTTTTACACTCTAATCTCATGTGAGTCATGCTCGGTGTGAGAAACAAGAGGTATTGGTAAAAATTAGACAATCGTGCCATGAAATATGCAATCATAAGAAATAATGTGGGGATTATGTATGTATGACTGCCCATATATATGAAGATTAGGATTTTACTTCAGGGAAGAAATCCAGGAACAAGTTCCATAAAGGTATATGTGCTTCATGGAGATTTTGAATACTCTAACCTGGGGCTTACTCCTGAAAAGGAGTCCCAAATTAGTATAGGACTTACGATTGTGTTTTACTCCTAAAAAGGAATCCCAAATCAAAAGGAATTATGACTGGTTAAGAGAAATTAAGACTGGGGCTTGTTCCTAAGGAGGAGGCCCATGTTAAATGGATTTGAAAATTAAAAGCCTTGAGGCTTACTCCTGAGGAGGATTCCCAAATTAGGGGACTGGGGCTTACTCCTGAAAAGGAGGCCCAGGTTAATGATTATGACCAGGGCTTACTCCTGAAAAGGAGGCCCAGGTTAATGATTATAACTGGGGCTTACTCCAAAAAAGGAGGCCCAGGTTAATGATTATGACTGGGGCTTACTCCTGAAAAGGAGTCCCAGGTTAATGATTATTACTAGGGATTACTCCTGAAAAGGAGGCCCAGGTTAATGATTATGACTGGGGATTACTCTTGAAAAGGAGGCCCAGATTAATGAGGACTTGGGGCTTACTCCTAAGGAGGATGCCCAGATTTGATAATTATGACTGGGACTTACTACTGAAATGGAGGCCCAATATTGGAATTATGACTGGGACTTACTCCTGAAAAGGAGGCCCATAATTGGAATTATGACTGGGACTTACTCTTGAAAAGGAGGCCCAATATTGGATCCTCTCATCTTAAAGGATGAGGTTGAATGAATGAAATCTCAATCTTTAGTGACATAAAGATGTGTAAGTCACCATGTTTTGAGGGATATTCCACAGAATTCCTTTCAGATAAAGAATTCAAATCAAGAAATCACGCCATAAATGGCTTTGAAGAGTGTCTTGAAGACTAAATTTTAATAGGAAAGGTAGAATGGCTCAAGAGGGGGAAAATGGGAAAGAAGGGAACTCAAAAAGGTAGGGGAATGCAAGTCCTAGAAGGCGCGTAGGTACTGCGTGGGCGCACAAGTCTTGGTCATGCAGGTATACCTGCGCAACACATTGGGTACTTGCGCCGTGTTCAACCAGCAGGGTAATACTTTAGCGACTTTTGGTTAAGGCCTTTAGAATTCTCCTGAGGTTCTTCCAGGAGAGGGGCGTGCAGGTTCTATTGAAGGAGTAAGGCGGCGCACAAGTGTGGCCATTTCCCATAAGGGATGGCCACCTAGGCACGCAAGTGTTGATGAGTTTCAACACTTAGGCCTTCCTCCCCCTCTTTAGATCTTCTGTTCTAGGTAAGAAATTACCTTAGAAGTGTTCCAGAAGCTTTGAGAAGAGACTAGGGCATCGGGAGCTCAAATCTGAGTTTCTGGAAAAAATTGTGTCTCGAATGGGGGGCCCACATGGTCTATTTATAGGAAGGAGAATACCCCAGGTGGTTATCACTTAGGTCACACAAGTCACTTGCGCGACCATAATGCACCGCACAAGTGGACTTGCGCGCCTATGAGGAAACTTGCGTGACTTATGGGCAATATTCTCCTTGTTCATCCCTTTGCCAATTTTTGATATTTTCTTCAAAGGATGAATCAATTTGAGCTAAGATATTCCCCTTTTCCAATCTTTAGACTCTATGATGAAAAAGGAGCATCAAAAACTACATGGGCGCGCAAGTCCTGGTCGCGCAGGTATACCTATGCGACACATGGGTACTTGCGTGATTTTCATCCCTTAGGGTAATACTTGGGCGAGACTTGGCTCAAACCCTTGGTATTATCCCTAGAGGCTTTCCAGAAGATAGCACGCAACTTATGGTGAATAGTAGGGTGGCACACAAATGTGTTCATTTCCCTTAAGGGTTAAACACTTAGGCACGCTAGTGTCAGTGAATTCTAACACTTAGACCTTACTCCTCCTGTTTAGACCTTCCATTCTAGGTAAAGAATTACCTTTGAAGTGCTCGGAAGACCTAAAGAAGAGACTTGGGCGTTCAGAGCTCTATATCTGAATTTTGGAAAAATTCCTCTCGAAATGGGGGGCCCACAGTGTCTATTTATAGGCTGGAGATGACCTCAAGCCGTTATCCTTTAGGGCGCACAAGTCACTTGCATGATCATTAGGTGGCGCACAAGCATACTTGCGCGACAGTTATGGAACTTGCGCGACCCTTGTGCTTTTGAATTCTTATTCATGCCTTTGTCTATTTTTGATTATTTCATCAAAGGATGAATCAATTTCTGCTAAGTCATTTCCCTTTCCATTTTTTTAGACAATGTGATAAAATGGTACATCAAAAAAAGTCCCCCCTCAGAGTTGGATCCGAAAGAATAAGGATGTGACTCTGAGGAAAATAAGAAAACCAAAGGGAAATAGGCGCGCAGGTGAGAGTCGTGTAGGTGCGATTCGCGTAGGGCTAAAGCGCCCTGGATGGAGTGCGCTAGCTGTAGGTGCGTAGGTGGGCATCTAGGACTATAAATATGCCGTCATTTGACACGCATAGCATCTGATTTCTGGATTTTCGATCTCTCGCCGCGCAGGTCCCCTTCGCCGCGCAAGTTGCTCGTTTTCCGCTGTTTCTTCACTATCGTGCTGTTGTCAAGGTAATAGGACTTGTGCGGTGATACGTACGTGCCAAAAACTTGCGCGACATATTAAAAATTGCACGACACATCCATACTTGCGCGCCAAGTTTAGACATGCACGCCTTAATGCCTTATCCATTTTTTTCGAATTCTTTCACAAATTTTATGAAAAGTCAACTTACTTAAGAGTTAATTATTCAACCTTTGTGCAGATTCAATGGCTCCCAACAGAATCGGAACAGTTGATGAACTGGATAGCAAGCGGATTGATGACATGATGAACATTGTTGGCCATGATTACTATGATATCTGCGATAACACTTTCCCAGATTTGGCTAAATACTTGAAGAAATATCATCTTAATTTCACATAGAGCATCTACCTTCCTCTGTATGGTCATGGTCATCTGCAAGGAGTTGATGTTCCAGATGAAAATAACTATATGCCTAAGATGAAGATGCACCACTACTCCTATATTTCTGTTATGCTGTGCATTAAGAGCAACAACATTGGTGTGAGCTTTCAAATTTTTCCTCCATTCCATTTCCTTGCAGATATGAAAATGGAAAACCCATGGGCTGAAATTTTTTCCACTGCCGGTTGGTGGAGAGAAGACAAACATGGCATTCGAGAAATATCTGAAACTAGTACTCTCTCCAAATGGATCATTACTTCCAATTCTCCATTATTAAATCCATGTATCAATCTTCCAAGTCTCTTGGACATTAACAGAGTAACTATTTAATCTGTAGAAAATTTTCTCAAACCGCACTCAAGAACATCCTTTTAAAATTGTTCCAAGAAGAACTGGTATCACTGCATCTCTTATTGTATCCAGTTGAATGAATGAATTCCAGGTGGTTGCTGATGAAGCTCGGGATGTCGTAAATAAAATGAAGAATTATGTTGACAGCCTTTTGTAATTCTTGAAAAAGAGAAGAGGCTCTAGTCTGTGGATGTCCTTCTATATCCTATGTATCAATGAAAAAAATTTCATTATCAATCATTTGTACCTGCATTCTTTTGCTACATGCTTTATATTTTACCTAAGCCAATGGGCCTAGTAAACATAGTTTGATTTTTACTAGGATTAATGCAAATAACCCTACAAAATTTGAATCTTTTAATTGCTCAATATTACCTAAATCATACAAAATGTATGTTTAGTGAGCTAGAACTTGACTTTTATTCAGAGTTCCTTTGTCTTTTGTGGGCAGTTTAAAGTCATGCATGTCAGATATAAAAAGGCTAATTTTTAAGGTCAAAATAGCTTTGACCGAATGAATTATAATTGACTTAATTCTTTGACAATTTATCTGAAAACACATTACCACACTCAAGTATGAGGGAAAATATGTAAACTATGGCTTAAGAATATTTTAATCTGAGGAATGATATGAAAAAGAGATAAAAGGCATTAGAAGAAGTAGTTTCCAAGAATGAAGTTACTATTATTTAACAAACCTGTTAGGGGGTTGAATTATGTAGGGCCACCTAAGGGCATTGGCTTCATAGTCAAATAAATAGCATCTTTGGCTAACAAGTCTGTCATGTAGACTATTTATGCAAGGCCGCCTAAGGGCACGTGATACATAGTCAGGAAAAAGGACTCTCAGAAATTTACTTTCCTAGTGCTAAAAAGCTAGTGAAAGTTTATGGAGATACAAATTTTCCAATGTATAGAGTTTACTGTATGGAAAGAGGTACTTGAATATGGAGAAGATATTTCCAAACAAGATTATCAAAGAACCGGATGGATATCACTCCTACAAAAGTCTGAACCAATTGTAGGGAAGGATAATATAAACCATAGACTTGAATACTTTCACATCATGAAAAAGGATATGGGACAAATATTTTAGGGATGGATATTTTTGCGGATCCCTACATACTGTCATTGAAGACCAATAAGGACAAAAGAGGCTTTCATTCCAAGAATGAAGTTACCAGTATCCGACAAACCCGTTAGGGGGTTGAATTATGCAGGGCCACCTAAGGGTATTGGCTTCATAGTAAGATAATAGTATCTTTTGGCTGACAAATCTGTTATGGAGACTGTTTATGCAAGGCCGCCTAAGGGCACATACTACATAGTAAGGTAAAATCACTCTAAGAAATTTGACATTTTTGTTACTAAAAGTCAAGAAAAGGGTTATGAAGATCTGAAAATATTTAAGGTGAGGATTATGACACATAAATATGGGTATTGTCCATTGTATACAGAGATACACAGATCAATGCTAACCATTATCATGTTGTGGCTGGGTCCTGAATTGAAATGTTGGACTTCACTACGTATCCCATAAGGATAGAAATCAAGCCATACGTAGTTCTTGAATTACAATTTAACGTCATGTGGGACAAAAGGATTGAAGATCTCAGTTTAGGGTTATAGAGCTTGAACCATTATAAGAAATACACAGTGTGTGTTTTCATGGGGACTTTTCAGCCAAGGGACTGAAAGTGAAATTTGGGGTTAGGCCCAAATACGTGGGGCGGGATTCGAGGGACACTCGAACATTCCAACGTATCCCATAAGGATGTGAATCAATCCCACGTAGTTCTAGAACAACCCTCTGTACAAATTTGGTTCGTAAATGTGAAGGGTGAAAGGGGACTTTAGTGCAATGATGGTTTAACCCCAGATAAAAAGTTTGGGCATTGCCATGTATGCGCGTAGTCTTGGAATAAAACATGATTGAAAAATCAATGTAAATAATGGTTCCCTCTCATGTGAGGGTATTAAAGAATATTGTAATTTATTTTCATACTGGAAAAAAGTGTTGTATAGTTTAACGTCATATATCAAGGAAAAAAGTGAACCAATGTAAAGGTATTGATTCTAGGGGCGGTTTCACGAATCAACATCGAATGAGATGGAGGAGAACCGATGTGAAGAGATTGATTTTTGGCTTGAACCTAGGGAGGTTGCCTACATACCTAGCCTGGAAGGAAAGGTTCAAAGTCTGTATAGTTCAATTAAAGAATGAATTAATGATCTAGTTGTTCTTGGGGACAATGACCTAAAAAATGATGTTGTTGGGACTTACACATGGTTAGTAGCCCATAGAGAGTGTTATGGTTGAGGTTTGCTCTAAGCTCACGTGACTCATACTCGGTGTGAGAAACAAGAGGTAACAAAAACCTTAACTATGCACAATTTAATATCATGTAGAACATATAAAGGGACTATGCAGTTTAAAGTCTTACAGTTAGGACTATTGGTGCTGCACAGTTTAGTGTCATGTAGCAGGGAAAAAGTATAGTTTAATTTCATATAGGATGTAAGTGAGAATTGTTTAAGGTCATATGCATGGACCGTGGATGGTGCAGTTTAACGTCATGCCGGACGGAAGGGGGGCTGTGCAGTTTAATGTCATGCAGTGAGGAAAAATTAGGGAATTTGTTTTCACAGTTTAACGTCATGTGGGACGAAATTAATACAAATAGTTTAAGGT
Source organism: Viscum album (assembly GCA_963277665.1). Classification (NCBI taxonomy): domain Eukaryota; kingdom Viridiplantae; phylum Streptophyta; class Magnoliopsida; order Santalales; family Viscaceae; genus Viscum; species Viscum album. Next base: position 721,702,005 of record OY728130.1, on the reverse strand, counting down.
CATATGTATGTACCCTTGATAATGTAGTTTAACGTATCGCTGGACGTAAGGGACTTCTGTATAGTTTAGCGTCATGTATTTAGGACGTCACAGTTTAACGTCATGTGAGATGAAAGGAATACAAATAGTTTAAGGTCATATGTATGGACCGTTGTTGTATAGTTTAATGTCATATAGCAAGGAAGATGAAGGGGACACAGTTTAACATCATGTTGGACGTATGTGCTAATAGTTTAGGGTCATATGAATGGACCGTTGATGATGCAGTTTAACGTCTTGCTGGACGTAAGGGACTTGAAAATAGTTTAGGGTCATATGCATGGACCGTTGTTGATGCCATTTAATGTCTTGCTGGACGGTGGTGCAGTTTAAGGTCATACCGGACCATGATGATATATTTTGTGTTTATACAAAATAATTCTTCAAAAATTTGGCATTGGTTGGAGTAGCGATGAGTTCTCCATCCATCGAGATTAATGAATAAGATCCATTGGAGTATACCCTATGTATTGAGTAAGGTCCTTCCCATTTTGGCTCAAGCTTGGGAGGTTTCTTTCCTAGTATCATTGGAGTTCTGAGAACTAATACCAATTCTCCCTGAGTGAATGAAATAAGATGAACTTTTTTGTTAAAATCTCGTGTTATTCGGTTCTAATAGACTTGCAAGTGGTGCGAAGTGCACAATCTTTTCTCATCTAACCATTCCAATTCATTCAATCGCTTTTTAGATAGTTCATCTGTAGATGATTGATCACAAATAGAAACTCTGAACGAGGGTAGTTGAACATCAATTGGAAAGTCTGCTTCCGTTCCATATACCAATGAATATGGAGTTGACCGTGTTGTAGTGCGAGTGGTAGTCTGATCAGCCCATAAAGCATGGAAGAGTATATCATGCCATGATTTCTTATCTTTATCCACCATCTTTTGCAGTATATTTGACAGAGTCTTATTGAAGGCTTCTATCTAGCCATTGGCTGCTGCATGATACAGAGATGAATGGTTGGATTTGATGTTGTATTCTTGATTCAATTTCTTTACCTTGGATGAACAGAAGTTGGTACCATTGTCCATCAATACGGTATGAGGGACCACAAATCTGGTAATGATGTTAGTCTTGATGAAGCTAACAATGAATTTAGAACTGACTTCCTTGAGAGGTATTTCCTCTGACCATTTGGAAAAGAAATCAGTAGCAGTAATAATATACTTAAAGTGCATGGCCGCAGCTGAAGGGTAAGGTCCCACCACATCCATTCCCCATGTGGAAAATGGATGGGAGTATTTAGCTGTATGAAGAAACTCTGGAGGTTGATGAATGAAGTTGGCATGTACTTGGCATTAATGACACTTCTTTGTGAAATCAACACAATCTTGTATCATTGAAGGCCAAAAGTATCCAAGCCTTGGAATCTGGTCAGACAGTCTATGTCCAGACTGGTGGGCACCACAGACTCCTACATGCACTTCTTTCATGACAGCCATTGTCTCTTAACCATCAATGCATCTAAAGATAACTCCATCAAAACCATGTTTGTAGATAATTTTCTCAAGGTGATATGGGCTATCATAAAGAGTAAAATTGACCACACGTCACCAAATTTGTTCTTTCCCGGCTCTATCAGGTGGAAGTGTTCCATTTTGAATGTATTCCCTGATAGGTGACATCCATCCTGTAGTATGACCATACGGTTCAAGAATGGTACTAATTTCATTAATTTCCTCTATTCTGATTCTAACATAAGGTGAAATTTCACGAAGGTGGGCAATATTGATGGTTACCTCGTCCCAATTTGGATCTTCCAGAGTTGTGGCTATATTAGCCAGTGCATCATCTTGAGCATTTTGTGATCGTGGGACATAAGAAAATGTCATCTCTGAAGGGAATTCCACCATTAACTCTCTGACGTAATCATACAAAGGGATTAGTTCTTCTTTTATGATGGCATAATCCCCATTGACTTGTTTTATTATCATGTCTGAATCACCTTTCACCTTTAAGTGATTCACTTGTGCTTGAAGCGCCAATTCCTAGCCTACGATGAGAGCTTGGTATTCTGATTCATTATAGGTACCACCTTCCCACAATAAGAAGGAATAAGGTAACACTGCCTTTTCTGGAGAAATGAGCACAATTCCTAAGCCAACTTTGTTGAATTTAGAATTTTTCGTTTTCCTCCCTGTTGGACTTCTGGAAGCACCATCAAAATACATTTCCCATGCATGATGACTTTCTTGAATAGAGAAGACTTCCTCATCAGGGAGTTTAATATCTGAAGATGTGTCTTCCACTGAAGGGTGTTCGGCTAGGAAATCAGCCAGAGCTTGGCTCTTTATTTCCTTTTGGGACACATAATGAATGTCGAATTGCTGCAGAATAACTTCCCACCTTGCCAGACGTCCTGTAAGCATTGGACGACTAAGGATGAATTTGAGTGGGTTATTGCGAGATACCAATTGGACCTCATGACGTTTCAGGTAGTGTCTCAATTTCTTAACTGCAAAGATTAATGCCAGGCAGCACTTCTCAATACTTGAATACCGGTTATCTGCTTCAAGCATAGTTTGACTTAGGTAGTAGAGGTTGTTTTCATTCCCAACGTCATTCTTCTAAGAAAGAAAGGCACCCAATGATCACTCTAGAGCTGTCACGTAGAGGATAAGTGGTCTTCCTTCAATAGGTGGCATGAGTACCGGTGGACTCAAGAGGCATTTCTTGATAATATCAAATGCTTCTTGACATTCTTCAGTCCACTGGTAAGTGACTCCCTTCTTCATCAATTTGGTGAAGGGTAAACTTTTGCATTCCAAATTGGCGATGAAACGCCGAATATAGTCTAAGTGTCCTTGAAGTCCTCTTAATTCTTTCAAATTTCGAGGAGGTGACATACCAAGGATTGAGTTTGTCTTCTCCGGATCGACTTCAATACCATGATGGCATACAACAAAGCAGAGAAAGTTTCCTAAGGTTACCCCAAAAGTACATTTTAAGGGGTTCATCTTCAAATTATGTTGTCAAAGCTTGCAGAATATGACTTCTAAATCAGCCAAGTGATTATAATGCTGTTTGTATTTAAACACCAAATTGTCTACATAGAATTCAACAAAATTCCCTAAAAAGGGTTTGAAGTTACGATGCATGGCATGCTGATATGTTTCACCTGCATTCTTTAAGCCAAAAGGAATTACCCAGTAGCAAAACACACCCTGGGGGGCTCTGAAGGCTGTGGATTCCTCATCTTCTGGGGAAATTCGGATTTGATTATATCCGGAATATCCATCCATGAAGGAAAGTGCTTCATAGCCAGCTGTTGCATCAATTAAAAGTTCTATAATCAGAACTGGGAAATCATCCTTAGGACAATGCCGATTAAGATCTCTGAAATCGATGCAAACTCTAATTTGTCCTTTATTCTTCTTTATAGGGACAATATTAGCCAAAAACATGGGATATTGAACTTCTCTAACGAAGTTAGCTTTGATAAGATTATCCACTTCAGATTTAATTTTGGAAGCATAAGTTGGGTGTGTTCTTCTTGCGGCTTTCTTAAATCCTCGATGTTCTTATAGTAAACCCAAATGAATAGTAGAAACATCAGGATCAAGCCCGGGCATCTCTGTATAGTTACAAATATGTCTTGATTTTTCCTTAAAAAGGAAATATACATCTCTTGTTCTTCAAGAGTCCTGGCCACACTGTTTAAAGTGGGGTGTGGATCTTCTTTTGTACCCAAATTTATTTCTCTGAGTTCGTCCATGGTGGTAGAGATACCCTCTTCAAATGCTGGAAGAGAAACTCTAAGATCTTCTTCTTCTTCTTCAACATGTTTTATTTCTTTCGTTTCTACTTGAAAATTAGATGATGAAGTAGAATTTTCATGATCAGAAGAGATGTCAAAATATGCACATCTTGAAGAAGAAGCTTCCATTATCGACCCGATTGACGATGAAGGATCTTCCTTGGGAAATAAAGAGGAGATGATGGATTGAGAATCGACATAATTGTTCACCTCCGATGTTGCTATAACTTCTTCTGACCTGATTTCCGAAGTATATACTTGTTGGATTTCAGCAGATGAAATGAAGATGTCACTATTTGGGCTTTCATCACTGCTTGGAGGATCACAAATTTCTCCCATGTTGTCTGGCTTGATTACCGTAATTGACATTATGGATCTTTCCATAAGAGTATTTTGATTTGGGCCTATCTTTTCAATTTGACTGATATGCAACACATAATCTGTATTCACATGAACAAATGGATTTACTGTAATCTTTTCCAAACCATACAGAGCATTAACTTTGGTAATCTCCTTTTTTATGGATTTCTCCCTTCCCTTCATGTGATAGAATTTTCCCTCAATGTATTGAGACTCACAAGTATTGAACGAGGCCTTATCACCATATAATGTCCCAACTTGAATATCGAAACAATATTTGAGACATTGATGGTATGATGAAGGGATAGCCGCATGTTGATGTAGCCAGGGTCTCCCAAGCAAGATGTTGAAGGCTGAGTCTTGATCAACAATAATGAAATTTGAATTGGATACAAGATCTCCAAACTGAGTTCTGAGTGTAACTTCACCCAATGGTTCTTATTCATTTTATCATATCCTTGTAACATAATGGTAGAAGGAGATAAATCATATTCTATGAGACCCAATCAATGAAGTGTACAAATGGGCATGAGGTTGACTCCTGAACCATTGTCAATGAAACCTCTTAGGACATCTACACCATTGAACTTTCGAGATAAGTACAAAGGTCTAATATGCCCATGCACGACATCATCTTCATCTTCTTTAGTGAAAGATATCACTGCATGGAATTCTGCAGGATTATTCTCTATGTGATAGAATTCAACTACAACAATTTCAGTTTCAAACTTCTGAGGACTTGACAAAGCCTCGAAGAGTGCCTCCCGAAGATCCTTTGACAGATTCAAAGCATCCAAAATTGATAACTTGGCCAGTACTTGGGCCAGGTGATTCAATAAATCATACTTTTGATCCAGAGGTCTGCGTTTCCCAACTTGAACATGTTTTTTAGTAGGTGTCTTGGAAGTTAATGCTTTGGAATTTGATGCATCTTGTACCGGGATAGGAGTTGGTAATATTCCTGGCTTTGGAAGATTAGACCAATTAGGTCTATTTACTTGCTGAGAGTAAGAAGATAGAACCTTCAACCGGTCATCCACAATAACTGTACCAGGACTGAATCTGCTATTGGTGGAAGAACTTGCTTGTTCTTGCTGAGCTCGTTGAAGGGCTCTACCATGAGTTTCTGCTGCGTGCACAATTCTAGCAGGGGTAGAATTGGAATAGTTGCTTCTGAAAGATCCACGTCTTCCCAAGTATCCTGATCCTCTAGAACTTCCTCTGATTCATCTGTTTGATATAGGGAATTAAGGCTCATCGAAATAGAAACTGCAACTGGCATATGGATCTGTTAATTGAATCATATTAACAGAACCGAAAATCAACTCTTCATCCGATGAAGACTCTGCCTGATTAGCTTGTTTAGGCTGTTCCGTTTGGTGGGATGATGCCCATTGCTTCGAAGTAGATGGCATGAAGTCTGCCAGAGTCAAAGACAACTTAGGATTTGACACATACTCATCTTCTTCTGATTCTTTCTCTTTCTTGGAATTATGCCGCCCTTTTGAGGATTTTACCTCTGAATTGGATTTTGCGGTGGTATTCATGGCAGAAGGTACAATTGGTTTCTTCAATTGTGTTCGCAAAATAGCATGATTTCAGTTGATCGTCTTTCTTACCATCCAATCATCATATTTTTGTGCATTTTTTCTTTTGACTTCATGCCACTCGCCTTCATCCTTTGGGACTGTAGCAGTAACACATGCTACCAGGACTGAAGAGCCTTTCATTTTGACTTGTACCGATTCGACCATCTTTTGCAGGAGGTATTTGAAGACAAAACACTCCTGGATGGGATGTCCCAACATTTGATGAAATGGTCAATAATTCGGACGGTCTTCATATCCTTCCTTGTTTGGCCTCTTGGGCCTTGGCAGCTGAACCAAATTATTCTCCAAAGCCGAAATGAAGTAACCAGGAACTTGTTCATTTCAGAAAGAGTATGTTTTTCTCTTCAGATCCTCAAATTGTTTCTGTCTTTGATCTCTTTGATCATCTTGACGAAATGGCCATTGTTGTTGATGCTCAGGAGGTGGAGCCTTTCAAGAAGATGAAGGTTTTGAGGTAGAAGCATGTACAGGTTCTTGTTTAAGCATAAATGTAGCAGTTTTTGCTTTACCCATTCTCCATCCTGGAGATGAGGGAATTACATGAGATTTAGCCTTAGTCTGTATAATAGAATCTCCAATCTGTTGAGCTATTGAAGTAAGGTCTCGAAACCCTCATGTGTATTTCACATGGATCAGCGGCGTGCGTAATTCGTCAGGCAAATTTTCCACACCAATTGGCAATAGTTCCTCTTGAGGGAGTGCTAAGATTAGAGAATATGTTAATCCATTCCAGCGAGTAATGAAATCAGAGACTCTTTCATTATCCCTTTGCTTACAGTTTGTAAGATAAAAAACTGTTGTCTTTGGAAAAGTTGAGCTGAATTGAAGAAGAAATCATTGACGTAGATCTTCCCATCTAGTAATTGATCGGGATTTCAAGATTGTATACCAGACAAAAGCTGGTACTTGCAAGGTTCGCAAGAAGAATCTAAGTTTCACTGCTTCTTACTGCTTTGGAGTTCCCATCATAAGATTTCAACAAGACACATAATGCGTCAAATGCTGTTCAGGATCTCCTGATCTATTGAAAATAGGGAATACAACATTCCCAAAATTTGATGGGGGAGAGATTGAATCTACCCATTCATGGTAAGATTTATTTTATGGTTGAACCTGTGCACGCTTCCCTTCCATAGTCTCTAACCGAGCTATTAATGACTCTATGGTAATTATTAACTTTTGAGAAACATCCGGTTGAACTTGGACTTGGGAAGGTACAATGACTGGAGTCTGGACAAGTATGGCAGCTGGTACAGCAACTGATGGAATCACTGCCAATTGTTGTTACACTTGACCCGTAGGATTAGACCTGTGAGGGTGTACTGATAAAGGAGGATATTCTTGATCTACCTCAGTAGCTGCAACAAACTCCATTGGCTGACTGACTCCAGCACGCTTAGGAGGAAGACTACCTTGAAGTAGTTCTGCATTCAACCTCCTCAATTCCTTCATTTTTTCCTCTTGTTTCACAAATCTTTACTCTAGTGAGAGATATTGACATTCTACAGAGGAATGATATGTAACATGATTCTTTCCCTTCCCCTTGTTTGATCCCTTTCGGGGAGGGGGAAGTGGGTTATTTGAAGGAACACCCAGATTCTGGGTAAACCTTTGATTTCATGTATGCACACCTTATTCATTTGTGTCTCTGTGTACAACTTCTTGATCAAGAACCTCTTCATCCGAGTCCCCTGAGTGAACCTCATGTTCTGGAGGATCAGCAACAATGACATTGACGACATTGATTGATTCATAACGCATCACATCCCTTCTATAAACATTTCTGTGAAATTGTCTTCTGCCATGTCTTTGATGAGACATTTCCTTTTGTTGATTCGATCCCTCAGGAACTTCTTGGTGAACCATAATTTGGAGAGAGTCTCCTGATAATTTGGATCTTCTTTCCTCTTGAGGCATTTTTCCCAATCGAGAAAAGACTAAATTTATCTGAGGAGGGGATTGATGATTTGAAAAAGTCCCATGTCTGGTGAACTGGGGTTGTTCCTGCTATCATTACTCAACTCCTCGAATCCTATTTGTCGATTTAGATGGTCGGTTTAAAAGAGTCCCCAGTCTGGCAAGCTGGGGTGGCTCTTGACATGCTATGTCTGAGACTTTCTTAAAAGCTCTCCTGGTCTTACGGAACTTAGTCTGGAAATTAGCTGGATCCATCAACCTGTATCCACTTTTATCACCTGGTTCAAAAGACCATTGGATGATTTCTGAAACTTCTGTCACTTGATGATGTGATTGATCCATACGAGATGCATGTTCAATATTATCATTTGCTTGATGTAGGAGTAATTCAATAACTTTTTCTTTTTATTCTTGATGTTGAGAGGAACTAGTTGAGGCCTGTTCTTGGGCAAGCTTTTGATTAGAAACAAAACCCATTGACTGTGGCCAGCCACGAGAAATAACATTGCATGAGACCATTTTCGGTAGGCTTTACTGACTAGAGAGCACAATGAAATGTAGTGCTCCATGAACACCCCATCCTATGACATGAATACCAGATGGGGCATTTTCAATTAACTGGTGAAATCTTCTTAGTACGCCAAGGCATGAATGTTGAAGGGATCTATGCTGCTTTTCAGCCTTCAGATATCAAGATACTGATAGAGATGCCAAGTCAATTTGACGTTGTAACCCTTCTATTATCTTAACATGATTTTCATATTCATTATAAGATAATAATTTCTTTTTCAACTGACAAAGAGTTTTCCATATGTTGAGACGAATATCATGAATTCCATCTTCCATCAATATCTCTGGAATGTCATACTAAGAGTCAGCCAGAGGCCAAAACATGACTGGCACTTCAAATTTCGCCAGTTGTTTTCTCATGTTAAGCATTTACTCTTTATCATTTAATAAATATTATTCTACCTGATTTGACCAGAGATGGTTCTTCCTTATTTCTTCATCAGATTCAACCAGATTGGTAGAGAAATCACTGATCAAACTAGAAGATGCATGACTTAGGGGTGGTTCGGAGAATGACCTACACCCTGGGCTATCTTCTGATTGAGAAAGTATTTCACCTGCTAGCGATGAAGCATCAGACATGACTGGTTTCGCATTTGTAAGTGCCTCAAGATAAGAGGGCTTTCTCGGCACTACATTGTCCAATAAAGAATTTTTCGGGCAATGTGAATCACTACCGTGGAGAGGAATTTCGCAGAAAAATTCATCATCATCATGGGGAGGACCACCATGGTGGGTTACTGCAAAAGATGAGATCTCTTGCTCCTTGGTCTCCTGACCACGCAGAGGGTTCCTGTGGCTATCATCTGAAGATGAAACTTCGAGATCGACCGAATTGTCATGAAGCAAGCCTTCATGAGGAAGTTTATATTAAAGACCTTCTAAATTAATGTTCCCACTATTGGGAAATAAGGGAGTAGAATCTTGAATTCCAACAGATAAATGTCTGAGGGCTTCAAGAACTCCAGCATCGAGCAAGGCCTTGTTACAGATTGTCTCTTGATCTCTTGACTGTGCTGGGCATGTATTCTTCTTAGAAGCCTTTTTAATCACCTTGGAAACCACTTATTGACAAAATTGGCTGCTCTGAGCAGGTGTATGTGCCTGATCAGGAGAGATTTCTAGGTTAGGCTGACGATCTCCACTCAAATCAGGTGTATGTTCCTGACTTGGTTGTCCGTATGATATGGGGGAGTATTCCCCACAACCCTCTTGGACTGGAACAGATGTGTGTGTCTATTCTGGAGTGAACTGTTTATGTGTCACTCCACTGGTAGGGATATATTTATGTGTCTTTCCCTGAGATGATGTTGAAGCTGTTATAATATCCTGTCAAGCATCCAGAATATGAGCAGGGATTTTCTTCTACTCTTTCACCATTGATAAAATATGCTTGGTGACTTCAGCTGCCGAAATAGGGATATACGTCCATTCCTTGCTTGGAGTAGGTGTATGTGCCTGCTCCTGTCCTCCTTTTCTTATTAGTGAATCCTGACAGTACTCAAGTTTGGGGGCAGAGAGTTGAGTCTACCTCCTGTTTGTCGCCGGAGCTTTCTGACTGACTTCTCCACGTGCTACCAAGCGAGACTGTTGGTAGGCTTGATTAATACAGCAGGTGTATGTGCATTCTGATTGCACTTCTCTAAACATTGTTGATGAGCTCCATCATATGCAGTCAGACGAGCCTACTGACTAGCTGATGATGTATAAACAGGTGTATGATCCTTCCTATAGTACTCTTCCAGAATTGTCTGGCGGGATTGGCGTGATGCTGTCAGATGAGTCTGCTGGATAGCGGAATTAAAACGGGCAGGTGTATGTGCCCGCTCGTTGCTTGCCACCAAGTTAGGTTGGTGGACTTCTACAGAGATGGAAGAGATGATAACCTGCTCACTGTTGACCAGATTTTGCCTCTGGAGATTTGTCTTGCCTGCTCGCGTTTGAGGAACCTGAGCCAAATGCCTGGAGTCGGTACCCTCATCATGTTGATGGCATACTTCCGCACGAGTCTGGCGACAATTGTTGATAGGAGCCCTCAAGAAGGACTCCTTCTTCTTTGAATTAAGTCCCTGAGTGACCTTCTCATTCACCTCCCCATAATATGGGAGTGAATGGTGATTGCGTTCTGAGGATAACGACCCAAAACGGTTGGAGACGGTGGTTAGCACCGCCTGCTTCTTGATCACTGGTCGTCGCTGTCCAGATGACCAGGGTGAATTGTTCACTTGGAGGGCTTGTCGAGCAGCCTCCAGAGTTGGAATAGTACCGTTTTGATGGTACTCCTTAACCAACACGTTTGATACCCAGCGTTGAAGACGCTTAGTAGGTGATGTCATCCTCAGAGTGAATGACGATCCAGCAGGAGTAGCAGCAGTGGCATTTGCAGTAGTTGTATTCACAGCAGTGGTATTCACAGGTGTGAACTTGAGAGAAGCCATTTCTTAGAATGCATAAAATCTTGAAAAAGAGTGCCTATTTAATGTAATAGACATAATCAAGATAAATTCAACCACTACATCTTTTGGATGAGCACATATGTCAATGACTATTTTTGTTGGTCCTCTCATTGATTTTTAAATAGATGCCTAACAAATAAGTAAAACATCATTTTAACTTGGTTAAAGATTCACGTTGAGTTCACCATTTTTTGTTTCCCTCTAGAATGGGGGATGACCTCATTGATTAAAGGTTCAAACATTCCAATCAATTTCTAACGAGTTTTTTCGTAGAATTGGAAACATCTAATGATTCCATATCCATTTAGACCTACTTTCTAAAGGTAGGTTCTCATTAGTTTTGGACTGATGAGGCTTAGTAATTTGCATTGGTCGAGAGTATGGGAGGTCGGACTCATCAATCCTTTTTGAGGGGAATTATTGTCTACTATGGGACTCTCTTTATAGATTTAAGTTATGTTCGTGAATCTTTATTACATTACCAAGTATAAAATGAGCTTTCCTTTAGATATGAAAATCAATGATTTATATGTTGGAAATTTAGAGAATCTTTTATATGTATTCGTGGTTATTCATCAATGAAGAATCATCTGTATTTTTTAGAGATTCTTAGCTTATGGTATCCTTAAAATAAATAAAAGTCTCTTGGTCATTATGATGCCAATACTGGTTTTAAAGACACTCAGTGGGTCACTTGAAGTATATTGTCATTCAGGAGGACATGGATTATTTCAGAATTTGGATCGTACATGTTGATGGGCTACCTATGTATCCTTTGTTTTGGAAAAGGAATCAGAACCCATGTAGTCTGAATAAGGGAGTACGATGTTTATGATTGATGGCTCAAAGAAAGATGTCATAATTAATTTTACACTCTAAGCTCACGTGAGTCATGCTCGGTGTGAGAAATAAGAGTTATTAGTAAAAATAGACAATTGTGCCATGAAAGATGCAATCATAAGAAATGATGTGGGGCTTATGTATGTATGACTGCCCAAAATAGATGAGGATTAAGATTTACTTCATGGAAGAAATTCAGGAAGAGGGTCAATAAAGGTATATGTACTTTATGGAGATTTGGATACTCTAATCTTGGGGCTTACTCCTAAGAAATATGCCCAAGTTAGGAGGGGACTTATGATTGGGTTTTACTCCTGAGAAGGAAGCCCAAATCAAAAGGAAATTAAGACTGGGGCTTACTCCTAAAAAGGAGGCCTAGGTTAAGGGACTTGAAAAATTAAGGGACTTGGGGCTTACTCCTGAAGAGGATGCCCATATTTGAGACTAGGGATTATTATGAAAAGGAAGCCCAGGTTAAGAGAATTATTGTTGGGGCTTACTCCTGAGGGGGGTGCCCATATTTGAGACTGGGACTTACTCCTGAAAAGGAGGCCCAGGTTAAGAGAATTATTGTTGGGGCTTACTTCTGAGGAGGATTCCCATATTTGAGACTGGGGATTACTCTTAAAAAGGAGGCCCAAGTTAAGCGAATTATGGTTGGGGCTTACTCCTGAGGAGGATGCCCATATTTAAGACTGGGGCTTACTCCTGAAAAGGAGATCCAGATTAATAGAATTATGGTTGGGGATTACTCCTGAGGTGGATACCGATATTTGAGATTGGGGTTACTCTTGAAAAGGAGGCCCAGGTTAAGAGAATTATGGTTTGGGCTTACTCCTGAGGAGGATGCCCATATTTGAGACTTTGGACTAGGGTTTACTCTGGAAAAGGAGGCCCAGGTTAAGGATTCTCTCTTCTTAAAGGATGAGGTTGAATGAATGAAATCTCAATATTTAGTGATACAAAGATGTGTAAATCACTAGATTTTGAGAGATGTTCCACGGAGTTCCTTTCAAATAAAGAATTCAAATCAAGAAATCATGCCATAAATGGATTTGAAGAGTGTCCTGAAGACTGGATCTTGGATAGGAGAGGTGGAAAATCATAAGAGGTGTGAAATGGGCAGGAAAGGCACCTAAAAAGGTAGGGGTGCACAAGTCCTAGCAGGCGCGCAGGTACTACGTGGGTGCGCAAGTCCTGGTCGCGCTGGTATACCTGTGCGACACATGGGTACTTACGCGATTTTCATCCCTTAGGGTAATACTTGGGCGAGACTTGGCTCAAACCCTTGGTATTATCCCCAGAGGCTTTCTAGAAGATAGCCCGCAAGTTATTGTGAAGAAGTAGGTCGGCGCGCAAATGTGTTCATTTCCCTTAAGGTTAAAACACTTAGGCGTGCAAGTGTTAGTGAATTCTAACACTTAGACCTTACTCATCCTGTTCAGACCTTCCCTTCTAGGTAGAGAGTTACCTTAGAAGTGTTCGGAAGACCTGAAGAAGAGACATGGGTGTTCAAAGCTCTGTATCTGAATTCTTGAAAAATTCCTCTCGAAATGGGGGGCCCACAGGGTCTATTTATAGGCTGAAGAAGACCAAGGGTGGTTATCCTTTAGGGCGCGCAAGTCACTTGCGTGATCATTAGGTGGCGTACAAGCATACTTGCGCGATAGTGATGGAACTTGCGTGACCCTTATGCTTTTGAATCCTTGTTCATACCTTTGTTGATTTTTGATGATTTCTTCAAAGGATTAATCAATTTGTGCTAAGTCATTTCCCTTTCCATTTTTTTAGACAATGTGACGAAAAGGAGCGTCAATAGGATCATACCCACAGATGGGCTACCTACGTATCCTTTGTTTATAAAAGGAATCAGAACCCATGTAGTTCGAGTGAGGGAGTATGATATTTATGAATGATTGATGGCTCAAATAAAGATTTCATGATTACTTTTACACTCTAAACTCACGTGATTCATGCTTAGTGTGAGAAACAAGAGGTATTGGTGAAACCAGACAATTGTGCCCCGAAAGATGCAATGATGTGGGGCTTATGTATGTATGACTGCCCAAAATAGATGAGCATTGGGAAGAAACCCAGGAACAAGTTCCATAAAGGTGTATGTATTTTATGGAGATTTGGATACTCTAATCTTGGGGCTTACTCCTAAGGAAGATGCCCAAGTTAGGAGGGGACTTATGATTAGGTTTTACTCCTGATAAGGAGGCCCATATCAAAAGTAAATTAAGACTATTTAAGAGAAATTTAAGACTGGGGATTACTCATGAGAAGGAGGCCCAGGTTAAGGGACTTGAAAATTTTAAGGGACTTGAGGATTACTCATAAGGAGGATGCCCATATTTGAGATTGGGGATTACTCTTGAAAAGGAAGCCTAGGTTATGGTTGGGGCTTACTCCTGAGGATGATTCCCATATTTGGGAACTTTAAGACTGGGGCTCACTCCTGAAAAGGAAGCCCAGGTTAAGAGAACCATAAGACTGGGGCTTACCCCTAAGGAGGAGGCCCAAATTAGGGGACTTGGGGATTACTCTTGAAAAGGAGGCCCAAATGAGGACTTGGGGCTTACTCCTAAAGAGGATTCCCAAATTAATGAGAATTTGGACTGCGGCTTGCTCCTGAAAAGGAGGCCCATGTTAAGGAAATTTAGATTTTGGGATCTTGGGGATTACTCCTAAAAAGGATGCCCAAAATTATAGGAACTTGAAGACTGGGGCTTAGTCCTAAAAAGGAGGCCCAGGTTAAGGATTCTCTCATATTTAAAGAATGATGTTAAATGAATGAACTCTCTAACTTTAGTGATATAAAGATGTGTAAATCACTAGGTTTTGAGAGATGTTCCGCAGAATTACTTTCAGATAAGGAAAAAAACAAAGAAATCATTCCATAAATGGCTTTGGCAAGAGTTCTGAAGGCTTAATCCTGAAGAGGAGAGGTGGATAAACATAGAAGAGGTGAAATAGGCAGGAAGGGCACCCGAAAAGAGGGGTGAACAAGTAATGCGTGGGAGCGCAAGTACTGTGTGGGCACGCAAGTCTAGGTCGCACAGGTATACTTGCGCGATACATGGGTACTTGCACGCCGACCAATCCTTAGGGTAGAACATGGGCGAGACTTGGCTCAAGTCCTTAATACTACCCCGAGAGACTTCCAGAAGAGAGGCGCGCAAGTTATGTGGAAGGAGTAAGGCGACGCACAAGTGTGGCAATTTCCCTTAAGGGCTGGCCACCTAGGCGCGCAAGTGTTTATGAGTTTCAACACTTAGGCCTTTCTCCTTCTCTTTAGATCTTTAGTTCTAGGTAACAAATTACCTTATAAGTGTTCGGAATATTTGAGAAGAGATTAGGGAACCGGGAGCTCAAATCTGAGGTTCTGGAATTTTTTTTGCACCCCCGTGAAATGGGGGGCCCTTGAGGGTATTTATAGGCTAGAGAGACCCTGGGAGAATTTTCAAAGAAGGCGTGCAAGTCACCTGCACAAACATTAGGCGGTGCGCAAGTGTACTTGTGCGACCATGAGGGAACTTGCGCGACGCGAATGGAAAAGAACCCTTGTTCATACCTTTGTCAATTTTTGATTTTTATTAAAAGGATGAATCACTTTGGGTTCAAGGTACGTCCCTTTTCATTCGTTTAGACTCTATGATGGAAAGAAGCATCAACAAATACATACACCTTTATGGACCTTTTTCCTGGGTTTCTTCCCTAATGTAAAACCCAATATTCATTTATTTTGGGCAGTCATGCATACATAAGCCCCACATCATTGCATATTTCATGGCACAATTGTCTGGTTTCACCAATACCTCTTGTTTCTCACACCGAGCATGGATCACGTGATCTTAGAGTGTAAAAGTAATCATGACATCTTTGTTTGAGCCATCAATCATGCATAAACATCATACTCCCTTACTCGTACTATGTGGGTTCTGATTCCTTTTCTAAAAAAAGGATACGTATGTAGCCCATCTATGGGTATGATCCCAACTTTGAAATAACACATATCCTTCTGAATAATAATAAACTTCAAGTGCCACACTGAGTGGATTTAAAACCAGTATGGTCATCATAATGACCATGATACTTTTATGTATTCAAGGATACTATTGAATAAGAATCTATAACAAATACAGATGATTATCTATCAATGAATAACCTTGAATACATATAAAAGATTCTCCTAATTTCCTACATATTAATCATTGATTGTCAGATCTAAAGGAAAGCTCATTTTACACTTGGTAATGTAATAAGGATTCACGAACATAACTTGAATATATAAAGAGAGTCCAGGAGTAGACAATAATTCCCCTAAAAAAGGTGTGATGAGTCCGAACTCCCATCCTCTCGACCAATGCAAATTCTTAAGCCTCATCAGTCCACAACTGATGAACGCCTACCTTTGGAAAGTAGGTCCAAATTGATATGGAATCATTGGATGTTTCCGGTTATATGAAAAAAACCGTTAGAAACCAATTGGAATGTTTGAACCTTCAATCAATGAGGTCATCCCCAATTCCAGAGGAAAAAACCATATACTTGAATACATTTATATCATGATAAAGAGTACGAGAAAAATATATTAAGGATGGATATTTTTTGCGGATCCTTATATATTTTTGTTAAGACAACTAAGGACAAAAGATGTTTTATTCCCAGGAATGAAGTTACCATTATTTAACAAACCCGTCAGGGGGTTGAATTATGTAAGGCCGCCTAAGGGAATTGTCTGCACAGTCAAATAGTAGTATCTTTTGGCTGACACGTCTATTATGTAGAATTTTTATGCAAGGCCACCTAAGGGCACGTGCTGCATGGTCAGGCAAAAAACACTCAAAAATTGGACATTTTGTGACCAGAAATCAAGAAAAGGGTTATAAAGATCTGAAAATATTTAAGATTAGGATTATGACACATAAAAAATGGGTATTGTCCAATGTATGTAGAGATACACAGATCAATGCTAACTGTAATCACGCTCTAGATGGGTCATAAATTGAAATGTTGGAATTCACTACGTATCCCATAAGGATGGTATCAAGCCATATGTAGTTCTTGAAATACAGTTTACCATCATGTGGGAAAAAAGTGTAAGAGATCTTAGTTTAAGGTCATAGAGCTCGGGCCATTATAATGAATACACAGTGTGTGTTTTCATAGGGACTTTTCATCCAGGGGACTGAAAGAGGAATTTGGGGTTAGGCCAAAAAGAATTAGGGATGGATTCGAGGGACACTCGAACGTTCCTATGTATCCCATAAGGATGAGAATCAAGCCACACGTAGTTCTTGAAATACCCTATGTACAAATTTGGTTCGTACATGTGAAGGGTGAAAGGGGACATTAGTGCAATGATTGTTTAACCCAAGATAAAAGGTTCAGGTATTTCCATGTATGCACATAGTCTTTGGAATATATCATGATTGAAAATAATTGTAAATAATGATTCCCTATCGAGTGAGGACATCAAAGAATGATGTAGTTTATTGTCGTACAAGACAAAGGTGCTATACAGTTTAACATCATATAGTAAGGAAAAAGGTGAACCAATGTGAAGAGATTGGTTTTGGGCTTGAACCTTGGGATGTTGCCTATGTACCCAGCCTGGAAGGCAAGGATCAAAGTCTGCATAGTTCAATTAAAGAATTAATTAGTGATCAAGTTGTTCTTGGGGACAAAAACCTAAAAAAATGGTGTTGGGACTTACGCGTGGTTAGAAGCCCAGAAAGGGTGTTATGGTTGAAGTTTGCTCTAATATCATGTGAGTCATACTCGGTGTGAGACACAAGAGGTAGAAACAATATTAACGATGCACAGTTTAATGTCATGTAGGACATTTAAAGGGACTATGTAGTTTAAAGTCTTGCAGTTAGGACTATTGGTGCTGCACAGTTTAGTGTCATGTAGCAGGGACAAAATATAGTTTACCGTCTTGTAGGACATATTAATGGATTTCTGTATAGTCTAGCATCATGTAGTTAGGAAGATGGGGATAATACAGTTTAATGTCATGTTGGACAAAAAAGGGGACTGTGCAGTTTAATGTCATGTAGTGAGGACAAAAGAGGACAACTTTTAACATCATGTTGGACGTATTAGGGACTTTTTCATAGTTTAACGTCATGTTGGACGATGGAACAACTTAACTCCATGTTGGAAAAAAGGGATGATACGATTTAGCATCATGTTGGATGATAAGGATGCAAATAGTTTAAGGTCGTATGCATGGACCGTGGGTTATGCAGTTTAACGTCTTGCTGGACGTAAGGGACTTCTATACAGTTTAACGTTATGTAGTTAGGACGTCACAATTTAACGTCATGTTGGATATAAGTGGCAATAGTTTAAGGTCATATGCATGGATCATAGATGTATAGTTTAACGTCGTATAGGACAATGAAATGGACACAGTTTAACGTCATGTTGGATGAAAGTGATAATAGTTTAAGGTCGTATGCATGGACCGTAGATGTATAGTTTAACGTCATATAGGATGATGAAAGGGACACAGTTTAACGTCATGTTGGACGAAAGTGCGAATATTTTAAGGTTGTATGCATGGACCGTTGGTGTATTTTCTATTCATACAAAATATTTTGTCAGAAATATGGTATTGGTTGGAGTAGTGATGAGTTCTCCATCCATTGAGATTAAAGAATAAGCTCCATTAGAGTAGACCTTATGTATTGAATAAGGTCATTCCCATTTTGGCTCAAGATTGAGAGGTTTCTTTCCTGGTATCATTGGAGTTCAGAGAACTAATACCATTTCTCCCAGAACGAATGAATTAAGACGGACTTTTTTGTTGAAAGCCTGTGCTATTCGATTCTGATAGACTTCCAAGTGGTGCAGGGTACACAATCATTTCTCATCTAACCATTCCAATTCATCCAATCACTTTTGATATTGTTCATCTGTAGATGACTGATCACAAATGGCTACTCTGAGCGAGGGTAGTTGAACCTCAATTGGAAAGACTGCTTCCATTCCATATACCAATGAATATGGAGTTGACCGTGTTGCAGTGTGGGTGGTGGTCCGATAAGCCTATAAAACATGAAAGAGTTTATCAGGCCAGGACTTCTTATCTTTATCCACCATCTTTTGTAGTATATTTGACAGAGTCTTGTTGAAAGATTCTATTTGTCCATTGGCCGCTGCATGATACCGAGAGGAATGATTGGATTTAATGTTGTATTCTTGATACAACTTCCTAACCTCGAATGAATAGAAGTTGGTGCAATTGTCTGTCAATATGGTATGAGGGACACCAAATCTGGTAATGATGTTAGACTTGACGAAGCTAACAATGCATTTAGAACTAACTTCTTTGAGGGGTATTGCCTTTTCCCATTTAGAAAAGAAGTCAGTAGCATGAAGAATGTACTTAAACTACTTGGATGTAGCCGAAGGATATGGTCCCACTACATACATTCCCCATGTGGCAAATGGCCATGAGTATTTAGATGTATGAAGCAACTTTGGTGCTTGATGAATGAAGTTGGAATGCACTTGGTAGGAATGACACTTCATTGTGAAATCAAAAAAATCTTGTATCATTGAAGGCCAAAAATATCCAAGCCTTCTAATTTGATCAGATAGTCTGTGTCCAGACTGATGGGCACCACAGACTCCTGCATGCACTTCTTTCATGACAGCCATTGTCTCTTCACCATCAATTCATCTGAAGAAAACTCCATCAAAACCCCTTTTGTAGAGAACTTTCTCTAAGCAATCTAGGATATCATAAAGAGTGAAATTGACCACACGTCTCCAGACTTGTTCTTTCCTGGCTCTATCAGGTGGAAGTGTTCCATTTTGAAGGTATTCCCTGATAGGTGTCTTCCATCCTGTAGTATGACCATATTGTACAAAGATGGGACTAATTTCATTGAATTCCTCTGTTCTGGATTGAACATAAGGTGAAATTGTATGATGGTGGGAAATAATGATGGTTGTATCATCCCGATTTGAATCTGCCAGAGTTGTGGCTATATTAGCAAGTGCATCAACATGGGTATTTTGTGATCTTGGGACATAAGAAAATTTTGGTTTTGAAGGAAACTCCGCCATTAAATCTATGACGTAATCATACAAAGGGATTAATTCCACTTTTCTGATTACGTAATCCCCATTGACTTGTTTTATTACCAGGTCTGAATCACCGTTCACCTTTAAGTGATTCACTTGTGCTTGAAGTGCCAAGTCCAATCCTGAGATGAGAGCTTGGTATTATGCATCATTATTTGCACCGCCTACCAATAATTAGAAGGAATAAGGTATCAATGCTTTTCCGGGGAAATGAGTACAACTCCTAACCCAACTTTATTGAACTTAGGATCTTCCATTTTCCTCCCTGTTGGACTTCTGGAAGCACAATCAAAGTACATTTCCCATGTTTGAAGAATTTCTTGAATAGAGAATACTTCCTCATCAGGGAGATCAATATCTAAAGATGTGTCTTCTACTAAAGGGTGTTTAGCAAGGAAATCAGCCAGGGCTTGACCCTTTATTGCCTTCTAAGACACATACTGAATGTCAAATTGCTGCAAAATAACTACCCACCTTTCCAATCATCCTGTAAGCATTGGATGACTAAGGATGAATTTGAGTGGGTTATTACGAGATCCAATTGGACCTCGTGATGTTGCAAGTAGTGTCTCAACTTCTGAACTGCAAAGATTAATGCTAGGAAGCACTTGTCAATACTTGAATATCGGGTTTCTGCTTCAAGAATAGTCCGACTGAGATAGTAGAGGCTGTTTTCATTCGCAACATCATTCTTCTGAGAAATAAAGGCACCCAATGATGGCTCTAGAGCTGTCACATAGAGGATACTTGGTCTTCCATCAAAAGGTGGAATTAACACTGGTGGACTTAAGAGATACTTCATGAGAATATCGAATGTTTCTTGACATTCTTTAGTCCACTGGTAAGTGACTCCCTTCTTCATCAATTTGGTGAAGGGTAAACTTTTTCCTTCCAAATTGGTGATGAAACACTGAATATGGGCCAAGTGTCCTTGAATTCCTCTCAATTCTTTCAAATTTAGAGGAGGTTACATACCAAGGATTAACTTTGTATTCTCAGGATCGACCTCAGTACCACGATGGCATACAAAAAAGCCGAGAAATTTCCCTGAGGTTACCCCAAAAGCACATTTTAACGGGTTCATCATCAAATTATGTTGCCGAAGTTTGTGGAATATGAATTCCAAATCATCCAAGTGATTAGAATGTTTTTTGGATTTAACCACCAAATCGTCCACATAACATTCAACAAACTTCCCTAAAAAGGGTTTGAAGATATGATGCATGGCATGCTGATATGTTGCGCCTTCATTCTTTAGGCCAAAGGGCATTACCCGATAGAAAAATACACCCTGAGGGGCTCTAATAACTGTAGATTCTTCATCTTGTGGAGCCATTCAGATTTGATTATATCTGGAAAATCCATCCATGAAGGAAAGTGATTCATAGCCAGCTGTTTCATCAATTAAGAGTTCTGTAATCGGGACTGGAAAATCATCCTTAGGACATTTCCGATTAAGATCTACGAAATCAATGCAAACTCTAATTTTCCCATTCTTATTTTTCACTGGGACAATATTATTCAACCATTTGGGATATTGAACTTCTCTGAAGAAGTTATTTTTGATAAGCTTATCCACTTCAGCCTCAATTTTGGAAGCATAGGTTGGGTGTGTTCTCCTAGAAGCTTGTTTGAATCCTCGATGTTCTTCTGGAAAACCCAAACAATGAGTGGAATCATTAGGATCAATCCCTGGCATCTATGTATAGTTCTAAGAAAATATATCTCAATTTTGCTTTAAGAAGGAAATATACATCTCTTGCTCTTCAAGATTCATGGCCGCACAAATTAAAGTGGGGTGTGGATCCTCTTTTGTACCCATATTTATTTCTCTAAGTTCATCCACGGTGGTAGAGATACCCTCTTCAAATTCTAGAGGATCATATCTGAGATCTTCCTCTTCTTCTTCAACATGTGTTATTTCTTCTATTTCTACTTGCATAGTAGATGATGAAACTGAATTTTCATGATCAGAAGAGATGCCAAAATTTTCACATCTTAAATAAGAAGCTTCCATTTCCGACCTGATTGATGTTGAAGGGTCTTCTTTGGGTAATAAAGAAGAGATGATGGATTTAGAATCAACATCATCGTTTACCTTTGACATTGCTATAACTTGGTCTGATCTAATTGGCGAAGTATAGACTTGCTGAATTATAGCAGATGAAATGAAGACATCCCCATTTGAGCTTTCATTATTTTCTGGTGAATCACCAATTTCTCCCATGTTGTCTGGCTTGATTGCAATTATTGACATTATAGAGGTTTCTATAAGAGTATTTTGATTTGGGTCTATCCTGTCAATTTGACTGATAGGAAACACATAATCTATACTCACATGTGTAAATGGGTTTACCGGAAGCTTTTCCAAACCATATGGAGCATTAACTTTGGTAATCTCCCTTGTTGTAGATTTCTTATTTCCCTTCATGTGATAGAATTCCACCTCAATGTATTGAGATTCACATGTCTTGAATGGGGAATTATCAACATACAATGTCCCAATTTTACCACCAAAATAGTATTTTAGACATTGATGGTATGATGAAGGGATAACTGCATATTGATGTAGCCAGGGTCTTCCAAGCAAGATATTGAAGGCTGAGTCTTGATCAACAACCATGAAATCTGAATTGGATACAAAATCTCCAAACTAAGTTCTGAGTGTAATCTCACCCAGTGGTTCTTGTTCATTTTTATCATATCCTTGTAACATCAAAGTATAAGGAGATAAATCAGATTTTGTGAGGCCCAATCGATGAAGTGTACAAATGGGGATGATGTTGAATCCTGAACTATTATCAATGAAGACTCATCTAATTTCTACACCATTTACCTTTCCAGATAAGTATAATGTTCTGATATGTCCATGCACGATATCATCTTCATCTTAATCTGTGAAAGATATCACTGCATGACATTCTGCAGGATTATTCTCAACATGGTAGGCTTCAACCGCATCAATTTTAGTTTCAAACTCCTGAGGAATTGAAAAATCCTCGATGAGTGCATCTCGAAGATCCTTTGATAAATTCAAGGCATCCAGAATTGATAATTTGGTCGGTACTTGAGACAAGTGTTTCAATACATCATTCCTTTTATCCAAAGGTCTGTGTTTCCCAATAGGAACATGTGGTTTTGTAGGTACCATAGAAGTAGATTCTTTGGATGTTGATGCATCTTGTACCGGGATAGGTGTTGGTAACACTCGTGGCTTTGGAAGATTAGACCGATTAGGTCTATTTACTTTCTGAGTGGAAGAAGATGGAACCTTCAACCGATCTTACAAAATAATTGTGCTAGGGCTAAGTCTGCCTTGTGTGGAAGATCTTTCTTGTTCTTGTTGAGATCGTTGAAGGGCTCTGCCACGGGTTTCTACCGCATACACAGTTCTAGCAGGGGTAGAATTGGAATAGTGGCCTCTGAAAGATCCACATCTTCCCCTGTATCCTGAGCCTCTGTAACTTCTTCTGATTCCTCTGTTTGATACAGAGAACTCAGGCTCATCAAAATCGAAACTGTGACTGGCATATGGATTTTTTAATTGAATCATATTAACAGTACCGAAGATCAACTCTTCATCCGATGAAGACTCTGCCTGATTAGCATGTTTAGGCTGTTCCGTTTGGTGGGGGCAGTGCCCGTGGATTTAAAGTAGATGGCATGAAGTCTTCCAGATTAAAAGACAACTTAGGCTTTGACACATACTGATATTCTTCTGATTCTTCTTTTTTTCTTTGAATCATGCTGTTTCTTTGATAATTTTCCCTCTGATGAAGAGGGTTTTTCTGCGGCATTCATGGCAGAAGACACAATTGGTTTTTTCACTTGCGTTCAAAAAATAGCATGAGTTTGGTTGATCGTTTTCCTGACCATCCAATCCTCGTATTTTTGTGAATTTTTTTCTTGACTTCTTGCCACTTGCCTTCCTCCTCTAGATATGTAGTAGTAACACATGCTACCTAATCTGAAGAACCTTTCAGTTTGACTTGTCCAAAGTCGACCATTTTTTGCAGGAGGTCATTGAAAACAAAACACTCCTAAATGGGATGCCCCAACATTTGATGACATGGGAAATAGTTTTGATGGTCTTCATATCCTTCCTTGTTTGGCCTCTTGGGCCTTGGCAATTGAACCAAATTATTTTCCAGAGCCGAAATGAAGTAACCATGAACTTCTTCATTTCAGAAAGAGTAAACTTTGCTCTTTAGATCCTCAAATTGTTTCCATCTTTGATCTCTCTGATCATCTTGACGAAATGGCCTCAGTTGTTGACGCTCAGGAGGTGGAAACCTTCGAAAAGATGAAGGTTTTGAAGTAGAAGCAGGTACATGTGCTTGTTTAAGCATAACTGTAGCAGTCTCTGCTTTACCCATTCTCCTTCCTGGATATGATGGAATTACATGAGCTTTATCCTTAGTCTTTATAAGAGAATCTTCAATCTTTTGAGTGATTGAAGTAAGGTCTCAAAACCCTCCTGTGTATTTCACAGGGATAAGTAGTGTACGCAACTCATCACGTAAAGTTTCCCCACAGATTGGCAATAATTCCTCTTGAGGGAGTGCTAGGCTTAGAGAATATGTTAATCCCTTCTAGCGAGCAATGAAATATGAGACCCTTTCATTATCCCTTTTCTTAATGTTTGTAAGATCAAATACTGTTTTCTTTGGCAATTTTGAGCTGAACTGAAGAAGGAATTTTTGGCGAAGATCCTCCCATCTGGTAATTGACCGGGATTGCAAGCTTGTGTACAAGACAAAAGCAGGTCCTTGTAATGACTTTACAAAACACCTGAGCTTAACTGCTTCCTTTTTCTGAAGGGTTCCCATCATAGGATTTCAATGAGAAACAAAATGTGTTAATTGTTGTTCTGGATCTCCCGAACCATTAAAGATTGGGAATGTGGTACTTGAAAAATTTGATGGGGGAATAATTGCATCAACCCATTCAGGGTAAGCTCTCTTTTCTGGATGAATTTGATCACGCTTTCCCTCCATAGCTTCCAATCAAGCTGTTAATGATTCAATAGTAGTTATTAACTTTTGAGAAACACCCGGTTGAGCTTGGACCTAAATAGGTGCAATGACTGGAGTTGGTACATATGTGGCAGCTGGTACTGCAACCGATGGCAGCACCGCCAATTGTTGTTGCACTTGACTCGTAGTATTTGACCTGTGACGGTGTACTGATAGAGGAGGATATACTTCATCTATCTCAGTAGCCACAACAAATTCCCTTGGATTACTGACTCCATCATGCTTAGAAGGAAGAATACTTTGAAGTAGTTCTGCATTCAACCTCCTCAATTCCTTCATCTCTTCCTCTTGTTGTGCAAATCTTTGCTCTAGTGAGAGAGATTGACCTTATCCAGAGGAAGGGTATGTAACATGATTCTTTCCTTTACCCTTTTTGGATCCCTTTCAGAGAGAGGGAAGTGGGTTAATTGAAGGATTACCTAGGTTTTGAGTAATACTTTGATTTCATGTATGCACACCTTTTTCATTTGTGTCTGTGCATACAACTTATTGAGCAGGAACCTCTTCATCTTATCCCTCTGAGTGAACCTCATCTGGAGGATCAGAAACAAAGACATTTATGACATTGATTTATGCGTAACGCATTGCATCCCTTATATCAACATTTCTGTGATAATGCATTTTTCCATGTCCTTGATGAGACATTGTCTTTTGTTGACTTGATCCCTCAGGAACTTCTTGACGAACCGTAATTTGGAGGGACTATCTTGATAATTTGTCTCTTCGTTCCTCTTGGGGATTCTTCCCTAATCGATGGAAGACTGACTTTCTCCGAGGGAGAGATTGAGGATTTGAAAAAGTCCCCAGTCTTGTGGACTGGGGCTGTTCCTGCTGTCTTTGCTCAACTCCTCGAATCCTATTTGTTGATTTTGAGGGTTGGGTTAAAAGAGTCCCTAGTCTGGAAAGATGGGGTGGTTCTTGACATGATATATCTGATAACTTCTTGAAATCTCTCCTGATCTTATAGACCTTAGTCCAGAAATTAGTTGGATGCATCAACCTGCATCCACTTTTATCACCCGGCTCAAAATGTCATTAGATGATTTCTGAAACCTTTGTCACTTGGTGATGTGCTTGCTCCAAACGAGAGGACTGTTCAATATTCTTGTTTGCATGATGTAGGAGTAATTCAGCAACTTCTTCTCTGTATGGTTGATTTTGAGAGGAACTAGTTGAGGCCTGTTCTTGGACAAGATTTTGATTATAAACAAAACCCATTTACTGCGGCCGGCCATGAGCAATAACATTGCATGAGACCATTTTCGGTGGACTTTGATGACTAGAGAGTACAATGAAATTTAGCGCTCAATGAACACCCGATCCCCTGAAATGAATACTAGATGGGGCATTGGTAATTAACTGGCACAATCTTCTTAGTCCGCCAAGGCATGAACACTGAAGGGCTCTCTGCTGCTTTTCATCATTCGGGTATCAAGAGACTAAGAGAGAAGCCAAATTAATTTTGCATTGTAAACCTTCTATTATCTTGACATGATTTTCATATTCATCATAAGATAATATTTTCTTTCTCAACTGACAAAGAATTTTCCATATGTTGAGACGAATATCATGAATTCCATCTTCCATCAAAATCTCTGGAATGTCATACTGAGAATCAGGCAAAGGCCAAAACATAATTGGCACTTCACCTTTTTCTAGTTGTTTTCTCATATTCAGTACTTCCTCTTTATCATTCAATGAATATTCTTCTACCTAATTAGACTAGACCTGGTGCTTCCTTATTGCTTTATCGGATTCAACCAGATTGGTAGAGAAATCACTAATCAAACTAGAATATGCATGACTTAGGGGTGGTTCGGAGAATGACCTACACCCTGGGTTATCTTATGATTGAGAAAGTATTTAACCTTCTATTATTAAAGCATTAGAAATGATTGGATTCACATTTGAAAGTGCCTCAAGATAAGAGGGATTTCTTATCACTACATTGTTTGTTGGAGAATTTTCCAATAAATGTGAATCACTACAATGGAGAGAACTTTCACAGCTAAATTCATCATCATGGGGAGGACCACCATGATGGGTTACAACAAAAGATGAAACATTTTTCTCCTTGTTCGTCTGACCACACAGAGGGTTCTTGTGGCTCTCATCTGAAGATGAAACTTCGATATTGACCGAATTTTCATGAAGCAAGACTTCATGAGGAAGTATCTGATGCATACCTTTTGAATTAATGTTCCCACTATTGGTAACTGAGAGAGAAAAATCTTGAGTTGCAACAGATAGTGCTCTGAGTGCATAAAGAACTCCATCATCGAGTAAGGACTTGTCACAGATGGGCCTTTGATTTCTTGAATGTGATGGGTGGTTCTTCTTCTTAGACGCCTTCTTACTCAATTTGGCAGGTGTATGTGCCTACTCAAGAGAAATGATCAGGTTATGCTGATTATCTCTGCTCAAACTAGGTGTATGTGCCTGAATTGGTTTTCCGTATGATATGGGGGAGTACGCCCCCACAACCATCTTGAAATGGAACAGATGTGTATGTATGTTTCGGGGTGAACTGTTGATGTGTCACTCCACTGGTAGGGATAGATTTATGTGTCTTTCCCTGAGATGCTGCTAAAGATGTTATAATATCCTGGCAGGCATCCAGAATATGAGATGGGATTTTCTTATGCTCTTTCACTATTGATATAATATCCTTAGTGACTTCAGCTGCCGGAACAGGGATATACGTCCATTTCGTGCTTGGAGTAGGTGTATGTGCCTACTCTTGTCCTTCTTTTCTTGTCAGTGAATCCTGACAGTACTCAAGTGTGGGGGCGGAGAGTTGAGTCTGCCTCTTGTTTGTCATCGGAGCTTCTCGACTGGATTCTCCAAATGCTACCAAATGAGACTGTTGGTGGGCTTGATCAATACTAGCAGGTGTATGTACCTACTGATTGCACTCCACCGAACGTGGTTGAAAAGCTTCCTTCAATACTGACAAATGAGGCTGCTGGCAGGATTGATGAGTCTAAGAAGGTGTATGTACATGTTTACCAGTTGTCAAAAAATTGGGTTGGCTGGCTCCATCACATGTAGTTATACGAGCCTGCTAACTAGCCGATGATTTATAAATAGGTGTATGTTCCTGTCTATAGTACTCTGCAAAAATTTCCAGGCGGTATTGGCGTGATGCTGCCAGACGAGTCTGCTGGACAACTGAATTAAAACGGATGGGTGTGTGTTCTCGTTCATTGCTTTCCACCATGTTAGGTTGGTGGACTTCTCGGGAGATGGAAAAGATGAGAACCTGCTCACTGTTAACCGGATTTCACCTCTGGCGGTTCGTCTTTCCTGCTCGGGTTTAAGGAACCTGAGCCGAATTCTTGGAAACAATACCCTCGTCATGTTGAGGGCGCACTTCCGCATGAGTCTGGTGGTGATTGTTGATGGGAATACTCGGGAAGGACTCATGTCTCCTTGAATTAAGGCCCTGATGGACTTGCTCATTCACCTCCCTAGAATACGGGAGTGCATGGTGATTGTGTTCTGGGGATAACGACCCGAAACGGTTGGAGACGGTGGTTGGCACCACCTGTTTCATGATCACTGGTTGTCACTGTCTGGATGACCAGGTTGAATTACTAACTTGGAGGGCTTGTCGAGTGGCCTCCAGAGTCAGAATCATACCATTTTGATGGTACTACTTAACCAGCACATTTGATACCCAGCGTTGAAGACGCTGAGTAGGTGATGTCATCCTCAAAGCGGACAATGATCTAGCAGGAGTAGGAGTGGATGCATTCATAGCAGCAGATGCATTCATAGCAGCAGTTTTCACAGTAGAAGTATTCATAGCAGAAGTATTCACAACATTGAACTTAAGAAAATCCATTCTTGTAATGCATAATATCTTGGAAAAAAGAGCCTGCTTTGATATAACAAACATAATCATGATAAGTTCAGCCGCTACATCCTTTGGATGATCACATATGTTATTTATTTTTTTGTTGGCCCTCTCATTGAGTTTAAATAGTGGCCTAACAAATAAGTAAAACATCACTTAAAATTGGTTAAGGATTCACTTCGGGTTCACCATTTTTTGTTTCCTCTAGAATTGGGAATTACCTCATTGATTGGAGGTTCAAACATTCCAATCGGTTTCTAACGGGTTTGTTCATATAACCGGAAACATCTAATGATTCCATATCCATTTGGACCTACTTTCCAAAGTTAGTCACTCATCAGTTGTGGACTGATGAGGCTTAGGAATTTGTATTGCTCGAGAGGATGGGAGGTCGGACTCATCACACCTTTTTTAGGGGAATTATTGTCTACTCTGAGACTCTCTTTATAGATTTATGTTATGTTCATCAATCCTTATTACATTACCAAGTATAAAATGAGCTTTCCTTTAGATCTTTCAATCAATGGTTGATATGTAGGAGATTTAGAGAATCTTTTATAAGTATTAGAGGTTCTTCATCGATAGAGAATCATCTGTATTGGTTAGATATTCTTAGTCAATGGTGTCCTTTAATACATAAAAGTCTCTTGGTCATTATGATGACCATACTAGTTTTAAATCCACTCAGTGGGGAACTTGATGTTTATTGTCGTTCAGAAGGACATGGATTATTTCAGAGTTGGGATCGTACCTGTAGATGGGATACCTACGTATTCTTTGTTTAGAAAAGGAATTATAACCCATGTAGTTCGAGTGAGGGAGTATGATATTTAAGAATTATTTATGGATCAAAGAAAGATTTCATGATTAATTTTACACTCTATGCTCAAGTGAGTCATGCTCGGTGTGAGAAATAGGAGGTATTAGTGAAACCAGACAATTGTGCCATGAAAGATGCAATGATGTGGGGATTATGTATGCATGACTTCCCAAAATAGATTAATATTGGGTTTTACTTCATGGAAGAAACCCAGGAACAAGGTCCATAAAGGTATATGTACTTTATGGAGACATGGATACTCTAACTTGGGGCTTACTCCTGTGGAAGATTCCCAAGTTAGGAGGGGACTTATGATTGGGTTTGACACCTAAGAAGGAAGCCCAGATCAAAAGTAAATTAAAAAAATTTAAGAGAAATTAAGACTGGGTCTTACTCCTGAGAAGGAGTCCCAAGTTAAGGGACTTGGGGCTTACTCCTGAGGAGGATGCCCATATTTGTACTGCGTGGGCACGCATGTCCAGGTCGCGTAGGTATACTTGCGCAGTACATGGGTACTTGCGCGCCGGCCAATCCTTAGTGTAGAACTTGGGCGAGACTTGGCTCACGCCCTTAATACTACCCCTAGAGACTTCCAGAAGAGAGGCGCGCAAGTTATGTGGAAGGAGTAAGGCGGCGCGCAAGTGTGACCATTTCCTTTAAGGGATGGCCACCTAGGCACACATGTTTTGATGAGCTTCAACACTTAGGCCTTCCTCCCTCTCTTTAGATCTTCCGTTATAGGTAAGAAATTACCTTAGAAGTGTTCAGAAGTTTTGAGAAGAGACTAGGGTGTCGAGAGCTCAAATATGAGGTTCTGGAATTTTTCCTTCATTTTAAATGGGGGGCCCACAAGGGTATTTATAGGCTAGAGATACCCTAGGAGAAATTTCAAAGAGGGCATGAAAGTCACCTGCGTGACCACTTGGCGTCGTGCAAGTATACTTGCAAGAACTTGGTGGAACTTGCGTGACCCATGTGTAAAGGACTCCTTGTTCATGCCTTTGTCGATTTTTGATGTTTTCTTCAAAAGATGAATCACTTTATGCCAAGGAATTTCCCTTTTCATTCGTTTAGACTCTATGATGAAAAGGAGAATTAACATAGTCACGTAGATAAGACTATTGCAATCTTATGCTAGGAGTAGAAGGAATCTCTCGTATAGGGAAAGAGGCTTCCAATCATTTGTTAGATATGGAGTACTACAATTTATAGTCATATAGATAGGACTGTTGGAATCTTATGCTAGGAGCATAAGGAATCTCTCATATAAAGAAAGATCCATCCTATCATTTTTTAGATTATGGGTATTACAGTTTATAGACATGTAGATAGGACTATTTCCATCTTATGCTAGGATCATAAGGCATCTCTCGTATAGGGAAAGAGGCATTCTATCATTTTCTAGATAGGGAGTACTACAGTTTATAGTCATGTAGATAGGACTGTTGCCATCTTATGCAAGGAGCATAAGGCATCTCTCGTATAGGGCAAGAGGTATCCTATCATTTGTTAGATGGGGAGTACTATAGTTTATAGTCATGTAGATAGGACTATTTCCATCTTATAATATTAACATAAGGTATCTCTCGTATAGGGCAAGAGGCATCCTATCATTTGTTATATTATGAGTACTACAGTTTATAGTCATGTAGATAGGACTATTTTCGTCTTATACTAGGAGCATAAGGCATCTCTCGTATAGGTCAAGAGGAATCCTATCATTTGTTAGATAGGGAGTACTATAGTTTATAGTCATGTAGATAGGACTGTTACCATCTTATGCTAGGAGCATAAGGAATCTCTCGTATAGGGAAAGAGGCATCCTATCATTTGTTTGATAGGGAGTACTATAGTTTATAGTCACGTAGATAGGACTGTTGACATCTTATGCTAGGAGTATAAGGAATCTCTCGTATAGGGAAAGAGGCATCCTATCATTTGTTAGATAGGGAGTACTGCAGTTTATAGTCATGTAGATAGGACTGTTCCCATCTTATGCTAGGAGCATAAGGAATCTCTCATATTGGGCAATAGGCATCCTATCATTTGTTAGATAGGGAGTACTACAGTTTATAGTCATGTAGATAGGACTGTTTCCATCTTATGCTAGGAGCAAAAGGCATCTCTCTTATAGGGCAAGAGGCATCCTATCATTTGTTAGATAGGGAGTACTACAGTTTATATTCATGTAGATAGGACTGTTGGCCTCTTATGCTAGGAGCATAAGGCATCTATCGAATAGGGCAAGAGGCATCCTATCATTTGTTAGATAGGGAGTACTAAAATTTATAGTCATGTAGATAGGACTATTGACATCTTATGCTGGGAGAATAAGGCATCTCTCGTATAGGGCAAGAGGCATCCTATCATTTGTTAGATAGGGAGTACTATAATTTATAGTCATGTAGATGGGACTGTTGACATCTTATGCCAGGATCATAAGGCATATCTCGTATAGGGCAAGAGGCATCCTATCATTTGTTAGACAGGGAGTACTACAATTTATAGTCATGTAGATAGGACTGTTTCCATCTTATGCTAGGAGCATAAGGCATCTCTCGTATAAAGCAAGAGGCATCCTATCATTTGTTAGATAGGGAGTACTATAGTTTATAGTCATGTAGATAGAACTGTTTCCATCTATTGCTAGGAGCATAAGGCATCTCTTGTATAGGGCAAGAGGAATCTTATCATTTATTAGATAGGGAGTACTACAGTTTATAGTCATGTAGATAAGACTGTTGCCATCTTATGCTAGGAGCATAAGGAATATCTCATTTAGGGAAAGAGGCATCCTATCATTTGTTGGATAGGGAGTACTATAGTTTATAGTCATGTAGATTAGACTGTTTCCATCATATGCTAGGAGCATAAGGCATATCTCATATAGGGAAAGAGGCATCCTATCATTTGTTAGATAGGGAGTACTACCGTTTATAGTCATGTTGATAGGACTGTTTCCATCTTATGTAAGGAGAATAAGGAATCTCTCATATAGGGCAAGAGGCATCCTATCATTTGTGAGATAGGGAGTTCTATAGTTTATAGTCATGTAGATAGGACTATTTCCATCTTATGCTAGCAGAATAAAGCATCTGTCTTATAGGGCAAGAGGCATCCTATCATTTGTTATATAGGGAGTAATACAGTTTACAGTCATATAGATAGGACTATTGGCATCTTATCCTAGGAGAATAGGGAATCTCTCGTATAGGGCAAGAGGCATCCTATCATTTGTTAGATAGGGATTACTACAGTTTATAGTCATGTAGATAGCACTGTTGGCATCATATGCTTGGAGAATAAGGCATCTCTCATATAGGGAAAGTGGCATCCTATCATTTGTTAGATATGGAGTACTACCGTTTATAGTAATGTAGATAGGACTATTTCCATCTTATTCTAGGATCATAAGGCATCTCTTGCATAGGGCAAGAGGCATCCTATCATTTGTTAGATAGGGAGTACTATAGTTTATAGTCATGTAGATAGGACTGTTTCCATCTTATGCGAGGAGAATAAGGCATCTCTCGTATAGGGCAAGAGTCATCCTATAATTTGTTAGATAGGGAGTAATACAGTTTATAGTCATGTAGATAGAACTTTTTCCATCTTATTCTAGGATTATAAGGCATCTCTCGTATAGGGAAAGAGGCATCATATCATTTGTTAGATAGGGAGTACTACAGTTTATAGTCATGTAGATAGGACTGTTGCCATCTTATGCTAGGAGCGTAAGGCATATCTCGTATAGGGAAATAGGCATCCTATCATATGATAGATAGGGAGTACTATATTTTATAGTCATGTAGATAGGACTGTTGTCACATTATGCTAGGATCATAAGGCATCTCTCGTATAGGGCAAGAGGCAACCTATCATTTGTTAGATAGGGAGTACTACAATTTATAGTCATATAGATATGAATATTTTTATCTTATCCTAGGAGCATAAGGCATCTCTCGTATATGGAAAGAGGCATCCTATAATTTTTTAGATAGGGATTACTGCAGTTTATAGTCATGTAGATAGGACTGTTGCCATCTTATGCTAAAAGCATAAGGCATCTCTCCTATAGGGCAAGAGGCATCCTATCATTTGTTAGATAGGGAGTAATACAGTTTATAGTCATGCAGATAGGACTATTGACATCTTATGCTAGGAGCATAAGGCATCTCTCGTATAGGGCAAGAGGCATCCTATCATTTTTTAGATAGGGAGTACTACAGTTTATAGTCATGTAGATAAGACTGTTGGCATCTTATGCTAGGAGAATAAGGCATCTCTCGTATAGGGAAAGAGGCATCCTATCATTTGTTAGATAGGGAGTACTACAGTTTATAGTCTGTTGACGGTCCTTTTCGTCACATTGTCTAAAAGAATGGAAAGGGAAATGACTTACCACAAATTGATTCATCCTTTGAAGAAAACATCAAAAATCAACAAAGGCATGAACAAGGGATTAAGAGCACATGTGCCTCGCAAGTTATATCACTGTTGTGCAAGTATACTTGTGCGACGCATAATGGTCGTGCAAGTGACTTGCGCGACCCAAGTGATAACCGCCCGGGGTCTTCTCCTGCCTATAAATAGACCCTGTGGGCCCCCCATTCGAGGAGGAGTTTTTCCAGAAACTCAGATTTGAGCTCCCGGTACCCTAGTCTCTTCTCAAAGCTTCCGAATCACTTCTAAGGTAATTTCATACCTAGAACGGAAAATCTAAAGAGGGGGAGGAAGGCCAAAGTGTTGAAACTCATCAACACTTGTGTTCCTGGGTGGCCAAACCTTAAGGGAAAAGGCCACACTTGTGCGCCTCCTTGTTCCTTCAATAGAGCTTGTGCGCCCCTCTTCTGGAAGAACCTTAGGAGGATTCTAAAGGCTTTAACCAAGAGTCGCTCAAGTATTACCCTACTGGTTAAAACGTCACGCAAGTACCCCATATGTCGTGCAGGCATACCTACATGACCAGGACTTGCGCGCCCACACAGTACCTACGTGCCTGCCAGGACTTACACGTCCCTACCTTTTTTGGGTGCCCTTCTTGCCTATTTCACCCCTCTTAAGCCATTACACCTTTCGTATTCAAGATTCAGTCTTCAAGACACTTTTCAAAGCCATTTATGTCATGATTTCTTGATTTGACTTCCTTATCTAAAAGGAATTCTGTGGAAAACCTCTCAAAACCTAGTGACTTACACATCTTTATGTCATTAAATATTGAGATTTCATTCATTCAACCTCATCCATTAAGATGAGAGAACTCAATTGATTTGGGCCTCCTTTTCAGAAGATAGTCCCAGTCATAATTCTTATCTTGGGAATCCTCTTTAAGAGTAAGCCCCAATTCTTAAAATTCCCAAATCTGGGCATCCTCCTTAGGGGTAAGCCCCAGTCCCCAAA
The DNA here is from genome assembly GCA_963277665.1 of Viscum album. Taxonomy (NCBI): domain Eukaryota; kingdom Viridiplantae; phylum Streptophyta; class Magnoliopsida; order Santalales; family Viscaceae; genus Viscum; species Viscum album. The sequence goes on along the minus strand of OY728130.1, from coordinate 721,667,231 downwards.
TCTGGGCATCCTCTTCAGGAGTAATCCCCAAAACATAATTCCCTAAACCTGGGCCTCCTTTTTTAGGAATAATCCCAGTCATAATCCTTTAACCTAGGCCTCCTTTTCAGGAATAAGCCCCAGTCATAATTCTCAAATTTTGGCATCCTCCTTAGGAGTAAGCCCCAACCATAATTCTCTTAACCTGGGCTTCCTTTTCAGGAGTAAGCCCCAGTCATAATTCCTTTAACCTGGGCTTCCTTTTCAGGAGTAATCCTCAGTCTCAAACATGGGAATCCTCCTTAGGAGTAAGCCCCAAGTCCCTTAATTTTTCAAAATCTCTTAACCTGGTCCTACTTTTCAAGAGTAATCCCCAGGTTAGAGTATTCAAAGTCTCCATAAATCACATATACCTTTATGGACCCTGCTCCTGGGTTTTTCCCCTAAAGTAAATGATAAACTTTCATTTATCTGGGCAGTCATACATACATAAGCCCCACATTATTTCTTATGATTTCATCTTTCATGGCACAATTGTCTGATTCTTACCAATACCTATTGTTTCTCACACCGAGCATGACTCACATGAGCTTAGAGTGTAAAAGTAATTATGAAATCTTTCTTTGAGCCATCAATCATAATAATCATACTCCCTTACTTGAACTACATTGGTTCTGATTCCTTTTCTAAACAAAGGATACGTAGGTAGCCCATCTGCGGGTTCGATCCCAACTCTGAAATAATCCATGTCCTTCTGAATGACAATAAACTTCAAGTGACCCACTGAGTGGCTTTAAAACCATCATGGTCATCATAATGACCAAGAGACTTCTATATAAATATGTCGAAGGGTACCATTGACCTAGAATCTCTAATAAATACAGATGATTCTCTATCGATAAAGAACCTCAAATACATATAAAAGATTCTCTAAATTTCCTATATATCAATCATTGATTGTTAGATCTAAAGTAAAACTTATTTTATACTTGGTAATGTAATAAGGATTCATGAACATAACTTAAATCTATAAAGAGAGTCCCGAAGTAGACAATAATTCCCCTCAAAAAGGTGTGATGAGTCCGACCTCCCATCCTCTCGACCAATGAAAATTCTTAAACCTCATCAGTCCACAACTAATGAGCACCTACCTTTGAAAAGTAGGTCCGAATGGATGGGGAATCATTGGATGTTTCCGGTTCTACGAACAAACCCGTTAGAAACCGATCGGAACGTTTGAACCTCCCATCAAAGGCGGTCATCCCCGAAAACTAAGGGAAACAAAAAATGGTGAACCCGACATGAATCCTTAACCAAGCTAAAATAATGTTTTACCCATTTGTTAGTCCCTTATTTAAAACTCAATGAGAGGGCCAAAAAAACAATCATTGACAAATGTGATCATCCAAAAGCTGTAGTGGCTGAATTTATCTTGATTACGTCTATTATATCAAACATGCACTCTTTTCCAAGATCTTCTGCATTTCTAGAATGACTGCTCTCAAGTTCACACCTGTGAATACTGCTGCTGCAAATGCCACTGCTGCTACTCCTGCTGGATCATTGTCCGTTCTAAGGATGATATCACCTACTCAGCATCTTCAAAACGGGGTATCAAATGCGCTGGTTAAGGAGTACCGTAAACACGGTACCATCCCAAATTTGGAGGCTTCCCGACAAGCCCTTTAAGTGAACAACTCACATCAGTCGTCCGGACAACGATGACCAGTGATCAAAAAGCAGGCAGTGCTGACTACCATCTCTAACCATTTCGGGTCGTTATCCCCGGAACGCAATCACCATTCGGTCCCTTATTTTGGGGAGGTGAATAAGAAGGTCCCTCAGGACCTTAATTCAAACAAACAAGAGTCCTTCCTGAGGGCTCCCACAAATAATCACCGCCAGACTCTTGCGGCAGTACGCCCTCAACATGATGAGGGTACCGAATCCAGGAGTTCGGCTCAGGTTCCTCGAACCTGAGCAAGCAAGAAGAACCACCAGAGGTGGAATCCGGTCAACAGTGAGAAGGTTCTCATCTCTACCATCTCCGGAGAAGTCCACCAACCTAACTTGGTGGCAAGCAACGAGCAGGCACATACACCTACTCGTTTTAATTACGCTATCCAGCAAACTCGTCTGGAAGCATCACGCCAATCCCGCAAGGCAATTCTAGAAGAGTACTATAGTTAGGAACATAAAACTGTCTATACATCATCATCTAGTCAGAAGGCTTGTCTGACTACATATGATGGATCTCATCAACCATGTTTGGCGAAGTGCAATCAGCAGGAACATACACCTGCTGGTATTAATCAAGCCTACCAACAGTCTCGCTTGGTAGCATTCAGAGAAGTTAGTCGGAAAGACCTGACAACAAATAGGAGGCAGACTCAACTCTATGCCCCCACACTTGAGTACTGTCAGGATTCACTGACAGGAAAAGGAGGATGGGAGTAGGCACATACACCTGATTCAAGCCCGGCATGGACGTATACTCCCGTTCTGGCAGCTGAAGTCACCAATCATATTCTATCAATGTTGAAAGAGCAGAAGCAAATCCCTGATCATATTCTGGATGCCTGCCAGGATATTATAACAACTTCAGCAGCATCTCAGGGAAAGACACATAAATCTATCCCGACCAGTGGAGTGACACATCAACAATTCGCTCCGGAACAGACACACACATCTGTTCTAGTCCAAGAGGGTTGTGGGGAATACTCCCCCATATCATATGGATAGCCAAGTCAGGCACATACACCTGATTTTTGTAGAGATCGTCAGCCTAACCTGGCCATCTTTCCTGATCAGGCATATACACCTGCTCAGAGTAGCCACGTTCGTCAAGAAGTGGTTTCCATGGTGAGTAAGAAGGTGTCTAAGAAAAAGACCCACCCAGCACAGTCAGGAGATCAAGAGACAATCTTTAAGAAGGCCTTGCTCAATGTTGGAGTTCTTGAAGCCCTCATACAATTATCTGTTGAAATTCAAGATTCTACTCCCTCATTTCCCAATAGTGGGAACATTAATTCCGAAGGTCTTCAACAGACACTTCTTCATGAAGGCTTCTTTCATGACCATTCGGTCGATATCGAAGTTTCATCTTCAGATGAGAGCCACATAAACCCTCTGTGTGGTCAGAAGACCAAGGAGCAAGAGATCTTATCTTTTGATGTAATCCATTATGGTGGTCCTCCCCATAAGGATGAATTTTGCTGTGAAAGTCCTCTCCGCGGTAGTAATTCACATTGCCCGGAAAATGATCCAGTGGACAATATAGTGCTGAGAAAGCCATCTTATATTGAGGCACTTGCAAATGTGAAGCCAGTCATGTCTGAAGCTTCATCCCTAGAAGGTGAAATACTTTCTCAATCAGAAGATAGCCCAGGGTGTAGGTCATTCTCCGAAACCACCCCTAAGTCATGAATCTTCTAGTTTGAGCAATGATTTCTCTACAAATCCTATTGAATCCAATGAAGAAACAAGGCAACACCAACTCTAGTCAAATCAGGTAGAATAATCTTCATCAAATGATAAAGATGAAGTGCTGAACATGAGAAAACAACTGGAAAAAGGTGAAGTGCCAGTCATGTTTGGGCCTTTTGATGACTCTCAGTATAATATTCCAGAAATGTTAACAGAAGATGAAATTCATGATATTCATATCAGCATATGGAAAACTCTTTGTAAGTTGAAAAAGAAAGTATTATCTTATGATGAATATGAAAATCATCTTAAGATAATAGAATGGTTACAACGTCAGATTGATTTGGCGTCTCTATCAGTCTCTTGATATCCGAAGGCTGAAAAGCAGCAGAGATCCCTTCAACGTTCATGCCTTGGTGCACTAAGAAGATTGCGTCAGTTAATTGACAATTCCCCATCTGGTATTTGTGTTAGAGGATGGGGTTTTCATGGAGCACTGCATTTCAAGGTGCTCTCCATTCAGAAAAGCCCACAGAAAATGGTCTCATGCAATGTTATTGCCCATAACCGGCCACAGTCAATGGGCTTTGTTTGTAATCAAAAGCTTGCCCAAGAACAAGCTTCAACTAGTTCATCTAAAAATCAAGAATACAGAGAACAAGTTGTTGAATTACTCTTGAATCAAGAAAACGAAAATATTAAACAGGCCTCTCATTTCGAGCAAGCACGTCACCAAGTGACAGAAGTGTCAGAAATCATCCAACGGTCTTTTGAAACGGGTGATAAAAGCGGATATAGGTTAATGCATCTAGCTAATTTCCAGACTAAGGTTCAAAAGATCAGGAGGAATTTCAAGAAATTCTAAGACATAGCATGTCAAGAACCACCCCAGCTCTCTAGACTGGGGACTCTTTTAAACCAACCCTCGGAATCAACAAATAGGATTCGAGGAGTTGAGCGAGAAAAACAGGAACAGCCCCAGTCCACTGGACTGGGGACTTTTTCAAATCATCAATCCCCTCCTCAGAGAAAGTTGGTCTTTTCTCGATTGGGGAAGAAACATCAAGAGGAACGAAGAGCCAAATTATCAGGAGATTCCCTCCAAATTACAGTTTGTCAAGTAGTTCCTGAGGGATCGAATTAACAAAAGGCAATGTCTTATCAAAGACATGGAAGAAGACAATATCACAGAAATGCTGATAGAAGGGATGTGATGAGTTATGCATCAATAAATGTCATCAATGATGTTGTTTCTGATCCACCAGATGAGGCTCACTCAGGGGATTCAGATGAAGAGGTTCCTGCTCAAGAAGATGTACGCACCGACACAAATGAAGAAGGTGTGCATACACGAAGTCAAAGGATTACTCAGAACCTAGGTAATCCTTCGAGTAACCCAATTACCCCTCTCCGAAAAGGATCCAACAAAGGAATGGGAAATAACTAGGTTACATATCCTTCCTCGGGATAAGGTCAATCGCTCTCACTAGAGCAAAGGTTTGCACAATAGGAGGAATAAATGAAGGAATTAAGAAGGTTGAATGCAGAACTACTTCAGAGTAGTCTTATTCTTAAGCATGCTGGAGTCAGTCAGCCAAAGTAATTTGTTTCAGCTACTGAGATGGATCAAGAATATCCTCTTCTCTTAGTAAACCCTCACATTTCTAATGCTACGGGTTAAGTGCAACAACAGTTGGCAGTTCTACCATCAGTCGCAGCACCAATCGCCACATCTGTCCAAGTTCCAGTCATTGCACCTACCCAAGTCCAAGTTCAACTAGATTTTTATCAAAAGTTAATAACTAATATTGTGTCATTAACAACTCGGTTAAAAACTATGCAAGGGGAAACGTGCGCAAGTTCAACCAGAAAAAAAGTTTACCTTGAATGGGTAGATTCAATTTATCCTCCATCCAGTTTTGGGAACCCTGTATTCCCTATTTTCAATGGATCAGGCGATCCTGAACAACATTTGATGCATTACGTGTCTTGTTGTGATCCTATGATGGGAACTCCGGAGCAGCAAGAAGCAGTGAAACTCAGATGCTTCTTGCGAACCTTGTAAGGACCAGCTTTTTTTTGGTATACAAGCTTGCAATCCCAGTCAATTACCAGATGGGAGGATCTTCGCCAAAAATTCCTACTTCAGTTCAACTCAACTTTTCCAAAGACAACAGCTTTCGATCTTACAAACTGCAAGAAAAGGGAGAATGAAAGGGTCTCTGATTTCATTTCTTGATGGAAGGGATTAACATATTCCTTGAGTTTAGCACTCCCTCAAGAATAATTGTTTCCAATCTGTGTGGAAAATCTACGTGACGAAATACGCAAACCATTAATCCCTATGAAATACACAGGAAGGTTTTGAGACCTTACTTCAATCACTCAGCAGATTGAAGATTCCCTTATACAGGATAAGGCTAAATCTCGTGTAATTCCATCAGCTCCAGGAAGGAGAATCGGTAAAGCAGAAACTGTTACAGTTATGTTTAAACAAGAACCTGTACCTGTTTCTACCTCAAAACCTTCATCTTCTCGAAGGGCTCCACCTTCTGAGCGCCAACAACAAAGGCCTTTTCATCCAGATGATCAAAAAGATCAAAGACGAAAACAATTTGAGGATCTGAAGATAAAAACATACTCTTTCCGAAATGAACAAGTTCCTGGTTATTTAATTTCGGCTCTGGAAAACAATTTGGTTCAATTGCCAATACCCAAGAGGCCAAACAAGAAAGGAGATGAAGACCGTCCTAATTATTGCCCATTTCATCAAATGTTGGGGCATCCCATCCAAGAGTGTTTCATATTCAAAGACCTCCTGCAAAAGATGGTTGACTCGGGACAAGTCACATTGAAAGGCTCCTTAGCCATGGTAGCATGTGTCACTGCTACAGTTCCAGAGGAGAAAGGTGAATAGAAAGAAGTCAAAAGCAAAAATGCACAGAAGTATGATGATTGGATGGTGAGAAAGACAATCAATCGAACTCATGATATTTTGAGAACACAATTAAAGAAACTAATTGTGTCTTCTTCCATGAATGTTGCGGAAAAAACATTTTCGTTAGAGGGAAAGTCCTCAAAGAAACGGCATGATTCAAAGAAAGAAAAAGAATCAAAAGAAGATGAGTATGTGTGAAAGCCTAAGTTGTCTTTGACTTTGGCAGACTTCATTCCTTCTACTTCAAAGCCACGGGCACCGCCCACCAAATAGCACATCCTAAACAGGCTAATCAGGCAGAGTCTTCATCAAATGAATAGTTAATCTTTGGTTCTGTTAATATGATTTAATTAACAGATCCATATTCCAGTCGCAGTTTCAATTTCAATGAGCCTGAATCCCCTGTATCAAATAGTGGAATCAGAGGAAGTTCTAGGGGCTCATGATATAGGGGAAGACGTGGATCTTTTAGAAGCCACTATTCCAATTCTACCCCTGCTAGAACTGTGTACGCGGTAGAAACTCGTGGAAGAGACCTTCAGCGAGCTCAACAAGAACAATCAAGTTCTTTTACCAATAGCAAATTCAATCCTGGAACAGTTATTTTAGAAGACCGGTTGAAGGTTCCATCTTCTTCCTCTCAGCAAATAAATGGATCTAATTGGTCTAACTTTCCAAAACCAGGAATATTGCCAACACCTATCCCAATACAAGATGCATCAACTTCCAAAGCATATGCTTCCATGGTACCTACTAAACCACATATTCCTATTGGGAAACATAGACCTCTGGATCAAAAGTATAATATATTGAAACACTTGGCCCATGTTCTAGCCAAGTTATCAATTCTGGATGCTCTAAATCTATCAAAAGATCTTCGGGAAGCATTCATCGAGGCTTTGTCAAGCCCTCAAGAGTTTGAAACTGAAATTACTGCAGCTGAAGTCTATCACATAGAGAATAATCCTGCAGAATTCCATGAAATAATATCTTTTACTGATGAAGATGAAGATGATGTTGTGCATGGAAATATTAGACCATTTTACTTGTCTGGCAAGGTCAATGGCGTGGATGTTCGAAAATTTTTCATTGACAATGGTTCAGGAGTCAACCACATGCCCATTCGTACACTTCGTCGATTGGGCCTCACAGAATCTAATTTATCTCATTTTACTAAGATGTTACAAGGATATGATAAAAATGAACAAGAACCATTGGTTGAGGTTACACTCAGAACTCAGTTTGGAGATCTTGTATCCAATTCAGATTTCATGGTTGTTGATCAAGACTCAGCCTTCAACATCTTGCTTGGAAGACCCTGGCTACATCAACATGCGGCTATCCCTTCATCATATCATCAATGTCTCAAATATTGTTTCGATGGTCAAGTTAGGATATTGTATAGTGGTAAGGCCCCGTTCAAGACATGTGAGTCTCAATACATTGAGGTGGAATTCTATCACATGAAGCAAAGGGAGAAATCCAAAACAAAGGAGATTACCAAAGTTAATGCTCTATATGGTTTGGAAAAAATTCCAGTAAATCCATTTACACATGTGAGTACAGATTAGGTGTTTCCTATCAGTCAAATTGACAAGACAAACCCAAATAAAAATACTCTTATGGAAAGATCCATAATGTCAATTACGACAATCGAGCCAGACAACATGGGAGAAATTGGTAATCTGCCAAGCAGTAATGAAAGCACAAATGGTGACATCTTCATTTCATCTGCTGAAATCCATCAAGTCTATGCTTCGCCAATTAGGATAGAATAAGTTATAGAAACATCGGAGGTGAACAATGATGTCAATTCTCAATCCATCATCCCCTCTTTATTACCCAAAGAAGACCCTTCATCATCAATCGGGTTGGAAATGAAAGCTTCTTCTTCAAGATATGTAAATTTTGACATCTCTTCGGATCATAAGAATTCTAATTTATCATCTACTATGCAGGTAGAAAATGAAAAAATAACACATGATGAAGAATAAGAGGAAGATTTCAGAGATTCTCCTCTAGCATTTGAAGATGGTATCTCTACTACTGTGGATGAACTCAGAGAAATAAATCTGGGTACAAAAGAAGATCCACAGCCCACTTTAATCAGTGCGGCCATGACTCTTGAATAGTAAGAGATGTATATTTATTTTTTAAAGTAAAATAGAGATATATTTTCTTGTAACTATACAGAAATTCCAGGGCTTGATCCTGATGTTGCTACTCATCATTTGGGTTTATCAGAAGAACATCGGGGATTTAAGCAAGCCGCGAGAAGAACACACCCAACTTATGCTTCCAAAATTGAAGCTGAAGTGGATAAGCTTTTCAAAGCTAACTTCATCAGAGAAGTTTAATATCCCAAATGGTTGGATAATATTGTCCCTGTAAATAAAAATAATGGAAAATTTAGAGTTTGCATAGATTTCAGAGATCTTAATTGGCATTGTCCTAAGGATGATTTCCCAGTTCCGATTACAGAACTTCTAATTGATGCAACAGCTGGCTATGAAGCACTTTCCTTCATGGATGGATATTCCGGATATAATTAGATCCAAATGGCCCTAGAGGATGAAGAATCTACAGCCTTTAGAGCCCCTCAAGGTGTGTTTTACTACTAGGTAATTCCCTTTGTCTTAAAGAATGCTGGTGAAACTTATCAGTGTGCCATGCATCGTATCTTCAAACACTTCTTAGGGAAGTTTGTTGAATTTTATGTAGATGATTTGGTAGTTAAATCCAAAAAATGTTCTAATCACTTGGCTGATTTGGAAGTCATATTCTGCAAGCTTCGACAACATAATTTGAAGATGAACCCCTTAAAATGTGCTTTTGGGGTAACCTCAGGAAAATTTCTCGGCTTTGTTGTATGCCATCGTGGTATTGAAGTCGATACTGAGAAGACCAAGTCAATCCTTTGTATGTCACCTCCTCAAAATTTGAAGGAATTAAGAGGACTTCAGGGACACTTAGCCTATATTCGGCGTTTCATCGCCAATTTGTCAGGAAAAAGTTTACCCTTCACCAAATTGATGAATAAGGGAGTCACATACCAGTGGACTGAATAATGTCAAGAAGAATTTGATATTCTCAAGAAATACCTCTTGAGTCCACCGGTACTCATGCCACATGTTTAAGGAAGACCACTTATCCTCTATGCGATAGCTCTAGAGCGATCATTGGGTGCCTTTCTTTCTCAAAAGAATGATGCTGGGAATGAAAACAGTCTCTACTATCTCAGTCGAACCATGCTTGAAGCAGAAACCCGGTATTCAAGTATTGAGAATTGCTACCTGGAATTAATCTTTGTAGTTCAGAAGTTAAGACACTACCTGCAACATCATGAGGTCCAATTGGTATCTCGCAATAACCCGCTCAAATTTATCCTTAGTCGTCCATTGCATACAGGATGTCTGGCAAGGTGGGAAGTTATTTTGCAGCAATTCGACATTTAGTATGTGTCTCAAAAGGTGATAAAGGGACAAGATCTGGATGATTTTCTGGCTGAACACCCTTCAGTAAAAGATACATCTTCAAATATTGAACTCCTTGATGAGGAAGTCTTCTCTATTCAAGAAAGTCCTCAGGCATGGGAAATGTATTTTGATGGTGCTTCCAGAAGTCCAACAGGGAGGAAAATGGAAAATCCTAAATTCAACAAAGTTGGCTTAGGAATTGTGCTCATTTCTCCAGAAAATGAACTGTTACCTTATTCCTTCTTATTGTGGGAAGGTGGTACCAATAATGAAGTGGAATACCACGATCTCATCGTAGGCTTGGAATTAGCGCTTCTAGCACAAGTGAATCACTTAAAGGTGAAAGGTGATTCAGACCTGGTAATCAAACAAGTTAATGGGGATTATGCCATTGGAAAAGAAGAACTAATCCCTTTGTATGATTATGTCAGAGAGTTAATGGCAGAATTCCCTTTGGAACCGACATTTTCTTATGTCCCAAGATCAAAAAATGCTCAAGATGATGCATTGGCTAATATAGCCACAGCTCTAGTAGATTCAAATCGGGATGAGACAACCATTAGTATTTCCCACCGTCATGCAATTTCACATTATGTTCGAATTAGAACAGAGGAAATTAATGAAATTTGTCCCATTCCTGAACCGTATGGTCATACTACAGGATGGATGTCACCTATCAGGGAATACCTTCAAAATGGAACACTTCCACCTGATAGAGCTGAGAAAGATCAAATCCGGCGACGTGTGGTTAATTTTACTTTTTATGATAGCCCAGATCACCTAGAGAAAATTATCTACAAACATGGTTTTGATGGAGTTCTCTTCAGATGCATTGATGGTGAAGAGACAATGGCTGTCATGAAAGAAGTGTATGCAGGAGTCTGTGGTGCCCACCAGTTTGGACATAGACTGTCTGATCAGATTCGAAGTCTTGGATACTTTTGGACTTTAATGATATATGATTGTGTCAATTTCACAAAGAAGTTTCATTCATGCCAAGTACATTCCAACTTCATTCATCAACCCCAAGAGTTTCTTCATACAGCTAAATACTCATGCCCATTTTCCACATGGGGAATGGATGTGGTGGGACCTTACCCTTCGGCTACGGCCAAGCAGTTTAAGTACATTCTTACTGCTACTGACTTCTTTTCCAAATGGGAAGAGGCAATACCTCTCAAGGAAGTCAGTTCTAAATGCATTGTTAGCTTCATCAAGTCTAACATCATTACTAGATTTGGTGTCCCTCATACCATATTGACGGACAATGGCACCAATTTATGTTCATCCGAGGTGAAGAAGTTGTATCAAGAATACAACATCAAATCCAACCATTCATCTCAGTATCATGCAGTGGCCAACGGCTAGATAGAAGCCTTTAACAAGACTCTTTTAAATATACTGCAAAAGATGGTGGATAAAGATAAGAGGTCATGGCCTGATAAACTCTTTCATGTTTTATGGGCTTATCGGACTACCACCCGGACTGCAACTCAGTCAACTCCATATTCCTCGGTATATGGAACGGAAGCCGTCTTGCCCATTGAAGTTCAACTACCCTCGCTCAGAGTTTCTATTTGTGATCAATAATCTACAGATGAACAATATCAAAAGTGATTGAATGAATTGGAATGTTTAGATGAGAAAAGATTGTGCACTTTTCACTACTTGGAAGTCTATCAGAATCGAATAGCACTAGCTTTTAACAAAAAAGTTTGTCTTCGTTCATTCAATCAGGGAGAATTGGTATTAGCTCTCAGAACTCCAATGATACCAGGAAAGAAACCTCCCAAAAATGAGCCAAAATGGGAAGGACCTTATTCAATACATAGGGTCTACTCCAATGGATCTTATTCATTAATCTCGATGGATGGAGAACTCATCACTACTCCAACCAATGCCAGATTTTTGAAGAAGTATTTTGTATAAACTGCAAAGTATGTACTATGTACCTGCAACATGACATTAAACTGTAGATCACCAGTTCTTCCTTTCTATATGATGTTAAACGATACAACAATGGTCCATTATGACCTTAAACTGAAACTTCATCCCACATGACGTTAAACTGAGAAAAAGTTCCCTAAATGGTCCAGTATGACCTCAAACTACAACTAGGTCCGGTATGACCTTAAACTGCATCATCAACGGTCCATGCATATGACACTAAACTATTTGCAAGTCCCTTACATCCAGCAAGACGTTAAACTGTGTCGTCCTAACTACATGACACTAAACTGTATAAAAGTCCCTTACGTCCTGAAAGACATTAAACTACATAATCATCAAAGGTTCTGTATGACCTTAAACTACACTTTTGTCCAGCATGACATTAAACTACACCATCCACGGTCCATGCATATGACCTTAAACTATTCGCACATTCGTCCAACATGACGCTAAACTGTGGAAAAAATCCCCAATGCATCCAACATGACGATAAATGGTGTACGCTTTTGTCATCACTGTATGACATTAAACTGCACAGTCCCCCTTTCATCCAACATGATATTAAACTCTATTGTCCCCATTGTCCTAACTACATGACTCTAAACTGTACTGAAGGTCTGTGATATATCCTACATGACATTAAACTGTACTTTGTCCCTGCTACATGACACTAAACTGTGCAGCACCAATAGTCCTAACTGCAAGACTTTAAACTGCATAGTCCCTTCATATGTCCTACAGGATGTTAAACTGTGTATCGTTAAGGTTGTTGCTACCTCTTGTTTCTCACACTGAGTATGACTCACATGAGCTTAGAGCAAACCTCAACCATAACACACTCTTTGGGCCACTAACCATGTGTAAGTCCCAACAACATTTGTTTAGGTTGTTGTCCCCAAGAACAACTTTATCATTAATTCATTCTTTAATTGAACTACACGGAGTTTGATCCTTTCCTTCTAGGCTGGGTATGTAGGAAACCTCCCAAGGTTCAAGCCCAAAACCAATCTCTTCACATCAGTTCACCTCCATCTCATACGACGTTGATTCGTGAAACCGCCCCTAGAATCAATATCTTTACATTGGTTCACTTTCGTCCTTGTTATACGATGTTAAACTATACAAAATTTTTGTCCAGTATGACAATAAAATACAATATTCTTTGATACCCTCACCTGAGAGGGAACCAATATTTACATTGATTTATCAATCTTGTTTCATTTCAAAGACTATGTGCATACATGGCAATTCCCAACCCTTTTATCTTGGGTTAAACCATCATTGTACTAAAGTCCCCATTCACCCTTCATATGTATGAACCAAATTTGTACAAAGGTTATTTCTAGAACTATGTGGGCTTGATTCCCATCCTTATGGGATACGTAGGAACGTTCGAGTGTCCCTCGAATTCATCCCCAAGTCATTGGGCCTAACCCCAAATTCCACTTTCAGTCCCTTGGCTGAAAAGTCCCCATGAAAACAAACACTGTGTATTTCCTACAATGGTCCAAGATCTATGACCCTAAACTAATATCTCTAATCCTTTTGTCCCACACGATGTTAAACTATAGTTTAAGAACTACGTATGGCTTGATTCTCATCCTTATGGGATACGTAGTGAAGTCCAACATTTCAATTTAGGACCCAACCAAAACATGATTATGGTTAGCATTGATCTGTGTATCTCCATATACATTGAACAATATCCATATTTATGTGTCATAATCCTAACCTTAAATATTTTCAGATCCTCATAACCCTTTTCATGACTTCTAGTCACAAAAATATCAAACTTATGAGAGTTCTTTTGCCTGACTATAGAGCACGTGCCCATAGGAGGCCTTGCATAAACAATCTACATAACAGACTTGTTAGCCAAAAGATACTATTATTTGACTATGCAACCAATACCCTTAGTTGGCCCTGCATAATTCAACCCCCTAACGGGTTTGTTAAATAATGGTAACTTCATTCTTGGGAAGAATGCCTCTTTTGTCCTTATTTGTCTTAAATGACAGTATGCAGGGATTTTAAAAAATATCCATCCTTAACATATTTGTCCCATATCATTTTTCATGATCTGAAAGTATTCAAGTCTATGGTTTATATTCTCCTTCCCTACATTTGGGTCAAACTTTATAGGAGTGATATTCATCTAGTTCTTCGATAATCTTGTTTGGAAATATCTTCTCCATATTCATGTACCTCTTTCCATACAGCAAACTCTATACTTTGGAAGATTTGAATCTCCATAAACTTTCACTAGCTTTTAGCACTAGGAAAGTAAATTTCTGAGAGTTCTTTTTCCTGACTATGCAGCACGTGCCCATAGGAGGCCTTGCATAAACAGTCTACAAAACAGACTTGTTATCCAAAAGATACTATTTTATTTAACTATGCAGCCAATGCCCTTAGGTGGCCCTACATAATTCAACCCCCTAATGGGTTTGTTAAATAATGGTAACTTCATTCTTGGAAACTACTTCTTCTAATGCCTTTTAGCTCTTTTTCATGTCATTTCTCAAATTCAAATATTCTTAAGTCATAGCTTAAATTTTTTCCCTCATACTTGAGTATGGTACTATGTTTTCAGATGAGTTATCAAGGAATTGAGTCAATTCTAACACATTTCGGTCAAATCTATTTCAACCTTAAAAATTAGCCTTTTTATGTCTGACGTGCATGACTTTAAAATTCCCACAAAAGACAAGGGAACTCTGAATAAAAGTCAACTTCCCGGCTCAATGAACATACATTTTTTATGATTTAGGTAACATTGAGCAATTAAAAGGTTTTATGTTTGTAGGGTTATTTACATTAATCATAGTAAAAATCAAACTATGCTTACTAGGCCCAATGGCTTAGGAAAAATATAAAGTATGTAGAAAAAGAGAATTCAGGTACAAATGAGTGAAGGTGAAAGTGTTTTTCATTGATGCACAAGAGTTAGAAGGACATCCATAGATTGGAGTCTCTTCTCTTTTCCAAGGAGATTACAAAAGACTATCAACATAAGTTTTCATTTGATGTACAACATCCCGAGCTTCATCAGCAACTACTTGAAGCTCATGCACTCAATCAACTTCACTCTTCTCAGCTTGATGAAGTGACTTCATGGAATCTGAAATGGCTTTCATACCATTCGTTTGAGCTCCCTCCAATGAATTATTGAGCTGATCAAGTTCCCCAGTAACAGTATCTAACTGTTGCTAGAGCTGCACCTGCTGGACGACTTTTTCTTTGATTTTATGCTTCAGCTCCTTCATCTTGGTAGCATAATCAGCCTCAGCTCGGGATACCATAGCCTCAAATTCGTCGATGTTAACTGACAATTTCACCTTGTTCAGATCTTCGCGGCACTTTTTCTCCTGCTCCCTCCTGAAGATGATCTGTTTCACTGTGGTATGGATCTTTTCATATCCAAAACCGCCAAGTCCTAGTATGAAAAATTGGGAGGACAATCGAGGAATTTTCGATGATAACTCTTCTAAAGGCACCTAAGATATGATTTCACATATGTTGTTCCATGCCTTGAGTCGTGAAAAGATGAACTCTTTAAGAATATCTGGGTCTGATTCAACATCATCATCACAGGGGGCAGGTAATTTGGGATTAATGCATTTAAGGAAGTGCCCTGTTCCGCTCTTTCCCCTGGCTTGTGCTTCTTCGCTTTCAATTCCCGTGGGGATAGAGGCTGAGGCCTCACCTCCAGACCTAGACACTGCAGTTGACAACCCTGCATGATTAATTGAAAGATTTGTTTAGCTTCAAAGGATAACAAATGAATCAATTGCCTTGAAAATTAAGTACAATCACAAACATTGTTATCCCTTACCCGATGGTGGGTCAACAACCTGAGAAGACTCCTCCCCATCTTTCCTAGTCTCAATAGGATCATCAAGATGGGTCTCAAGAGGGTTTACTAGGTTTAGCTCTACTTGAGATAATGTTTCTACAATGGTAGGGTTGACATCAATGTTCACACCCTCTTCAAGCATTGGCAGTTGAGCGGTTTCTATGGATGGAACTTCATATCATTTTTAGTCATGATTAGAAGTGTAAATTATAAGAAAATTTACTGGGAGAAGGATAAAACTCATGCCCAATGTCTTCTAAATCAGATGACAAATTAGAATGATCATAAAATTCTTCGAAAGACATTTCATGATTCATCATTTCTTCCAATTATATTTCAGAATCCTGGTTAGTCTCACCAGTGGGAGCGTTTGGTGTGTCTTCTTGATGACTTACATCCTGCAGCCCCTGACCCTGGACAACATCTTCGGGTAAAATCACACCATCAGTTGCATCCGTTGCAACAGTCGCTAGAAGCTCTAATGTGGGAGTTGAACATGAAGTATCACAGAATGGAAGTCAGTCATTGTTTCATTCAACATTTTTTTTATGAAGCATTGTTGACTTACCAGAAATAGGTTCTTCTCTTCTTGCAAGAACAGCAGGAGGGATACTGGGAATAGATGCTAGCTCTTCTCCAGGAGCAGCCAAGTCATCTTGGATCTGTGATTGTTCCACAACACCCTCTGTGGTATTTGAAGGAGGATCAGTCCTTTCCCTTAGGGGGGGAATTGAAGAATCCCATGCAATCCCCAGAAATATGAGTAACCATGTGGTCACAGGTATAAACTCATGATTACTCGAAGGACTTACCACTGCTAACGAAGCATTTAGATGTGGACTTCCTCCTTCGTTGCCTTTGCTTCTTTGGTTTTTTGGGAGTATCGGTAGTCTCCCTTATTGGAACTTGGATTGGCGAATGGAAGGCTATGTCCAGCACCTCATTCATGGCCTGCTGTCCTGGAGATATCTCACCTGGTTCGCGAGGAGAATCAGCAACAGCCCCGATGGCAGTACCACCAGGGCTATACTGTGGTGAAGGAACCCCGGTTCCTTTCTTGGTAAGCTGCAAGATGAAGAAAATAACTTCCTTAAGTAACAAAGATTCAACTGAAATCAAGTTGAAAATCAAATAAGGAAAGAAAACTTACATCTTTAGGAGCCACATATTCATGCCACTCCTCATCTCCAGAACCACCAGACCCCACACTAGCGCCACGATCAATCATTTCCTTCACCCACCTGGTGACAGGAACAGAATCATCAGTGGCATATATGAGCATTTCCAAATCTCTGATGTAAGCCCGCACTTCATTAGGGTCATCCTCATATTTAATATTTGTAGAAGCCATAAGATTCCTTATTCCAGGAAGTTGTAGGCCCTCACAAAAATCCAGCCAGGCGGTCTCGGTACCACAGTATAAACCCTGCCATAGCTGGATAGCCTCTGGTCTTAGATATGAAGGCTGCGAGGAAGGTCCTACAATTTTTGAATTCAATTTCTTCCCTGCTCCTACAACTACAGATAGAGAATAAGAAAGTGAGACTTATTGCTTTATAAAGCAGCAGTGATTAAATTACTACAATGAAGTAACTCACCAGTAGTTGATGGAGTGGGTCTTTTAATTCTTACTGGAGGATTATATCAGGCACGAAACCGCTTTGCCGCTGGTTGTGCCTCATCATCCCCATCATGGGAATCCAGTGAATCAGTTCTAGAGGAGGAGTCTGTTGAATCAAATTCAGGTGGGGAAGCATCACCTTCATGAGGAAGGGTTTCTTTCTCTACAGTCCTCTTCCTTTTCCCAACCTGATAAACTGGGTGATTCAATCTCCCTTTGGGGTATGATGCTATCCAGTGTTCGGCATAATATGTAGTCAAATTATGTGACGCTTTTTCAACTGGTAGATCAAATACTGCCCCAGTCTTCTCTCTTGACGTCAGCAACCATAGTTGCCAAGCAACCCTTGGATGTTGCTCTAACCTGACATGTACTGGAGGAGATACAGAAATCTGTTGCAGACATTTGAATTGACGTGCAAATCTATATGGATCATAGGCCTCGCATATGATTTCTCCTTCATTCCTGGCAACTAGCACACCATCCCTGCAAGCTAGCATGTATGCCCTCAAATCCAGATGGGCTCTTCCATCATCAAAAAACTGCCCGGTTGGCGGACTTCCATAAGGAAAGAAGTTGAATTACTTAAACATGCTCAGCCTCACTTTCTTGTCATAGGCATTAACATCTAATGGAGCAACTCCATAGAATGCTTGCAATGACGGCCTGAGAGAACTTCCAGGATTTTTTAATCCATTCTGTACATTTCAAGTCTTGAAGTGAGTGGTGATCCATCCCCATAAAACTTGGAATGGTCCCACTATTCTTAAAGGAGATTTACCCATGAAGACATGAAGTAAAATCCTTTGAATCTTTGCTAAAATGTTGGTATCCAACCCAACCATTTTTCCCTCAGCCAACTTTGCCGCAATGACGAAGGTCCCTGGTATGACGCCTCCCTTCGAATCCCTGACTGGAAAGAGATAAACACTGAGCCACATTGATAAGAAGCCCGCCAGACGAGTCTTATTTGGGATTCTTTAATTCACTTCATATCCCCACTTCTCAAACTCTCCTGCTTCTAGAGTTGGCCAGAATGTACCAGGAGCACCCCTCTTCTCAGGTTTTGGGCAGGTGGTAGGATGTTTGGGCCTCTTATCCTTGAATTTATTTTTCTTGGATCCTTTTTCTTTCGGCTCCTTCTCCTTTGGATCCCTCTCTTTCTTCTCAATAAGAAATATATTCATCCATTCCTCCGGATGAATATCCTTTCGAGAATGAGTTAATGAGGTCTCTGAAATCTTGAGCCTGTGGAAGATATTAAATAATTCCGGAGCTAAAGCAGGAGTTTCCTCTGAATCATTCCAAGTCACCTTGGGAGGAGTGAATTCATCATACCTATCGCCCAAAATTGGAGCCCCTGAGATCTTGTGGACATCCCACAGAATGATGCCTACTTCTTCATGAGTCAGATGGAAAGAATTAGTTGCTGGGCTCCAGTGGCTAAGTATCTCTGGCACGAAGTTATCATGTCTGTAAACATATGTTTGCCCAACCCAGACAGCTTCGTATATTGCAGATCCCATTAGAACGTCGACAAACTCTGCACAGGTTTGTCGCACCCAGTATACCAACATCCAAGTTGGCTTCACGCCTCCCCCAGGACGGAAGTCCCAACTTTTCTTCCAGCATTTGGATTGATCCATTTGAACATTTCGGAAGATTGAAGGATGGCAATGTGGTTGCAGCTCAGGTGTATGATCTTTCAGATCTGGTGTGCAAGGGCTATGATGCATTATGTAGGCCTTCTCCACTGTTACAGCATTTATAAATACTCCTCCACCTGAGATATTTGCTGAAGCAAAGTCGGTGTAATTCTGAAACCACGAAAATGGAAGATAGTGCTTTGCTTCTGGAATGGTGACTTCTCGCAGATGACCATAGCCATACAAAGGAAGATAAGTGCTCTCCGGGAAGTCATGATGATATTTATTTATATACTTAGCCAAATCCGGAAGAGTACTATCTTTGACAGTATAATAATCATGGCCAATGATGTTCATCATATCATCTACCCGCTTGCTATCCGGTTTATCTACTATTCCGGGTCTAAGAGCCATTGATTATGCACAAGTGTTGAATAAATTAACTCTTAAATGAATTGATTTTTCATAAAACTTTTTGATGAAATTCTAAAAAATGGATAAGGCATTAAGGCATGCAGGTATGGATGTGTCGCGCAAGTGTTACGTGTGTCGCACAACTTTTTGTCGTGCATGTTTTCACCGCGCAAGTCCTATTACCTTAACAGCAGTGTGGCGGCGAAGAAATAACGGAAATAAGATGACTTGAGTGGCGAGAGCTCGATAATTCGGAATCAGATGCCATGCACGGCCAATGATCGCGTATTTATAGGCCAGGTGGCCTATCTGCACGCCGTACCCTAGCCGACTAAAGGACGTCCCCTGCGCGCCAGATTCTGCGCGCCCGAAGCTCATTTTCACGCCCAAACTTGCGTGCCGCCTTTCCCTTGGTTTTCTTCTTTTCCTCAGAGTCAAATCCACATTTCTTTTGGATCCAACTCTGAGGGGGAACTTTTGTTGATGCTTTTTTTGTCACATTGTCTAATAGAATGGAAAGGGAAATGACTTAGCACAAATTGATTCATCTTTTGAAGAAAACATCAAAAATTGAAAAAGTCATGAACAAGGGATCAAGAGGACATGTGCCGCGCAAGTTATATCACTGTCGCGCAAGTATACTTGCGCGACCTAAGTGATAACTACCCGAGGTCTTCTTCTGCCTATAAATAGACCCTGTGGGCCCCCCCCATTTGAGGGGGATTTTTTCCGGAAACTCAGATTTGAGCTCCCGGCGCCCTAGTCTCTTCTCAAAGCTTCCAAAGCACTTCTAAGGTAATTTCTTTCCTAGAACGGAAGATCTAAAGAGGGGGAGGAAGGCCTAAGTGTTGAAACTCATCAACACTTGCACGCCTGAGTGGCCAACCCTTAAGGGAAAAGGCCACACTTGCGCACCGCCTTACTCCTTCAATAGAACTTGCACACCTCCCTTCCGGAAGAACCTCAGGAGGATTCTAAAGGCTTTAATCAAGAGTCGCTCAAGTATTACCCTGTTGGTTAAAACGTCACGCATGTACCCCATATGTCGCACAGGCATACCTACGCGACCAGGACTTGCGCGCCCATGCAGTACCTGCACGCCTGCCAGGACTTGCGCGCCCCTACCTTTTTTGGGTGCCATTCTTGCCTATTTCACCCCTCTTAAGCCATTCCACCTTTCCTATTCAAGATTAAGTCTTCAAGACACTTTTCAAAGCCATTTATGGCATGATTTCTTGATTTCACCTCCTTATCTAAAAGGAATTCTGTGGAAAATCTCTCAAAACCTAGTGACTTACACATCTTTATGTCATCAAATATTGAGATTTCATTCATTCAACCTCATCCTTTAAGATGAGAGAACTCAATTGATTTGGGCCTCCTTTTCAGGAGCAAGTCCCAGTCATAATTCTTAACTTGGGCATCCTCCTTAGGAGTAATCCCCAATTCTTAAAATTCCCAAATATGGGCATCCTCTTTAGGGGTAAGCCCCAGTCCCCAAATATGGGCATCCTCCTCAGGAGTAAGCCCCAAACCTTAATTCCCTTAACCTGGGCCTCCTTTTCAGGAATAAGCCCCAGTCATAATTCTCAAATCTAGGCATCCTCCTTAGGAGTAATCCCCAACCATAATTCTCTTAACCTGGGCTTCCTTTTCAGGAGTAAGCCCCAGTCATAATTCTCTTAACCTGGGCTTCCTTTTCAGGAGTAATCCCCAGTCTCAAACATGGGCATCCTCCTTAAGAGTAAGCCCCAAGTCCCTTATTTTTCAAAATATCTTAACCTGGGCCTCCTTTTCAAGAGTAAGCCCCAGGTTAGAGTATTCAAAATCTCCATAAAGCACATATACCTTTATGGACCCTGCTCCTGGATTTCTTCCCTAAAGTAAATCCTAACCTTTCATTTATCTGGGCAGTCATACATACATAAGCCCCACATTATTTTTTATGATTTCATCTTTCATGGAACAATTGTCTAATTCTTACCAATACCTCTTGTTTCTCACACCGAGCATGACTCATGTGAGCTTAGAGTGTAAAAGTAATTATGAAATCTTTCTTTGATCCATCAATCATAAACATCATACTCCCTTACTCAAAATATGTGGGTTCTGATTCCTTTTCTAAAAAAAGGATACGTAGGTAGCCCATCTGCGGGTTCGATCCCAACTCTAAAATAATCCATGTCCTTTTGAATGATAATAAACTTCAAGTGCCCCACTGAGTGGGTTTAAAACCAGCATGGTCATCATAATGACCAAGAGACTTATATATAAAAATGTCGAAGGGTACCATTGACCAAGAATCTCTAATAAATACAGATGATTCTCTATCGATGAAGAACCGCGAATACATATAAAATATTCTCTAAATTTCCTACATATTGATCATTGATTGTTAGATCTAAAGGAAAAATTATTTTATACTTGGTAATGTAATAAGGATTCACGAACATAACTTAAATCTATAAAGAGAGTCCCGGAGTAGACAATAATTCCCCTAAAAAAGGTGTGATGAGTCCGACATCCCATCCTCTCGACCAATGCAAATTCCTAAGCCCCATCAGTCCACAACTAAGGAGCACCTACCTTTGGAAAGTGGGTCCGAATGGATGTGGAATCATTGGATGTTTCCAGTTCTACGAACAAACCCGTTAGAAACCAATCGGAACATCTGAACCTCCCATCAAAGGCGGTCATCCCTGAAATCTGAGGGAATCATATTCATATAGATAGGACTATTACCATCTTATTATAGGAGCATAAGGCAACTCTCGTATAGGTCAAGAGGCATCCTATATTTTGTTAGATAGGGAGTACTACAGTTTATATTCATGTAGATAGGACTATTGGTATCTTATGCTAGGAGCATAAGGCATCTCTTGTATAGGGAAAGAGGCATCCTATCATTTGTTAGATAGAGATTACTACAGTTTATAGTCATGTAGATAGGACTATTGCCATCTTATGCTAGGAGCATAAGGCATCTCTCATATAGGATAAGAGGGATCCTATCATTTGTTAGATAGGGAGTACTACAGTTTATGGTCATGTAGATAAGACTGTATCCATCTTATGATAGGAGCATAAGGCATCTCTCATATAGGGCAAGAGGCATCCTATCATTTGTTAGATAGGGAGTACTACAGTTTATAGTCATGTAGATAGGACTGTTGCCATATTATGCTAGGAGTATAAGGAATCTCTCTTATAGGGAAAGAGGCATCCTATCATTTGTTAGATAGGGAGTACTACAGTTTATAGTCATGTAGATAGGACTGTTTCCATCTTATTCTAGGAGCATAAGGAATCTCTCGTATAGGGCAAGAGGAATCCTATGATTTGTTAGATAGAGAGTACTACAGTTTATAGTCATGTAGATAGGATTGTTGCCATCTTATGATAAGAGTATAAGGCATCTCTCTTATAGGGCAAGATGCATCCTATCATTTGTTAGATATGGAGTACTATAGTTTATTGTCATGTAGATAGGACTGTTGCCATATTATGCTAGGAGAATAAGGAATCTATCATATAGGGCAAGAGGCAACCTATAATTTGTTAGATAGGGAGTACGACCGTTTATAGTCATGTAGATAGGACTATTGGAATCGTAATCTAGGAGCATAAGGCATCTCTCTTATAGGGCAAGAGGCATCCTAACATTTGTTAGATAGAGAGTACTACAGTTTATAGTCATGTAGATAGGACTGTTTCCATCTTATGCTAGAAGCATAAGGCATCTCTCGTATAGGGCAAGAGGCATCCTATCATTTGTTAGATAGGGAGTACTATAGTTTATAGTCTTTTAGATTGTACTGTTGCCATCTTATGCTAGTATTATAAGGCATCTCTCATATAGGGCAAGAGGTATCCTATCATTTGTTAGATAAGCAGTACTATAGTTTATAGTCATGTAGATAGGACTATTTCCATCTTATGCTAGGAGAATAAGGCACCTCTCGTATAGGGAAAGTGGCATCCTTTCATTTGTTAGATACAGAGTACTACAGTTTATAGTCATGTCGGTAGGACTGTTGCCATCTTATGCTAGGAGAATAAGGCATCTCTCGTATAGGGAAAGAGGCATCATATCATTTATTAGATTAGGAGTACTATAGTTTATAGTCATGTAGATAAGACTGTTGGCATCTTATGCTAGGAGCATAAGGCATCTCTCTTATAGGCCAAGATGCATCCTATCATTTTTTAGATAGGGAGTACTACAGTTTATAGTCATGTAGATAGGAATGTTGCCATCTTATGCTAGGAGAAAATGGAATCTCTCGTATAGGACCAGAGGCATCCTATCATTTGTTATATAGACAGTAATACAGTTTATAGTAATGTAGATAGGACTGTTTCCATCTAATGATAGGAGCATAAGGCATCTCTCGTATAGGGAAAGAGGCATCCTATCATTTGTTAGATCGGGATTACTACAATTTATTGTCATGTAGATAGGACTGTTTCCATCTTATGCAAGGAGCATAAGGCATCTCTCGTATTGGGAAAGAGGCATCATATCATTTGTTAGATAGGGAGTACTATAGTGTATAGTCATGTAGATAGGACTGTTGCCATATTATGCTAGGAGCATAAGGCATCTCTCGTATAGGGCAAGAGGCATCCTATCGTTTGTTAGATAGGGAGTACTACAATTTATAGTCATGTAGATAAGACTGTTGCCATCTTATGCTAGGAGCATAAGGCATATCTTGTATAGGGAAAGAGGCAGCCTATCATTTTTTAGATAGGGAGTACTACAGTTTATAGTAATGTAGATAGGACTGTTTCCATCTTATGCTAGGAGCATAAGGGATCTCTCATATAGGGAAGAGTCATCCTATCATTTGTTAGATAGGGAGTACTACAGTTTATAGTCATGTAGATATTATGGTTTCCATCTTATGCCAGGAGCATAAGGCGTCTCTTGTATAGGTCAAGTGGCATCCTATCATTTGTTAGATAGGGCGTACTACAGTTTATAGTCATGTCCATAGGACTGTTGGCATCTTATTCTAGGAGCATAAGGCATCTCTCGTATTAGGAAAGAGGAATCCTATCATTTGTTAGATAGGGAGTACTACAGTTTATAGTCATGTAGATAAGACTATTGGCATCTTATTCTCTAAGCATAAGGCATTTCTCTTATAGGCCAAAAGGCATCCTATCATTTGTTTGATCGGGAGTACTATAGATTATAGTCATGTAGATAGGGCTGTTTCCATATTATGCTAGGAGCACAAGGCATCTCTCGTATAGGGCAAGAGGAATCCTATCATTTGTTAGATAGGGAGTACTACAGTTTATAGTCATGTAGATAGGACTGTAGCCATCTTATTCAAGGAGAATAAGGCATCTCTCGTATAGGGAAAGATGCATCCTATCATTTGTTAGATAGGGAGTACTACAGTTTATAGTCATGTAGATAGGACTGTTTCCATCTTATTCTAGGAGAATAAGGCATCTATCGTATAGGGAATGATGCATCCGATCATTTGTTAGATAGGGAGTACTACATTTTATAGTCATGTTGATAGGACTATTGCCATCTTATGCTAGGAGCATAAGGAATCTCTCTTATAGGGCAAGAGGAATCCTATCATTTGTTAGATAGGGAGTACTACAGTTTATAGTCATGTAGATTGGACTGTTAGCATCTTATTCTATGAGAATGAGGCATCTCTCGTGTATTGAAAGAGACATCCTATCATATGTTAGATAGGGAGTACTATAGTTTATAGTTATGTAGATAGGATTGTTGCCATCTTATGTTAGGAGAATAAGGAATCTCTTGTATAGGGAAAGAGGCATCATATCATTTGTTAGATAGGGAGTACTACAGTTTATAGTCATGTAGATATGACTGTTTCCATCTTATCCTAGGAGAATAAGGCATCTCTCGTATATGGAAAGAGGCATCCTATCATTTGTTAGATAGGGATTACTACAGTTTATAGTCATGTAGATAGGATTGTTTCCATCTTATGCTAGGAGCATAAGGCATCTCTCGTATAGGGCAAGACGCATCCTATCATTTGTTAAATAGGGAGTACTACAGTTTATAGTTATGTAGATAGGACTGTTGCCATCTTATTCTAGGAGCATAAGGCATCTCTCGTATAGTGCAAGAGGCATCCTATCATTTGTTAGAAAGGGAGCACTACAGTTTATAGTAATGTAGATAGGACTGTTTCCATCTTATACTAGGACCATAAGGCATATCTCTTATAGGGAAAGAGGCATCCTATCATTTGTTAGATAGGGAGTACCACAGTTTATAGTCATGTATATAGGACTGTTTCCATCTTATGCTAGGAGCACAAGGAATCTATCGTATAGGGAAAGAGGCATCCTATCATTTGTTAGATAGGGAGTATTATAGTTTATAGTCATGTTGATAGGACTATTTCCATCTTATGCTAGGAGCATAAGGCATCTTTCTTATAGGGAAAGATTCATCCTATAATTTGTTAGATAGGGAGTACTATAGTTTATAGTCATGTCGATAGGACTATTGGAATCTTATGCTAGGAGCATAAGGCATCTCTCATATACGGCAAGAGGCATCCTATCATTTGTTAGATAGGGAGTACTACAGTTTATAGTCTTGTAGATAATACTGTTGGCATCTTATGCTAGGAGCATAAGGCATCTCTCGTATAGGCCCAGAGGCATCCTGTCATTTGTTAGATAGGGAGTACTATAGTTTTAGTCATGTAGATGGGACTGTTGGAATCTTATGCTAGGAGCATAAGGCATCTATCGTATAGGGCAAGAGGCATCCTATCATTTGTTAGACAGGGAGTACTATAGTTTATAGTCATGTAGATATGAATGTTGTCATCTTATGCTTGGAGCATACGACATCTCTCATATAGGGCAAGAGGCATCCTATCGTTTTTTTAGATAGGGAGTACTATAGTTTATAGTCATGTATATAGGACTACTTCCATCTTATGCTAGGAGCATAAGGCATCTATCGTATAGGGCAAGATGCATCCTATCATTTGTTAGATAGGGAGTACTACAATTTATAGTCATGTAGATAGGATTTTTTCCATCTTATGCTTGGAGAATAAGGCTTCTCTCTTATAGGGTAAGAGGAATCCTATCATTTGTTAGATAGGGAGTACTGTAGTTTATAGTCATATAGATAGGACTGTTCCCATCTTATGCTTGGAGCATAAGGTATCTCTCGTATAGGGAAAGAGGCATCCTATCATTTGTTAGATAGGGATTACTATAGTTTATAGTTATGTAGATAGGATTGTTGCCATCTTATGCTAGGAGCATAAGGCATCTGTCATATAGGGAAAGAGGCATTCTATCATTTGTTAGATAGAGAGTATTACAGTTTATAGTAATATTGATAGGAGTGTTGTCATCTTATGCTAAGAGCATAAGGCATCTCTCGTATAGGGCAAGAGGCATCCTATCATTTGTTAGATAGGGAGTACTACAGTTTAAAGTCATGTAGATAGAACTATTTCCATAAGGCGCCTAGAACGGTCGGTGTTGGGTCTTACGCAAGGGCATCCCTTTTTGGTTCAACCTGGAATAGGATCCAAGTGATAGGGTTTAGAGGAGATTCCTGAGGAATGGTTCGACTCAAGGTACTCGTGGAATTGATGATGAGAATCTTAACTCACGACATAGGAAACGAACCAAGAAGAATGCATCAACTCAAGGTGTTTCATGGTGTACAGAGGAGTATCTCAAATCATGGTATTCGACAGGTGGGAGGTGGGTGTGCAAAAGGGAACCATGGAAAATCTCAACATCCCTACCTGAAAATTTCGCTGTGCGACTCCCCATTTTTCATGGGGGTCGGTGACGGTAGTGAAGGGACTGGCCCGGAGGTTCCTGACCACAGCCCCACATAGACCTCGAATGGGGGGGTGGGGCACAACCCTCGCGGTATGGACAAGCGGGTGCAGTCCTGGACAATATTGCGCAGGGCAGGCGGGCGCACAATTGAGGCTGTTGCACGGAAAACACAGGGTAGATGCGAAATAGGGATGTTGGGTGTGCAATAGGTGTGGCGGGCGCGCAATACGGGATGCATGCACACAATAGGAGGCGACGCGCACAATACTGGATGCGGGCGCACAATAGGATGTGGCACGTGCAAAAGGGAAGGAATTGCGGGCAATAGGGATGCTTTGCGCGCAAAAGGAAGGGGGCGTTCAATAGGGAAGGCTTGCACGCAATAGGACCGGTGCTGCACTAGTGCATGAAAAATTGGGCTCGGCGGCCCTGTTGCGCGCAAAAATTATGTGTTGCCTGGAAAACTGGGTAGGTTGGCCCTTTTCCATGCAAAACTAATGTTTTGTGCACCGGAGGGGGGTTTTCCACGCGGGCGCAGAAACTCTGGCCTTATGCTCTTTAGAGCGGCGGTTGACCTCCGAAGTCCTCTCAAAGAAGGGGGTGCACTTGTATTTGTAGGAGGAAACCTGGGTGTCGGTGCGCATAAAATTCCGTGCGTGCAAAGGTTTTTCTGCGCGCTAGCTAGTGCACGTAAAATTGCGCGCGTGCAAGGTGGTGCGCGTAAAATTCCGTGCGTGCAAAGATGGGCGCATAATACTCTGCGCACACAACGATGGGCGCGTAATATTCCACGCGCGCAAATGGTTTTCCGCGCGAAACTTCTTTTTTACTTGAAAATCAATACTGCACCCCAAAACCATCCTGGATGGCCATTCCCAGCAGCTCAACTTCAAACACCCATAACATATGATCCGTAACTCTATTTGGGATCCACGACCGTCAAATCGAAGCTTGCGAACAAGCTACGCTCCAGGTAATTTATGGGAATGTTTGGAAAATTTTGGGGACGTGTTTTCTGGGGTTAACAGAGAGGAACCTCGATTCGTAGTGGAGCCTCAGGTCTTCGAGCCATTTTAATTATTAACATATGCACCATCATGGAAAATATGTATCCAAAGGCCGTGTTAGCCAGTTCGACTGACTGTGTAATGGGTACAACTCATGAATATGAGAATTACCCTGGTCTTCCCCTTGGTCTTGTTTCGGGTTTACCATCACTGGGAGGCCGAAGCGCGACCCCCATATACGATAACAGGCTCTGAGGATTATTAGAAGGCCGACCATGCTTCCCCATCATCGCTGGACTCTACCACCACCACCTCCTCTGCTGCAGGTCCCAGTGTTGGGTCCTATGCGACTGCCACACCTTCATCCTCGTTAGTGAGAGTGACCGATGTAAGGATCTCCAATATAACTATGTGTTAGTGGAGAAAGTATGAAATGGTAAGTATGACATTAGTGTGCTGAATGGGAGTTGAAACATACTTCTAAAGTTGCGGCGATTTCTCTTGAGGAAATTTTCCCTGAGGTTGGTATCTCACCTTCTTCGGGAGAGGCTTCCCTGGAGGTCCCGTACATTGCTCGATGGGAGTATCCCACTTTAACATCTTCCCACCATGATTTTTCTACATGGATAGGCATGGGGAAACGCTCATCCAGTTGAGCTACCGCATGCGAGAGTAGTCATATTAAGAAACAGCCTTTCCCAGTTTAACATCAGCCACATGTCGCCATAGTAATGTATTGCCTCATCTATCTGCATTACAAATTTTCTTCCCTCCGAAGTTGTAGCCTGGAAGCCGCCTTTCGCAAATCTGAGTTCCACTAGTGACATCCCATGCATTTTTAGGTTCATTCATAAATCGTTGATGTTGAGGTATTTTTTTCTCTTTTACCGGTATTTCCATTCCTCTCTGAAGAAGGCATCAGATTACATTGATACATGATGCAGTTACTTCCCGATATCTTGAGGGGAAATCCTACAAAAGCCCCAAGATGATTCTCCCCCCTCCTGGGACCTCCTAAATTGTGCCACCGGGCCTAGCACTAAACCTTCAACCTCTTCATGTATGGTCATCACTGGTTGGGGATTTTCCGGTTCCTGGACTGTCACCCCTATTGTTATAGCTTCATCGCCCTGGAGAATGTCAGCACTACCTTCCAGACATCCCCCCATTTCCACTGTCTGGTGTCGTGGTGTTGGAACCACCTTGCTGGCTTGGATGGTCACTTAATTCAGCATTTCACCAAGGTAGGAAGCCTCCCAACTATGTGCATACTCGTGGACCAAACCGAATGTAGAATCCAATGGGGGAATCTTGGTCAAATTCTTCCCATACTCCCTTGTAAACATCATCCCGATTTGTCACATCACACACATGGGATTCTCATGGCGCACGTTCATGTACACCCGGGGAGTTAGCCTCTGCAGGCAATGGAATTTTCAGGTGAACCAGTGTAGAGTGTAAGCCTCACATATGGGTTTCCAATCTACTTATGTCACCAGCACACCACCGCAAAAGGACAACATATATGATCGTCTCTCTATCGTATTTTTTCTATCATCGGAATAGTTCCTAGTTTGAAAGGGGAATGGATGAAAGATGAACTTATCTTCGCACCCATCTTACCCAGAATGGTCATAGCATTGAGCTTCAATAGGGCGCTCCTCACAATTTTCAAAATTAATTGGAATGAATGTATCCCCAGGAGAGAAATGGGTTATGGTATTCATAACCCCCCATGTGCACTGCGATATGACTGTATAGAAAGTGGAACAACCCGCACAATCGCAGTTGGCTCTTCCCCACACTAACGTGTCAGTGAAGATGGTACAAATTTTCCAGTACTGATATGCCGTGATTGATTTAGTCCCCACCATCCAGTTGGGCCGCCATGATAAATGTTCTTGGTCGCACCTCCATGTGGGCATCTCCTCCCGGTAATATCCATCCACTAATCAGTGCTGAGATAAACCCAGAAAACCTAACTATTAGTCTCTGCTTTGTCTTGATACTGTATCCCCATACTTCCACTGGATATCTTCAAGGATCTGCCAGTACAAACCCTATTTACCCCACTGAGCTCCTCCCAAAAAAATAGGGGACCTTTCCGTTAGAGTTACCTATTATGAGGGGAAATTAATGAAGTAACTAAACCACTGTTGGATCTGGATGTCTCTGGTGTTATATTTTCCCTCGTCCGTGCCTGGAACAAGCCTGAAAAATTCCATCACCAAAGGTGGCATTTTCTTCTTGTCTCCCCAGTCATTTGGGGTTGGTATGACCTCATCATACATCCCTCCTAGGATTGTGATGTGAGAAATATGATGGAAATCCCAAAGGCTAATGCCAACCCCCCCATGATGTAGGTGGAAAGTGTTGGTATATAGAGAACATCATCTCAAAAACTCCGGTATAAATTATTTCAGTTGGGAGATGCTAAATTGGGAGGCCTAGGCCGCTTCATAGGATGTGAAAACCCGGTAGGCCTAGGACTATTCATCTGTGAAGTTTTCATCCTGGCGCAAGTCGCAGCTTGTGATCCACCCATTTTTTGGATTTTTGAGACATGCATTCATGATCCTCTTACATAGGGGTTGGGATGTCTCATACGCCTGTGCCTTTCCATCTATTTGTTTGACATGGTTACATAGAAAATGTGTTGTGACTGGGGTATGGTCATTCCAGATGCACCCATCGATAGTTCTATCCCACTAATATTGCTCGAAGGTACCCCTGAACTAGTAGGATGGCTCATGTTTTCTAGTGTTGGGCATGAAGACTTCATCCCATTAGTCGAAACCATACAACGGAAAGTGATTCCACAACAGATATTCCCTCTGCGCCTATGTCAGGATCTCTATCAATGATTTGTGATCATAAGTTCTACAAATATAATCACATATTTTTAGGTAGTTTTCCATGCCCCCCCAAGAAGCATCGATACAAACCTCTTGTACAGCCTCCTGAGCGATCGTTGAATTCAAGGACAATGAAAAAATTAGGGCTGAGGCATGAGAGTTCATCAAGACCCTACGTAATGATGCTTTGTAGAGACAATTCATAGAGATCATCCCACATCTCCTTTTCACTACAACAAACCGTGGGCTTTGTCCTGCGTCGCAAAGAAAGTAGAAGATCGTGATTCTCTGATTCGCTAAAAAGAGGTTGTGAAGCTCTAGAACAAAGTCTCTGGTTCACTAAAGTGTTCACAAATAGGATCGTTCATGAAGAGAGTGTGAGCACTATCATTCAAAAAGATCTAGGTGCGGGAAAAAAACATATGAGCCCCAATATATAGGCGCTAGTGATTTGAAGGTCCCTTGGGTGATTCTCTATGTGTCAGTGATTAGCCTCATGTTTCTTCACATAGGCACGATAATGGATATTGCTTGTTCACATAGCCTAGATAAAGTGGGCCCCTTAGTGGATCACTCCACAACAATGCCTCTCCATAGTAGTTCTGATGCCTTCCCTTCCCCAAGGGTGGGTGGGTATTAGTTAGGTAAGTCTTAGGGGTACAGAGTGAACACACCTCATCTGTGCAGTCAGAGGTAAAACTGCGAAGCAACATCGTCCCCAGTACATGACATTAAACTGTAGCCTCTCCCCACAAATCATACATGGGGTGCCTCATGTCAGACATTCACCAAGCCCATTTTTCTCCACAGGAGAGAGATCTTCCTCACATGGATTGAAATCCTCTTCGTCAGAGTGGCATCTGTCCACGGGGAAGGGTGACCATTTTGGTGTAAGCCCCTAGCCTTTCTTGAGGGAGGTAGCATACATGATCTTCCTCTCTTCTTCGGTTCCATATACCAGAGGAGAGATGAGTATAGGGACCTTTGTTACCATTTCCCTCTTCCTCTATTATTTTTCATCTCTAGGCCTCCATCTTGGAGTATATCCAAATCTCCATCTCATTGGGCTGCTAACCACGTGTAAGCCCCGGTTTCCTCTTTGGGCTACTGACCACGTGTAAGCCCCACTCCACTTCCCACATACCAACATTCACGACTTGATTTTCAGGCCTTTGATGCATCTTGTTTCTCACACTGAGCATGACTCACGTGGGCTTAGAGTAAAAATCAACCATGAAATCATCTCTGGGCCACCTTAGCTTGTAATCCCCATATCATGATGAACTATGTGGAATGTGATCCTTGTTGCCTATGTAAGGTATGTAGGAATCCTCTATATGGTTCAAGCCCAACACTTACTTGTCCTGACCCCTTAATGTTTGTTCACCGTCACCACGCATGACATTAAACTGTATCCATCATCCCGAACTATGTGGACTATGATACTTGTCCCCTTGGAAAGGTATGTAGGAAGTCCTTCTAAGGATCAGGTCCAACACCCATAGGTCCCGACAACTCCACATCAGTCCAACCTCATCATGCAGGATGTTAAACCATATGCCCCCTTTTCCTCTAGCATATTTCTAAAACTACATACTTTCTAACTACATGGGTTTGATCCCTGTATACTAGGTATGATACATAGGAAGCCTTCTTGAGGTTCAACCCCATCCAGTGGAAAGCCGTTTTATCCCAACCAGCGGTAAGCTGTTGTATCTCCACTAGAGGTAAGTCATTGTATCGTAATCAACGATAAATCGTTGTGATCCCCAATCGATGGTAAGCTATTGGAAACTCAACCAGTAAGACATTATAACACGTGATCGATGGTAAGATGTCGTAGTCCCTTTTTTTGGAGACCACATCTCTAGTCTACCCCTTGGGCATCATACCAACCTATGCTGCTAACCACGTGTAAACCCTGATATATCGCTGGGTCGTTGCCCTTTGTGTACACCCTGATTCCACTCCCCACTATGAACTATGAGGATATTGATTCCCTTCAATGTGGATAAGTAGGAATCCTCTCTGATTATCAATCCCATCATCGATTTTTCATTCAGGTCTCTCCCTCGAGCCTATGTGTTTCAGGAAAGTCATGCCCCAATCAGGAGGTTCTACTTACTCTGGATCTCATCCTTGCATCCATTATCACAGGCCACCTCCTCAGTGTCCCATTGTCCCCACCAAACTATGTGGACTTCGATTCCGTTCCACAGGGATGTGTAGGAATTCTCTTCGAGGCTCATGCCCAATATCACCGCAGTCCTCACATCGGTTCCATCTCATTCTCTATCAACTTAACTCAACTATTTATATCAACCATGATTCTTACCTGGGCCGACACATCCCATTGAGATCATGACACCATCTTTCTCGCTGCTCCTAGCAACAGTCAGGTGACTAACCAAGCATTAGCCCCAGCATCGGTGTTCCCTCCTACGGTTACACCCATCTAATCCACTCTTATCACACTATTGGGACATTTGTAGCTCACGACTGTTTTTTTGGGTATGGCAGCAGTTTAAACCACCACTATATGCTTATGTAGCGATTTCCAGAAACCGCCACTACATTGTGTGTTGGGACACTATTGCCGGTGGTCATAGGAATTTAGTGGCGATTTATAAGAACCGTCGTAGCTTTCACATTTCTCCACAGTTATGATGTTTTTTAGGGGCGGTTTTTCCATGCAGGTTATTATTTTTTTAGTGGCAGTTTTAATCGCCGCTAAAAAAAGCTATGTCCCTGGCCAGGAAAACCGCCGCTAAAAACATCATAATCGCCGCGAACTTCACGCCGAAGATGTGCCATTGTAGCGGTTGTTAAAACCTCCAATAAATTTAATATTTTAGCGGTGGTTATAACCACCGCTAATAGAAAAATTATGACATTTAGTGGAGGTTATAACGGCCACTAATAGAAAAATTCTGACATGTAGCAGTGGTTTAAACCGCCGCTAAAAATAGATTTACAAAAAAAAAACAGCAGCTTCTGCAGCTTCTGTACCAGTGCCCTGAAAAAAAAAACAATTTCAAGAATACCAAAATATGCATACCACACTCATCTGGTATAATAAATTATTCAAAACTCACTGAGAACCACACATATCTAGTGTCTACTACCCTCACATAGCATGTATTTGTTTGGAATTAAAAACCAACAAACACACTCTTCTTCCTACTATACAGTAATCCTCTGGGAACTGTCTCACTAGTTCTTTCCCGTAATCCTACATAATATTTCCCAAACCTAATGGGTACACACTCGCACACTTCATGATCATAAAACTATAATCATGATCCAATGAATCATGTCTAGTGATATCTTGTTCATGTTCCCAACCCACTTACCATGAACCTCTACATGTCAGTAAATTGAATATCCCAAATCATCTTAGTCATACAAAGGCTAACCACATGTTCACCCACCACATATGAGTCATTCTCAAAATAGAGATCATATACCTATTCTATTCTCAACATTATCTTGACAAACTAAGATCTCAATCTATAAGTATTTTTATCTAATTGACCCTACCCTCTCCCCTGAACAAAATACCAAAACCACTCAGAGTGTTTCTCATCCCATGAACACATAGTTACCATGACATTCCTCAAACCGTTCATGGTTACCCAAATAACCACACTTTTTTGTTATGTATAATAACATAACTAAGATATATTAGAAAACACTATATAATATGCATACCATGACATTCCTCAACTCATTAATTCCTAATTTATTTCCCTATTCTTAACTATGGTAAATTTGCTGTAATGAGAATGGTTGGTTCTGTTAATTATTTGGTAGGGGACTGATGTAGGCTGTTGTGTCCTAAATATTCATACCACACTCAATAAATTATGACATAAAATGAAACATCAGAAATCAATAATATACATAAAAGGAAACATGAAAAATCAAGAAAATGTTAGGTCATGAAAATGTTTGGTCACACTATCTGCCACACATGATACATATACAAACCGATGATGAAAACATATCGTCACCCTCTCCACTTCCAATATATCAACAATACAACTAATCATTATCCGATGATGAAAACATATTTTCACCCTCTCCACCTCCATCTCCACTTCCGACTACCACCTGTAAGAACATTCTCTTGAAAATTAAATTGTGTTGCATATTTATATTTAAACATAAAACCAATAAAATATTGAAAAGTAAATGATTCTGAATTTTTGTGATTTACCTATTCACAACCAGTTGACACAGTACCACTGGGGGAATATCTTCTAATCTTATGACATATTTCAGTCAACTATTTTTGTAAAGCGGATATCTGATCCCCTTTCTCATGAACTGTGTTTAATAGAGAAACAATATCTTTCTTAGCTTCCCTGGGTATGGGATGAATACAAACAGGAGTATATTAAGTTGAAATCCCCAGTGGACTACTAAAAACCTCAGATGGTATGGGTCCCAAACCCATCCTGCACACTCTACAGGGATGCTCATTCCTAAGGACTTTACCAACCAGGTCATCCTGGGAGACTGAGTAGGACTGATCGAGATTGGCATCCCATATTACTTTAATTTATACCTATTAATAAAAAGTCAATATATATTAACATATTAAAAACTGATAATAAGTTATTATTATATAGAAATGAGTTCATACCACATATTCTTTGGCAGGCTCATTAACAAAACTTCTATCAAATATTTTGTGAACATCCATCCACACTTCAGTTCGGGATGCTTCATGCCCTAAACTCTATGAATACATTAAACAAAGATAAATAAAAAATTTAATATATTAAATAGATAACATTTCCTTATAAATATTTAAACTAATGAAAAGATTACTGAAGTCAATCGGCTTCTAGAAAGGTTTTTTGACCCTGTAGTGTGAGGGATGATTTTCTTTGCCTGGCTTGATGCATTCTTTCTTGAGATATCCTGAAATCAATAAAATGAAATTTAATAGTGATGTATTAAATGTCATCTACTCTTCATAAACATGTATAAATGTAAAATGAGGTTAATATAGTAATATATATTTAAATACCATCTGCTTCTCATCACGATGTCTGTCAACAAAAAATTTCCATTGTTCTTTGGGTACCCCATTGAGTAGCTTCTCATACATTTGTTGGATGGCCAACGATGTATCGTTGACATCGCCCCACAATATCTATTTGATGTCTATCTATTTCTTAAAAAAAATTTCAACGTCCACTTTCGTGCTATCACATCAACAACTATAAAGTGGAAAAACATATGTATACATAAATTCCTTTTGAACAAATTAATAGCATGACATTAAATTACACTACAATGTATTAAAATTACCTTTATTTGGGAATCAATAACTTCATTTTTCTAACGTGGAGGCATATGCCTCTAATCAACACAAGAAATTGGAAGGGAAATGGGATCCACTACCAGCTGGCCTAGAATTTGGCCATGTAATCCCGCAACATCATTCGTAGTGACCCTATATGAATCTAATGGGACCACTATCTTCTCTCGATTCATATTCCACACATCTGAACATTTTATATTTTTTTCCACAGTGGAATTTTTTTGTCTTTAAGGAAAAAACAGTTAGTATAAAAAAGTGCAATAAATTTATTTATATTAAAATTTGTACCTATAATAATGACCCTCCAGTATGTCTGTGATGAACTACAAGTGGCGTGCCGCTGCCTGACTGATGAGGCTGCTGACGAGGGAGTTGACAAATCAACTTCTAAAGGGATGCTCATAGAGGGTGTGATAGATGGTGTAGGGGGAGATGGTGTAGAGGGAAGCCAGCTGGTGGATCAGATGCTGTAGTGAGGGCGACAAATTGATCGTCATCTGTCATAGTAGTGGATGAAATATTGTATCAATTCCTCCATGACATTCCTATCATTTAATCAAATAAAAGTATGTTCAAAATATATATTTCAAAAAAATAATGAAGAAAAAAATTAAAAATGATAATAGATTCCCAATACTAACAAACAAAATAGACATGATAATGATAATGGATGACTGTATAAATGAAATACGTGTTTGCTAAATGAATAAATAACTGTACAAACAATCATTTTCCACTCAATCATGTCTGTTTCCTACTCCATTACTTCATCTACTTCATTCATCCTTACTTGAATAATATTTTCAATATCATTAAGGACAAATAATTATACTTCTTGTTGTTTATGAGATTCAATTTCAGAGGTCAAATCTTCCACTTCATCACCCATATCATACAAATCTCTTTGTATTATGTTAGCAACTACACTCCATCCTTCATCATCAATATCATTAACATAGTATTCTATTTTTTCTTGCGATGATAAGATATATGGATCATGCAGTTCATGATAACCAACATCCATTAAGTGAGAGAAGTTCACAGAAGTAAATTAAAAGGAATCTCTTTTAACACCTCTGATAATATCGACCCAATTGCATTTGAATAAAACAACTAAAAAATGCCCGAGGTAGTTTAATTAAATAATATCAGTCAGCATTCCATAGTATTCCACTTCATCAAATGTAAATATACCACTATTATGTGTTTTCAAACCCTCTTCTCAATCGACTATATGAAATCTAAATCCATTCATGTTGTAAGCGTCAAACTTTCTAACTTGTTTTAGAGGACCTCAAGCAAGAAACATCAAATGTTCTAACACCTCTGCTCAAGTATTAGTATTCATGATCTAAAAAAATAAATATAATTTATTATATTTACAAAATATATGTTTCAAACTAATATTCATATTTATTGAAATATTTATGAACTTACACGTCGTGCAAACCATTCTACAAGCTCTTTATTAACAGCTTTCATTATATCTTTATCATTTCGTGTTCGGCCTCTCATTCAACTCTTTGTTTGTATCCTCAACTCTTTAATAATTGGATCTATAATTTCACTATTAAATAGCACATATCTATGTGCTTGTAACAATTCCAATTCTGTTAGTGTCACATTAGAGGTCCTCCCAACTAATCGGCAAATAAAAGGAAATATTTTTGATTTTTGATGTATTTGAGATTGATTCGATGTGTCGTCAACAAATACCAATTGATTAAATCATGTCTCAATATCATCCAAGTATCTATAACAAAAGGTAAGACACTCCTCATCCAAATAGCCTTCAACAATAAAGCCTTCTGGTTGAGCTCTATTTCTCACGTATGATTTCAAATGCCCAAGATATCTGTGATAAAAAATAAACATAATTATGCATTTAATTAAGTGCCAATTTTTTTACTTAACTTAAAAACATATAAATAAAGTACCTCGCAATTGGATACATCCATCCATAATGAACGGGGCCTCCTAATTTAGCTTCCTCAACCCAATGCACAGTTAAATGCCTCATTTCATTAAAAAAAGACGGAGGAAATATCATCTCTATTGCACAAAGGGTCAATAAAATCCTCTCCTAGAGGTTTTCAAGATGAAATGGATGTAAGGATTTATCACATAGTTGTCTAAAAAGTGTGCAGAATTGGAGTACAACAACAGTAATGTTTTCAAGTAATATTGTATGCAATGCCAATGGTAGTAAATGTTGTAACAAAATATGTGAATTGTGACTTTTTAATCCATGTATCTTATGATTCTTCAAGTCAACAAACCTCTAAATTTTACTTCAATACCCACCATATACCTTAACATTCTTTAAAATTCTATGGGATGTAACTTTATCCCTATTTTTCGTTTCAAAAATGTCAGGAGGATACTTTTCATTCTCATCTGGCCAGAGATCACATTTTATGTTCATTGATTGTAAGTCTTTACAAGAAAGGATATGATCCTTCGAATTTACATTCTCATTAAGAAATGTGAAAATAAAATTGTCACAGAAATTCATCTCAATATGCATCACATCAAGATTATGCTGCAACAAATTAAATTCCCCATATTGAAGTTTGAATAATATAATTTTTTCTTCCATTGTTGCGTCCTGATTTCGCTTGATGATGCACTACAAACCCGTTTCCCGCTATCATTCAAATGATGAACCTTCCCAAATTCTGTTTCAGCACTTCCAAGTTGTGTCAATATTTCAAAACTAGTTAACAACTTTGGAGGTGGTCTACGATCAATGAAACTGTTAAATTTTGATCTGTTAAGCCGAAATCTATGAGATACATCGAGAAATCATCGATGGAACAAGAAGCACCATTTTCTACTGTGAGGTAGCCGTTTGGGCTCAAAATCAATGTTACAAATAAGAAATTCCAAACCCATGTAAGTGTTATAACCATATAAATTCCCAAGCGCAGCGATGTCATTAATTTTCCACATTAAAGCAGCATTCATTTTGAACATTATATTAGAAGAAGCATCAAATGTCTCAACACCGTTGCTCCACAACTCCAGTAATTCTTCAAATAAAGGCTATAAGTATACATCAATATCAATTCCTGGAATTTTTTTCCCAGAATAATCATCAAAATGATAAAAGACATTTTTTTCATACACATCCATAGAGGCAAATTGTAAGGGATCAAAACAACTAGCCAAAAGCTATAACATGTACTCAAAGTCCCAAATGGGTTGAATCCATCAGTATCTAATCCCAATCGAACATTCACAAGATCAAGTGAGGAATATGGATGTAATGAATCAAATTTCTTCCATGATTGTGAATCTCATGGATGTCTCATTAACCCATCATTGTTATTTTCTACAGAAATCCACTTCATGTGTTCGATGGTTTTCGATGATATTAATAATATTTGCAATCGAGGCTTTAAAGGAAAGTAGCGGAAAAATTTTTCAGGTGTGTTATTTTTCTTCTTCCTCATGAAAGTATGTTGATTTAGACTTCCAAAATCACCCATTGAATTCCATCTAGAAGAAGAACATTTTTTTACAATCCGGTCTACTTGAATCCTCTCACTAATAAAGCATACAATCATTGGGATACACATGAATTTTTGTATAATTCAGACCAATCTTGTTAACAACTTTTTGAATATCATAAAATGACTCGGGGATTCATTCTTTAGGAAATGAATCATGCAACAATTCCAATATCATGGAAATTTCCTTATTTATAATTCCACGTAGAAATTTGATATGGTACAACTTCAGCATAAAAGAAAGTTTTGAATATTTCAAACATCCACTATAAAACTCTTGATTTCCCTCATCAACTAAATCATGGAATGTATTTTCCTCAGTGAAGTTTCCTCTTACATTAGTCTCCATAGAATCAAGGGGAAGATCCACTGATATGTTTTAATCTGGATATGGTTGTCCTATAGTCTAAAAAACATCACTTGTCTTGTTTCTCTTTATACCTACCTCATATGGTTGTTCTGATATGTTTTGATGTTGATGGTGGTCTCTTGTAGTGCCAAATTCATCATTTATATAGTTTTTCATTTCATTTTCCCTTGTCGACGATGTTGGTAGATCATTCTGTGGATTGACATCAGTGCTCAACCTTTATGTAACATTCGATTCTCCATGCCAAATCCAAAGAAAATATTGACCAGGGAATTGATTTAATATTAAATGTTCATAAACTTCATGTATCTTCAACTATATTCTAAACTTACATTTAGGACATAGACATATTATTCTCCATTCAAAGGATCGATTGGAAATTGAAAAATCTAAAAAACACATTCAATCCCTTAATATACTGAGGTGCGTTCCTCGATAATGTGATCCAGCTTTTATCCATGTATATCACAATGTGCCTACACAATATTAAAAAAAATTAAAACACATAACAACAACTAAATAAGG
This sequence comes from Viscum album, assembly GCA_963277665.1. NCBI lineage: Eukaryota > Viridiplantae > Streptophyta > Magnoliopsida > Santalales > Viscaceae > Viscum > Viscum album. The sequence continues at coordinate 721,626,491 of OY728130.1, read as the reverse complement.
AAAGAGATTCATATATACTAGTTGAAAAAATATATAAATATGTTACAAAAGGTTTTACTATATCAGTACATATGGTAAATACTCCACTAGTGGTGTCATCTAAAGTTGTACCACCACAAAGGATTAGAATTAATTGGGAGATCAGGGGTGAGTGAACAAAGTCCAACTACATTACTCAACCTAAGAAAGTTGGAGTTTCCCATCTCCCATTAAATTAAATAATTCTAACCATTGTTTGAAGTGGCCCAATATTTAGGTGGGGATATGATCCATGGGATGGATGTGCTAATAAAGTACATGTCATTCAGCTAAAGGAAGATCTGAATAAATCCAAAAAATGAATGAAATAAGTGATGTAATAATCATTTCAAGTCTCATTTGATATAAAATATCTTCAAAACGTTTCATGGCTGATCATGACTCAACATGTGGTTTTAATAAAACAATTTTTTTCTTCAAAACATTATATATAAGTTTCATGCTGAATTAAGGTCACTTGTTGAATCTATAATTACATAAAAAGAGATTATTATAAAATAAAAAAAGGTTTCGAAGACTTCTATAAGAGAATAAATGATGTATTATTGAATCTGGTTTATAATAAGGGATCTCAAGCACTGAATTTTGTAGAATTATACCACTAATAATAAAGAGGTACCATCCATACCATCTCATAATAATGGTTGTAAATATCTTTTTATGAAGGGAGTGGGTAGTAAAAAAATTATATACAAGTATGGATTTTTAAATGTTTGATGGAATATTCCACCTTAGCTAAGGTGGATAAGTAAATTAAGGATGTTGGTTTCCCTTAAAGATATAAAGAAGTTATAAACAAGACATACTGTCATTATTCAAATGAAATAAGATGATCAGGGGTTGTGGATCAATGTTGGTGTTGAGATGAAATCATTTATTATGAATTAGAGTATTGGTATAGACTGTTAAATGAAAAATTAGAAAGGAATCCAATTCTAAGGGATAAAAATCCAGATATAAATAAGAAACATCTATAGGTTAAGAGAAACATGTATACATAAATAATAATTGGAAATTTTGAAAATGTGTGTGATGTATGAAAAAGTAGTATTCATAGGATTGGTCCATGTTCATATCAACCTATATATTAATCGAATATGAAAATAAATCCACATATGTTAGTGAATAAATAAAAATCATCCTTAGGAAAAAGTGAAATAATATTGTAAGAAAAAAACCTCCTAAGAATAATTCACATAGGGATGGTAACATGCCTTGGAATCTAAATTTGAGAAATTTATGAAAGTTTCATCATCTAAAAGTACTAATAAAAAGGAGGGAAGTTAGTATTATCCATTTTGAAAGATCAATCATTCTACCAATCTAAAAACAGACGTGTTATTTATATAGATGGAAGTTATAAAGAAAATCTGGAAAATAAAATAAGCACATGAAAAGTATAGTAAAAAAGTAAAATAATCGATTCCACATAATGATAACTTAGTTAAATGTGTGAGGTGAAACATGGATGCATAAACTTATAGAGATTGTTATAAAATAATTCTATATTACCAACCACACATAGAAATAAAACCTCTTATAAAACTATTTTTTAATGAACCAACATGGGTCCAAAAGAGTATTCTTAATCACCATAGGCAAGTGACAACCACTTTGGTATCAACACACATAACCATGGGAGTGATTTCACAATAAAAGAACAAGACAATATATCTCATATATAACAAGAAAAATATAATCAATCAAATTACATCATGTATGAAAAATTACCTGATCATGATATATAAATTAACCAATCTAGAAAGATAAATAGGAAAAAAACTAAAACAAAGTCTACACGTGTCTATCTGTTACCACTATCCAAACCCACCATTAAAGTGACAAAAACCCAGAGATGTATTCAAGCTACATGACACTATTCTATTTATCTACATACTAAATGACCATACCTTCATACACCCAATTAAATATAAATGGTTATTGAAAAATTCATAGTAGTATACCACCATGAATCTATACAATATTTATGACCACAGAAATTTTTTTTCTATCTTAAAAATGAAACAAATTTGATTAAGTAATTTATTTTGAAAACAATTCCAATTAAACATCCATTGGTTTGATTTATAACATTCCATATTCCAATAAATTCATAATATGAAAAAAAGTTAATGAAATTTAAATAAATTGAAATAAACAAAGCATCTATAAGATAAACATGTGATCATTAAAACATGAAACACAACCATCACCAAAGAAACCAAACACAAAGCTTGAATGGGATATAGCATATAGGAATACATTACTAAAACCCATAATAAACACTAGAAATAAAAATGCGTATCCCAGTTAATCTAATTACTTCCATATTCTAAAATTATCAAAACCATACCACTTAGTTGTGATACACTCACAAAGGGTTTCATATGTCTATAACCCAATGCACTGAAGGCTCCAAAAAAATATGAAAAACAATACCTACTACTATAAAAACCACCGGTGGCAGGGTAGGGGAGCTGACCTAGGGTAGGGACTCGATGGGGTTAGGGGAGAAGGCAGTGTCGCGAGTGTCGTGGGGAGAAGGGGGGTCAGTAGTGACAGGAGGAGAGGTCATCGGCAACATGGGAGGGGAGCAGAGCTAGGGTTGGTGCTCGTCCGGGGGAGAAGCGTCGTGGTTGTCAGGGGAGAAGAGAGTCGACTTGGGTGGTGGGGGAGTGTCACAACTATAAAAAAATAAACGGGTTTCACAGTGGTTTTTAATAAACTGCCGCTAAAAGGCCACCACTAAAGGTGATTTATGTTGTAGTGTCAGTTTTCCAATTCATCTCCAACAGACTTTAAACTCAAGATATACCCTGTGACGAACATGGGAAGATGAGAAAAGCTTTAGAGACATGCCTATGTAATATAATTCCCTGCATTCGACGTGGGATGCCTCAGGCTTCCACCTCCTCGAGAGGACCTATCAAAAAGAGAAGAAAACCATACACGTCAGTGTTCCAACGTCCATACATGCCAGCGATGTCCAACATGACTACTCCCCTGACTAAAGGTTTCTACCCTAACTAGAACCTTTGGAATGTCTTGGAAAAATCATCATAAGTAACCAACGTCCATGAAGACAGGGCACTAGGAAGAGTATCACGAACAACATCTTAAGTCTATGAGGGAGACCTGAACTAGGTAACGAGTTCTGAGGAAGAATCCTTGGAAGGAGGAATATAAATCCCATTATCCAGTTTCAATCAAGGAGAAAATGCCCCTGAATAAGTGATGGATGCCGCCTGACTTTGGAATGTGTGAATGTGGTGCAACATCCAGCGTGTCCTCCAAAACAGATGGATGCGCATGTAAAGACCCGTAAATTTCAAGGAATTTTTTTCTTCTTAATTTTCTTTGGAATTTTACAAGAACGCAGTTTCTGACGGTGCCTGATTCCGAGGCCGGGTGTGCCCGGAATCATTTTCTGAAGTTTGGCTCGTGTACGTTCAGTGAACGGACGAGCGGGTTTTTCTAACTTTTGAACCGGTGCCCGGAATCGAATTCTGAGGGCACCGATGAAATCGCAGCGCCGGTATTTGCTTAGAAACGCCTCTTCCGGAGTTGCGTTTGCTCAGACGTGGTTTTTAAATTTTGCGGCTTTAAGTCAGAAATAAAATAAAGTTTGTGCGACAACTTTATTTTATTTCACTTAAGCTACTTGGAAGCCACTTGAAGCCACTTAAATGCGGCTTGAACTGAGTTGAACTGGATAGGATGCTATCCAGAAATATCCTACCCCCTTGGTAGGATATTTGTGAGGCAGGGCCCGCACGAGCCCCGCCGTTTCTTTCGCTAAGTAACGCACCCGCGAAAACCCGTCAAAGTAACTGAAAAGTCAACCAACGCGTTTTCTTTAATTCTTAACAGACCATTTAATTGGGCGGTTTATTTCGTGAATTAAATGGGCTGTTTCGCTCGTTGAATTAATTCAACGAACTGATGGGTCGTTACTTACGCTTTTGCGTTTGTTGGCATGTTTATAAAATAAGACCAACCTAAAAATCCTTTGAAAGGATTTGAGAGAATCTTGTTTCTTCGGCTCCCCGCGAAGAACGCGAAGAACGCGAAGAACGCGAAGAACACGAAGAACGCCGGCGACCGGAATTCGACGACGCACACCGAGATCTGCGACGTCGACGAGCTTTACCCGCGACGTTCTTCGGCGACGCCACTTCTTCCGCGGCCGATCCTCGTTCGGCAACTAAGGTGAGAATCAGATCGTTAATTCTCCCTTTTTAAATTTCATAACAACGGATTTAATTAATTAAACCGTTTGATCTTGATCCGGAGATTGGCGACGCGACGCCGGATACCGCGACGACGCGACGATCCCCCTTCTTCCGCGACGAGCAATCCCGCGACGATCCCTCGATCGGCAACGACGACGACAAGGTAAGGGTTGATTTGAAATATTTTCCTTTCCCGTGATTTTATTTCTTTTAAAATGAGGAACCGATCACGGAACAATTTTAAATTTATTTAAAATTGTTGATTTGGTCGTTTCTTGTTTCTCCCGTGGTTTATGACTAACGCGGAGGGTGCGGGTCTAACAAACAAGACCCGGCAACCCTCCGCTGATCTTCCTTTTTGTGCGGATTTGGCGGGCGACGGCAAAAGCACGACGCAAGGGCCTTTGGTTGATCCCGCAGTAAAGAACGGAACCCGGGAGGAACAACGGCGCAGACGAGAAGGAAAACGGGTCACCGGAGCGACTCCGGCGGCCTGCGGAAGCCGGAGGTGGCGCGGGTCGCCGGCGCGGCGGCGCCGGCGGCCGGAGGCGGCGGCACCCCGCGGGTGTCCAGCGCGCCACCCCGCGGGTGTCCAGCGCGACACCCCGCGGGTGTCCAGCGCGACACCCCGCGGGTGTCCAGCGCGACACCCCGCGGGTGTCCAGCGGCACCCCGCGGGTGTCCAGCGCGACACCCCGCGGGTGTCCAGCGGCACCCCGCGGGTGTCCAGGGCGACACCCCGCGGGTGCCGCGGGGTTGTCACGCGGCACCCCGCGGGTGTCTGGCCGACACCCCGCGGGTGCCGCGGGGGTGTCACGCGGGGCGGCGGCTTTCCCCTGCGTCGGCCGCTCGGCCGCTCGGCCGAGCCGAGCCGGACCGGCCCTGGCCGGGCCGAGCCGGGCCAACCGAGTCGGACCCGACCCGGTTCGGGCCAACCAGGGGGGTCGGGCCGGGTCGGCCCGGGCCCGGACCCCCCGTCTTCGGACGGACTTCGTTCAAATGGCCGTAGCTTGAGCTTCGGGCCTCCAAACGACCCGCCGTCAGCGGCAACGCGATCCTTGGATCGAGACGGTCGTTTCGGTTTATTATACTCAAGGTTTCGGAAGACTTTGGGTTTGGCCGGGTTGGTTCGTACACGAAACCAACCGGGCCCTCGGAGCGGAAACGCTCATAACTTGAGCTACGGACGTCCGATCGACGTAGCGTCAGCTGTGGTAGTTTCCTCTAAGTGAGACGGAACTTTTGGCATACTCCGCCCGGGGATCGGACACAGGCGGAGTACGGTCGGGTTGGTTTTGCCCTAAAAACCAACCGGGCCCCTGGGACGAAAATGCCAATAACTCTCAGACCGGGCGTCCGATTGACGCGCCGTCTGTTGCGTTGAGATCCTGTTGTCGATACGGAACTTTTGGATACATCAACTTCGGACTACGTGTCAGTTGATGTATCAGCCTCTCGACTCGTGGAGCGGACCCTCCTAACGAGCTCGCTTTGTGCGGGAACCCTAGTGCTGGCTGTGGCTTCGATGACAGAGCAGAGATCCTCCGTGGACTGCGACGACGACAGAGCAGAGAATCCTCCGTGGACTGCGACGACGGCAGAGCAGAGATCCTTCGTGGACTGCGGCGACGACTGTGCAGAGATCCTCAGTGGACTGCGTCGACTACTGCACTCAGCGATCCTACGTGGAACAGTGCTACCGAACCTGTGTGAGCTGAATCTTCTTTTCACCTTGAGCGGTGGAGCGCTTGGGTGTAGCGGCGGACCCGTGGTTCTTGACAGTGGTGGTGCGCTTGGATGCAGCAGCAGACCCTTGGCGGTGGAGCGCTTGGTTGTAGCGGCGGACCCGCGATACTCTACGGAGTGTGTGCGCTTGGTTGTAGCGACAGACCCGCGACGGTGGAGACGCGCGTGCGGAGTACGGAGACCGTGTAGATGACTGAGACCTGACGACTGCTTGACCGACTCGACTTGGAGTGAGTCGACTAGCCCAGTGGACGGAGCGCCCAGTAGTTGGCAGCAGACCCACGGCGGACGGAGCGCCTGGTAGTTGGCGGCAAACCCGCGGTACTCGACAGGAGGAGTACCTCAGTAGGCTATCTGGGTGAGCGCCCGGTATTTGGCAGCAGACCCTCAGCGGACGGAGCGCCCGGTAGTTGGCAGCAGACCTGCGGTACTCGACAGGAGGAGTACTTCAGCAGTCTTAGGTTAGTGAGCAGTACCTCGGAGTCGTGACAGGACCACTGTACACTTCAGAGATGGGGCTCTTCAACATTTACGGTTTCGATAATGAAAATCCTGGTTGAGCTGAATCTTATGTTACTCTCCTTTGTGGATTGTGTTGAACTATCCTTTGTGGATTTACTGTTTACTCTCCTTGTGGATTTGAGTCTTGCTTTCCTTTGTGGATTGAGTTGTTCTTGAGCTCGTGAGCAGAGCTAGAATTGGGGACTTAGGTATATGTATGGGCATATACCTAAGTCAAGTCAGATGTTACTTCGTGATTGCATCTTTCTTTTGTGCTATATCCTTTGTGGATTTCGGGAGACCTTCGGGGGTCTCGGGGTCCTTACTGAGTAGCTTATACTCACCCCTGCACGGGCTATGCCCGCACTTCGTGGTGTTGGTTACAGACGACGGACAGCGCTGATCGCGGTTGGGGCGTGGAGCAGGACGGTACCTGGAGGTGGACCACTGGGCAGGACGTGCTCGGAGCGGACGTGGGACCCGAGGAGCCTGGAGGCTATCTGTACCCACCCTTCAGGTGGGATTGCCAGTGGACGACACGAGGCCGCCGTCTTTTCTTCAGTTGCTGTACTTTACTTTTCAGTTGTACTTTACAGTTGGGCTTGTATTTCCGGCCCCCTTTACTTTTCTGCACTCTGTAGTTACTTTCCGCTTGCTGACTCTGTGGTGCTTGTTTACTTTTCAAAGGCAATGCCTTCCCTTTTTGTTGGGATTTACGCCTTGGTGCTAGTCTCCAGCCCCTGGCCTATGGAAGGCGGGCTTGGGGTAGTCACGGCACGGGCCCCGAGGACGGGTCGTGACAAATTGGTATCAGAGGTGGTCGGTTCTACCGCAGACTCTGATCTTCCTTCTATGTGAAGCAATAGTGTTTAGCGTATTGAGTGTGGTTATCAGTCCAGGGAGTCCAGTGTTGGTGCGGCGGCCGACGTATCCATACACCAGGACCCTGACTTCTGATTTCCGACTTAATGCCCGAAAACATTGATTGCATGTGTGTTTCAAGTTTTCTTTGTGATTACTTGTGTCAGCTCACCAGGTATACTATTCTGACCGTGGCATACTTGTTTTTTTTTCAAGGATGGCACGACGACAGCAGCCAGCTAGGGTTCCTAGAGCAGGGCGCGACGACAGCCCGCCGAGCGACGAGGCCTCGGTACAGGGCCCGTTGACAGCAGAGGCACCGGCGATACCTTTACCCGCCGAGCCCCCGATGCTTCCAGCACTGGCAGCTGACGACGCACGACGCCTCGGAGCTCTGCATGAGTTTCAGAGCCAGCGACCACCCAGGTTCCGTGGGGAGTCGGACCCCCAGGCAGCCGAGGACTGGCTGGAGGCGGTCGTACGAGTTTTCAGGCTAGTGAGGACACCAGCAGACCTCATGGTGATCCTCGCGGCGAGCCTACTGCACGCAGCAGCCGGACGCTGGTGGAGCCTGATGCTCCAGGTACACGATGAGGCCACCCTCATCTGGACGGACTTCGAGAGCCTCTTCCGCTCAGAGTTCGTCCCGGCCACCCTCCGTGCGGTGCGCATCCAGGAGCTTCTTCAGCTGCGGCAGGGCAGCCTGACGGTCGCTCAGTACGCGGCGAGGTTCACCGACCTTTCTCGGTACTCGACAGACATGGTACGGGACCCCTTCTTTCGGGCCCGGACCTTCGAGCAGGGATTGAGACATGAGATCAGGGCATCGCTGATCTCTCTTAACATACCGACTCAGACAGGAGTACTAGAGCGGGCCCTTCTGATCGAGAGCTTCCTTGCTGAGTCTACACCAGCACAGAGACCCACCGCAGGGCGGCACGTAGCGGAGTCTTCGGTAGCAGGTAGCCGACAGATGACTCAGGGTTCCAGGCAGACCAGACCTACCGGTGGACGACTGCACGACTCAGGCTCAGTTGTGCGAGGGAACCGGGGTGGAGTCAGAGCCAGGCGTGCCGAGAGTGGGCAGTGTTACTCCTGTGGCGGGATTGGTCACATGGCTCGTGATTGTCCGACCCGCCATGCTGATGATCAGCAGTTAAGTGAAGAACCTCCCAGGCAGAGGCAGAGGTTCGACCGTGGCGGTTCGCAGGGAGGAGGCGGACGAGGCAGAGGAGCTGGCCGCGCAGCAGGAGGTGGGAGACGCTTTGAGGCTCTGCCACCACCACCACCAGGAGGTCCGCCCCGACCACAGGGAGTAGGTGAACATGCGAGAGCTCAGCTTCAGGCAGCCGAGGCCTTCGATAATGGAGCTCTGGGAGCAGATGGACAGGAGAGGAACTAGCTCCAGACCTGGAGACTTTTGTTCATGTTGCTTCTAGTTTTGTTGATGTATGTTTGTAGATGCTTTGTGTCTTTGTACTTGAGCTGCAGTAATAAAAGACACCCTTTCTTGTGGCATTTACTTCCCTGTCCTCTCTTGTGTTGTTACTAAGAGGTTCCAGTTTTGACTGTTGACTTTACCCTCACTTGTGAGACATCTACTGGAGGAGACCCAGTTACCACACACTGATGCCGACAGTGTGAATCAACCCTTGGAGGCGAGAGTAACGGTCGGATCTCTTGGTAGTAGCGTCGAGGCCTTACGACGTCATCCTTGGTATGGATTAGTATCATCCATCTCGGGATTGACCGTATTAGGCGAAGAATGTGGTTCATCCAGGGGATGAGACCAGGTTTCTCTTATCGGCAAAGAAGAAATCTAGCAGCTCTAGTGGGACCAGAGGTGGTCCGGGCCACGATAGAGAAGGTCCAGGTGAGCACATGGAGCGGAAGGCTCAGATGCATGCTCAGTACCGCCTTTTGTATCCCTAGTTTGTGTTGAAGCTTTACGAGGACGTAAAGCCCTGTGGTGGGAGTAATGTAAAGACCCGTAAATTTCAAGGAATTTTTTTTTTCTTAATTTTCTTTGGAATTTTACAAGAACGCAGTTTCTGACGGTGCCTGATTCCGAGGCCGGGTGTGCCCGGAATCATTTTCTGAAGTTTGGCTCGGGTACGTTCAGTGAACGGACGAGCGGGTTTTTCTAACTTTTGAACCGGTGCCCGGAATCGAATTCTGAGGGCACCGATGAAATCGCAGCGCCGATATTTTCTTAGAAACGCCTCTTCCGGAGTTGCGTTTGCTCAGACGTGGTTTTTAAATTTTGCGGCTTTAAGTCAGAAATAAAATAAAGTTTGTGCGACAACTTTATTTTATTTCACTTAAGCTGCTTGGAAGCCACTTGAAGCCACTTAAATGCGGCTTGAACTGAGTTGAACTGGATAGGATGCTATCCAGAAATATCCTACCCCCTTGGTAGGATATTTGTGAGGCAGGGCCCGCACGAGCCCCGCCGTTTCTTTCGCTAAGTAACGCACCCGCGAAAACCCGTCAAAGTAACTGAAAAGTCAACCAACGCGTTTTCTTTAATTCTTAACAGACCATTTAATTGGGCGGTTTATTTCGTGAATTAAATGGGCTGTTTCGCTCGTTGAATTAATTCAACGAACTGATGGGTCGTTACTTACGCTTTTGCGTTTGTTGGCATGTTTATAAAATAAGACCAACCTAAAAATCCTTTGAAAGGATTTGAGAGAATCTTGTTTCTTCGGCTCCCCGCGAAGAACGCGAAAAACGCGAAGAACGCGAAGAACGCGAAGAACGCCGGCGACCGGAATTCGACGACGCACACTGAGATCTGCGACGTCGACGAGCTTTACCCGCGACGTTCTTCGGCGACGCCTCTTCTTCCGCGGCCGATCCTCGTTCGGCAACTAAGGTGAGAATCAGATCGTTAATTCTCCCTTTTTAAATTTCATAACAACGGATTTAATTAATTAAACCGTTTGATCTTGATCCGGAGATTGGCGACGCGACGCCGGATACCGCGACGACGCGACGATCCCCCTTCTTCCGCGACGAGCAATCCCGCGACGATCCCTCGATCGGCAACGACGACGGCAAGGTAAGGGTTGATTTGAAATATTTTCCTTTCCCGTGATTTTATTTCTTTTAAAATGAGGAACCGATCACGGAACAATTTTAAATTTATTTAAAATTGTTGATTTGGTCGTTTCTTGTTTCTCCCGTGGTTTATGACTAACGCGGAGGGTGCGGGTCTAACAAACAAGACCCGGCAACCCTCCGCTGATCTTCCTTTTTGTGCGGATTTGGCGGGCGACGGCAAAAGCACGACGCAAGGGCCTTTGGTTGATCCCGCAGTAAAGAACGGAACCCGGGAGGAACAACGGCGCAGACGAGAAGGAAAACGGGTCACCGGAGCGACTCCGGCGGCCTGCGGAAGCCGGAGGTGGCGCGGGTCGCCGGCGCGGCGGCGCCGGCGGCCGGAGGCGGCGGCACCCCGCGGGTGTCCAGCGCGACACCCCGCGGGTGTCCAGCGCGACACCCCGCGGGTGTCCAGCGCGACACCCCGCGGGTGTCCAGCGGCACCCCGCGGGTGTCCAGCGCGACACCCCGCGGGTGTCCAGCGGCACCCCGCGGGTGTCCAGCGCGACACCCCGCGGGTGTCCAGCGCGACACCCCGCGGGTGCCGCGGGGTGGTCACGCGGCACCCCGCGGGTGTCCAGGGCGACACCCCGCGGGTGCCGCGGGGTTGTCACGCGGCACCCCGCGGGTGTCTGGCCGACACCCCGCGGGTGCCGCGGGGGTGTCACGCGGGGCGGCGGCTTTCCCCTGCGTCGGCCGCTCGGCCGCTCGGCCGAGCCGAGCCGGACCGGCCCTGGCCGGGCCGGGCCGGGCCAACCGAGTCGGACCCGACCCGGTTCGGGCCAACCAGGGGGGGTCGGGCCGGGTCGGCCCGGGCCCGGACCCCCCGTCTTCGGACGGACTTCGTTCAAATGGCCGTAGCTTGAGCTTCGGGCCTCCAAACGACCCGCCGTCAGCGGCAACGCGATCCTTGGATCGAGACGGTCGTTTCGGTTTATTATACTCAAGGTTTCGGAAGACTTTGGGTTTGGCCGGGTTGGTTCGTACACGAAACCAACCGGGCCCTCGGAGCGGAAACGCTCATAACTTGAGCTACGGACGTCCGATCGACGTAGCGTCAGCTGTGGTAGTTTCCTCTAAGTGAGACGGAACTTTTGGCATACTCCGCCCGGGGATCGGACACAGGCGGAGTACGGTCGGGTTGGTTTTGCCCTAAAAACCAACCGGGCCCCTGGGACGAAAATGCCAATAACTCTCAGACCGGGCGTCCGATTGACGCGCCGTCTGTTGCGTTGAGATCCTGTTGTCGATACGGAACTTTTGGATACATCAACTTCGGACTACGTGTCAGTTGATGTATCAGCCTCTCGACTCGTGGAGCGGACCCTCCTAACGAGCTCGCTTTGTGTGGGAACCCTAGTGCTGGCTGTGGCTTCGATGACAGAGAAGAGATCCTCCGTGGACTGCGACGACGACAGAGCAGAGAATCCTCCGTGGACTGCGACGACGGCAGAGCAGAGATCCTTCGTGGACTGCGGCGACGACTGTGCAGAGATCCTCAGTGGACTGCGTCGACTACTGCACTCAGCGATCCTACGTGGAACAGTGCTACCGAACCTGTGTGAGCTGAATCTTCTTTTCACCTTGAGCGGTGGAGCGCTTGGGTGTAGCGGCGGACCCGTGGTTCTTGACAGTGGTGGTGCGCTTGGATGCAGCAGCAGACCCTTGGCGGTGGAGCGCTTGGTTGTAGCGGCGGACCCGCGATACTCTACGGAGTGTGTGCGCTTGGTTGTAGCGACAGACCCGCGACGGTGGAGACGCGCGTGCGGAGTACGGAGACCGTGTAGATGACTGAGACCTGACGACTGCTTGACCGACTCGACTTGGAGTGAGTCGATTAGCCCACTGGACGGAGCGCCCAGTAGTTGGCAGCAGACCCACGGCGGACGGAGCGCCTGGTAGTTGGCGGCAAACCCGCGGTACTCGACAGGAGGAGTACCTCAGTAGGCTATCTGGGTGAGCGCCCGGTATTTGGCAGCAGACCCTCAGCGGACGGAGCGCCCGGTAGTTGGCAGCAGACCCGCGGTACTCGACAGGAGGAGTACTTCAGCAGTCTTAGGTTAGTGAGCAGTACCTCGGAGTCGTGACAGGACCACTGTACACTTCAGAGATGGGGCTCTTCAACATTTACGGTTTCGATAATGAAAATCCTGGTTGAGCTGAATCTTATGTTACTCTCCTTTGTGGATTGTGTTTAACTATCCTTTGTGGATTTACTGTTTACTCTCCTTTTGGATTTGAGTCTTGCTTTCCTTTGTGGATTGAGTTGTTCTTGAGCTCGTGAGCAGAGCTAGAATTGGGGACTTAGGTATATGTATGGGCATATACCTAAGTCAAGTCAGATGTTACTTCGTGATTGCATCTTTCTTTTGTGCTATATCCTTTGTGGATTTCGGGAGACCTTCGGGGGTCTCGGGGTCCTTACTGAGTAGCTTATACTCACCCCTGCACGGGCTATGCCCGCACTTCGTGGTGTTGGTTGCAGACGACGGACAGCGCTGATCGCGGTTGGGGTGTGGAGCAGGACGGTACCTGGAGGTGGACCACTGGGCAGGACGTGCTCGGAGCGGACGTGGGACCCGAGGAGCCTGGAGGCTATCTGTACCCACCCTTCAGGTGGGATTGCCAGTGGACGACACGAGGCCGCCGTCTTTTCTTCAGTTGCTGTACTTTACTTTTCAGTTGTACTTTACAGTTGGGCTTGTATTTCCGGCCCCCTTTACTTTTCTGCACTCTGTAGTTACTTTCCGCTTGCTGACTCTGTGGTGCTTGTTTACTTTTCAAAGGCAATGCCTTCCCTTTTTGTTGGGATTTACGCCTTGGTGCTAGTCGCCAGCCCCTGGCCTATGGAAGGCGGGCTTGGGGTAGTCACGGCACGGGCCCCGAGGACGGGTCGTGACAGCGCACCCTAAAAAAAGCATCGGAAACAACATCCAATAAAGATTTTGGACAAGAGAGATAATGTACTATGAAATAAGACAACACACCTTATCAAAGTGTTTTGGTAGAGACATAAGTATGAAGAATCTACTTGGGAATCGAAAGAGGCGATGAAGGATAAATACCCTAACCTGTTTATTTAAAATTAAATTTCAAGGGAGAAATATCAAAAGGGTGGAATAATGTAACGACCCAATGTTTTATCAATAAAATTTATCAGTTATTATATTAATTTAATATATTATAAATCACATATATTCACATATAAACTTGAATAAAAACTTTATAAATGATGAAGTAATAAAATAAAAGTATTTTTTAAAGTTAAGGAAGCAATACTGATGAAATAGTAAGTTGACGTTAAGAATAGTAATAAGACCCTTATGAATTGTAAACCATCCAAATGAATAGAAACCCCACCCATGAAAGTATAAATAAAATTTAACCATCTTATAAATGAAATTATGTTATAATTATCTAATATACTAAGTAATTAAATGTTTTAAAAATTATTAATTAAGTGTTTTAATTTTTGTTTGTCATAAGTATTAAAATAAAATTTTATAATAAATTAGAAGCAAATATATTTTCAAAAAATGTAACCATAAATTAATATTTTTATGTATTATTATTTTAAGATAATTTTATGAGACCTTAATTAATTTTTCAAAGTGTTACAAATTCAATTATAATTTTAAAAAATATATGTTCTACGTTAATAATTATTTTAATTAAAAATTATATTAATCATATTTAGAAAATTATTTTAACAAAATAGAGTTCAGTTTTATATTTTACATGTTGAAAAATGGTTAAGTTGAATTTTTGGGATTTTTCTTAAATAGATGATTTTTATGAATACTAAAATATGATATTTTACAATAAAGGTTAAATACATGAATTATGGACCCATAGATGATGCAAGGACGATGAAAACCCAAAATATAGAACTCTCTATCCTTATTTTATTATATTTATTTTTAATTCCCAAATTATTCATATTCTTGAGGCAAAATAAAAAATTAATGAATATAAAATTGAGAAAACACTACAGTCTTGCACTCTAAATACCACCCCTCACAACCCCTTCTCATCAAAACACCTAAACCATTACCTAAGGAGGTTCTTAGGGGGGATAAATTCAAGAGGTAAATCCTATATATCTTTATTTTGATTTTATTTCAATTTCATTTGTTTTTTTTATTATTTTCTAAACTATCTTCCCGAAAATAGATTGATAACTCTAGTATATTTGATATAAAAATAATTATATCAATTAAATGTATGGTTAATCATTAAATTCCACCCTCTCTATAATTTATTTTAAAAATGAAATTTCCACCCGTGATGTGTAAATTTACTGAGATCATGGGAGATGCACATTCATTTTCATTTAACACTATCGTGGTTGTTAATAAAACCATTAAATTATTGAGAAAATATTTTACATTTTATTCTATAACCATCTTTATGTTATTTAACTTATACCCGTAATATTAAATGATAAAAAATGAATTCATTGTCATTGAAAAACTGCCAAAATTAACCAAATATGATCATCATTAAATTGCATCTAATGATTAATCAAAAAACTATAAAAACAATATAATTTTATGATCATTTTAACATATGGAATATCATTAAAAACATATAACAATAATTCTTGATATTTGTCCTTATTTTACAAAAACTTCCATTCATGAATACAAGTGAACCGATCATGAAAACCATGAAAACGAATACTTCAAAACGATGAAATTATATTATATAACTCATAAAAAGGCCCATAAAAGAACTTAATAAAACCATAGCGAATCATATTAATGTATAAAATATTAATTTAATTATAATTAATAGATATAATGTGATTATACATGACACTAATGTTAATAAATCATTCGAACACAAGGTAAGGGTAATTATCAAACCCAACTCCCTTTCTTTGTGTTTTGCCTATTTCACCCCATTTTTAATATGGATATTAATTAAATATTCTTTTTTCATTACTATATTCCCTTTATTTGGATATATATGTTTTCTACATGAGTTTTTTGAAAAACACAATGTTTTCCAAAAAGAACTCTTTTCTAAAAAAACACCTTCTTCTTGGGATTGGTTCTTTTATACTCACGGTTGACAATTATTATATCTATTATGTTATTCCCCTTTTCATTTTGGAACTCATAGTTTAGGATTTCATGAATTATGAAATGAAACCTACTCCTTTCCAAGGGTTATTATATGTTCTGGATTGATATATGTTCTATGTGGAAAGCGTTAAAATGTAAATGTTATGATGTGACTGGTGTGCCCATAATTATATAGTGTAATGTTAATGAAATGATATGATGGGTGCACCCAGAATTATACAATGATTTAATTAATTTGTTAATGTGAATAACCTCATTAAATAATATGAAATATGTGTGATAATGATGCTAGAATTTTTTACAACTATCTATAGTAGCTGACTACTAAGAAATGATGTTTCATTTTTATGCTTTTCTATATTCCATGCCTTTTCTTAATGATTCCTCGTAGGATTAAGACCCTATGTATATGTTATGATTATTATCATCCCATGTTATTTTATTTTATGTCCTTATCTATCCAACTACTGGGATTTTTTCACACCCATTTTTTATTTTTATTTTATGGTGATTATATGTAATAAAGAGAATTCAAGGGCCAATAAGAATCTAGAGAAGAAATAATTTAATAATTGTTTATGTTTTATATTGTAAATGTTTTGTGTGGTACAAATTTTAACATATCACTAATCCTTTGGAAACTAATTGTTTAATTATTTTATGATGTTTTCTTTTTAAATGATGTAATAGTAATGTCAGAAAAGAAGGGTCTCTATAGAATCAACTTAGGATAAATCCACATGTGCTATCTATAGCAGCGCTGTGAATATGATATGAATGAAAGTTGTGGATATGTTTTGATCTCCATCCAATATACCTCTATCATCATTTCGTCTCAATCAAATAATCAATTGTGAGTTGTACACCCGATATTATTCCATTGTTATGAATAATTGTTGTGCAATGATAGAATACCATGTATTTCATCAAATCACATGACAATTGAATTATTTGTGATGAATGTGCGAAGAATTGGGAAATAATTGCATAAAACACTAAAATAAGGAACAAAACTCAGAAAATGTTTTAATGGCATCTATTTTTTTCTGTTATGATTACTGATTAACAGATATAATTTAATCAATAATATAAATCCCCATTCCCACCTAAATCTAACTTGTACTTGTAAAACACACCGTCTACAAATCAATTTGTTAGTTGATTGATTTTCATTCATCTTAGGATAAAAAAATAGATAAATACAAATTAGAAAATTTCCTAATTTAGGATGTATTAATCTCTCTTTGGTGAGATCCTTGATTTTTTTATACACAAATAGATGACCCGCAATCCGTTTTTTGTTCACCCAAGAATGATACCCCAATGGTCTCTCAAAAATCTCTAGGGTTATGTGGATAACCATGAGATTTTCTACAAAATTATATTCATAGGCAAATCTATGTCATGGAAATTTAATAGAATAAATTATTTGAAACTAAATAGTAATTTTATAGATTCGTTCTCAATTTCTCCCAACCCTAGTGTCTAACGTGATCCATAGTTATGTCACATTGAGGATAAAACCCACACTATGAACTCAATCAAAGAATCATATTTCTAATAAAATTATCCATATAATTGTTACTCACCTTTTTGATGAATGCTGACCACATGTTATTTTTAATATATTTAATATTTTTTAAAAATTAATTCTCAGCTCTCTGAGCCTTAAAATATAACGACATCTCAGTGCCCCGCTCCAAAAATAATCCATATAATATTCTATAGTAATAGATGTAAAAATTAGATTCATTAAAAATTATATTAAATAATTAATAGTTATTTTATAACCAAGTTACAAATATGGTATGAAAAGGATAAAAATAATAGAGTAAGGATGTGATATTGTTACCTTTCCTTTTGGAAGCCTCTTTTAAATCACTCATAAAGGCATATTTGAATGGTATTTTTGTAACATCACAGGTAAACAAAGAAATAATACATTTTATTTTTAATTAATATTTTGTGAATCAAATATTAATTTTACCTTAAAGGGTTTTCTATGTTTGATGGCGTACCCTTTATGCAACAATGAGTTTCTTTGAAATCTTTCGTTGCATAATAATAATATAATATTATTATTTTAAATGGTTGTTAACACCTAGCTGTTGTACAGGAGGGAATGAACATAACTAACTAAAATATGATTATACATGTTTGATAAATGTTTTTACATTTATCCAATAAATGTTAGTTTCTTAAAATGTGAATTAATCTAATTTTAAGAGTAAATATTCTAATATTCATTTAAAGGTAAATTTACCACCTTTTAGTGGAGAACCATCTTTAAATCCAGTTTTGGTCACTTTTATATGTTCTATTTGAAAAAAATAAAATTTTTCATTATAATCGGGACATAAAAAATCTATTTCGTTAAAATTTTGTTATTTTTCTGATAAAATTCAATTTTTGATGAATAGTGAAAAATACTGTATTTTAATTCAAAACTACCTTTTAATCTAATTTATTTATATGGTCAGATTATATTTTTAATTGGTTTTAAAGTTTAATTATATTATATTTTTACCATTTAATACAATGTTGGTTATTGGAATTAATTTGACTTTGAAATTTGACATAAACAAGTGTAAATATTTTGGTAGTTATTATTTCTTAAAAACACACCTTTTGTTTTGACAGTGGGAATTAATTTTAAATTATTTTCTGCCACTTCTGTGTTTTAAATTTTGAAAAATGGATTCCATATTTGGAATCAGGAGGTCCAAAATTTTTAAATAGGTAACTTTTATTTTTAGATATTATGAATATTTACTTGAGAAAATATTTTTTTACAATGGTTAAAGGGTAAATATAGTAAATAAGGGTAAACATATATTACTATAATAATATAATATTACCATAACATGTCTCTTTATCCTATTTGTTGATACACTTCCGACCATTATCATCCTTAGGTCGATTTTGGGACCCCATGGGGACACATGGGAGTGATAATGACACTTTATTTTAATTAACTTTAAGTAAAGACAAAAATGACAAACAAATATCTTTTAGTAAATTAACTTTCACATAGGGTTCTATAAGTTATCATTTCAACTATAAATATTTTTTGGAAAGCTAAAAATATTTTTCTACATGATGGTATTTTTTTATATTTTTTATACATTATATAATTTAAATTATTTATGACACAATATTGATGTAGTGTTTACCTCATTAATAAATGATTTAAATAAATAAGATTATAAAGATTAAAATAATAATCAAAATCTATCCAATTATTATTGGATGATTTTATTCCATCCATGAACCATATTATTGTCAAATTTAATAAGTTTTGGACATTTAAAAATGGAAAATCATTATGTAATAAAATAATATTTTCACACTTTTCTAAAGGGCCCCTCCTCCCACTTATAAAAAGCACTCACCTATAACCCATTCATCACATCTATCAAGCCCCTTGAATCTTCCACCCTCTACCCTATTAATCTCCCTACATCCCTATCCTCCTCCTAGAAGACTTAACTTAGGTAGAATCCACTTCAACAAATCCTTTTGGTTCAAACCAAATGGAGTTACCCGATTTGAAGGTAACATCTTCTCTTAAGTTCTTTTGTTTTATTATACTTACCCAACCACCTAAAATATTTTTATCCCTTTATTTTATAACAACAGTAGTATCCTAAATATACTAGTATTTTGTTATGAGATGGATTATAACTACACTTACACACTTCCATCTAATGGGTAAAGAACATACTGTTTTTGTGGATGGAAAACTAACGCCTCAAAAATGATGATTGTTAAATTATATTCTATGGCCTCTAATGGTGACCATTATGATGGAACTGTATTGGTATATGATATATATTATGTTTTTGTTTTCTTTATGCTTCAGTATTTTTCTTTTATAGCACACCTTTATGGTTTCCATTATGGGTAAATGCGATAATTTCATTTGAGGAAGTGCGGACTACCGCCCCTTAAAGTGATATGAATCGTTAATGATGTATGTGGGACATATAAAGGATATAGTTAATGATATTATATATTATATTATATTGTGATTATAATATACCTACGTATCATAATGTTTTAATTCCATTAAAATAAGAAATAGAAATGAAAGTATCATTTATGCGTACGGATGGCTTACCAACTCGATGAGCAGTGCCTTTCATTTCTTATCTCCAAATGTTATGTACTATTATAAATAAAAAAACATACTAGATATATATGATATATATGATATCTACATTATTAATATCATTATGGAGATAATGGATATTTGACCACATGAACAACATGTAATTATAAGAAGTTCATTTTTGACTCATGTACCAAATATCGACAAAACAACCATTATTAACTTAAATGAAAAAATAATGTTTATAACATGGTAATAGGTGATATAAAAGGAATAATAAACTTGAAAATGTATCTTATGTGAGTATAAATTAAATTTATTTTATTATTTAAAAGATTAAAGAATGAGCGAGTCATATCGGACATGAGGTAAGGGACTTCGTCTCAATCTCCTTTCATTGGGGAATATTTTGTTTTAATACATGAATTTCATTTATAAACTGTATAAACACCTTTTATTTTTTCATTACATTTGATGGGAATATTTTTCTATGAAGCTTTTTACTAATCGACAAAAAAGAATGTTTCTTTTTAACGTAAGCACTGACAATGACTTTTCCGCCGCCGCGAGTATTATTTGATCTTTGGATTCCTTAACAATCCATAGTGTTTTTCTAAAGGAAAATAAATACTATATAAACTTTTTATGTATTTCGGTATTTAAAATGGCTTTGAGAAAAAATTTATTATTTCAATATCTCGAAATGATATATTGTGATTGAAATATGGAAATGTTATCTTTCCATTTTGCTTGTTTTATGTGTTATTTTTGTTGGGAATTGTTTAAATATACAGGCGGTTCTATGATAAAACTAGGGCGTGTGATCCCGATATAGGTCTCTAATGATTTGGGTAAAGTGACCGAGGTAAACGTGGATGTTTCTCCTAAGAGATTTAGGGAATATACTCTGATGGGTATTCCAAATATATCTTCCTATGTAACTGTGATAGATAAAATGTGAGTATGATATGGATGCCACAAGTTACCATTATGATTTATGATTTCTATGTGTTTTTCATAAATCATATGATTTCATGAGGTATGTTAAAGAGCTTATGTTATGTATGTAATGATGAACTAATGTTTTATTTCTTTTTTTTATGACCCTTATTGAGATTTTTATGCTCATCCCAAGTTTTGAAATGTTTTTCAAAGGACTTAAATATTAGTAGGGTGAAGGATGGGATCAAGGAAAAGTCATGCTGTCTAAAACAAGGAACTAGACAAGAATCTTTTTTTGAAGAGTTTTTTTATTTTTGTGAGAAAATGGAAACTGAGTAGAAGTGTCTACTTTTTAATTCTTGAGATGTAATGTAATAGTTATGGAATAATTCTCTTAATGTCTAAATCAGAAAAGATCCCCAATGTGAATTATTCATTTAATTTAATTATATGTAATATTTTAATGCCAGGTCCTTATAGTTGGTATCATAGATTGGTTTAGATAACTTTATAAGTAAGGATATTGTAAAATTAATGTCCATAAGTTAATTTATGGTATGATGGAAGTGATATAGAGTTTTTCGCCTAAGATATTTTTATGTTTAGAATGGTTTTCTACAGTGGAAACAGTGAAACTATGTTGGGACGACATCAAGAGGAAGACAACCTTCCATATAAGTAACCTTAGATGGTCAGAATCGGAACTGAATAGTTTGTTTTAGTGATGGAACAATTGAATCTAGATATAAATGGTGGTGATATCCATGCACGAGGTCAGCCAGATCAACCACATAGGAACATGTCAGTAGTGGAGCATTTAATGAGGCAACATCCCCCATCATTCAAGGGATCATCTGACCCTATGCTATAAGAAGGGTGGATTAAAGCACTGGATAAGTTTTTTGATGTTACAGGGTGTTCAGAACATCAAAATGTTAGTCTTGTTGTTTACCGTTTTGAAAGTGAAGATGATTAGTGGTGGTCGATGGTGAAAAAAATTAGGGATAGTGAGAAGATTGATTCTCTTCATTGGGTTGAATTCAATGGTATGCTTCTTGAGAATTATTTTCCTGTGATGGTTTTTCTTCGTATGGAAAAACAATTTGTAGAATTGAGGTAGGAGGATGACTCAGTGGCTGTTTATGAAGAAAAATTCATTCGACTGACAAGGAATGCTCCAAATTTCATATGAGATCTTGATAGTAAAATCAACCATTTTTACACAGGTGTAAATCCAATGTATCAAAGGAATTTAGCTTCAAGTGAGTTCAAAAGTTATGAAAAACTTTTTCTATGTGCGAAGAAGGTGGAAATTGAGTTTTTAAATGATTAGGACATCTATTACAAACAACAGAATAAAAGGTCAAGGTGGCAGATAAAAGGGATGAACTCTTCAAAAAAGTCTAATGGTAAGAAAAATAAGCTTACAATTTGTGAAAATTATGGTAAAAAGCATGTTGGAGAATGCATTTTGAATTCTTGTAAGTGCTACCGATGTGGTAAAATGGGATATAAGGCTCGTAATTGCATTGAAAAAGATCAAGGTAATGGTAAGAAAAAATCTGATTTACAATCAGTAATTTTTTTTATGTGCAATGAAATGGGTCATTATGAAAATGAGTGTCCAATGAAAAACTCAATAGAGGAAAAGAAACCTGATAACAAGAAGAAAGGGGTGATGAAGTCCTTTGCAACTACTTCAGCAGATGTTGGGCCATCAGATGAAGTAGTATTAGGTACACTTTTTTTTTCCAGATTATTCCAATGTGTTGTTTGATTCAGGTTCTACACATTCATTCATTTATGAGAAGTTTTTGGGTAAATTTGAAATTCTATCTCAAGATATAAATCCTGAACTTATAGTCAAAACACCTGAAGGAAATTTTTAAACAAAAAGAAATTATAATAACCTTCATATCCTTGTGTGTAGAAAGAATTTACCTGCAAAAATTATTGTTTTTCCTCTAGTAAAGTATGTTGTTATTTTGGGTATTGATTGAATTTCTTTTTATCATGCTAAGATTGACTGTAGAGCTAAAGAGTTTTCTTTTCACAAATATTTTCAATTTGTGTACAAGAATGAACCCTTACTTTTGATAAGATATCAGGAAGCTGAGAAACTAGTAAAAGATGGAAATGAATGTTACCTTGCCCATATTTTTGAAAACAAAGGAACTGTTTAGATTAATGATATGCCAGTGGTAAATGATTACCTTGATGTTTTTCCAAATTAGTTACCACGTATTACACCTTATTGGGAAGTTGAATTTACTGTTGACTTAGTTCCCAATTCTAATCCAATTTAAAAACCCCCTTATCAAATGGCTCAAATTAAACTTTTAGAATTAACGAAGCAATTTCAGGAGTTATTAGATAAATGTTTCATTTGACCTACCACATCACCATGGGGTGCTCCTTTCCTATTTGTTAAAAAGAAAGATGGTTCAATGAGACTTTTCATTGATTATAGAGCATTGAATAACATCACTGCTAAGAACAAGTATCCTTTTCCTCATATCGATAATTTGTTTGATCAGCTCTAGGGAGCTCAGTATTTTTCGAAGATTGACTTGAGGTCAGGGTACCATCAGTTGAAAGTAATGAAAGCAGACATTCCAAAGACTATTTTTCATACTAGATATGGAAAATATGAATTTTTAGTTGTGCCATTTGGTTTTACCAATGCACCTGATGTATTCAAGGATCTTATGAATAGAATTTTCTGTAAGTTCTTGGATATGTTTTTGGTTGTGTTCATTGATGATTTTCTGGTTTATTATAAAATTAAGGAGGAGTTTGAAAGCCATTTAAGGGGTTTCTTTCAAACCTTAAAAAAATATTTGGGAAATTCAGAAAGTGTGAGATTTGGTTAGAACAAATTTCATTCCTTGGTCACATTATTTCAAAATATGTCATAATTTTTTATCTTGCTAAAACAAAAGTTGTTGAAGAATGGACAAGAACCACAAATATAACTAAGATCCATATTTTTATTGGTTTGGTTGGTTATTACTGGAGGATTGTTGAAAATGTTTCACGGTTATCTAGTCAAATGACTAAGTTAAAGAAGAGTCACAGTTACCAAAAGGGATGCTTCAGTATTTACTGGTTTCAGAGTGGAAATGGGAACATATATCCATGGACTTCGTTGTGCGATTACTGAAGACATCTCGAGGTAATAATGAAATCTGGGTTATTTTTTGATCGATTTACTAAATGTGCTCATTTCCTTCCTATTCAAGATACTTTGTATCTATACCGACTTTATCAGTTGTATGTTAATGATATATTCATGTTTCATGGAGTACCCTTCTCCATTGTATCTGATCGTGATCCCAAGTTTACTTCTAACTTTTGGAAAGGCCTTCAGATGTCATTGGGTACAAAATTAAATTTTAGTATAGCTTTTCACCCAAAATCAGATAGGAAGTCAGAATGAATAATTTAGACCTTGGAGGATATTCTACTCAATTGTTCAGAAATTTACCAGGGAAGTTGGGACCAACCTATTTCATGGGTTGAATTTTATTATAATAAAAATTTTCATTCTAGTTTAAAGAAGGCTTTATTTGAGGCATTATTTGGGAAGAAGTGTCGAACCTCGGATTTTTGGTATGAAGTAGGTGAAAGGAAGTTGATGGGACCAGATTTGGGAGAAGAGATGAAAGACAAGATTTAGTTGATTCAGAAGCACATGATAACAGCTCAGAGCAGACCGATAATTTATCTGGTTAACCGAAGGAATGATCTTTCTTTTGAGGTAGGTGATCACGTATTTCCCAAAGTTTCTCCATTGAAGAGTGTGATGAATTTTGGTAAGAAGGGAAAGTAGAGTCCGAGGTTCATTGGACCCTATGAAATCCTAGAGAAAGTTGCATCAGTTTCGTATAATGTGGCTTTACCTCCAGGTTTGTCCTAGGTACACAATGTTTTTCATGTTTCAATGTTAAGAAAGTATATGCCCGATCCATCTCAGGTTTTGAGCCTAAAGATAGTTCAGTTTTAAGATAATCCCTCTTATGAGGAATAGACAGTCCGGATTCGTGATTTAAGAGTGAAAGTATTTCGGAATAAGGTAGTTAACCAGGTAATGGTTTTGTGAAAATCTATATGGTTGAAGAGGCAATGTGGGAATCTAAAAATTCTATGAGGGATAAATACCCCCATTTATTTGATAAGTGCATAAAATTGTGAGGATGTAATTTTCAAAAGGGGGAAAGGATGTAACATCCCGGGTAAATAAAGAAATAATACATTTTATTTTTAATTATTATTTTTGGGAACTAAATATTAATTTTACCTTAAAGGGTTGCTATGTTTGATGGTGTACCCGATACACAACAACAATTTTATTTGAAATCTTACGTTGCACAATAATAATATAATATTATTATAATAAATGGTAGTTAATTACCAACCATTGTATTCATTGGAATGAACATTCCTAACTGAAATATGATTATACATGTTTGTTAAATGTATTTACATTTATCCAATAAATGTTAGAGGCTTAAGATGTGAATTAATCTAATTTTAAGCATAAATAGTCTAATATTCCTTAAAAGGACGATTTACCGCCTTTTAATGGTGAACCCTCTTTAAATCTAGTTTTGGTCACTTTTATATGTTTTATTTGAAAAAATAAAATTCTTCTTTATAATTGGGACTTCAAGATTCACATTGGGTAAAATTTTGGTATTTTTCTGATAAAAATTTAATTTTTGATGAATAGTGAAAAATACTGTATTTTAAATCAAAACTGCCTTTTAATATAATATATTTATATGGTTAGATTATTTTTTAATTAGTTTTAAATTTTAATTAGATTATATTTTTACCATTTAATCAAATATTGGTTATTGGAATTAATTTCACTTTGAAATTAGACATAAAAAAGTGTTTGTCTTTTGATAGTTATTATTTCATAAAAACATGCATTTTGTTTTGACAGCAAGAATTAATTTCAAATTAATTCTAACCACTTCTGTGTTATGAAGTTGGAAAAATTTATTCTATATTTGGAATCAGGAGGACCAAATTGTGTAAATAGGTAACTTTAATTTTTTTACATTATGAATATTTACATCAAAAAATATTTTATTTACAAAAGTTAAAGGGTAAATATGGTAAATAAGGGTAAACAAATATTACTATAATAATTTAAAATTATCCTAACATGTTTCTTAATCCTATTTGATGATAAAAATACGACCATGAGCATCCTTAGTTCGATTTTATGACTCCATGGGTCCACATGGGAGTGATAATGATACTTTATTTTAATTAACATTAAGTAAAGACAAAAATGACATAAACAAATATCTTTTAGTATGTTAATTTTTACATAGGGTTATATAATTTATCTTTTCAAATATAAATATTATTTGGAAATCTAATTTTTTTTTATATATCATGATATTTTTTTTATAATTTTTGGACACTAAATAAATTAAATTATTTATAACACAAAATTGATGTAGTGTTTACCTCATTAATAAATGATTTAAATAAATAAGATTATAAAGATTAAAATAATATCAAAAAACAGTCCAATAATTATTGGATGATTTTATTTCGAACATGATCCATCTTATCTTCGACTTTAATAAGTTTTGGACATTTAGAAACCGAAAATCATTATGTAATAAAATAATATTTTCATACTTTCCAATAGAGCCCCTCCTCCCCCTTATTAAAATCACTCACCTATAACCCATTCCTCACAACTTTCAATCCCCTTATATCATACAAAATCTACCCAATTAATCTCCCTACATCCCCCTCCTCCTGCTAGAAGACCTAACATAGGCAAAAGGCACTTCAAAAAACCCTTTTGGTTCAAACGAAAGGGAGTTACCCGATTTAAACGTAACGTCTTCTCTTAAGTTCTTTTTTATTATTTAACTTCTACAACCCTATAAACTCCTTTTATTTATTTATTTTATTAAAACACCAGTATCCTTAATATACTAGGATGTTTTTATGAGAAGTATTATAACTACACTTACACACACCTCCATCTAATGGGTAATGAACATACTTTTTCTTTGGATGGAAAACTAACGCCTCACTAAACGATGATTGTTCAATTATCTCCTATGGACTCTCATGGTGACCATTGTAATGGAAATGTATTTTTATATGATATATATTATATTTATGTTATCTTTATTCTTTTTTATCTTCCTTTTATATCACACCTTTATGGTTTCCATTATGGGTAAACAGGATAATTTCATTTGTGGAACTACCGACTACCACCCCTCAAAGTTATATAACTAGTTAATGATTTATGGGGGACATATAATGGATGGAGTTAAAAATATTATGTATGATATTATACTGAATTTATAATATACCTATGTATCATTATGTTTTAATTCCATTAATATAAGAAATAGAAATGAAATTAGAGTTCATTCGCACGTATGGCCTATAGTCTCCAAGAACGCTGTATTTCATTTCTTTTCTCCAAATATTATGTTCTATTATAAATACATAAATATACTGGGTATATATGATATATATGATATCTATATCATGAATATCATTCTGTAGATAATGGATATTTGACCACATGAACAACATGTAATTATAAGAAGTTCATTTTTGACTCAAGTACTAAATATCCACCAAACGACCGTTATTAACTTAAATGATTACATAATATTTATAACATGGTAACAAGTGATATAAAAGGAATAATAAACATAAAAAAGGATTTTAAGAAAGTATAAATTAACTTTATTTTATTATTCAGGAGATTAAAGTACGAACATGTCAAATCGGACATGAGGTAAGGGACTTCGTCTCTATCTCCTTTCATTGAGGCATATTTTGTTTTAATACAAGAAATTATTTTATACGATGTATAACAACCATTGAATTTTCATTTCTTTCAAATGGAATCTTTTTTTGTGAAGCGTTTTACTAAATTAAAAAACAAAATGATTCTTTTTAACGTATGCGGTGACAATTACCTTCCGCTGCTGCGAGTATTATTTGATCTTTTGATTCCTTAACAAGCCATATTGTTATTTAAAGGAAAATTAATACTATACCATTTTTATGGATTTTGGTATTTAAAATGTTTTTGAGAAATAATTTATTATTTCAATATCTTGAAATGATATATCGTGATTGAAATGTGGAAATTTTATCTCTCTATTTGTAAGAACCCGAATCTTCTTTTCAGGTACGTTTTTCCTTTTTCAGGAGTTTTTTAGGAAAATAAATTTTCTGGAAATTTCAGAAGTACACGCTATGTAATTTCTGAGTAAACATCGCGTACTCTTCCCTGGCTCGAAGCCGTGTGCTGACCGTGCCCGGGCCACACACACGGGGTGTAAGGCTGAGGTGGAGGCCGGTTATTTCGATGTACGGAAAATTGAAGTACACGCCATGTACTCAAGAAGTACACACCGTGTACTTTATTTTGTTTTTCATTAAACGGACCGGGGTCACGTCTAACCCCTAGATTCGTCTTCTTATTCATTTTTCATCCGTCTGAGAGTGACCGTATGGCCGGATCTTTGATGGGCTCCCGCCTCACCGTCTGTTCTCCGATTTGAGCAAGGCCGATTGCGTTGGAATCGCAACGGTGAGTTCTTCCTTCCACTTTATCCTTGTTTCTTGATTCCTTATAGTTTCCAAGTTATCGTAGGTTGAGAGTTTTGTGCGTTTTCTCAGATCTATGTCGTTCCAAGGAGATTCTGTCGTCGAGGTTCATGTATATCGATCTCCTAGGATCGAGGTGGGTGGTTTGTGCCTTTCCGTAGAAAGTTGATGAATATTTTGTGCAAACTCCACCAATACCCTTGAGTGGGGTATTGCGTGTTTCCTATTTTGCCCTTGTTATTTTCCTACTATGATTGATTGCTGTAGTAGAGGTTATTGCTTGTGTGTAGTGTAATGTATTTTGTGCTCAGGTTGCCTTGCCTTGCTTGTTTTTCCTATTGGGCGTTTTTCCAGTTGCCATACCTTGTTATAGGATAGTGGAACTGCCTTTTTTGATTTTTTGTTGAGACTTAGTTGATATCCAAGTAGTTCTTGAGGATTACTTGGACGATACACACACGCAACATGTTTAGTTATACTCAGGACTGTGAGAACCTAGAGTAGTAGACCAAAGGGAGAATTGACCGAAGGTCTTCTACAGATTGTCTTTTAATTACGATGCGATACTATAGGGGGAATTGACGTTGAGTGCCTCCCCAAAGAGTCTGTAGATCCACGACGCGGGCCACAGGAGGAATTGACATTGAGTGCTTCCCCAAAGAGCCTTTAGCACGGTACAAGACTATAGGGGGAATTGATGGTGAGTGCTTCCCCAGAGAGTCTGCATACCTGCGTAGCTGAACTGAAGGGGTGAGACTGTGTGTGCCTCCCAGAGGGTTTCTAGTACTTAGAGGTTGAACCATAGGGGTTATAATATGAGGGCTACCCAGTGGGTTACCTGTTTTCTTCTTATTGCTGACTTCTTTCTTGTGTGCTTTACTTGTTAGAACTTTGGATTGTAGCTGCTTGTGCTTTTCTGTTACATATTATTGTTTTATTACTTCCATGTATTCATTGACTGTTAGGAAAAAATCTTTGGGTGATTGCCTACTGGTATTGTATCTCACACCTTATTTGGGCCATGCTTTTGGGCCCAAGCAGACTATGTTGTTGCAGGTATAGATAAGGGCAAGCACCCTTCTACTTCAGGATCTTGACTGCATCAGGAGTTACGGAGCATGGGACTGAGCCGTGGCTCGCGATGCTGAGGAGCTTACTTTGTTTCTTTTTCACTTGGTTTCAGTTGTATTTCAGCATGTTGTTATATTTTCTGTTTCCCTTAGATACTTGTACATGCTGCATCGTTGTCATCATAGTTATATATCTATAGTGCTTCCGCTTTTTGGTTTCTACTATTATAAATGTTTTTTACTGCTTCCGCTGATTATTATTGATTTCTTACCTTGTACACCTTACCTAATGAGGTCATAGTTTCCCCAATAACTTACCATGGCCCCTGCTACTAGTCAGCAGCCTCTGGCATTTGGAGAAATGTGCTTGAGGTCATGTGACGAACCAGGTACGGGGCACCAGTGGAGGGGCTCCGGATTTAGGTCGTTACAAAGTGGTATTAGAGGAGTTCTTTTCTCTTTCTTTACTATTTGGATACTTTATCCAGGGAGAGGATGGATTCGGTACATGGCATTAAGCTATGCTCGGGAGTAGCTAACCCGTGTACAGGGAAAGGCCATACTACCTCGTTAATTGCAGTTTGCTGGTTTTGAGATTTTATAGTTGATCTGATTTCACCTAGAGTGATTCATATGACTTGTGCAGTTATTGTTTTGATATTTCGATTCTATTTCTATCGCAACCCGATGAGATGAGAGTATGCCATCTCATGCATAATATAGGCACTTGTAGAAATCACATGTCATGCATTCTTGCCATGCCATCTAGGGTGCATTAGAAATTGAATGCTGTTGCGATAGGATCTGTGTAGATTATGCATGCTGTTGTGATAGATTATTGATAGATTCTCTGCTGTTGTGTTATAAAACTGTTGTTTTGTTCCTTTCTTAAAATGAACGCCAAATTTTGGTTCTTGAGGTGTTATGGGCCCTCCCGGATCGGAATTTGGCATATTTTCCCTTGTTTTTAGTGTTTCTGGAATTCTGCGCAGTTTCTGAGCTACTGCCCAGAAAAACCCAGAATACACGGCGTGTACTTTTTGGATACACACTGTGTAGTTTTCAGGCTGTGTCACTGACCATGTGAGCAGAACACGGTGTCATGGGAGTAACTTCGGGAACACACCGTGTACGATTGGTACACGTCGTGTATGTTCGGAGTCGTGTACCCAGCCGTGTCACTAACAACACGGGCCGAGGAAGCTCAGGTAGAACACGCCGTGTCCTTAGGGAACACGCCGTATAGTCCTGCCCAGGTACCCGGCTGTGTCATGAACAACACGGGGCGACGTTACCTTCCTTTCCACACGCCGTGTTTGTTCGGAACACGCCGTGTAGTCTTGCCCAGGTACCCAGCCGTGTCACGAACAACATGGGATGGTGTCGCCTTCTCCTATGCAAGATATGATTGTTCGGAGCATGTCGTGTAAGGTCCAGCCGTGTAGACGACTATGTACTCAACAACACGGACCACCGACGCCTTGTCTAGTGCATTCCGTGTTTGTTTTGAACACACTGTGTAGTCTCGGGTTGAGTTGGACCGTGTGGGTTAGCCGTATAAGGAGACTCGGGCAGGGGAATAGTTTCAAGCACACACCGTGTATGGGGGTCAACACGCCGTGTAGTGTGAAGTGTACACGACTTGTAGGGAAAGAGTACACGCCCAGGTCTGTAGCTTTAGAAGACAAGCCGTGTAGTTTTTATACATGCCATGTAGTCAAGTTTTGTAAACTTTTGTGTTTTCCTTCCCCTGTTCCCGTGTTGTACCCTTGTGTTCTCTATCCTTGTTTTCCTGATCTAAGGTGTGATTTTGATCTTTTAGAGTTATGCCTCCCAGACGTCCTCCGGTCGTACGTCTGTTGTCAGGCAGTGATCAGATGCCAGATATGGATGATCAGGGACTTCCTGTCGATCCCCCAGCCGAGCCAGCCTTGGCAGAGGTTGTTGTACCAGTCGTGGGTGCTGATGCGCAGTTCAAGGAGGGTTTCATGAGGATGATGCAGGCCTTCTAGGGAGCACCGACTCCAGCCACGTCTATGGCAGACTTGACGTGGGTTCTCCAGCAGCAACATCCTCCTACTTTCTCGGGGGAAGGAGGACCTCAGGCTGCGGAGTCATGGATGGAAGCCATGCTGACTATCTTCGAGCATCTGGAGATGCCTCCAGAGAGGCAGGTCAAGCTCGCCACCTACATGCTTCGAGACTCCACCAAGAGGTGGTGGGACATGATCTCACAGGAGGGTCAGCATCATGCTATGGCTTGGGAGGAGTTCCAATGCGTGTTCTACGACTACTTCTACCCAGAGACCCTGAGGGCCGATCGATCCCAGGAGTTCATGAGCTTAGAGTAGGGTAGTCTATCTGTCATGAAGTATTCCTCTCGTTTCACTGAGTTGCAACATTTTACACCCCTTCGGGATGGGAGTGGGGTTTTCTTGGTGAGGAAGTTTGAGGATGGACTGAGGCAGGAGATCATCTCGCAGGTGAACATATTCTATCTTACTTCCATTAATTCCATCATCAATCAGGCATTGATTGCAGAGTGCAATCTGAGAGACTCTGGAGCTGCAAGCCAGGGTGGTTCTGCTTCCAGACTTAGTCATCCTCCAGATGACAGCAAGAAGTGCCGTAGGGAGCCTACGCATGGGGATTCGAGGAAGTGAGATGCATCATCAGGCAGCCAGGTGACATGCTATCAGTGTGGCTGGACAGGGCAAATGAGGTCGTAGTTCCAGATGGACCCCGTGGAGTGCTGATCTTGCGGCATGATGGGTCACCTTCAGTGTTTCGGCCAGGTTTTCTCACCAGCAGCTGGTGACCGGGGTTCTTCCATGACTCATTGTTCAGGAGCAGCACCGCCAGTTTCTCACCAGTCAGGGAACTAGAGTTCTTCTGGCCATTCAAGCCGAGGTGGAGGTTGAGGTCGTGGTGGTCAGCCACTAGTTCCTCAGCACTAGCAGGGTGGTTTATCTCAGAGTGGTCAGCCAGGGGTGCAGGGCCACGGTACAGGCCAGTCTTTCTCCATGGAGCAGACTTATCAAGAGTAGGATCCTGACTCTTCTACTGTTCAAGGTACGATTTTAGTAGCCTCAGTTTTTTCTTCATCCCTCTTAAATACTAGTGATACGCATAGTTTTATCTCTGTTGCCATTGTGGAGAGCCTTGGAATCTGCATCTTTTCTTCTGTAGACTTGTTGACACTAGACACACCTTTGGGAACTAGGACATCTAGTGTACGCCAGTGTAGAGAGTGCCCTCTCGAGGTGGCAGGGTATCACTTCTTATGGGTTCTCTATGTCCTAGAGACGATAGGCTATGATGTCATCCTCGGCATGGACTGGTTGATTCCCTTCTAGGTAGTCGTTGACTGTTATTGCCGTATAGTCAGTTTCATTTCACCTGAGGGTGAATCTTTTCTTCATAGAGGTGAATGGGAAGTTCGGGCGAGTCGGGTAGGACTCGAGCGTCTTAGGCTAGGAGGAGTGACGAACCATATTGCTAGTCTTTATCTGGATGATCAGGGGACTCCACATTCGGACTTTCCTCCTGTGGTGGATCTCTTCAGGGATGTCTTTCCAGAGGACTTTTCAGGTTTGCCTCCAGAACGTGAGGTTGACTTTTCTATTGAGCTCATGACAGGAGCAGCACCGGTGTCCATTCCTACCTATAGAATGGCCACACCTGAGTTGCAGGAGCTCAAGAAGCAGTTGGAGGAGCTACAGGCTAAGGGTTTCATTCGACCCATTACTCATCCTTGTGGTTCACCTATTCTGTTTGCAAAGAAGGTAGATGGCACCCTTCAGGTTTGTGTGGATTATCGGAAGTTGAACCAGTTGACGGTCAATAACCGATATCCCTTGTCGCAGATTGATGAACTTTTTAATCAGCTTCGAGAAGCCCGAGTGTTCTCGAAGATCGACTTGAGGTCCAGTTATCATCAGTTGCGCATTAGACCATCAGATATACCTCTGATAGCCTTCAGGAGTAGGTATGGCCAATACGAGTATACAGTAATGCCGTTCGGTCTCACGAACGCGCCTGCAGTTTTCATGGAACTGATGAACCGAGTGTTCCATCCTTACTTGGACTCCTTCATTGTGGTCTTTGTGGATGATATCTTGGTGTACTCTCACACTCGACACGACCATGACACACATATTGAGATCGTTTTGAGTACACTAAGAGAGCATTATCTTTATGCTAAACTCTCGAAGTGCCACCTCTGGATGGATCAGATTCACTTCTTGGGTCACGTCATTTCAGAGGAAGGAGTATCAGTGGACCCAGAGAAAGTGAGAGCTGTAGTTTTCTTGGAGCAGCCGAAGAATGTCTTTGAGGTATGGAGTTTCCTAGGACAGGCTGGATACTACAGATGTTTCATTCAGAACTTTTCTCGTCTAGAATCACCTTTGACAGGTCTGACCGATAAGTGGACAAATTTTTTAGGGTCAGATTCTTGTGAATCAGCCTTTTAGGAGCTGAAAGGGAGGTTGACGTCAGCATCGATACTAGTCTTTCTGGAGCCAGGTAAGAACTACACTGTTTACTGTGATGCTTCAGGTATTGGGCTGGGAGCTGTGCTTATACAGGGAGAAGAAGTCGTTGTGTACGGGTCTCGAAAGTTGAGGCCACATGAGAGGAACTACCCTACGCACGATTTGGATTTAGCTGCTGTTGTTCATGCCTTGCACTGTTGGAGACACTATCTTCTGGGAGAGAACTTCGCGGTCTTCACTGATCACAAGAGTCTCAAGTATATATTCACACAACGTGATCTCAATCTGAGGCAGTGCAGGTGGGTTGAGTATCTTCAGTCTTTTGATTTTTAGCTTGCCTATACGCCGGGAAAAGGCAATGCCGTGGCTGATGCATTGAGAAGAAGAACTCAAATTCAGGCAGTTCAGGATGCCATGAGTGAGTTGAAACTGATGGATCTGTTCTCTGAGATGCATCTAGAGGTTCAAGACAGACGAGGACAGACTTTTCTATATTCTGTAGCTGTTACCTCCATGCTACTTGATCAGGTACAGATGAGGAAGCTATCAGACTCAGAAGGATTAGTCCTGTGGGAGAGTGTGTTAGCAGATGACCCTCTTCCTGGATGGACAGTGGGCAAGGATGAGATCTTGCGTTTCCAAGGACACGTATGGGTGCCAGTAGACATACGCGAGGAGCTGATGTGGGATATCCATTCATCTTTTTGGGCAGTTCATCCTGGCATCACCAAGATGTATCAGAACCTTCATCGCCAATGCAGGTGTCCAGGTATTTAGAAGGATGTTGCTGGTTTTGTCATGAAATATTCTACTTGTCAGCAGGTGAAAGAAGAGCATCATTGACCAGCGGGGATTTTACAGCAGTTAACCATTCCAGAATGTAAGTGGAATGATGTTACGATGGACTTCGTGACTGGGTTGCCGATGTCACCTCGGGGAAACGATGCTGTGTGGTTTGTCATCGATAGGCTTACGAAGGTTGCTCACTTCTTGCTAATAAAGAAGACCTTTAGTGTCGATTATCTGGGATGACTTTACATCTGAGATGTCATTCATCTGCATTGAGTTCTGCGTTCTATTGTTTCAGACAGAGATGCGCGCTTTACCTCTCGGTTCTAGCAGGGACTTCAGAAGGCCTTGGGTACACAGGTACTTTTGAGTACAGCATACCATCCCCATACTGATGGCCAGTCCGAGCGCATGATCCAGGTTCTTGAGGATATGCTCCGGGCTTGCATCCATGACTTTGGAGGTTCTTGGGAGAAGCATATCCCTTTGGTGGAGTTCGCCTACAACAACAGTTTCCAAGCAACCATTCATATGGCCCATACGAGGCTATGTACGGTAGGCCATGCCGACCACCCTTATGTTGGCCGGAGGTAGGAGAGGTAGCTTTGCTGGAACCTCATCTTGTACAGGAGACTTTAGAGCAGATAGAGCTAATTCGGAAGAGGATGGGTACAACACAGTCTCGACAAAAGTCTTATTATGATCAACAGAGACGACCTCTGGAGTTCAAGTTCAGTGATCAGGTTTTCCTGCATGTCACACCGAGGATGGGACACAAGAGGATTCAGAGACAAGGTAAGCTTTTACCACAGTACGTCGGGTCGTTTGAGGTCTTGGAGAGAGTTGGGCTGGTTGCCTATCGGTTGTAGATACCTTAGAGGTGTTAGGCCATGCACGACGTCTTCCACATCTCTCAACTCCGACGTTACTTTTCAGACCCATCTCACGTCTTTCAGCCCAAGGAAGTCGAGGTCAAAGCAGATGCATCATTCAAGGAGCATTCAATCCGGATTGTTGATCGCAGTACGAAGGTTCTTCGTGGGCGGTCTGTTCCTATGGTACGAGTGCTATGGCATCACGAACGAGTATAGGACGAGACCTGGGAGAGCGAGGCTGATGTACGATCGCAGTGGCCGGAGCTGTTCGAGGTTTTTTCATCTCCGACTCGTTAGGGAAATTCGGGGACGAATTTCTTTAAGGGGGGAAGTTTGTAAGAACCCAGATCTTTGTTTTAGGTATGTTTTTCCTTTTTCTAGAGTTTTTAAGGAAAATAAATTTTCTGGAAATTTCAGAAGTAGTCACCATGTACTTTCTGAGTACACGCCGTGTACTCTTCCCTGGCTCGAAGCCGTGTGCTGGCCATGCCCGGGCCACACACACGGTGTGTAAGGCTGAGGTGGAGGCCAGTTATTTCGGAGTGCGGAAAAATTGAAGTACACGCCGTGTACTTAAGAAGTACACGCCATGTACTTTATTTTTTTTCATTAAACGGACCGGGGTCGCATCTAACCCCCAGATTCGTCTTATTCTTTAGTTTTTGTCCGTCCGAGAGTGACCGTATGACCAGATCTTTGAAGGGATCCCGCCTCGCCGTCCATTCTCCGATTTGAGCATGGTAGATTGTGTTGGAATCCCAGCGGTGAGTTCTTCCTTCTGATTTAGCCTTGTTTCTTGATTCCTTCTAGTTTCCATGTTATCATAGGTTGAGCGTTTTGTGCGTTTTCTCAGATATACGTCGTTCCAAGAGGAATCTGTCATCAAGTTTCACGTATATGAATCTCCTAGGATCGAGGTGGGTGGTTTGTGCCTTTCTGTAGAAAGTTGATGAATATTTTGTGAAAATTCCACCAATACCCTTGAGTGGGGTTTTGTGTGTTTCCTGTTTGTCCTTGTTGTTTGCCTGCTTTTCTTTATTGCTGTAGTAGATGTTATTGCTTGTGTGTAGTGTAATTTATTTTGTGCTCAGGTTGACTTTCCATTATTGTTTAACCTGTTGGGCGTTTTCCAGTTTCCATACCTTGTTGTAGGATAGTGGAACTACCTCTTTCGATATTCTATTGAGACTTAGTTGATAGCCAAGTAGTTCTTGAGGTTTACTTGGATGATACACACGCGCATCATGTTTAGTTATACTCAGGACTGTGAGAACCTAGAGTAGTAGACCAAAGAGATAATTGACGGAAGGGCTTCTCCAGAGTGTCTTTTAATTACGATGCGAGACTATAGGGGGAATTGACATTGAGTGCTTCCCCAGAGAGTATGTAGATCCACGACGTGGGAAACATGGGGAATTGACGTTGATTGCTTCCCTAGAGAGCCTCTAGCATGATAAGAGACTTCAAGGGGGAATTGACGGTGAATGCTTCCCCAGAGAGTCTGATTATTTGCATAGCTGAACCGGAGGGGTGAGACTATGTGTGTCTCCTAGAGGGTTGCTAGTACTTATAGGTTGAACCATAGGGGTTAGACTGTGAGAGCTACCCAGAGGGTTACCTGTTTTATTCTTGTTACTGACTACTTACTTGTGTGCTTCACTTGTTAGAACTTTGGATTGTAGCTGCTTGTGCTTTTCTGTTATTGCTTCTTGTTTTATTACTTCCATGTATTCATTGACTGTTAGGCAAAAATATTTGGGTGATTTACTACTGGGATTGTATCTCACACCCAGTTTGGGCCATGATTTTGGGCCCAAGGAGACTATGTTGCTGCAGGTATAGATAAGGGCAAGTGCCCTTCTACTTCAGTATCTTGACTGCATCAGGAGTTGGGGAGCATGGGACCGAGCCATGGATCACGATGCTGAGGAGCTTACTTTGTTTATTTTGCACTTGGTTTTAGTTGTATTTCAGTACGTTGTTGTGTTTTCTGTTTTCCTTAGATACTTTTACCTACTGCATCATTGTCATCATAGTTATATATCTACATTGCTTTAATTGTTTGTTTTCTGCTGTTATGCATGTTGTTTACTGCTTCCGATGATTATTGTTGATTTCTTACCTTTTATACCTTACCGAATGAGGGCATAGTTTCCCCAATAACTTTCCAAGGCCCTCACTGCTAGTCGGTAGCCTCTGGAATTTGGGGAAATTTGCTTGAGGTCATGTGGCAAACCGGGTACGGGGCACCAGTGAAGGGGCTTCAGATTTGGGTCATTACACCATTATACTGGTTTTATGTGTTATGGTTGTTGGGAATTGTTTATGTATATGGGTGTCTCTGTATAAACCTAGGGAGGGTGAGCCCAAGAAATCTCTCCAATGCTTTGGGTAATGTGACAGAGGTAAACATGAATGTTTCTCCTAAGATATTTAGAGAATATACTACGATGGGTATTCAAAAAGTAACTCCCTACATAGCTGTGATAGCTACAATGTGAGTATGATATGGATTCCACAAGTTACCATTATGATTTATGATTTATATGTGTGATTCATAAATCAAATGATTTCATGAGGTATGTAAAAGAGCTTATGTTATGTATGGAATGATGAACTAATGTTTTCATTATTTTTTTAATAACCCTCACTGAGCTTTTTATGCTGAACCCATGTTTTGAAATGTTTTTCAAAGGACTTAAAGATGAGTAGTGTCTAAAATGGGATAAATGAAATTCCTTGCTGTCTAAAACAAGGAACAAGACATGACTCTTTTTTTCAAGAGTTTTTTTTTATTTTTGTGAAAAAATAGAAACTGAGTAAAAATGTCTACTTTGTAATTCTTGAGATGTAATGTAATAGTTATGGACTAATTCTCTAAAAATCTAAACCTGAAATGATCCTCAATGCCAATTATTCATTTAATTCTAGTATATGTAATGTTTTAAGGCTGAGTTTTTATGGTTGGTATCAGATTTTGGTTTAGATAACTTTATAAGTTAGGATATTGTTATATTATTGTCTATAAATTACTTTATGGTAAGATTTAAGTGATATAGAATTTATATATTTACATGTTTCTTCACCTGAGATATTTCTGTCTTTAGAATGTTTTTTTATATAGGAAATAACA
The DNA here is from genome assembly GCA_963277665.1 of Viscum album. Classification (NCBI taxonomy): domain Eukaryota; kingdom Viridiplantae; phylum Streptophyta; class Magnoliopsida; order Santalales; family Viscaceae; genus Viscum; species Viscum album. Next base: position 721,587,884 of record OY728130.1, on the reverse strand, counting down.
CAGTTATATTGGGAAGACATTAGGAGGAAAAACTTCCAAATCAGCAACCTAAGATGGTCAGAATCGGAACTGAATAGTTTTCTATTGTGACAGCAGAATTGACTCAGACTATAAATGGTGGTGGTATCCATCCATGAGATCAGCCAGATCAACCACAGAGGAACATGTCAGCAGTGGATCATTTCATGAGGCAACATCCCCCATCATTCAAGGGATCATCTGACCATGTGCTAGTAGAAGGATGGATTAAAGCACTGGAGAATATTTTAGATGTTATATGTTGTTCATAACATCAAAAGGTTATTATTGTTGTTTAATTTTTTGAAGGTAAAGCTGATAAGTGGTGGTCAATGGTAAAAAATATCAGGGATATTGAGGAGATTGATGATCTTAATTGGGATGAATTCAAAGGTATGTTTCTTGAGAATTGTTTTCATAAGGTGGTTCATCTTAGAATGGAAAAATAATTACTAGAATTGAGGTAGGAAGATGACTCAGTGGATTCTTATGAAGCAAAATTCACTCAACTGGCATGGTATTATCCATATTTTATACGAGATATTGATAGTAAAATCCACCGTTTTCACTACAGTTTAAAGTCAAAATATCGAAGGGACTTAGCCTCTTGCGAATTAAAAAGTTATGAAAAACTTGTTCGATGTGTGGAGAAGCTGGAAATGGAGTTTGTCGATGATCAAGTCTTCTTTGAAAAACAACAGAGTAAGAGGTCACGGTGGTAGGTGAAAGGGTAGAACTATTCAAAAAAGTCTAATGGTAAGAACCTTAAGTTTACAGTTTGTGAAAATTGTGGTAAAAAACATGTTGGGGAATGTATTTTGAATTCTAATAAGTTCTACTGATGTGGTAAAATGGGACATAAGTTTTGTAATTTCTCTGAAAATGATCAGGGTAATGGTAAGACAAAATCTAATTTAAAATCATTAAAATGTTTTATGTGCAATGAAATGGGTTATTATGCAAATGAGTGTCCAATGGAGAACACAACAGGGGGAAAGAAACCAGACTAAAAGAAGAATGGTGTGTTGAAGTCCTTTTCAACTACCTCAACAGATGTTAGGCCATCAAATGAAGTAGTGTCAGGTATACTGTTTGTTGGTTCAGATTATGCCAATGTGTTGTTTGATTCGAGAACTATACATTCGTTCATTTCTGAGAAGTTTTCTAGTAAATTTGTAATTCCATCTCAAGATATAAATCCTGAACATATGGTAAAAACACCTAGGAGAAATGATTAACAAAATAATTTATAATAACCTTCATGTCCTTGTGTGTGAAAAGAATTTACCTGCGAACCTTATTGCTTTTCCTCTAGTAGAGTTTGATGTTATTTTGGGTATGGATTGTCTTTCGGTTTATCACGCTAATATTGAATATAGATCTAAAGAGGTTTCTTTTCAAAAAGCTTTTCTATCTATGTACAAGAATGCACCATTATTTTAATAACATATCAGGAAGCTGAGAAAATAGTAAAATATGGAAATGAATGTTACCTTGCACATATTGTAGAAAACAAAGGAACTGTTCAGATTAATGATGTTCCAGTGGGAAATGAGTACCTTGATTTTTTTCTTGATTAGTTGTCTGGTATTATACCTAATGGGGAAGTTTAATTTACTATTGACTTAGTTCCCAATTCTAAGCCAATTTCAAAATGCCCTTATCGAATAGCTAAAATTGAACTTTTAGAGTTAAAGTTGCAATTACATGATTTATTAGATAAAGGTTTCATTTGACCTAGCACATAACCATGGGGTTCTCCTGACTTATTTGTTAAAAAAGGATGAATCAAGGAGACTTTTCATTGATTATAGATCATTGAATAACATCACTGCTAAGAACAAGTATCATTTTCCTCATATCGATGATTTGGTTGATCAGCTCCAGAGAGCTTAGTAATTATCAAAGATTGACTTGAGGTCAATGTAGCATCAGTTGAATGTACAGGAACCATATATTATGAGGACTGTGTTTTGTAGTAGATATGACCATTATGAATTTGTAGTTATGCCTTTTGGTTTAACAAATGCACCTAAAGTATTCATGGATATTTAGAATAGAATTTTCCGTGAGTTCTTTGCTAAGTTTGTGGTTGTGTTCATTGATGATGTTTAATTTATTCTATAAGTAAATAGGAGTATGAAAGTCATTTAAGGGTTTTAAATCAAACCATAAAAAAATAATCAATTTGGGAAATTCAGAAAGTTTGAGTTTTGGTTATAGAAAATTTATTTCCTTGGTCACATTGTTTAAAAAAATGTCATAAATATCGATCCAGCTAATAAAAAGCTGTTCAAGAATGGCCAAGACCGAAAAATATAACTGAGATCCATAGTTTTCTTGGTTTTGAAGGATATAACTAGAGGTTTGTTAAAAAATTTCCACGGTTTTCTAGTCCAATGACTAAGTTAACTCGAAATAGTGTTAAATTAGTTTGGACAAAATAATGTGATGACTGTTTTTTGGAATTGAGAAGAATATTGGTGAATACAACTATTTTGGCACAACCTTCCAGAAATGGTGTGTTTTTTATTTAGAGTGATTCTTCATTGAACGGACTTGGATGTGTCCTTATGCAGAATGGTCAGTTAATTTCTTATGCTTCACGTCAGTTGAAACCTAATGAGTTAAATTACAATATACATGATTTGGAATTTTCTGCTGTTGTTTTTTCTTTAAACATTTGAAGGAATCATTTGTATGGAGTAAAATGTGAAATATATACTAACCACAAAACTTTTAAGTATATATTCACTCAGGAGGAATTGAAAATGAGACAGAGGAGATGATTGGAATTAATCAAGTATTACGATTGCACAATCCGTTACCATTCGGAAAAAAAGTAAAGTGGCTGTGGCTTTGAGTTGAAAATGTAATGCTTCATTGACCATGAAACGCCTGGAATGATATCATTTGGTTTTTGATTTGACGAACTTTGGCATAGAAGTTGTTGGTGTAGAAATTTATTCTATTTTGTTTAATGTGTCAGTGAAATCATCTCTATCAGATAGAATAAATCAAGCTTAGATGGAAGATAGTGAGTTGTAGAAAAAGGTAGAGTTGGTTCAGAAGGGTAAGTTTCCTGAATTTAACATTGAAAATGATTATGTTATGAGGTTTGTGAAATGATTATGTGTGCCTTGTGATTCAAAGTTGAAGAATGAGTTATTATGTGAATCTCATAGTTCCCTGTTTTCAATTCATCCTGGAAGTACTAAGATGTATAGAGATCATTAGGAGTATAATTGGTGGGATGAAATGAAAAGAGATATTGCTGATTTTACTATGAATTTTTTGACTTGTCATAAGGATAAATAAGAATGGCAGTTACCGAAAGGGATGTTTCAGCCTTTACCGGTGCTAGAGTGGAAATGGGAAAATATATCTGTGGACTTTATTGTGGGATTAACAGAGACATCTCGTGATAATAATGAAATCAGAGTTTTTGATGGTTGATTGACTAAACATACTCATTTATTTCCTATTTGAGATACTCTGTATCTTGATCGACTTTATCTATTGTATGTAAAAGAGATAGTCAGGATGCATAGAGTTCCCCTCTCCACTGTATCTGATCGTGATACCTGGTTTACTTAGAAATTTTGGAACGGACATCATAAGACAATGTGTACTGAATTAAATTTTAGTACTTCTTTTCATCTGTAATCAGATGGGATGTCAGAATGAAAAATTTAGACCTTGGGAGATATGCTATGTGAATTTTCACTAGATTACCAGGGAAGTTGGGAGAAAAATATTTCCTTGTTTGAATTTTCTTATAATAACAGTTTTCATTCATGTGTACAGATGTCTCCATTTAAGGCATTATATGGGAAGCGGTGTCAAACTCTAGATTTTTGTGATGAAGTGGGTGAAATGAAGTTGATGGGACCAGAATTGGTTGAAGAGATGACATTAAATGTATAGTTGATTCAAAATCCCATGATAACAACTTAGTGCAGGCAGACAATTTATGCAGATAATCGGAGGAATGATCATTCTTTTGAGGTAGGTGATCATGTCTTTCTCAATGTTTCTCCATGGAAGAGTGTGATGCGTTTTGTTAAGAAGGGAAAGTTGAGTCTGAGGTTCATTGGACCTTATGAAATCTGAGATAAAGTTGGATCAACTACGTATAGAGTGGCTTTACCTCCATGTTTGTCATAGGAGCACAATGTTTTTTATGTTTCAATGTCGTCAAATTATATGCCTGATCCATCTCATGTTTTGAGCCCAGAGATAGTTCAGTTTGGAGGGAATCCCTCTTATGAGAAAATTCAGTCCAGATTCTTGACTGAACAGTGGAAGTATTGCAGAATAAGGTAATTCACCAGTTGAAGGGTTTGTTGAAAAACCATATGGGTGAAGAGGCAACGTGGGAATCTAAAAATTTTATGGGGGATAAATACCCCCATTTATTTGATAAGTGAATAGAATTGTGAGGAAAACATTTTCAAAAGGGGGGAAGGATGTAACATCCAAGGTAAATAAAGAAATAATAAATTTTCTTTTTAATTAATATTTTGTGAATTAAATATTAATTTTATCTTAAATGGGTTTCTATGTTCTATGGCGTACCTGATACACAACAACAGGTTTCTTTGAAATCTTATGTTGCACAATAATAATAATATTATTATTTTAAATGGTAGTTGATGCCCAGCTAGTGTATTGGCGTGAATGAATAGGATTAAATAAAATATGATTATATATGTTTGTTAAATGTTTTTACATTAATCCAATAAAAGTTAGAGACTGAAAATGTGAATTAATCTAATTTTAAGCATAAATAGTCTAATATTCATTAAAAGGTCGATTTATCATCATTTAATGGAGAACCCACTTTAAATATTGTTTTTTCACTTTTATATGTTTTATTAGACAAAATAAAATTCTTCTTTAGAATTGGGACTTCAAAATTAACTTTGGGTAAAATTTTGGTATTTTTCTGATAAAATTCAAATTTTTGATGAATAGTGAAAAATACTGTATTTTAGTTCAAAACTACCTTTTAATATAATTTATTTATATCATTAAATTATATTTTTAATTGGTTTTAAAGTTTAATTAGATTATCCTTTTACCATTTAATCCAATTTTTGTTATTGGAATTAATTTCACTTTGAAATCTGACACAAACAAGTGTCAATCTTTTGATAGTTATTATTTCTTAAAAAATGACTTTTTTTACAGTGGAAATTAATTTTAAATTAATTTCTGCCAATTATGTGTTTTGCGTTTTGGAAAATAGATTTCATATTTGGAATCAGGAGGTCCAAATTGTGTAAATATGTAACTTTTATTTTTAAACATTATGAATATTACTTTAGAAAATATTTTATATACCATGGTTAAGGGGTAAATCTAGTAAATAAGGGTAAAAAAATATTACTATATTAATATAAAATTACCCTAACATGTGTCCTAATACTATCGGTTGATAAATTTCCAACCATGAGAATCCTTGGGTCTATCTTGGCACCCCATGGGGCCACTTGAGAGTGTCAATGACACTTTATTTTAATTAACTTAAAGTGAAGATAAAAATGACATGAACATATATCTTTTAGTAAATTAATTTTAACATAATGTTATATAAGTTATCAATTTGACTATAATTATTATTTGGAAACTAAAAATATTTCCTACATCATGGTAATTATTTTATAATTCTTAGACATTAAAAAAATTAAATTATTTAAGACACAATCGTGTTGGTGGGTTTACCTCATTAATAAATGATTTAAATAAATAAGATTATAATATAAAAAACCTGCCCAATTCCTATTTTATTATTTTATTTAGACCATGTGTCATATTATCTTAGACATTAATGATTTTTTGACATTTAGAAACCGAGAATAATTATGTAATAAAATAATATTTTCACACTTCCCTAAAGAGCCTCTCCTCCCCCTTATAAAAAACCCTCACCTATAACCCATTCCTCACACCTCTCAAGACCCTTGAATCTTCCAACCTATGAACAATTAATCTACCTAAATTATTATCCTTCTCGTATAAGACTTAAATTATGTAGAATTCACATCAAAAAACCTTTTTGGTTCAATCCATTGGGAGTAACCTGATTGAAATGTAACGTCTTCTCTTAAGTTATTTGGTTTTATTTTACTTCTCCAACACCCTAAACTCTTTTTATTCATTTATTTTATAACAAAACCAGTATCTTAAATATACTAGGGTGTTGTTTTGGGAAGTATTAAAACTAAAATTACACACACCATCATCTAATGGATAAAGAACATACTATTTCTGTGGATTGAAAAATAACACCTCACGAAAGGGTGATTGTTCAATTATCACCTACCGCCTCTCATGGTGGACATAATGAGGAAAAATTATTTATATATGATATATATTATGTTTATGTTTTCTTTATTCTTATGTATTTTTATTTTTTGGTACACCTTTATGGTTTCCATTATGGGTATACGCGATGATTTCATTTGAGGAAGTGCGGACTACCACATCTCAAAGTGATATGAGTTGTTAATGATGTATGTGGGACGTATAATGGATGGAGTTAATGATATTATACATGATATTATACTGGAATTATAAAATACCTATGTATCATTATGTTTTAATTCCATTAATATAAAAAAAATATGAATGAAAGTAGTGTTCATGCGTACGTACGGCTTACCGTCGCCATAAACAGTGCATTTCATTTCTTATCTCCAAATGTTATGTACTATTATAAATACGTAAATATACTATATATATATATGATATATATGATATCTAAATCATGTATATTATTATGGTGTTAATGTATATTTTACCACATGAACAAATGGTAATTATATGAAGTTCATTTTTAACTCAAGTACCAAATATTGAAAAAACGATAGTTATTAAATTAAATGATTACAAAATGTTTATAACTGGGTAATTATTTATATAAAAGGAATAATAAACTTGAAAAGGGATCTTAATCAAGTATAAATTAAATTTAGTTTATTATTCAGGAGATTAAAGAACGAATGGGTCATATCAGATATGAGGTAAGGGACTTCGTCTCAATCTCCTTTCATTGAGGCATAGTTTGTCTTAATACACAACTTTTTTTTATACGCTATATAAACACCTTTTAATTTTCATTTCATTCAAAGGGAATATTTTTCTATGAAGCGTTTTACTAAACGACAAAAAATAATGTTTCTTTTTAACTTCAGCGGTGACAATGACCTTTCTGCCACATCGAGTATTATTTGATCTTTGGCTTCCTTAACAAGCCGTAGTGTTTTTTAATGGAATATAAATACTATGTACCATTTTTATGTAATTTGGATCTGTAATGTTTAAAAAAAATACTTTATTATACCAATATATTGAAATGATATTTTGTGATTGAAATGTGGAAATGTTATCTTCTATTATGCTTGTTTTATGTGTTATGGTTCTTGGGAATTGTTTATGTATACGGGTGGTTCTGTGATAAACCTATGGTGGGTGAGCCCAAGATAGCTCTCCAATGCATTGGGTAACGTGATGGAGATAAAATGAATGTTTCTACTAAGATATTTAGGGAATATAATATGATGGGTATTCCAAATGTAACTCCCTACGTAGCTGTGATAGCTATAATGTAAGTATGATATGGACACCACAAGTTACCTTTATGATTTATGATTTCTATATGATATTCATAAATCTTCTAATTTTACAAGGTATGTTAAAGAGATTATGTTATGTATCTAATGATTAACTAATGTTTTCTTTCTATGTTTTATAAACCTTACTGAGTTTTTTATGCTCATCCCTAGTTCTAAAATGTTTTTCACAGGACTTAAAGATGAGTAGGGCCAAGGATGGGATCAAGGAAAATTCATGCTGTCTAAAACCTGGAAATAGACATGACTCTTTTATTCAAGATTATATTTTAAAAAAAATGGAAATTGAGTAGAAGTGTCTAATATGTAATTCTTGAGATGTAATGTTATTGTTATTGCCTAATTCTCTAAAACTCTAAACCTGAAAATATCTTTAATGTAAATTATTCATTTAATTCAAGAATATGAAATTTTTTAAGGTCCTGTCCTTGTAATTTTGGTTAGACCAAATATGAAATAACGTTGTAAGGGTTATATATAGAGGTAATTTGATCAATATTTGGGATGGTAAGCAGTTCATAAGTGAAGAGAAATTTCTAGAATAAGGGTTTATTTGTAGGTGAATGAGAAGAGTGTTTTGGAATAATATATTGAACAATTTATAATTTTTACATCAAATTATAATTTTTTTGATTATTACGACTAAAAATATTTTTAATTACAAAATATAAATTTTATTAATATTTAAATCCCAAATATGAAAATGTTATAATTTATATATATAATTCAAGGTAAATAATCAATTTTGGTTTGAATAAAATATATTTCAGACTTTGGAAATTAAAGTGTAGGATTCTAATTTATGTTCATTATTTTTAACACATTTTTTTACAGATAAAATAAAATTTAGGATGATATTTTTATTTATAAACCCTTCATTCATTTTGACATCATAATGATATCATTAAATTTAAAGTAAATGAAAATACTATTATTTTACTATTCACTAAAACTTAAAAATATTCTAAAAAATTATAAAAAATTAACCCTTCTATAATTTCTATATGATGATTATAAAAATTTGATAATTTTTATCTAAATAATTTTAAAATTATTTAAATTATAACATTTTAAATTTATTATTAATTTGTTTATTTTACTAAATATGTAAAAATATAACATAGTGAAAATTTACAATTACAAATAATTTAGGTTCTATAATTTGAAAAATATTTTTATGTTATTTCAATATATATAATTTGTGGTTATATACATATTAAATATTTCTTATTATATGTTTTATTATTCTCAGTGGTTTGAAACAATTCTAATGACTAGTTACATTCCATTTTTCTAACAACTTCTATATCCTATAAATACTCCATCATCCATACACATTTAAATCAGTCTATTTTTTTATCATGGTTCTCAAAATTTTATTTAAAATTTATAATAATTTCTTAATGTTTTTTTTCTATTTTTATCATTTTGTCTTGAGGGATATTTTTTGGTGTCCACGACCCAATGGAATTAATAATAAAACTAAAGTTATTTAGTTATTATGATTTAACAATTATACTATTTTTAATTATATAAATATATTTATCCTTTGTATATAAATCATCATATTGATGAAATAAAATATTTATTGTCATTTTTTAACTGTATTTAATTTTCTATATTATTATTATTTTTACTAAGTTTATATTTATTAAAAACTTTTATTTAATAATGGTAAGAAAAATAACTAATTGTTAAATACTATAGATCCACATTATTTTAGAAATATAGAAAATTAAAACATCCATATATAATTTAACATAACTCATAAAAATATTTATGGAATGTTAGGGATGTTATGAAATCTGGTTTTTTACCCCACCGAATCCTTCAGTTCCATCTATGATTGCAAAAATATGATAATTTGAGTTTATTGGATTCTCAAAGATTTTTTTTGTTATGATATTTGAATCAATGGTCCTTATTTTGTGCACTAATTAGGATGGATATTATGATATTTTTATGCAAGGTTAGTTGTGGATCCAGTTTTTTCTATGGCAATTAATAAATTTTCTCATTTTTTCTATGTAGAATCTAATGTTCTTATTTCTCTAGTTTAGATCCTATTATTTGGGATTTATTTTAATCTTTTTCAAGAAGAGGCATTAAATTAAATTTCCAACATTTTTATCTCCCATATATAATATTATTATAAAATGAAATATCTTTCAAATCCATTGGCCACTTTAGTTTGAATCAAGATTGAGGTTTCAGTTTTGTTTCCCCAATAGGGTTGGAAATAAAATGAATTGGTAGGAATTTTTCAATACCTCTTTTATAACCCAACCAAAAAATTTTCTATGTTGATGTAAAATGGTTAATTCATTCATAGATTCAATTCTATGTTTTTCCTTTATCACTAATATTCCTAGTGACTTTTTGGTTTGGAATTCCCATGTTACATCCAAGAAAGACCCCATCCCTTGTCTCCCTTGATCCAGATATAACTTTCCAACCCCGATCAGATGACCATAATCCAATTAGGGTCACCAAAATACACAAGATATACCTACCAACATGACATATGCTTTATAATAGAGGCAAGGGACAAACAAAGTCACATGGATACCATTTCTTATAAATAAACCCAAGGATCATTCCCAAATTTTAAAAATAAGTCATCATGACTTGTCTATGTATCAGACATCCCAAAATACTTATAGACAAAAAACTATAATCCACATGGGGCCCATATAGTCTAGAATATAATGTAAAAAATAAATATATATGATTAAATAATACATAATAGAGTATAATTAGAAAATAACTAGTAAACACTCATACCAAATAAATTGAACACTTTCTAGTAGATGAGATAAGTAACCGAAAAATAATTACATGACCTCCAAACTAAAAAAATAAAATAACCTACCAAATACTTAGTCTCCATGACATGGAAGACCTATTTCTAGTTGAGATACATGATATAGTTTGTTTAATTAGAGAAAATACAAATATATTCCCACATAAATTGAAACTCATGCCGTGTATGAGGGTATGGGGTGAAACTAACAACCCATAAGTAATCTCCAATTTCAAAATAATACCATGTTCTTCTATTATCATGTGTATGTGTATGAAATATATATAAATATATGAAATCATGTTTCTAAAATAACCAAAGCCTAATAAACGTGACACTGAATATACACACAATAATGCAATCCATATGATATCCCAAGACCCACACTCTTAGATTTGGTGATAGAAATATAATATATATATTTATGAAATTGATACAAATAAATGTGACATAATTTTATCTATCAATAACTACAATATCTCTAGTCATCATTGAGTCACTCACATGCTAATGAATTTTTTTGTTTAGAGTTTTAGAGATTTAGGAAAACCCTTTATGTAAAAAAATTAATATCTTACACATCAAATGAGAATTTATATATATATAAAAATATTTTAAAAGTCAAAAATATGTCTTGAACTTCCCTTAAAAAGTTTCATCATATAATACCCTTATAGAAAATTCCCACAAAATATAATTTTTTAGGACCTGGATAAAATAGAAAAATAAGAAAGGGTGAGATGATATGATTAGTATGGGTAAACATGGAAGAAATAAATCATAAGATATCATAAGTTTATCACAAGGGTATGATAAAATATTTAAGTACACATTATCAATGTAAAATATTCATATCCATAACATCATAGATTATAAACTCCAAAATCATCTTATAGGGAAAGGCATGAGTAATAAGGGTGTTAAAAGTAACAATCATGAGTCAAGGGCCATATCAATGTTATGTGGCACCATAAGAATAGAAAATAATAATATTGGAAAAACAAATATTAGAAATATTTTCCACACATAATATTTTGATCATATCTATTGGTTATAATACTCATACATCATAATGTGAACATATCAATTAACTATCTTGTCCACTCCTAATATTTTATTTAGGAAAAATTAGACACAGACATAAAAATTTGATCATAGAAATTTGAAATCATATTCAATTTTATCATAATCATCTCATAAGAAATATATATCACATTACTCAATGTGATGAAGGGATATAATTGACCCAACCATTACCTAATCGTAATCCTTTCATATGTATGCCTCAAGGGCATAAAAAATTTCATCATTTCATCAAAGCTTAACTTTGGGGTAATGAAAATGGGTTTTATCATGATTTCATCATCATATTCAGGAACCATAAAAATAAGGAATATCTGTTGTATCATTTTATCATGTACCCAATGAATCATCTGTAACATCAAATGTTGTTTTCATATATAAAAATTCTTTCAAAATATCCCTAGAACAGTTCTCAAGTAAAATAACAATTACATTTTGAAATCAATTATTTAATACCCCAACATTTATACAAAAAATTATAAAGAAATTTAATTTAATAATAACTTTGTAATATTATAAAGTAATATTTAAGTAATATATCATTCATGATGTTGTGAACATTCATTTATGTGGTATACGTTAAAAAAATAGTCTATTCATGCTTTTGGTAAAAAATACCTCACTTCGAAAATGATTAACATATTTATTTTATCATTTTTTATATAATTTAGAATATGGGTAAGAATTTAATTAATTGATAATTCATGATTTACAATTAAATTCAGGAGAAATAATAAAGATATTATGTACAAGTAATAAGTAGATTCTTGAACAAAGTGTAAATAATGTTTTTTATTAAAAATTATTTCATGGCCATTTTAAGTACCAAAGAAAATAAAATGGTATTATTAATTTAAAATTTTATTAATAACTAAATGAATATAAAATATACTGGTTTAATGGATATTAATTATCTAATTTTGTTAAATATAAATTTTCTATAGATAATGTCAAAAATAAAAGAGATTGAAACAGAAATCGCTTACTACATTTCTGATATCTGAAACAAAAATCCCATGAAAGAGAAAATGTTATATATATGTATATATATATATATATTTTCAATCCCCAAAATTTTTATCATAAGAATCATACAGTACATTTATGGGTAGAATATACACTAGCCAAAATAGACAAGCGGTGAATAATGCATTTGTCTCACAAAAATAAAATTGATACGAGAAACCCTTACTTCAAGTATCATATCTCCTTATACAGATTCAATCCCCATTCATAATAAATATATATTTCTTATAAATATATTCCATAATGATATTATTATATATCATACCATATATTATTTACATATGACATCATATCACTCATTTATTAACAATTCTTTATCAAAATCACTATTCTGGGTAATAACTCCATTTTCATGCTTGTTTCTGTGAACAAATTCTAGTACGTGTACATTGATCATGGTCCCAAAATCTTCATAATATTAATTGTGTAATAATTATCATATTTAGTCATTATAAACTCGGTTATTATCATCCATATAAGGTGGTGATGAAAAATAGAACACAACACAACAAGGAAACGGTTGCATATATATACTTATGAGTGATGTTTCCCCCTTTCGATGGATGGATTGAATGAAATGTAAATAATAGTTCTTACTCATTAAAATATAATTATATGTTAAAAATCATAAATATTTATTAAATATTCTCTTATTTCTATCCATATAAAAAATAAATGAAAAAATATCACATCAATTCCTGGAGGTGGTTGTCCACATATACACACAAGTGACGTTATCATTTTCATACGGATGGGATGGTAAGATGTTATATAATATATTATAATTATATATGTATAATTATTTCTAAAATATCAAATTCAAATTTTAAATCCATCATAAAAATTACCCATTAGAGGTGGTGATGTGAAACTAAATACATTTGTTAGAGAGGTGGTAAGTCGCACGTGAGTAAAAACGATGGTTTAATTTCCAATATAAGGGAAAAGGATATGAATAAGGTTTTTTCATTAAAAAAAATTATATCAAAAAATATTTTTGATACTTATGTTATTATATTTCAATATTTATTATAGAATATAAGGAGTTATAAGGAGAATTAAAATTAATACGACTGGTTAAAATGATTATCTCATCCTTGAGATATCTCTACTGGATTTCTTCTAAAGTACTATAAGGATGGTCTTTTTAGGGGTCCAGATCATATATAACTTGGATGAGTTTGTTTAAAATAGATAATTATATGGTTTTTTTGAGATAAGTGTCTCACGGTGGTGTTAGGAGTAGAGGATGGGGTAGTGTCATTTTATAGTGAAGTAAAGTACACACTTCGGTTTTCCTAAATGATTTAAATATTATAAATTATACTTTCTAGTAAAAGTGTCCCCAAGTTGATATATTTAAAATCTATATAGATTATGATTAAAAATAATATATAAAATAAAATTTAGTCAGGTTTTCGTGAGTTTTTTAAACCCTATCTTTTAGTTTTATCCCCTTATTAACCCTTTAAATAATTACCATAATATCATGGTTTTTGTTTCTACTTATTGATCATTATTGTTACTATAAATTGAAAATTAACACATAATTGGATAATGGATGAAATTATAAAGCATATCAAACCCAATTTTTCTAGCATAGTGTTTTTATTAATTTTAAATCTTTTAATAAAATATTATTTTACATAAATTTTCCTTAATGTCATTTTCAAGACTATTCACAAAATTGACTTTAAAAATATCATAAAAGTGATTTGGTTTGAATATAAAAATTTAACACATAAATAAGGCATCATATGTATCTATAATATTTTTGGAACACCATAAAATACCAAAAAATATATAACTTTTAGTGTTATTAAAATCATTTGCTATATTTTTATACTACTTTACACCAAACCTATGTTTTATAAAACTCCATTAAAAGGTGATTTGGAACATTTTAAAATTATTTATTAAATTACTTTTTTACCCATTATTACTTTTAAAAAATATTTTTAAATAAATAATCATGTCATTTTTAAAACAATGACTGTTGAGATTTTACCAAAAGTATGAAATGAATCTTTGTATTAAAAATCAAGAAGTGAATGGAAATTTCCATCTTTTAAAACCATGGAATGTTTTAGTTATTATTTTACATGTTTTACAAGTTGGTTTTTAATGATTTGTTTTTTCGAAATGGGTTTTGTGCATTTTGTTTTAAAATGTGATTTTCAAAATAGAGATGTCATTTTTCTTGAAAATGGTTTTGATGATCTTTTGATGATATTTCTATTTATCATTCAAATCAACCGTCCATTTTTATTATGATCCATTTAGTATATATAGTGTTGATACCAAAATTATTATTTGTTATGGATTTTTATGATCAGTTTGATAAAGGATGTACAATTTCCTTACCGTTCACTGTTTTACTCAGTATCGTTTATTGTTATGTTTATTGATTGGGGAAAGTATTATCATTTGGTAAGTCAAATTTTTAGTATAAAATTTTATTTAGATTATATTTCACACCATTCATATGAGGAATTCATTGGGCATATTATGTTATTGGAGGAGCCCTCTATAGCCCCTCAAAATATCAGAAGGTCTTAGGAGACAAATTAGAATGGGTTTTGGATGAGGTTGTACTAATTATTTTTCCCTCTTTGAATAAGGTCCCCATGATATGTTTTAGATTTCTTGAATTATGATTTCAATCATCTTAAATTCTGTTATTGATATTACATTTGATAATTATATTTCTTATAATATCCATGGTTACATTTTCAAGCACACATGATTATTTATATGGAATTATTTGATCATAATTTATTTTGGAAATATTATTCTTAAGTTATTGGTTAAATTTTATAAGTTTTAGTTATTCACATATAAATATTGATTATTCCTAATTTATTCATAGCTTTCCAATATACACTTACACTTAATAATTATCTAAGTCCATGCACATCTTATTTTTTATTCCCCCTAAGATATCAAGAATCGATTTTTGATTGATATATAGGGATACAATAAGGGGAATAATAGAGTTATCAAAGAAAATACATTTTTTATTTTATGTTTTAAATTTTAATGAAATTTTTAAGTATGTATCTTGTTTTATGGGACTACTAAAATATCCAGTCCTTCGTGATGCGATACATTGCTTCATATTCCAATGTAATAATGCAACCATTGGATCTATGATTCTAGGGTTCGGGGTCACTACAAGTGGTATCATAGGATGTTTAGAATAATCTATGTGAACTATATTTAGGAAAAAATAGATTACAAAACATAATACTATGATGGGATTATTGGATATGTATAGAATAACATCCTAATATTTTTGTAAACAAGAGATCCTGAGGGTTTTTTGAGAAAATATATCCATGTATGCATACTACAAGTAGATATTTTTCTGGCACAAATATACATAGGGTTAAAAAAATATTAAAAAGGGAACATTTGGTTTGACTCAATAGTCACCTATTGTATGAAAACATACCTTACTTCACACCTAGTTTAACACTCCTGGGGGATACACTTAGTGTAAATTAAATTATCATTACATACCATTATGAAGGATTTGAAAACAATGATATCCCTAATGAAATCTTGTTTATGATTATGATATTATCTATGCATAAAATTTTCAATTTATTTTAAGTGTTTCACTATTTTTGGTATTAAAAATTATGTTTTATATTGTTATGATAAAAAATAGTGTATTCCATTGTTTAAAAATGGTGACTAGTAATAGTAATTTGAACCATTTCACTGCACATAATCCATTTAGGTATTTCCCCATTTAGAATGATAATGTAGACAGATCTAGATCTACAGATAGAACTGATCTAATTATAACCACATTAGTCTAGCTAAAAATAGTCAAGAGTAACTTCTTTTTCCATATAGAGTATCTTAATGATCCACCAAATGGTGTAACAATGATAGACCACCTAATGCATCAACTACCATTAACATTCAATGGGACTAAAAACTTATTTTAACTAATAAATAAATAAGTTACTTAGAAGAGATATTTATCTATTTGTGAATTAGATAAAGGGTTATTGTTTTCATGGATTTTATCATCTATCATGTGATTCTAATAAATGGTTGTCAGTGATTCAATATAATAAAAACTAGGAAGAAACAAAAAACATGGAATGAAAGGATTTAATGACAATCTTCATTGAAAAGGTCTTTCCACTTGAGTAATAAGAAGATATGGAAAGATATATCTTGATCCTAAGTCAAAAATAAATGGAAATTCATAATATGTATAAATCCAAATTAAAAATGTTATCATGGAATTGTATGGACTACGTACATAATTCAAATTAAAATATTAACCATTTATTTGATGGGATTAATCTAGTCATTTGATGGGAACTAGTCTCGAATTTTTTTTAATCATATAAGGATATATTATCATGTTATATAAATATAGAGAAAGAATTCTCCAGTTCATAAGACGTTCCAGAGAATTAATTTAATTATTGGTAGTTTTATAGAATGAAAGATAAAGGGAATAAGGTAAAGAATGATTTTTCATCATGTGATTCTTTTGGAAGGAAACACATTGGTATATACATAAAATGAAAATTAGTTTTCATCGTGTCTTTAGAGAAATACCACTATAAAAATAATTGTAATATAAATAAAAAATAATACAAAATGAAATTATTACACTATAAATATATGGGTAACTACACAAATTAATTCCATAAGCATCAAGGGAATATAGAAAAAATAAGCTTTGGGATCATGGTCATGATTATTATTTTACTATAGAAAAACTGGAATGATAAGTGTGATTTTGTTTAGATTTGATAATTATGTTAGAGTAGTATTTTAATAGATTATATTATGGATATAATAGTTATGAAATGTATAAGGATTTTACTTATGTGATATTTCTTTTATTATTTGAAAATACGTGTTGAATGGTATGACAAAAAGTGATTATTTTGAAATTTGAATTTCTTGGAAAACCAATTTTCTGAGGGAGGATGAGACTTATTATATGCCTGATGTTTAGATAATAACGATAAATAGGTTTTCATGAAGGTATTAGTAACCTTTAAGGTTTATCTAATATTTTATACTAAGGTAGTTAATGGATATTATAATTGTTAACATTGTAGGAGTTATAATAATATGATTTTAGAAAAATGGAAAAACCACATGAAGGAAGAAAACATATTGTACTTGGTAAGGTCTTGGGGATTGAACCCATAACTGAAGGACAATAAGGTTTTAATTCCTACCACTAACATACATGGTGAACTAGTTAATTTTAAATATTTTTTGTTAAATGATTTTATTGATAAATATTAATATTGAACCAATGATTTTACTATTGATCTTTAAATATTATTTCATTATATTGGATAACATATGAAAAATATATTGGTTTTCGAAATATATTTGTAAATATATGAAAATAATTATCACCCTTTAATGGATATTATAATCCTTTAAAAGTAAATTTTATTATTTCACGCATAAAAACTCATATTGGATATTCATTTATTATAGTAAGAAATGATGTAGAAAATGATCTAAGCATACAAAAAATATGGGATTGTACCTGTGAAATAGAAAGATATCTAGTAAGTTTATATTATTATATTCTCAGTATATATAGTAATATAATTCCACAAATCAAGGAATAAGATATTGAAACAATTTATCCTAATTCCTTTTTTATATTGAACTGATGGAATATTCAATAATCATATATTTATGGGTTTGAGGTCATTAAAATTTCTTTGATCATTCACTTTCTTATGATCAATGATATTTATCACTCCTTAAAATTATTTATATTTTTCATCCATTTCCATATCTTTACTTTTCAATAATGTTCCCCTACATAGAATCCTAGTTATGTATTATTACTTACGACCATTGTACATAATTTTATCTCTTATAAAGTTTTTGTTTTACTAAACCTTTCTACAATTTGGGTTCCCAATATATATATTTTAAAACATAAAACCCTTGATTACCGAGATCAATATTAAATTTATCGAATGAAATTTTTTTAAGGGGGAATATTATAACACCCCGATATTTTAAAATTTGAACATCATGTTCTATAGTCTGTGTGGAACACTACACTAAGCTTAGAATAAAACATAACACCCAAATAATTTATGATATATTTATTTTATAATAAATTTAATCTCTTCAATATCTTATGATTCTTGAAACATTTTTTTTAAATGAAACATGATAATATATTAAAATGTAATATTTTAAACATTACCATTACAACATAGTAATTAAGTTGGCAAGTTTGTATAATATTACCCAAAATTTAAATAAAATAGGGTTTTCACATTTATAAAATAAATTCAATGGTTATATATTGATTATATATAAAATAATAACCATTTGAATAAAAAATAATAATTTTTTGAAAAAATATATATATTTTTTATAAAGGGTTGTCTAGTCCCACTTTTCTCATATAACATAAAATAAAATTTTAAAATATTTAAAAGAATTATTTGAAAAAAAGCATAATTTTGGAAATCTATATGTAAAAATTATCTTTGGGTGAATTTTTGATAATTTTATGAAAAGAGAAAATTTTCAGTGAATAGTGAAAAGGTCTAGTTTTTAATATGAAATTTAATTTATATTTAATAATTTAAAAACAATAATATTATTTTAGTATGGTTTTTAAAGTAAAATTAGTTCAATAATATATCTATTAATATAATTTAGGTTATTAAAATCAATTTCATATTGAATTTTTAGATAAATACATTGCAACCCTTTTAACATTGTTTCTTCGAATACCAAATTTCCCATCATGTTTATAAGATTAATTTTAAATTAATTTTTTTATAGTTATGTGAATGGAATTTGTTAAAAATGACTCTATATATGGATACAACGTTAAATATATTATCAAATAATTTGAACTGACTTGTTTACGATAACTAATAGTTAAAATAGTATTAATTATTTCTCACTATTAAGGTAAAAATGGGATTATCTGGGTGTAAACTAAAATGATAAGGGTTAAAAATGGCATAAAACATATCAAAAAAACCATGGTAAGGACAAATATCTACCATATCCTTTCTGGGATAGTGAATGAACCATTTTGGAGCCTTTTGGCATGTGATAAACGTGGGTGGGCCTTTTTCTTTTCAAAAACTATTTGTGTGCCACTCACCTCACATATAAAAGGCCACCTCATCTTCTCTCCAATTATCACTTCCCAAACCCATTGGTTTCATCCAAGAAATACTCAAATAACTTCCATACATAACTCAAATTTTTTTAATCCTTTTTTGGTCATAAATTCATCTAATGAAAGATTTTGGTACAAACAGAAAAATTATGTCCAAAGAAGAGGTAACATCTCTAATTGAGTGTTTTATTTAACTTATTCCTCCACATACTTAAATTAATATTAAACCATGATTATATAATATCCTAAGTATTATTACTATAATAAGATATTGTTCTGTTAATTTTAGTACCTTTATACATCACCAATTCTATCAAACGTGAAATGAAATAATCGATCGTGAGTATGTCAGACTACCTCAACACGAACTGATGTAGTTCTCTTTCTATCACCACCTTTCCTTGATGGTTATAATAATGGATTTATATAATTTATATGATATTTTTGATGTTATTAAATTTTTTTAATTTTAATATAACACATATCATTTAACATTTGATTTTGATTCAAATGCAATGGCATCACTCGTGTGTACGGTGGACTACAAACTTGTGAAGTTATGTCATTCATTTTTCAATTACGCTTTAAATGGAATGTAATAAAGATAAAATTAATAAATATATGTGAAATATATGATATGATTTTTATTATTAAAATTAATATATAACCCACTTCCAAACCCTTTAACTCATTTTGAGAATTATATCGTCACTCATGCAAGAGTATGACCTACCGTTTCCACGAAGCGACACGACTCATTTTCCATATAACACTTTCATAAATGGTTCTAAAAATGTATATAATGAGTAAATATTTAATTTAAACCATTATTAATATTATTTATAAATATATATATACTATTCACAATAATCAAAACTTTCCTAAAAACCTGAATGGGAATACAAGGCAATTAACACCCAAAACAATAAAAATAATGAAATATTATTATCAAATAGGTGGTAAAATGTTATATAAAGATCATATATGAAATTATATAAGAGTATGGTTATATAATAAATTTATATCATTACTAAAACAATTATAGAGTATATACATGAATGTAAAAATTAAATTTTACCTAAGGTAAGGGTTTCTCATATCACTTTTACTTTTTTGAAACATATTCCATATTCACCACTTATTTTTTTGTGCAGAGTATAAAATTAACAATTTAGATATTATATAATTAATATTTTTATATAAGTTTTATCTAATGTATAATTCTTTCATTTATTTTATGGGGCTTATGGTTTAGATGTTTTCAATGTGGTAAGTGTTTATTTCAGAATATCACCATTAATCGGTGTTTTTAATGTTTACATCTCCTTTAGGTAAATTATTTGATATTTATATCCTAAAATAAATATATTTAATTCACCAAAATTTAGAAATTTTTCATGTAATAGTTCCATTTTACCACTCTTTGGTACTTAAATTGATTCAGAAAATTATTTTAAGAAAATCAATATTTATTTCCCTCATTGACAGGAAATAATTTTTCACCAAAACCAATTTTTTATAATTTCTTCTAAAATTTATCTATCCTTTAATTTTTTTTTTGAATGTGTTTTTACCCATTTTTAATTTTCCAAAATTTGTAATGGAATATTCATGTCATTTTCACAACAATTCATGATTTCATTTTATCACAAATGTGAGTGGAATATTTGATTTAACATGTAAAAAATGTGAATCATTTTCCACAATAATGTCTAACAAATGGTATAATTTTAATTTTAATAGTTTTAAATGGTTATTTTCAATGAAAACTACTTTAATTTTTTTTTAACTTTTTAAAATGTTATTTTCAAAATACAATGTTTATTTTTCAGAAAAATGTTTTAAGGATTTTTCATGGTATTCATGTTCATTAATTACAGAAACCCTCTATTTAACTTATGATATAATGATGATATATTTTCTTGATTCAATCCTTATTATTTATTTGGTATTGAGGTAAGTATTAACATTTTAAAAGTTATATTTTCATTAAAAATGTATTTTTTGACTTTGTTTCATCCATTTCATATAAGAAATTCACTAGACTTAGTATGTTTTGAGTGATTCCCTCTATATATAGGTTAGTATCTTGAGAAAAACTTAATTGAGTTTTGGGGGAGGCCTCACCCATTAATTTAGATCTATTAGTATAAGGTCTAGATGGTCTGTTTTAGATATTTAGCATTATAAGTTCCATCATTATGAATTCAGTTATTGATTTTTCAAGGTGGATGCCCTCAAAAAATAGTCTAAGAAAACTTTATTAAAACAAAGGATGATTAAATAAGTCTAAAAGAATGGACTTTATTATAATAATTCTAAAGAAGAGGATTCAGGTCAGGTAGAAGAGCATATAACCAAGTGAACACCTTATTGATTCCATTATTAGTGAGCCCATACACCACAAAGTTAGATTCTAGGTATGCATGATATATTATGTAATTTTATCTCATGAAGAATATGATATATTCCATCCATGTAGCAGTGAGCTTCTAAGATATATGTATCACACCATTCCATATAGATTTCACCACAATGGTGGAGTTTTATTCAATCTATAGGTTGTGTATGACTTTAAGGACAGAATTTATGATAGCATGAATTACACTGAGAATTTTAGAGCCTCGATAATTACAGATATCATAGGTTATGAAAGAAATTTTTTTGATTTTTCTAGTTTGGTATTTATATATAGCTCCACATCTTGATAGTCCGAGGTTAAGTTTTGATGCTCCATCGATATTGATTCTAATCCAACCACGTTGGGGTACCTGCCAAAAAACATCAAAGAGTCCCAGTTTCTATTTGTATCTTCCAATCACTATGATTTTATAGAGTATCAATAAATCATGGAATTTGTTGTAAATGTGACCTAGCCGAATAAGGTTGGCCTCCATGGTTATAAAGATAAGGGATACATACCCGTCTAGAGTTGGAAGAGAGGATATCCATGTGTGTTAGTGTTTTAGCCATACCAAAAAATGTGAACGATTTCTACTATAGCAGTTAGGAATGAGTGATTGAGTTGAGGTGTGGCCTGAATAGTTTTATAGTAGTGAATCTGAGCTATAATATTGTAACTTTCAGGTAGATGAATTTCAAAAAAAAAAATACTTAAGCACATTCTAGAGAGAAGAGGAAGTGGCACATGACAAGAATAAGTGTGTGATGTCCTCCCTATGTTGATTACAGAACCTGCATATAGAATAAAAAAATTCCAATGAATTGAAATCAGTCATCATTGGGTAATTTATTATGGGAAATCCTACAAATTAGGGTCAGGCTAGAGGGATTAATCCAAGAAAAGTCATAATATTAGAGCTAATAAAAATCAATTTCAAGTTCAGAATTTGAATGATAAAAGTTTCTAAAATAAATACTACCATTTATTTCTAGTTCCTAGATTGAAGTATTTTTGGATGGGGAAAAATATAGTTGTTGAAGAAGTTGTTGTGGTTTCTAGACATCTCCATGTTGGAAATATCCATGAATTCTTGAATTGAATCATTTGTTTCTAAAGGAATATGATGAAGATTAAATGATGATATAACATAGAAGACCATCCAATTTTCCAGCTAAAAATTACAATAGGACACCCTTTATGAAATACATCTTGAGTGTTATATAATATTGGCATAATATGATTTGACGGATGTCTATATAGAATAAACCATATAATAATTTATTCCCCTTTTTAATTTTTCAATGAATAAGTCTATGAAAAAGCTTAGAGCTATCAAGTCACTAGTATGAATGTTCCATGTGAACCTAGAACGAAGAGCCTCATAGAATAATTTTATGTTTCTGATTCGCAAGCCTCCCTTATCAAGGGGTTTGTAACAATTACTCCAAACAATGTTACTAATTTTCTCAGAAGAGGGATTCCACTATACAGAAAATTATTGAGGTATATGATTCGATGAGTGAACATAGAAATATGCCATTTATATATCATGAAGGAATTGAGATGTTTGGAAAGACTAGTGTGCTTAACCAGACTAATTCTACCAGCCCTAGAGAGAGAAATCTCTTTCCTTGAAGAATGATACTTATTGATTTGATTCAAAATTTTGAGAAAATGACTTTCGTTGGGTCAACCAGAAAAAGGGGGAACACCAAGATATTGAAAATATATAGATGCTTCTATAAATCCAAGGTCCATAAATATTTTATATCATCTAGCAGTTGGGATTATTTTTCCCATATAAATTTTGGATTTGTTCCAATCGATAGTCTTCCCTAAAACAACTTTATAGTGAGTGAGGGACCACTTTATGTTTTTAAAATATTTTCTACCTCTTTGAAAAAAAGAATAATTTAATAATAACAAAGAATATTATTAAAATTATACAAGTTTCATGAAGCATGAATTGGTTTGACTTTTCTTTGATCCATCATATGCATGAGAATCCTACAAAAATAATATTCAGTTATATAGAAGAGGATGGTATAGAGATGATTACCTCTCTTGAAACCCATTATAAAGGTTAAATACCCATTTGGAGAACCATTTATAAGCATAGAAACATGATAAGACTCAAAAATACGTTTAACCCGTTTAAAAAAAAGAAATTGAAGATGGAACACTAAGGCACATTAAAAAAATCGATAATTCAAGGTGACAATTTTTTTTCATATCCATATCAATTGACCTAAATCCAAGTCTACAGGATTAGTGGTGGAGGTTGACCAATTATGAGCCCATAATAATAAAATCATTTATTTTCCTTCCCTACAAAAATCTAATTCAGTTTTTGATATTATTTATGATTATTCAATTATTTAGAATCTCTATTATTAAGTTTCATGCTCATGTTATTGGTTAAATGGAATATTTTTCAGTTATTTTCCTTTAAATATTGATTATGACTTATTTATCCATAAATTATACTATATTATTACCCTTACATAGAATTTTGTCTCACCCCATTCTTATATTTTATTCTCTCCAAGATACCAGGAAGTCATTTGTGATTGACATGAAGTGTTACACTAAGCAGAATAATGACACTGACAAAGAAGATACAATGTGTATTTTATGTTTTGCATTGAAATGATAATTTTAAATTTATATATTTTTACCAAGAAAAGAAAACTATTTGGTCATATGGGATGTGAAATATTGTTTCTTAATCCAATTTAATAATGCAAACACTTACTCTGGGATACTAGGATCTGGATCTCTACAGTTGGTATCAGATGAAGTTTAGTAGAGTCATTGGGAACTAGATTTAGGGAAAAAATAGATTAGGGAACATAGAACTATGATATAATTTGTGGATATGTATATAATACATTCCTAATGTTTTTGTATGGAAGAGATTCTGTGGATTTTCCTCTAAAATGCATCACTATTTAGATACTACAAGATGACATGGTTTTTGAATATTTGTACATTGAGGTAAAAACTCAATGAAGGACACATTGGGCTTGTCCTAATCATCACTAGGTATATGAATATAGTCCTTAATTTTCACCTATATTGCAACTCCTGGGTGATATGCATATGAAAACAATTTTTTTTATACAAATCATTATGAATGATATGAAAAAATGAAGTCTCCAAACAAACCATGTTTACAATGATGAGACTAACTATTCCAATTATTTTTAATTTATGTTAAGGTTTTCATCAGTTTTGGGATTGAAAATTTTGTTTCATAATGATTTGATCTAATATAGTTAATATTATTATTTAGAAATGCAACATATCCGATGGAATGGGAACTTTATCAATGCAATACTCAATATAGGCATTTTTTTACTAGGAGATACAATGAAGATGGAGCTAGAGATACAGCTGGAACTAAATAATTGATAACCATATTTGGGAAGTTGACTCATGTTATGAGTAATAATATTTCTCGTAGGGACCAGCCTGATTGTAGAGACCCGAAGCTTTACGTACATGGACTTTACATTACTTTTGCGGAATACTTAGTACATTACAAAAACACACACACAAGGACCGTAATAGTTTAGTGTCTTTGGAAACTCGGACTATAATCTTCTAATCGTGGTGAAAGATCTTCAACATCTCCCATAAAGATCTTCCTTTTTTTACCTAAAACCTTTCTTTATATCCCGGGGAAAAGAAAACATAAAAGGGTGAGCTCAAATGCTCAGTAAGGGTATAAAAAAGAAAAATCAATCACATCATATTCATAAGAACATAACTTTTGGAAATCTTAACCTGCAAAAGAGAGCATAATTTCATAACATGGGATAAATCATAGTAGTGAAATGAAATCCCAATAATCATAACATAAAACATGAAACTTTGTGGCATACACACATAATTATAGAGAATCATTTCTTGTTAGTCAAGACCCATTGCCAAGACTATCTTAGTGGACAAAGTCCCTTTCTAAATCGAGTAACCCTCGTTTCAGTCCTGTTTCACTGAACCGGTATAACCTACCATTTCAGTCATGTCTATCTCATGAGATATAAAATCTTTACCCAATGCATTGGAGGGAGATATAGGTCCCACCCATCTCATAATGATACCATTCTTATGTGTGCCACAAAATCATAAATCATACATCATTGCATAACCCATGTAATACAAATGGGAATCTTAAACATCATGACATCATAAAACAATTCATATAAGATAAAGGAATTCATAAAAATTATTCCATCACAACATGATCAAATCAATGTAACAAAAGGGATAAAAACAGAACCCTTTATTATCTTAGATGGAAAATAATTTTGATAAAACACTTGAACTCCATTCTTGAGGAAAATATCCTTTCTTCTTAAAAACATGTTTCCTTTGTTAACATGTCATAAATCCTTAAACTAAAAGAATTTGATTAAAAATAAACTTGAAAACTTTTAAAGGAAGCTTCTTGGAAATAATGTTTTAAAAATCCATTCATGCCGTATAAGTTAAAAAAAACATTCTTTGTACTTTTGTCGGAAAAGTCAAAAAGTACCTCGTACGAAAAAACGACAAAAGATTCCTTTCATATTCTTTACTAAAAACTCACCGAAGGGTAAAATTGGATTTAAACTAGTGTAAGTGGATGGAAACAATATTACATATTGGGGGAACATGGATGTGTATGATAAAATACACCCCAATAAATACTTACGAATAAACAATCTCAGATAAAAATGAGATTGTGATATTTTCCCTTACCTTAGGTCCGATTTGCTTCGTATGTGTCCGAACCTCATGTATAATGATTTGAATAATGTCATTGACTTATTACAGAATCATATTCATTGTTATGATATCATATATTGTTCACTTATGACATTATATTACCCGTTCTTTTGTAAATTCCATGTTAAAGAAGCGTTTTGGGTAAAAACGTTTCATTTATCGTAGGTGTTTTGGCTTGTTGTTCTTGATATTATTATTACTTATATCATGATTTACTTACTTCCAGAATATAAAATATGATTTATATATCATATATATTCATTATATATATATATAATAGATAGATAAATGAAATGAAAAACACCGTTCATGGAGACGGTAGTCCGTACGTACGCATGAACGCTCTTTTCCTTTTCTTATTGTCTTGAATGGAAGTAAGTAGATGACATACATATATATATATACATAAATCCAGTAGCTTTATAATGTCATATATTTCATTATTATTTCTTATATATACTTTATAATCATTCTTAAATGGTTAACATGGAGAATGAATCTCATCACGTCGTGGAGACGGTAGTCCGTACGTACGAACGAGCGATGATATCATTTCTATAAATATTGAATTGAATTATAGTGGATTATACAATATATCAGAATCAATATGATGTTGTAATAACTATGTATAGTTATTCTTTACACCATTATACCCATCCATGTAAGGTGGTGGTGGAAAATAGATTACACCACGACGTGGAGACGGTATTCCGTACGTACGCACGCGCGGTGATTTCTTTTTCCGTAGGATGGATAGATTGTGAAATAGGGTTGTTTCATACTTATAATTACATATCAGTATATGAGTGATACTGATGTTATTACTTCATAATGAAACAACCTAAGAAGAAGAAGTGGAAGAAGAAATAAATATGAAAGAATTGGTAACGGTAATTACCTCTTCTTTGAAGCGCCTCTTTGAGACCTCCTCTTAGGGCACTAAAATTGGTCTTTGAGGAAGACCAGAACCTCTAGGATGTTGTTAGGGAAGTGGAGAAGAGATTTGGGCAGGGTTTGGCCGAGCTTGAGTGCTCAAATTGGTGTGAGGAGGAGGGGGAGGAGGTACCCTTTTATAAGGGAGGAGAGGGGCACCTTAGGAATATCTCAAAATATTATTTTATATTAAAGTCAAAATCGGTTTATAATGGTTCCAAAGGGTCTTATTTCGAAGCTAAAGTGGGGATGGGTCTAAATCCTATCAACCAATAGGATTTAGACAAGTTTAGGGTATTATTTTAACCTTATCAATTAGATTTAACTCTAAGTTAAATAATTTAACTTTTACCATGTCTTTTTGTTTTCTTTCACTATATGGTTAATACACTTACTATAACATGCCAAACGAACCCCAAATTGTTTATTATTAATACATATATCCTTATCTAAGTCATTTGGCCGAACCTTAGATTTTTAGGAATAAAATAACAATTAATAATATAATATTTGATTTAAAAACTATTTTGTGTCAATTTTGACACTATTTGATATATGATTTTTGTGAAAGTCATAACAGAATTATATGTTCGAACCAAGTTGATTAAATCAACACTAATATATCATAGTAACCTATAAAATTAGTGGAATTCATAAAAAGTCTCAAATTACATTTATTTTGGTGTTTATAACATCAATTAAGTCAATATTTCATTAATAAGATAATTACTGCATCATCTTTGTGTCATAAATAAATTAAATTATTTGATGTCTAAAAATTACAAATAAAATACCATCATGTAGTAAATCTTTTTAGATTTCTAATGAATATTTACAATCGAATTTATCTTATGTATAACCCCATATTAAAAATGATTTACTTATTAAACTTTGATTTTAACTATTTTAACCCTTCTTTAAATAAATTAATAATAAATGTCCTAATCTAATCCAAGTGGGCCTAAATGATAATATTTTACACTTAAGGTTGTTTTTGGTCGAGATAAACTTGTCCAATAGGATTAGGACATGTGTTAGGGTAATATTAATATCATTTTTACCCTTAATTACCCTATTTACTTTTAACCGTGGTAAATAAAAGTAAAAAGTTACTATTCACCAAAAATTATTTTCATCTCATTGAACCACATTTTACTTACTGACATCAACCGTGTCTCTCGGATTTTTGAAATTCCATTCACAGAAGCGGTAAAATTACGTTTTATGAAAAATTCAGTTTTTTTAACTACCACTTAGTAGTTTCACTATTCATCAAAAATTAATGTTTTTCAGAACAATGCCAAAATTTCATCCTAAGCTATATTTTATATTCCGAATTCAAAAATAAAGTCTATTTTACCAAATTTATAACATAGAAGTTTCATTAATTATTTTTATAATTAAATCCCGCTGTTAAGACAAATAGCGTGTTTTTAAGAAACAATATCTATCAAAAGATTGACACTTGATTATGTCTGGTTTAAATGTGAAATTACAACCAATGACCAAAATTGTATTAAATTGTAAAAATATATTCTAAATATAATTTAAAACCACTCAAATTAGTAATTTATCACTATTAATTATTTTGATTAAAAAAGTTGTTTTTAATTAAAATTTAGTAATTTTCACTATTCATCAGAATATGAAAGTTATCCGAAATGTACCAAAATTTCACCTTAGGCTAAATTCGATACACCGAATCCAAAAATGAAATCCATTTTGAAAAATAAAATTTACAAAATTTCAAAAAGTGGTTATTACTATTCATAACGGCTAGTTTTAATAACATTTTAATAACATATCGCTGTTTAGTGAAACTCGTTATTGCGTACTACACACGCTACCGAGGAAGGTCACGATTTCTTGTAATGCAAGGCAAGTCAAGGATGCATGTTGTGCAAGCTCCTTTTGGTGTAGCGTACAACACAAGACATTAGTGAAATAAAAAAGAATATTTTTCATAAAATCTCGGGCTGTTACATTCTACCCCCCTTAAAATGAATTTCGCCCTCGAAATTCGTCGGGGTTATAAATGGTTTACTATTCGAAAGTTTCTTTAATATAATCCCACATCGTAAAAAGGAATACCAAAACTTGGCTTTAAAAACTAAAGTATGAAATGTAACTATTACCCAAATAAACTAATCGCTGGGTTTCCACATAGGTAAAAATATGGATATAGAAGAGAAATCTAACCATCATGTTCTGATGGAGAGTGGTAGAGAACATGGCTATGGAAAAGCCAGTAGTCACAAAGCCATAAATTTGTGACGATCTAAGGTACCATCTAATTCATCAGATATAAGATCACTAGGACAACATTTCTGGTTTTCAGGATCGGTTCCCTAAAGTTGAAGAGTTTGAATTAGAATAAATACTTACTTTATTTTGGTACAATCTCACTGTTGTTCGTGCCTTGAAAAATTTCTACTTCATCTCTTAAATAAATGAAGTTGAATTTGTTATCTGTGATGTGTTAGCAGATCATGTGATAGAATGACGAGTCATTCCATCTGTCTCAAAAGGTTAGCAAAATTTATATACATAAGTCGATCTATATATGGTTCCTAAAATGGACTTATACTTCATATATCATACTTCTTAATATAATAAAACTAGTTTCTACTAAACAGGGACTTCCTATAGGCCAGTGGTAGGCGATAAAGGCCAGTCGCACTTTGGTTGTGGGTTCGATTCCCACAGCCTTGTCCGACGCGATGGGCTGTCGCCCGTCCTGCAGGTTGTCCTTTTTCTAAAACTACATTACTATAACATCCCATCAATAATATCGAAAATCTTCTATCCTTAAACTAACTTATGTCAAACATAATCCATTCTAATCTTTAGGCTTATCCATAATACTACAGTCCACTCTCATAATATAGTGAAAACGATTACCAGAGATTTAATACTGTCGTTAATCCCCATATATCATAAGATATGTCTTGTTGGTCACATTCCAAACATTCAAAGGCCTTAATCATGTATTCTCTTGAATACCCATTGAACCTTAGTGAAAACATGATTGCAGTTAAAAGTTAACACCTTCCACATACCAAAATCCTCAAAATTCTATATACTCAAACCATGATATCACTTAGTCCTTATATCAATCATGAGCTCATGAATATAATCAAACACCCCATTATCTTATTATTCCTTCATTGTGCGCATATCATCTAAATTCTAAAAATATCTGAATAACCTTTCATGGATAGTGGTACCATTAATCATACACTTTCATAACTCAAGGAAAGACAACAGTGTAACAATCCTTAGACGTCTCTTTATTCCATAGTACCATGAGATTTCTTACACAACATTACACATGATAAACATGTAATCATTCCACTACATTCTTAAACCATTGACCGAGCTTCAAAAATTCTTTCATCTCACATATCATTTGTAGTCTCTTCATCATCATCCACATAAATACTACCCATATGACCATACTGATTCTCTTCATGAGTCTTTCCCTTTAGGCATTTGTTTGCATAATGCCCATACATTCCACATTTAAAACACTTAACCATTTTTGATGTCGTAGCAATACCATTATCCTCATCCATGGTGTTAACCGACCCTTTTCCTTTGCACTTACTTGCTTTGTGTCCTTCTTTTCCACACCCAAAGCATCTTCCAGTTCCCTTGAAACATTCTCCTTGATGCCTCTTCCCACATGATTTACATAGGGGAAACTGAACTCTCTTTCCTCTATGATCATCATGGAACTCCATCTTTCTCTTATTAGTCGAGTCAGGAAACTTACCAAATTTTACTTTATTGATCATATTATGAGATTGCTGATTCGGCATAATAATGATCTTTGGACTTCCAAATCCCATTTCATTTGGTTTCTCATGAAGAATATCATTCCATTGTCCATCATATCCTCCATTATCGTGAATCATCTTGTTTCCAGCCATTTTCTAAAACCCAAAAAAAAAAGAATAGTGTGAGAGGCAAAAATCATGCTAGGGAAAACAACATAATAAAGGTGGAGTATCTTTGATATCTAACATCTTAGGTTAAATTCTATGATCGTTACCGTAGTTCTAGGACTGTATCCTATACGTATACTTATCCTTAGGGACATCCCTAGACATACCTTATAAATATCTCTAGGGATCTCACTAAAGTTCTCGCATCCTAGTTTCCAAAGGTTGACTAAACCTTTCCTCTGATACCAACTGTAGAGACCCGAAGCTTGACGTACATGGACTTTACATTACTTTTTCGGAATACTTAGTACATTACAAAAACACACACACAAGGACCATAATAGTTTAGTGTCTTTGGAAACTCAGACTATAATCTTCTAATCGTGGTGAAAGATCTTCAACATCTCCCATAAATATCTTCCTTTTTTTACCTAAAACCTTTCTTTATATCCTGGGGAAAAGAAAACAAAAAAGGGTGAGCTCAAATGCCCAGTAAGGGTATACAAAAGAAAAATCAATCACATCATATTCATAAGAACATAACTTTTGGAAATCTTAACCTGCAAAAGAGAGCATAATTTCATAACATGGGATAAATCATAGTAGTGAAATGAAATCCCAATAATCATAACATAAAACATGAAACTTTGTGGCATACACACATAATCATAGAGAATCATTTCTTGTTAGTCAAGACCCATTGCCAAGACTATCTTAGTGGACAAAGTCCCTTTCTGAATCGAGTAACCCTCGTTTCAGTCCTGTTTCACTGAACCGGTATAACCTACCATTTCAGCCATGTATATCTCATGAGATATAAAATCTTTACCCAATGCATTGGAGGGAGATATAGGTCCCACCCATCTCATAATGATACCATTCTTATGTGTGCCACAAAATCATAAATCATACATCATTGCATAACCCATGTAATACAAATGGGAATCGTAAACATCATGACATCATAAAACAATTCATACAAGATAAAGGAATTCATAAAACTTATTCCATCACAACATGATCAAATCAATGTAACAAAAGGGATAAAAACATAACCCTTTATTATCTTAGATGGAAAATAATTTTGATAAAACCCTTGAACTCCATTCTTGAGGAAAATATCCTTTCTTCTTAAAAACATGTTTCCTTTCTTAACATGTCATAAATCCTTAAACTAAAAGAAGTTGATTAAAAATAAACTTGAAAACTTTTAAAGGAATCTTCTTGGAAATAATGTTTTAAAAATCCATTCATGCCATATAAGTTAAAAAAACATTCTTCGTACTTTTGTCGGAAAAGTCAAAAAGTACCTCGTACGAAAAAACGACAAAAGATTCCTTTCATATTCTTTACTAAAAACTCACCGAAGGGTAAAATTGGATTTAAACTAGTGTAAGTGGATGGAAACAATATTACATATTGGGGGAACATGAATGTGAATGATAAAATACACCCCAATAAATACTTACGAATAAACAATCTCAGATAAAAATGAGATTGTGATATTTTCCCTTACCTTAGGTCCGATTTGCTTCGTATGTGTCCGAACATCCTGTATAATGATTTAAATAATGTCATTGACTTATTACAGAATCATATTCATTGTTATGATATCATATATGGTTCACTTATGACATTATATTACCCGTTCTTTTGTAAATTCCATGTTAAAGAAGCGTTTTGGGTAAACACGTTTCCTTTATCGTAGGTGTTTTGGCTTGTTGTTCTTGACATTATTATTACTTATATCATGATTTACTTACTTCCAGAATATAAAATATGATTTATATATCATATATATTCAGTATATATATATATATAATAGATAGATAAAACAAATGAAAAACACCGTTCATGGAGACGGTAGTCCGTACGTACGCATGAACGCTGTTTTCCATTCCTTATTGTCTTGAATGGAAGTAAGTAGATGACATACATATATATATATACATAAATCCAGTAGCTTTATAATGTCATATATTTCATTATTATTTCTTATATATACTTTATAATCATTCTTAAATGGTTAACATGGAGAATGAATCTCATCGCGTCGTGGAGACGGTAGTCCGTACGTACGCACGAGCGATGATATCATTTCTATAAATATTGAATTGAATTGGAGTGGATTATACAATATATCAGAATCAATATGATGTTGTAATAACTATGTATAGTTATTCATTACACCATTATACCCATCCATGTAAGGTGGTGGTGGAAAATAGATTACACCACGGCGTGGAGACGGTATTCCGTACGTACGCACGCGCGATGATTTCTTTTTCCGTAGGATGGATAGATTGTGAAATAGGGTTGTTTCATACTTATAATTACATATCAGTATATGAGTGATACTGATGTTATTACTTCATAATGAAACAACCTAAGAAGAAGAAGTGGAAGAAGAAATAAATATGAAAGAATTGGTAACGGTAATTACCTCTTCTTTGAAGCGCCTCTTTGAGATCTCCTCTTAGGGCACTAAAATTGGTCTTTGAGGAAGACCAGAACCTCTAGGATGTTTTTAGGGAAGTGTAGAAGAGATTTGGGCAGGGGTTGGCCGAGCTTGAGTGCTCAAATTGGTGTGAGGAGGAGGGGGAGGAGGTACCCTTTTATAATTGAGGAGAGGGGAACCTTAGGAATATCTCAAAATATTATTTTATATTAAAGTCAAAATCGGTTTATAATGGTTCCAAAGGGTCTTATTTCGAATATAAAGTGGGGATGGGTCGAAAGCCTATCAACCAATAGGATTTAGACAAGTTTAGGGTATTATTATGACCTTATCAATTAGATTTAACTCTAAGTTAAATAATTTAACTTTTACCATGTCTTTTTGTTTTCTTTCACTATATGGTTAATACACTTACTATAACATGCCAAACGAACCCCAAATTGTTTATTATTAATACATATATCCTTATCTAAGTCATTTGGCCGAACCTTAGATTTTTAGGAATAAAATAACAATTAATAATATAATATTTGATTTAAAAACTATTTTGTGTCAATTTTGACACTATTTGATATATGATTTTTGTGAAAGTCATAACAGAATTATATGTTCTAAACCAGTTGGTTAAATCAACACTAATATATCATAGTAACCTATAAAATTAGTGGAATTCATAAAAAGTCTCAAATTACATTTATTTCGGTGTTTATAACATCAATTAAGTCAATATTTCATTAATAAGATAATTACTGCATCATCTTTGTGTCATAAATAAATTAAATTATTTGATGTCTAAAAATTACAAATAAAATACTATAATTTAGGAAATCTTTTTAGCTTTCTAATGAATATTTACAATCGAATTTATCTTATGTATAACCCCATATTAAAAATGGTTTACTTATTAAACTTTGATTTTAACTATTTTAACCCTTCTTTAAATAAATTAATAATAAATGTCCTAATCTAATCCAAGTGGGCCTAAATGATAATATTTTACACTTAAGGTTGTTTTTGGTCGATATAAACTTGTCCAATAGGATTAGGACATGTGTTAGGGTAATATTAATATCATTTTTACCCTTAATTATCCTATTTACTTTTAACCGTGGTAAATAAAAGTAAAAAGTTACTATTCACCAAAAATTATTTTCATCTCATTGAACCACATTTTACTTACTGACATCAACCGTGTCTCTCAGATTTTTGAAATTCCATTCACAGAAGCGGTAAAATTAAGTTTTATGAAAAATTCAGTTTTTTTAACTACCACTTAGTAGTTTCACTATTCATCAAAAATTAATGTTTTTCAGAACAATGCCAAAATTTCATCCTAAGCTATATTTTATATTCTGAATTCAAAAATAAAGTCTATTTTACCAAATTCATAACATAGAAGTTTCATTAATTATTTTTATAATTAAATCCCGTTGTTAAGACAAATAGCGTGTTTTTAAGAAACAATATCTATCAAAAGATTGACACTTGATTATGTCTGGTTTAAATGTGAAATTACAACCAATGACCAACATTGTATTAAATTGTAAAAATATATTCTAAATATACTTTAAAACCACTCAAATTAATAATTTATCACTATTAATTATTTCTATTAAAAAAGTTGTTTTTAATTAAAATTTAGTAATTTTCACTATTCATCAGAATATGAAAGTTATCCGAAATGTACCAAAATTTCACCTTAGGCTAAATTCGATACTCCGAATCCAAAAATGAAATCCATTTTGAAAAATAAAATTTACAAAATTTCAAAAAGTGGTTATTACTATTCATAACGGCTAGTTTTAATAACATTTTAATAACATATCGCTGTTTAGTGAAACTCGTTATTGCGTACTACACACGCTACCGAGGAAGGTCGCAATTGCGTGTAATGCAATGCAAGTCAAGGATGCGTGTTGTGCAAGCTCCTTTTGGTGTAGCGTACAACACAAGACATTAGTGAAATAAAAAAGAATATTTTTCATAAAATCTCGGGCTGTTACACTGATGATCCACCACATGGTGAAATAATGATAATCTTCTTTGTGCATCAGCAACCTCCATCATTAAATGTAACACCCCAAGATTTCATAGTGTGTTATTTCTTCAAAATAATTCAATAACTTGCACTACACGCAACACTGAGTTCAATTGCACCATGACTTGCCAAAAAAAAAAAGCCATTAAAAGAGGTCATGAATAGTATTAACTAAATTTTAAACTTTATATAATCCTTATAATTTTAGAATCCATATTATGAGTTTCTTAGTCATAATGCAAGAACAGATTCATTTTCAGTATTGCACTTTTATCAACTTTTGATAGTGAAACCTTTTTAAATACAATATTTTAAACTTTTTGACTAAATGGAGACATCAAAAAAATTTAAAATGAAACATCCCAAGCTTCCACGGTACGCTTTCCTTTGAATAAAACAGTAGCGTGTGTTGTACGCAACTTCGAGTTCTAACACACCGTAACCAATCAAACTAGCTGTTATGAATAGTAATACCTACTTTTTGAAATTATATATATTTTATATTTTAAAATGGACTTAATTTTTGGATTCGGAATATCAAATTTAGCCTAAGGTGAAATTTTGGTACTTTTCTGATAACTTTCATATTTTGATGAATAGTGAAAATTACTAAATTTTAATTAAAAACAACTTTTTTAATCAAAATAATTAATAGTGATAAATTATGAATTTGAGTGGTTTTAAAGTATATTTAGAATATAGTTTTACTATTTAATATAATGTTGGTCATTGGACATAATTTTACAATTAAACCGAACATAAACAAGTGTCAATCTTTTGATAGTTATTATCTCTTAAAAACACGCTTTTTGTTTTGACAGCGGGAATTAATTTTAAATTAATTTCTGCCACTTCTGTGTTTTGAATTTAGGAAAATGGATTCCATATTTGGAATCAGGATGTTCAAATTGTGTAAATAGGTAACTTTTATTTTTACACATTTTGAATAATTACTGCGGTAAATATTTTATTTACCATGGTTAAAGGGTAAATCCGGTAAATAAGGGTTAAAAAAAATAATATTATAATAATACTAAATTACCCTAAAACGTGTCTTAACCCTATTGGTTGATACATGGTCGACCATGGGCATCTTTGGGTCTATTTTGGGACCCCATGGATCCACTTGTAAGTGATAATGACACTTTATTTTAATTAAGTCAAAATGAATACAAAAATGACACAAGCATATATCTTTTAGAACAACAATTTTTACATAGGGTTATACATGTTGGATTTTCGATTATAAATATTCATTAGAAAGATAAAAAGATTTCCTACATAATGATATTTTATTTATAATTTTTAGACATTATATAATTTATTTTATTTATGACACAATGATGATGCAGTAATTACTAAAATAGTGAAAAATAAAAATAATTGATCTTATAAATACCCAAATAATTATAATATGAAACTTTTAATGAATTAAACTAATTTTCTATGATAATATGATATATTAGGATTGATTTAATTGACTTTGTTCGAAGTAATCAATCTGTTAGGAGTTTCACAAAAATCAACTATTGAATAGTGTCAAAATTGACATAAAAGAGTTCTTAAAACAAATATTATATTATTAATTGATATTAAATTCCTAAAAATCTAAGGTTCGGCCAAGAGACTTATATTATGATAGGTTAATCATTAATGGACCACTTGGGGGTCGCTTGGATGTATATAGTAAGTTTATTAACCATATTATATAAAAATACAAAGAGACATTGTAAAAGTGAAACTAATTAACTTAGAGTTAATACTTAAAGATAAGGTTAATATAAGTACCCAAACCTGTCTAAATTCTATTGGATGAGTTCTTTTCGACCTATCCCCACCTCATCCTTTGAATAGTCAACTTTGGAGCCTTTGTAAACCGAATATGAATTTATTATAAATTAATATTTCTAACTTTTCCAAAGGTGCCCCTCACCCCTCTTATAAAAGGGCACTCCTCCTTCTCATTTCTTCACACCTTCAAAGCCTTTTGGTTCGGCCAAACTCTGCCCAAATACTCTCCCAACATCCCTCAATACAACCTAGAGGCCTTAGTTTGATCAGAAAGCCAACCTAAGGAGCCCTTTTGATCAAATCAAAAGGAAGAACCCGAAGAAGAGGAGGTTAACCTACCCCAACCAAGGAAAAAGTACAAGGTAAGGGTTATTTCACAATCTCTTCATTATCCGAGGTTGTATTATACGTAATAATCTACTGGGATTTCTTTATCATCCACATCCATGTTTTTTCGAAATGTATTTCAAAACATATTTATTATTTACAAGAATATGGGTTAAATTCATTTATACCCTTGTTTGAATTTTTGTAAGAGGTTTATAAAGGAATCTTTCCGTCGTTTTCAAAACAAGGTCCTTTTTAACCTTTTCGACAGAATTAAGATAAGAATGTTTTTTTAACTTATACGGCGGGTGCGGTTATTTTCCACCGTTATAAAATCGTCAAAGCTTTCCTTACAAGCTTATAAGAATATTTTCAAGAAAATGTTTTATTTTATATGGCTCTTAAATGATTTCAAAAGTAAAAGGAGATATTTCTTTAAAATTTTTGATTTCATCTATGTCAACATCCTTCATTATTCTTGATTGAGGTCAATGTGATACAATACAATCTTCCATATTGTATTGAATGAGTTATGTTTGATTGTGGATGTGCTATTTTTATATCACTCGTGGTTTATGTTTAAAGTTTTGACATTTCAGAAGTTATTTTTAATCCAAATGTTTATGTTATATTTCAAACTTTTCTTCAGATGAATGTGCTGAACAAGTATGTTCCGGGTTGGGGACCGGTAAAAGTAAGCCCTCCAGGTTGGGGACTGGTTAAAGTAAGCCCTCCAGGTTGGGGACTGGTTAAAGTAAGCCCTCCAGGTTGGGGACTGGTTAAAGTAAGCCCTCCAGGTTAGGGACTGGTAAAAGTATGCCCTCCGGGTTGGTGTCCGGTTATTAGAGGCACTCCGGGTTGGTTTCCGGTTATTAGAGGCACTCCGGGTTGGTGTCCGGTTATTAGAGGCACTCCGGGTTGGGTTCCGGTTAGAAGTAACCCCTAGGTCTTGGGATGAGGCCTAGACAAAGAAATTAACGTTTAGCATTATGCATTCCAACATTATGAAAGTGGTTATTGATTTTTGCATGTGATTATTTGATTAGTAGAATATCCATGTGAATAAGTAAATGACATTATTTCATTTTACTTTTGCCATACTATGTTGAAGTTCAATTTTAAAAGGCTTTTGTTTTAGTAATTCATTGCCTTAAATGTTTATGCTTATTTTGAATGTTCCGCTATATTGTTATCCTTACTGGGCATTTGAGCTCACCCCTTTTCTATGTTTTATTTTTCCCAGGTAGTGAAGAAGTAAATTATGATTGACTTGCAGGGATATTACGAGGGGTTTATAGTGTGGATTATGGAGACAATTTGCTGTTGTAGTAGTTTTTCGTTTAATGATGTAATGTAAAACTTATGAATATATCTAGTGTTTCCAAGGCTACTAAACCAATCGGTCTTTCGGGATTTGATCCTTCTTGTGATCATGCCAATGTTATGTAATTAATGCACCGACTCTGGGTAGCTGGGGTCGGGGCGTTACATTAAATGGGAATAAAAATCTATTTTTAGAGGAAAAAATAGATAATATCAATAGATAATATTTATTTATTTGGAATGTAGTTAAAGGTTAAAGTTGTCATGGTTGTTTTTCATCTCTAAAGATATGAAAATAAATTGTGTTCATTGATTCAAAATACTAGGTATGAAGAATAAAATAAAAACCTAGAATAGAAGGATTTCAAGTTACTCATCTTAGAAAAATATTTTCTTCACAAGAAACAATAGGATCTGGAAAGGCAGTTCATCAGTCTGAGATTTAAAGAAGTGGAGAATGTTTCTATGATGGAATCAAAATTTACAAGGATATCATGGAATGTTTTAGACTATTCATGTAATTGAAAGATCAACATTGACTATTTTTATGGAATTAAGCCAATCATTTGATGGTAACTTGTCTACCAATTTTTTTATCGTATTAGGATATTGTATAATGTTCTATCAAGATAGAGAAATAAATCTCCTTATATTATGACATCAAAGGTATTCAAGAGAATATGAGGATGATAGAGAAAAATACGGATAAAGGGATGAAGAGTAATAATGATTTCCCAACATGTGATACCTTTCAAAGGAATCTCATTGGTACGTGCATAAATGAAAAAGGGATTGGACTCAAGTGTGGAGAAAAATCCCACCATTATTATGATTGCATGGGAAAGAAATGAGCTTTCAATTTGTAATTATTCCAATGCATGGGGAACTAATAAAATGAATGAACCAAGTGTTATGAGAATATAAATCAAAATAAGATTAGGGATTCAACTCAATCTTATTATATCATTAAAGTATAATTGGAATAATTGATGTGAATATATAGGAATTCATAAAGGATTTGAAAGACTTTTTTAATCAAATATATTTTGGTTATTTGAATTATGGAATGTATAAGGATTGTACAATAGTTTTATTTTTTAAAGGATTTGAAAGCCTTTTTTGAATAGTGCTAAGAAAAATGATTAAGTTGCAAGATTAACTTCTTTTAAAACCAATGTTTGAGGGAGTATGAAAATTAATATGGGCCTATGCTAGGACAATAATTATAATGGGGGTTGTTGATGAAGGAATGGGTAACCTTTCACTTTTATCTAATTTTTATGTTGAGGTAATTATGGGATATTAAAATTTGGTAACATTATGGGATTTATAGTAATATAGTTTTATAAAAAGGACAACCCACGTGCGGGGTGCCAACATGTTATATCTGAAATTGTTGTGGGTCTTGAACCAAAAATTTATGGATGAAAAGGTTTTACCACCTACCACTAACCTAAGTTACGTATTAATTAATATATCATTATTTTTAGTTAAATGATTTTACAGATAAATATTCATGTTTAGACAATGGTGTAACTATTGAGGTTTAATGATTAATGTACTATATTGGATAACATGTGAAAACCATATTGATTTTGTAAAATGATTATAAACTGACAGAAATGATTATCAAAATTTTATGGATATAATGATCCATTAAAAGTAACTTTTAGTGCATCATTCATATAAAAAATCATCAAATCATCTAACCAAAAAAGATGAAATTGTTCCTATGAAATATAAATATATCATGTAACTACATTTTCATATATTCATACTTTTGATGGTAAAGGAATTCCTCAACATAAGGAAAATGATATTGAAAAAAAATATTATCTAACACATCCATTTTTCTTGAACCTATGGTATTTTATATAATCAATGATTTAAGGTTTTGAGATCCTTAATATTCTATTTATCATTCAATTTCATATGATTAATTACCTCAATCACTCTATATAATTATTAATGATTTCATTACATGTTTATATCTTCAGTTTCCACCAATTTTCTCCTATTTAAAAACCTTGTTATGAGTAATTACATATAAACATTGTACTTCACTTTATATCTAATCATGATTATGTTTTATTAATCCTTTTACAATGTCGGTTCTCAAGAAATATATTTTCAAATTTAAAACAATTTATGAAAAAGTACATGATTAAATTATGAGGAGGAAATTTATTTAAGAGGGATAGAATATAATTATGAATGATTTAAAAATAGGAAAATATTGTTCAATAGTGTGCATGACATGAAAGACCAATAATAGAATAAAATATAATAAACTAAATATTTATTATATATTTCATTTTTTATGTAAATCCAATCTCTTTAATAAGTTATGATGCACACAACACTGGGTTTAAATTAAACCTGATACTTTATTAAAATATTATTATGTAAACATGACCATTGTATGACTGTCGTTATGCTGTAGGGAATTAATATTAATAACTAAATTATTAAAATTATAGGGTTTAAAAAAATATAAAAAATTCATTGGTTATCTACTGATTATAAAGAATATTAGAACCATTTAAAATGGAAAGGAAATGTTTTCTGAAAAAATTGTGCTTTTTTCTAAAACATGGTCCAGTCACTCTATTATCATAAAATTAAAAATACAATTTTACCACTTTTAGAGAATTTTATTGAAAATTTAATATTCATTTTTGAAATATACATCTAAAAGTTTTCTTGTTCAATAATTTTGAGCATTTTCTAAAAAGATAATTTTTTTAGTGATTTGTAAAAAATACTCTGTTTTTGAAAGAAGTCATTCCTTAAGACATTAATTACATAAAAATTATTTTAGGATTATTTAAACGGTAAAATTAGTTCAATTTTATATTTATTGATCCAATTTTTGTCATGGAAAACAATTTATAAATTATTTTTATATAAAAACATTGTAAACTATTTTACATTTTCTCTTTGAAAACACGCTTTCTCATCTCATATAATGGATTAATTTTAAATTAAATTTTAAATATTATGTTAAATAAATATGAAAAAATTTATTCCATATTTCGAATAAGAAAAATATAAATTATATAATTTGTTCATCTTAATTTTTTCCCAAAATTAATTGCAAAACCATTAAAAATAATTTACCATGGTTAATGTAAATATAAGTTCTCCTCATGGTTAAACTAAAAACCTACGGGTTAAAAATAACAAAAAACTTTTAAAAATCAAATTTTATGGACATATATCGACCTTAACTCTTAGGGGTTCTATAATGGCCTATTTTGGAGACTTGTGGTATTGAAAAACATGGGTACGTCTATTTCATTTTAGAAATTACAAGCATGCCCCTCACGTCACTTATAAAAGGACACCCCATCATGTTCACATTACACTTTAAGAAACAATTAGATTGGAAAATACCTACCCATATAAGTTCCATACATTCCTAATATCATTGTAGAATATTGTTTTAGAAATATATCCTATGATGAAATTTGGAGAAATCAAAAGGACTTGCCTGAAAAAGAGGTAGCATCTCAAACCAAGCATTTTATTCTATTTCATCCTCCAACTCCTTCAATTATAATAAAAATCTGTTGATATAAAATCCATAGTATATTTAATATATTTATATTTTTTATTTTATATTAATAACCATTATCCATCTCCAATTCCATCAAATGGGTAATGAAATCATCGATCTTCTGTACGGCAGAATACCGCTTTGTGAACTGATATTGTCCATTTTCCATCACCACCTATCATGGGTAGTTATCATGATTCATTCAATTAATTAATATAATTTTAATTTTATTATTGTAATTATATACTTTTAATTTCAAATATACCTTTTTATGTTCCATTTTGTTTTAAATATGATAACATCAATCGTTTGTATGACAGAATACTATGTCGTGAAGTAATTTGATTCATTTTTCACTTATAATTTATATGTAATGGAATAAAAATAATATTAATAAATATATTTGATTTATATGTGATTTTATTTATTCTTTAAAATTAATATGTTACCCAATTAATTTACCATTTACCCATTAAGGGAATGATATCGTTGCTCATGCCTACGTAAAACCTACTGTCTTCATGAAGTGATACGATTTATTTTCCATGTAAAAATTTTAGGAATGGATATAAAAATGTATATACAGAGAAAATATAATATTTATAATATTTTTATCATTTTGGATATTATATATATATCATATGCAGAAGAAGAGATGCATTTCTCAGAAAATGAACTTGATAAAACAAGGTAGTTGACACCCAAAATAATGAAAATAATTAAATATTATTAATCAAAATGTGTTAAAATATTATAATAGGATCATATAGGATGTTATAAATATGTATACAGTTCTATTATAAATTTATAACAAGATTAAAACAATTATACATGAGGCACATGCACGTATGTAAGAAATCAGACATGGGGTAAGGGTTTCTCGTCTCACTTTTTATTCCATGAGAAATATTCCATTTTCAACACTTATGTTTTCCATTGTGTAGTGTATAAAATGATAAATTGATATGTCATATCATGAATATATTTATCTTCAAGATATTTAAATTTTCAAATGGTTTCATTTATTTTATGGGTCATAGGATTCAGAAGTTACCCAAGTGGTAAGGTTTTATTTAATAATCTCATCATTATTCTAGATTGTTTATGTTTATGTATTCCTTGGGAAAATTATTTAATATTAATATATTAATATATATATTTTTAATTAAAATATAGTTATTAATTTACATTTTTATGTAATATTTGCATTTTTATACGCTTTGGTACATAAAATGTTTCTGAAAATGTTTTTAAGAAAATC
Source organism: Viscum album (assembly GCA_963277665.1). Classification (NCBI taxonomy): domain Eukaryota; kingdom Viridiplantae; phylum Streptophyta; class Magnoliopsida; order Santalales; family Viscaceae; genus Viscum; species Viscum album. Next base: position 721,543,338 of record OY728130.1, on the reverse strand, counting down.
TGACATTGTTGCTCTCTTTAATGGGAAATATTTTATCAACACAACGTATGTTTTCAAGAAAATATTTTCAGAAATGATTTAATAATTTTTATAAATATTTATAATTTTTTTTCCAATTTTTACCTTTTAAAAAAATTTGGAAATAAATATTCATATTTTATTTAAAACCATCCTTATTTATATTTTATTGAAAATGTTAAAGAAATGTTGGATTTAACGTGTATGGAATAAAAATAGATTTCCACCATCATGACCAACAAATTTCTTAATACTTATTTTAAATGATATAAATGTTTATATTTAATTAAAATTATTTTAAATTTTTTTTGGGATTTTTATAAAAGGATATTTTTAAAATGAAAATATTATTTTTAAAAAAATTGTTTTAAGGATATTTTCATGGGTTTTCAACTAAAAAAAACATCAACCCTCAATTTTATTATTGATACCCTAAGAAAATGATTCATTATTAACATATTTATTACTTCTTATTATGGATTGTGATCATTTTGACTAGAGTTGTAAAACTTTATTACCATTCCCCATTTTTTATGGATGATTTATTATTATGCATATTAATTGGGGTTTGTATTTCAATTTGATATATATATATATATATATTTTAATATGAATTTTTATGTTGATTATGATTCACCCATTTCACATAAGGAATGAATAAAAATTTGTAAATGATCTGTGAGGCCTGCTGTAGGCCCTCAATGCATCGGTAGGTCACATTTGACAAACTAGATTGGGTTTTGGCTAGGAAATTACCAAGTTTGTTAGATATATTAGCACAAGGCCTCTATCATATGTTTAAAATGTCATGTATTAAGAATTGCATCATTATAAATTCATTTATTAATATTCCACATGATTATTTGATTAATTAGAATATCCATGGTCATGTTTTCAATATCATGCGATTATTTATATTATATTATTTGATCATCATTTGTAGAGGCCATATTATGATCATGTTATTGGTTAAATATCTTATGTTTTAGTTATTTACCTTAATCTAATGATCATTCCCTATTTAATCAAAGATTATACTAAACTATTACCCTTATTGAGCATCTGATATCACCACTTTCTTGTGTTTTATTCTCCCCATGATTCCAAGAAGTATTTTTTGATTGATATGAAGGGATACATTAATGTTTATAATTGAGTTATCAAAAATAATACATTATTTATTTTAGATTTTTAATTGTACTCATAATTTGAATTATGTATCCATTTTACTGAGACAAATGAAACATTTAACCATTTGGGATGTGATACCATGTATCTTATGAAAATTTAATAAATCGACCACCTGCTCTGGGATACTATGGTCAGGGTCACTATAATTAATTTTTATACCATAAGCTAATGAAATCATTCCTCAATTTTCCATAGCTAAACTGATGGAAAAGAAAATATGATTCATTATTATTTCATCATCATAATCAATAACCATCCAGAGAAATAATAAGGGTTTAATCATTAGATATTTTCCGCAGTGGAGAAGATGTACCATAAAATATATTTTCATTGAAAAAATGTTTTTAAAATATATTTTTAACACTTCATTATTAAAAAAAAAATTTAATTCTAAAATCACTTATTTAAAATCTAAATATATCCAAAATATTGTAAAAATATTCATAAAAAAGAACCATGGAATATTTAGAATGAATATTCAAAGATAATAGTATTCACGATGGTGGGAAAATTTCTTCCTGTGGTATATGTTTAAACAAATATTTCATTCACACATTTTGTAAAAAAATTACTCATTTTGAAAATGAAATAAATATTTTTTTAAACGTTTTAATTGACCAGAAAATATGGATAATTTTTTTTCTAATAAATCATTTTATAATATAAAAACATTATTCAAAACCTTTTAAAGATAACATGAATATAGAAGAAAAATTTTCTAGACCGAAAAGGAAATAATGTCTTTATTTCTTCAAAACACTTTATTTATAATTTTAAGTAAAAAATGGATAAAAATATAAAAATTTTATGAAAATTTCATGAATAAATAGAAGATATTAAAATATATTGTGTTTAATTTATATAATCCATATAATTTAACTTAATTTAAATTTAGAACATAAAATCTCAAAAGAAGTGATATTGTAACATAAATGTCTTACTGCTTTAGTAATCTCTAAATCAAAAAAATAATGACATAAAGAACCTTATATGGATTTTTAAATCTCAATAATTTTAATAAAAAGAATCATAATGTAACTTCATTGGTATTATATACAATGCACAAAAGAAAAAAGTAGTGAATATGACATATTCCTTACAAAAATTAAAGTGAGATTAGAAACCCATACCTCATGCATCATCTATCATTGTATGGGTTTGAACCACTTTTATAGTAAATAAATATATTTTTTATTAATCTATTAAAAGAATATCATAATAAATATACTACCATATATTATTTCATTATATAATCTTATCACCCAATTAATAATAATTCTTTATCAAAATCAATATTTTGAGTGATAAATCTTTCATTTTTCAAGCATTTTTCAATTCAGCAGTTCTTATCCATTTGGTTTGATCATGGTTATGTGTTCTTGAAAATTTTAATAATTTAATTATCATTATATTTAATCCTTATATAAACTATTATAATTTGAAATATAATATGGGACAAAAAATTAATTACATCACTTAATGGAGATTGTAGTCTGTACAAACACACGAGAGACGTTTTCAAGTTTTTATGAATGTAATTAAATAAAGGTAAATAAATATTCACCCTTACATAATTGTTATTGTATCATAAATATAATATATATCCCTTAAATATATCATTCTTACAAACCATGTAAGTATGAAATGAAAAATGAATCACATCCCTTCGTGGAGGTAGTATTGTACACTTATGCTCAAGTGATGCTATAAATTAAAAATGGAAGGGAATGTAATATGGAAGATAAGATATTATAACAAAATATTAGTAATTATTTCCAAAGTATCATATACAAATATTAAAAACATTATAATATCATAATGATAAATGTGATGATGAGAAACAAAATACATCGTTTCGTGAGGCAGTTATACATAAATATGCATGAATGATGGTTTTGTTTCCCATTTCATGTAAAAGGAGATGATTAAGGTTATTAATTAAAAAATAATATCTAATTATATTTTATACATTTATTTTAATATATTTTAATGTCTATGATAGAATTTATATCGATAGAAGAAGATGTAAAAAGAAAGAGATCAGTAAAAATGATTATATCTTCTTTGAGAAATCTCCTCTGGATTTCTTATAAAGGAACTTAAGGATGGAATTTTTAAGATAAAATAACCTATATAACATGGATTCATATGTTCTTAAAATGTTTTTTTGGTTTTTTCTATCTATGTGGCACATGGTGGTGGGTGGAAGAGAGGTGGGTTGATATCCTTTAATAGTGAAGGAAAGGACACACATGGAATTTCATAAAATATTTAAATATAATAAATTATTTGTCATATAATATTGGAATTTACTTATATATTTTGAATATATTATATGTATGAGGCCCAGTACTATATTATAATAAAATATAAATAATTTTAGGATATTTTTAAACCATATCTAAAAATTTTAACCACAGCTAACCCTTTTGATGATTACTATAATATCAAAGTGTTTTAGTATTTAGGGGTCATGAATGTTAATATAAAAGGACAAGTGACCCAGAAGTGGAAATTGTTTTATATTATAGTCCATTTCCCATTAACATAGAAAAGGATAATATTTCTATTAATTTTAAATCATTTAATAAAATATTATTTAATTTAAAAAAACCATTAAAGTATTTTATGGTACTATTCATAGAATTCATTTTAAAAAAATATAAAATTAGTAATTTAGTTTTTATATAAAAAATTTACAAATAAATTATAAATTATTTGTTCATAAAAAATTCTTGTAATAATAAAAATTACCCAAAAATATTACTTTTTCTATTTTCAAAATTATTTACTTTATTTTTCAATTGTTTGCACAACCATTATGCAAGTCTTGCATAAGAATTCCATCCCTAAAAAATTAAAATAAATTAAGCTAATAAAAAAAATTTATTTAACTCTGAAAAGGCCTTCTACGACCAATGATACCTTGTTTTTATCAAATCCAAACTATATTGTAGATATTAATATCAATAAAAGATACATTTTGGAATTTTAAATTACATAAAATAATAATATAAAGTTATTTATCGAAGCACAAGGGCCAAAAATTTTCAAATTTTATGATATTTAAAGGTTTTGGGATAATATAACTCACCCAATGAAATATAAGAATATTTATGGATAATTTTAAATCCATATTCTATAGTTATATAAATTTTTACCATATTTTATCCTTTATTGAGGTGAATTTGTTTACCATGGTAACCATTCATTATGAAAATAATAAAGGTAAGGTATATTCCAAATTTGTACATTCTAATCCAAAATATTGTATATATTTAATAAAAAAATCCTTATATATTTGAGAAATTAATTTTAAAATAATCCATCAAAACCTGATGAAATATTATTTTCTCGAAATATAATTTTTGAGGGATAATTTTTTTTAATAAAATAATTAATAATAATGACATTTCTAATGAAATTAATTGGATTAGGTTTAATAAAAATTAATAAATAAAATTTTATATCCAAGGAAAAATAAATTGGTACTTTGTAAATACTTGAATGAAAATTACAATAATATTTAAAATCAATATTTTATTATTATTCATTCAAAAATTAATCTTTCTATAAAAGTTCAAAAAATTAAAAATAAGATAATGTTTACATACTTATATTAAAAATCATATCCTTTTTATAAAATAATATTTCAAACGATTTTTAGAAATTAATTTTTATATTTTCTCACGAAAATTAATCACTACAATATTTGGAGAAAAATTATTTTGGAAGAATAAAATGAATTCACAAAATAAAATGAGTTCTTATTTCATAAGCATTAATCAATAAAATGATATTGTATGGGATCATAATGCATAAATTTCATGATGTGGTTACTCCTATTCATACCCACCAATTCCATGACCTTGTTATAATATTCATATCTAAAATAATGATATTTTATCATTTGATTAAGCTTAGGGTTGCATTAATTTAACATTATTAATCATTGAATTATATTAAAAACATAGGGTATCACATGTTAGGTCATTGTTTTCTAAAAATTCCACCATGAGACTTTACTATTCTCTCTCTAGGTCCATTTTGGAAGGAAGATAGTCACGCAACACCACAATCAAAACTATAAAAAAGATATATGGATGGTTTCAATAAATTCCTCAACCCATACCTAATAACTAAGTAGAGGTTTCTATGGAACATATGATATCATACCAAGCATCTGAACATCCCTTCTCATTCATGGGAGTCTACATCACTAATGAGTCACTACCTTCTCAGTCAAGGTAGATCATGTTGGATTTCATGCCATAGAGCCAACATTTATGTGAATTATGATTACTTATATTCATGGTTTTTAATGTTTAATAATGATTTATCACATCATGAATGTTATTATGTGTTAGATATGATTTGACAATGTCCAAAGAGTATGTGTCACACTAAATGGTCATAACATTTCCCTACAACAATGAGAAACTTTAAGTGACATGACAATACTTTGAAATACATTATATATAGCTAGATGATTTAATTTGAAAGGAAACAAATGATACAAGTTAAGATGAAGTTTATACCTTGTAATCTAAATAAATGATATTATATGACCCTAACCATCCAGTATAAAATCCATATTTATATGTGTCATTGATGTTATTATGCATGGATTTGTGTAATTATCATTATATTTTAATATTATTATTAATACATATATAATGTTATGTACTTTTATGTATTTACATAAACCATGACGATATATGTTCATTATAAAGTTGGGTACATTGGGTTCATCATGAAAGATACAGTTTTGATGAATAATGCATGAAATAATTTTTCCCTTTGGTTAAAGAATGGTTTTCTATATCTTATGCCATTTTATGGTAATAAAACTATTTGATTAAGTCTATATTTTGGGAGTCTTTTTAAGAAATTTAATTTCCATTATATCAAAGAAATATCCATTAATCATATAGGATGATGAAACCACCATGTAACATTCATTAGTAGAGATACGAAAAAATGGATTATATTACACTTTGTTCATTTTTATATTATGATTTTCATTGCGATATATAATATTATACTCAATGTGAAAATTTGTGTGTTTCTAGAATATATATTTATAGTTTGTGTTTTATATCAAAATTTTCATGAGAAGGGGTACAAGGGGGTCATTAAATAATTATATCTAGAACATCAATTAAATTATATATGAATTAGACATGTTGAATAAATATTTTTTGGAACATGGTTTAATAATTATTAAAATATTTTTGATCATATATATTTAGTCACTAAGAGGTAATATTTTCGGTTGAATATTTGAAAAATATTTGTCTAATATTTTAGCGAATTTAATAAACTAAATATTTATTTTCAAATAATTGGGTGACAATTATTTTTTAAAATAAAAATTATTTATTCAAGGCTAATAAGTATTGAAGAAGATTATTAGAGAAAGATTAATGGTCAGACGAGTGTTATATTATTAAATATTAATTTAGTAAAAATTCATTTATTTACTAAAGGAAATTTTATTTATTTATCCATGAGTTTAATTAATTTCTATTAAATTATATCAATATTTTCATTTTTTATACATGGGGTTTGTTTGGGATTGCGATTATTGATACATAAATAATTTGGTTCACTCATAAGTAACTAATCCCAGTTGGACACATGGCCTCAATCTTGACTCCCCATTCACCATATGATGCCAACTAGGAGTGAGGGCCTTGGGTGTGCCAGGGGGGAGAATATACCCTCATGTTAGAGTTTAGTAAAATGGTAAAATGAAGTTAAAAAATTTAGTATAATCAACAATAATAATGTGAGCGGTGGAATAAAAAAATTAAGACGTGATGAATAACCCCAATATCCAATTGACATAAAATATGGGTAATATGTCATGATAATATACAAAAACATGAATTAATAAATAATAGTAAAATCTAAACAAAGAAATATACATAGAAAGGATTAAAGTATAAACTCCAAATGCATCCCAAGACTACGATCAATCCTATGCTCCCATACACCTTCCTATCAAATGAACTGAACATCCAAAGCTGAACCCTTTCCCTTTTGCTGACATGTAAGAAAGAAGCCTCTCTGGGTACCAATTTTCAGCTTGGACAGAGTGTGAGTAAAACTCAGTAGGCCACCACAAATGGTTTCTATAAAAACCCATTCTATAAATATAAATAACATAGTGTGTAGTTAAAATAATAACCATTATAAAATTAACATATATAATAACCATTTGGGATTTGAGTTCCTCATAGAAATTCTGAATGACCATAATTTCATTAGACTACGACCGATGTCTCCAATTTGATTACCTATAAAAATTTAGAGCCCATGAATATGATAATAGCTTCCATTAGATAATAATAATAATAATAATAGAGGGCCCAAGGTGAAACTACAAGGAATAATAGACCTTAAAAGGTCGTAGTAGCTCATAGTAAATAACCAAATAGGATTTCCAAAGGGTCTATGTGTAAACTGAGGTGTAACCAATTTAATTCCTATGGATAAATGTTTCTAACTGATTTCTTGGAGTACATACAAAGTCAATCTTGGGTTATGAGTTGATAGATTCCAAGGTGATAGAATAAGGTGTCACTTGTACGAATACATGAAGATGAATCCAAGGAGATTATCTAAGGAATTATCATTTATAGATATAAATTGAATGAGTATTTGGTACTTCACCTAGTCATTCTAGTAGTATTAAGACAAAGAATGAATTCCAAGGTGGGTATATCCTTTGTAAATGAGCTTAGTGAATCTGGGTGGCATCCTATTAGAGCTCAAGGAATTACATCAGGAATCCAAGGCTAACTCAAGTCTAACCACTCCTTTAATAGTATAAAGGTCCATAATAAATTGGAATAACTTATAAATAATAATGGGATATTTATTAATCTATGTATCTTTACCATTATTTTTAATTAAAACATCTCCTTTCCATTTGTAAATTAAAAATGTTTATATGGGCGTTCTTATATTTTAATTAAGTTTTACATAAAAAATAATAGGCCAAGTGAAATGTACATCCCACATTATAAAAAAGTATTCAATTTTTCTAACTTAATTAAATTAACATTTTAAATCTCAATCCAACTTGTGTAATATTTTTTAAAAGGCTTATATAAAAAATGACTCACCAAAATGGGTGATCCTTGGTAAGGTTCCAACATCCGACAAGGTCAATGGGAATCATAAGTGTTCCAGATAATAGTTACTACAATTAAATTACAATATTTTTTAATTATAATGAATGTCACATATATCTTGGTTTTTTTGTCAATATAAAAATTTATAAATACGTGAGACTTTGAGTGAAATAGTATACACCACATATAATATGGAGGTATAGGAACACACATCTAGTATCATCTTTAGATGAAAACAAGAATGAAATAATTCAAAAAAATTGATGAATACCCCAAAGATATGTAATATTAGCTCACAAAGAAATGGAACTGAATATGGAAAGTAAAACTGAGAATGGAAGGTAATAGATTTAATCTTTTATTGTAAAATTCCAAAGTGGCATACATGAAAAAAATCAGAGATCAAATGATAGAGAGGCTTCAATTCCTAATATGAAGGTGGGTGAATCCCTCTGGGTGGGGTGGAGGAAGAAAAAGTGAAATATTGTCACAAAAAATATGAGAAAATGATAATTTTACCCATATTTAAAGGGGTTACATGGCTGGCTACACAGTTTTTCAAAAACATCCACCAATTGTGAAACTACACTGTCTAAGTCGCACTATGGGTGGTGGCTAGGCATATATATTGTCCACAATATGCATAGCCCGTTCACCCTTTTTCTATTTTATATAGATCCCACATGTCTATGTGTCCTTCCACAGATAGTTTTTCAAATATGAATCCTTTATATATGGACAACATGGTTGAGCCGCACAATTACTACTAACCATGCACCAATAGTGAACCTCATATTGCTTCTCTAAAAACTCTAATTCCAGGATCTCAAAAAACCAAGATAAACCCAAATGCTTCCATAATCATTTAATAACAAATATATATTAAAAAAGTATTATCTAAAATAAAACATAAAGGATTCATACCTCATCAAAAATCATGGATGTTACAACCTCCCATTCTTATGATAACTCATTTCAATGTTTTCCTAAGGGTGGTTGATCAGTTTCATAGAAAGGTTCCTACAACAGAGCACATATGTTAGCCTTTATCCCCTAGTTATCATAAAATACATGGGCATGCTTAAATATAACCCAAAATAATGGGATTGACCTAACATAGAGTGCCTTCAAACCAAAATAAATAATATGAATTTGATAATCCTCAAAAGAAAAATCCATATATAATTCGAACTCTTCTGGATAAAGAATGTGTGAAATATCATAATGATAGCATCATAATTAGTAAGAAATAAATATGTAATTCATAAATATATATCTATATGGTAGTGTTATACGATAACCCACTTCTCTAACCCTCTCCAAAATATCAAAAGGTCCAATGAATCTAGGATGTAACATTCCTTGCCTCCTAATTTATCTATGATCTAACCTAGAAGAAACACACAAGAATACCTATTCCCCAAATTGAAATATAGGAGGTCGTCAGTGATGGTTGGAATATGACTGCTTCATATAATAAGATATATCTAAAAGATTTTAAACAATTTTTACTTGTTCTAAAGTTTTCAAAATAATATGAGGTTCTAGTACGGATTTATCTCCTTCCTCCAGCTAACACAGTGGTGATAGATATGGACTACCATGAAAGGCCTTGTAAGGAGACATCTATATAGTATCTTAAAAGATATTATTATTAGATAACTCTTTTCTAATATTGGGTTTCTCCAAATAACCTATAAAATATAGGACACATTCTTTAAGCATTTCCTCCAACACCTAAATAGTACTTTAGTACAGCTTGACAATCTGTTGGGGATAAGATTTACTAAAAGTTCTTATGAACCCAATTCCCTATACAAACACTACCAAAACTATGACAGGAACCATGGATCTCTGTTTAATACTATAGTCCTTGGAACATTATCAAGTCTTATAAACTCTCAAACATATATCCTTCTAATTTGATTTACATAAAAGTTCTCCATGACAAGAAAAAATGTAGTGACCTACATCAACATGTTGATAATCACCCAAACTATGCCCCTTGCCTCGAGGTGATCTCAATAATCCTACATAATGTCCATGGTGATGTTGTGTCATTAGCATTCTAAAATGGGAAATAACTATAAATGTCTAGTAGGTCACTAGTGTTCCTCCTTCACCTGCTTACTGTTAGAACACCGAGTTGCAAAACACATTATCTATTGTTTCATTCCCTTCCACAAATATAGATGGTGTAATTCACGGTGCATCTTTTTATGTCTTGGGTGTACTTCCCATCTAAAATAATGAAATTATTGCTTAAATTTATCTTGATTATCTCCATTAACCCAAACACTTTCATGAATGTGGAAAATATTATATATATCAATGATCTATCTCTATATTGGGTCCTTGCCTGAAACACTTTCCCAGAGTAATATTTCCTTAGGGTTTTAAATTCATATCATCTTAAATATATGCAAAAATGAAGGCGTCACTGCTAAACCTATATGGATATGCTACCTATGATACTACTAAACCTCCAATATCATCTTATAAAATAGCACCATCAACTTCCACTCACAATTGGCCTCCTACACTACTTGAATAATATTCCACTAGCTCATAGCATCAGCCAAAAAATTTCATTTCCTAGGAATACATGCAAGATCAAAAATCAAACCACTAAATATATTTAATCCACATTCACTAATTAATATTAAAATCATACAATATAAATAATTACTTAAGGATCTTATGTTATGTAAACACCAAAAATCCTTCTCTATGAAAATAATTCCTCCAACAATGCAAGATGTAAAGTACTACTTCTAGATCGAGGTCATAAGTATAGTAATTCCCCTCATGAGTCCCCAGATGATGAGAACCATACCACATGATTCAATAATCTTACAGAGGGAATTATCCATGCATGATGCATGATGCATCATAATAATATATATAGAATCATCCTAGGTCTATAAGAAGTAGGATCAATGCTGAAGTAAATCTATGTTTTGAGCCTTGAATGATCTTCTACAAAGCTTCATACCATATGAATTTCACTCCCCTATATTTCAAACTTGTAAGATCTGTTTCAACTTGTAAAAATTCTTAAATAACTTTCCAAAAATTTCCAAAAATTCATAGTAGAGTACATATATCAAAACTAAATAATCTTATCCTGGGACACTACAGATCTCAACATCTCTAGGTCTATAGATACTCTTACCACCAAGATGATGTGACTTAAAAGGTAACTTTACTGACCCATAAATATAACTTTGTGATCATAGAATAATTTTAGTGATATCTCATTATAAAAAAATAGTATTAAGGTTCTTGAAATGATCTTGAATATTTTGAGAGTACACCAATATGTATTCTATGAAAACCACCATAAAAGAATCAAGGTACATGTGGAATCCTTAATTCATCAAATCTGTGAAAATAGTAGGTTTTTTATCAAATCTATAATCATAACTAGATAATTATATATACCATACTTGATTTGAAATTCTATATGGGGTATGTCAAAAGTTATATCACACGGCTGATGATATGATGACATCAAATCAATATTTGAGGAATCCTATGATCCTCATTGTCAGTTGAAGAGGTCATCTATATGAGGCTGTGGACACTAGTTCATGATCATAAGCTGGATCAATTGATAGTAATCCACCAAAATACTAAGAGTACCATCCACCTTCTTATAATAAAACATGGGTGTACCCCAAGAAAATGTATTTAGCTATATAAAACACATAGATTCTATTTTCTCTAGCTTCTTCATGATCTCATATAACTTAGTAGTAGCCATCATGAAAGGAGTTAATGATACTAGTTCTTCTCTTGGAACTAGATATATAGTAAAATCTACATTTCTTATCAGAGGTTGTATCAAAAATTCTTTGTAGAATATTTCCCTAAAATGAGAAAATATAAGGGGTAGTCAGCATGATGTATTCCATAATCATCCATATAAAGGATAGTAATTTGGACTCTCACTATGTGTATCCCACAATTCATGTATTCAGCACCACTCACCAATAAATTCCATTCACTATTTTGAACATAAGCACCACCCTCGAATGATTTGAAAGGAACCCTTCAGTTATAAAATGATTACAATCATGATAGGGAACCAACCAGTCCATCCTGTGAATGATATCAAATCCTGACATCTCTAGGATGAATAAGATCAAAATGAAATGGTAACTTCCAATATCTATAGGACACTCCTTATATTTATGTATATTTTATGACCATAATCCGAATGGATTTTCAAAATTCATTACCTCATATAAGTAAATAACATCAACCCAAAGGATTTTAATGGTAAAAAACAGAGATAAAAGAGTGTGAAATGAATATATCAAATAATGAATATACTAATATGGAGGCTCCTAAGATCATACCACTAAATGTAGCTAGTCTGACACCATTCCACTCTAGTGTATAATGTTTTGAATATATTTGGATAGATCCTTAACCCTGATCCCTTAATTTACCACCATGGGAAAGTACACACTACTAGTACTAGACATAATGGGTATAACCTCCTCAACCATATCCACCTCCTCAGCCTATACAATCAGTGGTACTAGAACACTTCTCTTGATACAGTGCTACTAATACTACATCAAAAGGTGGATATAGTACATATCACCTCTCACTAGGAATAGATGGGAAGAATCAGAAGAATCTATAAATATGGCCTATTTTTTTGATTTCTTAGCATTCCACTGTTTCTTATACACATTGAGTATTTACACACCCAATCTCCCACACTAATGGAATATAACTAAACTATCGGTTAGAATAGCCTGACTACCACTACCCTATCAAGAACCCTCTAGATGAATATTTATGCTTTTGAATGAAATCCCCTAACTTTTTACTAAACCACGTTTCCCCATAACCTCACATTTCCTCATTATTCACGTTGTAATAATGTCCTGCTTCACTATCTCAGAAATGGGATTTAGTCAAATGATATTTTCATGAGATCAAATGAAATATTTCAAACTATCATCAAAATAACACACATTACATAACTCATCACATGTAAAAGTATGTTCAATGTACTAAAGCTATATGAAATGAAAAAATTATTACATAAATGAAATAGTACCCTACTCTAAGGGAATGAACTCTATCGCTCTATCGTCTATTTGCGTTTCTTGAATGAAGTAATCATAGAAGAAATATTTTGAAATAACCCCAAACCTTACCCAAACACTATGCAGCCTAATTTAGCACATACCACTAGTTACAAGAAGTTGCTAGAGTCATATATTTGATTATATATACCCTATATTCAAGAAAAATATTTAGATTCACAAGGAAATTTAATACGGCCTCTATCGAAGATTCAACAGCCTGGGGGCCAACCTCCCCAAAGGAAGTAGGTTTTCGTTACTACTTGAATTTCCTCATCAAATATAACATAGTCTATATAATTCATGAAGCTCTATATAGAGAACACACTAAGCATAGAATCCCTTTATAAAACTGAGCATCAGGTCCAATTATATGTATAATTAGAGGTGTTATAGAAGTTAATATTGATGGGTTATGTCCCATTGCTTAGGAGCACAGATATCACCACCTTCTAGAGGTTAATTCGAGGTCATCATGTATCCATATATCTAAATTTACAATAAAAAAACCTCAATGAATAATGATTGGATGGAATAATTTCTTATAATAACAATGCAGGAACAAGGTCTCCCTATCCATTATATACTAGCTGAACTACCAGTGTCTAAAGTGAGGGTATAGGAAATGTCATTTGTTTTTAATTATAGGAGTTCAATTATATAGAGTTTGATTTTAATTTTGTGAGAAAATACAAATAAGTTGTAATTATAATCCCCATTTAATAGGAACCAGTTAATTTTACTAGGTCATGAATTCAAAAACCGCTATATTTATTTAACATTCCACATAGATTAAGTTCCATTTTCATGTTATAAATTCATAATTTTTATATGCTACAACTAGTAGATAATGTAACTATAAAAAAATCTGCATCCAGTAAAATAATATAATTGGTCATATATTGATTTTATTAGATGAATCTATATTCAAAATTCATAAATCTAAATTCATTTTAAACTCTAATTTAAAGTTATATAATTTAAATCAGTTAAAATTTCAATTCATGATACCAATGGAACATTGATCAAACATGTAATAATTATTTAATTATGGTTACACCCTCAAGAAATTTGGGTACACACCATTTATGTTGAAGAAGACACATTAATTAATCCACGTATTATTTTACCCAGAAGAAAAATTGGGATATTTTTATGTATAACCATCAAGTAAAAAACACCAACCACAGGAAATACATGAGTTGAAAGCAACTAGATACACACATATGTCACAAAATATTCATGAAATGTAAATATCTTGGTGAATATGATAATGAATTTCTAATGCTTCCATTCTACACTAGGACCATAATTATATACAATAATATAATAATACTATAAACAAGTACATCACATAATGGAGAAATTAGTTCAAATATAGTAATAAAAAATCAAAACATCAAGTCCCAACCTAGGAAATTTTTTTCCTTATATATGGGTCCGCTACTCCAAAGAACATACTAATTACCAAATTAAATCGACTCCTAATATCTTATCTAACCATAGAAAATAGTGATAAAATAATAATAATGCAATTATTTAACATTATAACATCCCAGATTGGATTCAATCATAAATAATAGAGCCCGATTGACCCCATGACCTCATGAACACCTCTCTACATGCAAGAGGCTTCCGAATAGTAGTGAGAGCCTCAGATGTGTCCATGGAGAGACTGTACTCTCATGATATAGTGGACTAAAGTGTAAAAAGACATATTAAAATAGTGGGATGAGTAATAAAAATATGATCAACATGCGTAATACATCTAGTCATAATGAACTGATGAATAACCACAATATCCAAGTCACATTCAAAATGGGGTGATGAAATGATTCTATACAAGAAAATAAAATAGGAAACATTAATATAATCAAATAAATAAATAAATAAATAAATAAAAATGATAAACTTTGAAAGAACTCCAAGACAATACTCAAACCTCTTCTCCCATAAATTATCCTATCACACAAATAAAACACCTAAATCCAGACACATTCCCTTGTCCCAACCTATATCCAAGAAGTATATCTGATATCCAATCAGCTACAAGAAAATGGTGTGAGTAAAATTATGTTGTCTACCACCAAAAGGGTCTATAAAAAATCTAGCATGTGAATATAAATATATTTTTGTGTAGGTAAAATGATAAGATGTTCTAAAGGAACTACAATAATTACCATGTCAGGCTGGAGTTCCGCATGGAAATTCCAGCCTACCAAACCTACTTCAGCCTAATAAGGATGTTTTTAATTGGTAGCCTATAAAAAGTCAAGCCTAGTAATATGATAAGAGCTTTTATGTGATAATAATAATGATGGAGGTCCCAATGTGAAACCATTGAACCATTTACTTTATAATTTTAGGTCATCTTATAGTAAATAACATTACTTCCTAGTCAATGGTTCTAAGTGTAATCTATGGGTAACACCATTGACATTACACTAAATAAATTACTAAAACTAAGTCCTTGTATTACTACTAAGGTAAATCCTATGTAATTCTTGAATGGACACCAACACGATGACCCAAGGAATCACTTTTTTGAAGACATCAATCATAGTCTAAGAAGATGATCCAAGGGATTTAAATATTTTGATATAAATCCAATGTATCATATGTACTTCATTTAGGAATTCATGTACTATTTTGAAAAGTTATAAATTCCAAGGTGAGTATCTCCCTTGGAAAACATCATTGTGAACCTAAATGGAATGTTATGAGCACTCAAAGAATTCCCATGTGAATCTAATGATAGTTCTATTTTTACCACACTATTATTTTGAAAAATATCCATAATCAATAGGATCTATTAATAAATAATCACAAGACATGTGTTAATCCATAATTTTTTTCCTTTCTATTTCATTCAAACAACTAATTTTCATTTATAAATGAAAATTGTTCATATGGGTGTTCAAAAATTATAATCAAGTTTCTTATGAACAACAAACATCCAAGTGAATGGTAATTCCACACTATATCATAATTATTTTTTATTGAAACTTAAAAATTTTCCCCTTTTAAAAGTCAATCTGTCTTGTTTAATAAGAGTTAACGACTATTGAAAATAAATAATCATCCAATGGGGTGATCCTTTGTGAGGTTCCAACCTAAAAAAAGAGAAAATGTATCTTAAGAGGTGAAGGTAATTATTCCAAATATTATTTTAATATATTTCACAATTATAAAGACATTAAATGTGATTTCGGACTACTCCAAAATTGAAAAATTTATAAATGGTAGAGTATTTAGGAACATGGTATTAACTATATACCTTATAGTGGTTTCCGAATAATCATTCAGTATCATATTGGGATTAAATCAAGAATGTAATAAATAGATTATATAGGAAAATACCTTGAAAATAGTGAATATTGGATCACATTGAAATAACATCAAATATGGAAAGATAAAACCAGAATGGAAGGTAATGGATTAATTCTATTATTGATATGTGTCTAATGTGTTAGACTGTGAATGTATATGAGATTAAAAGAGTGAGATGCTTCAATGCCTAGGCTAATAGATGAAAAATATCTCATGGTGGGGAGGAGGAGATGTGCTTGGAGGATAAAGAAAAAGAGGCTGGGTGTTATAATGGAGGGGAAATGGCAATTTTACTATCCTATAAATTGGTCTCATGGTTTTTCCATATGGTTTACTCAACATGATATCTTACCATGAGGATCCAACATCTATTTAGAATTAATGGTGTGGGATAGGTATGTTTTTGTTAAAATTGTGTATATCCTATGTGCACCCCCTCTGTTTTCTATAGTTCATTGAATAAATTCATACCCCCCCTTACGTGGTTTTTTAAACTATTCACCATTAGATATGGGCCTCATGGTTGAGCCATATGATTACTAAAAACTATTAACTAATGTTGTGCCTCATACTACATGTCTAAAAAAAAGATCTCTGGCCTCTGAACAATCCATTTACACGCATGGAACCTTCCTTAATCATTTAAGAACGAGTATATGGTTATAAAAGATTATCCAACTAAAACATTATGGATATTTACCGCTTAAAAAAGTTGGGACAATAAAATAATCATAAGGTCTTGTGTGAAATTATTATTCTCTAATCATAGGTATATTTAATCCCTATTTTGAAATTCATTACCCCTAACTAATCTGCTGTAATTTTTGGGGACATAAATATATATATAATTCCCTCAAGAACAATATTTATCCTCTTTAAGAAAATACACAATAATGGGAATCGATCTTCCTCCATCACCCAATCAATTATAGATAAAATAATAAATATCCCTTATACCTGAATCGATTCTCATTTTGATCAATAATGAATAATGAAATCTATATGAACTCACATGATATCACCTACATATTCCTATGAAAATGATCAATGGTTCATTATGTATGTGTGGAAAATGGGTAGTGGAAATATACTCTTTATTATCATGATGAAATGAAATTAAGACAATAGAACTTTATTAGATCATTGACAATGAGGAAAGAAGTAACCAAGAAGTAATTCATTTTTTCAATAATTTTTTTCAAAAAATTATATGAACAGATCCTATCATATTAGTAATGGGTTACAATTAATTAACCATTGAGCTAATTCCATTGGTCCAACCCTTATTCATGTATACGTCTCGAAATTTCTATTTATTATGAAAAAACTCCATGTCAGAAACCACCCAATAGTCTCTTCCACTATGTCAAGAACCATTATATGTTATCAGAGTGTTCAATTAATAATTTAGGATTATTTATTTTCCATTGACTGATTATACACAATTCATATAATTGTTTTCTCTTATATTTTATTCATTATTTTATCCTATGTATTATTAATATTTTTTTTACATATCAAACATATTATGAACATATGAAGAATTATTAGATACTCCACAAGAGGGTGTTGAAAATTATAGATTGTATAATTGGTTAAATGGTGTGTGACCAAATGTACATTCCATGTAATAAGGATCATTACATCTAGATATTTCAATAGATACAAAATGTAAAATTTGATAAATAACCCACAATGCATTTGATTCATGCTAAGAATGTGTTCAAATGCATGGAATATTCCACATGAGGCTGCAAGGTTGTGACATTAATTATATAAAAGGTGTGTCGCTAGTTTACACTACTTATGGGTCATTAATATATGAATCTATTATACAAATCAAGATAGTGTGTGGGTTTTTTTATAGACATAAATCACACTGCATGACAAGAATCTTGTTGGTACATTCCATGTATCCTAATCACGATATAAGCCAAGTCCCAAAGTGTTTATCCCGATTACCTGAACGGTGATAAGCATGCCATGTAGCTCTTTAGAACATTTAGTGTAGTTAGTAAGTAATAAGAAGAAATATTTTACATGAATAATAACTAATTTAATGATTAAAACCTAGTTACATTGTTGACTTTTATAATTTGACTATGTAATAATGTTTTCAAAATTAATAAATGATCAATTAATTCATTCAAATAATCTATTAATGCTAATAAATTAGTTTATTTTCCATGATACATTAGGTGATGAGTGTCTCCAAGACTATTTATATTAACATTAAAATAAAATAAATAAAGAATTAATTAATTAATTATATCAATTTAAGTGTGTTAATCTTAATAAGAAAAACCAATTGAAGTGAATACTATATAATTCACATTTTAATGTTCATTGAATGTATACGGATGACCATTATAGTAGACAAACCATTGTATGGTATTAGTTTATTTAATTTAATATAATAATATGGTTTTTTTAATAATTTATTAAATTGAATAATTACATGAATTATATTCCTCTATTTTCATTATATTAAGGCATGTGTGACCATGATTTCATTTATTAAACCTTATTGACCAACTGTAGATGCCAAAAAGTCTATAAATACTGAATAAAGTTTTTAAATGATGAAGCTAAGTCATATTTGGACCCGAAAGCCCAGTCTGGAGGGCCCGTATGTGGTGTATGAAATAAATGAGGATGTGCATGAAAAAATGTTGGTCGTGCGAAAGGAGTCTGGGATTCGCGAAAGGTCCCCAACACCGGCGCACAATTTTTCGCACCCACCCTGCACGGTGCCCGTTTTCGCGACGCCGTCTCTAGCGCACCACATTTCGCGCACCTCTTGGATTCCGCGACACCGGAGGCCTATAAATAGAAGGGGACCCCATCTATTTCTGGGTTGCAGAATTTGAACTAGCTCTCGTGCGCGAAATAGGACTTCTGCATGGACAATATGTCCTTTAGTTATTGACCTTTTTCGTGCAACCTCGCCCCGTGATCTACCTTTGCGTGCAATCCCACTAGTTTAAATAAAATTACAAAATCTTTAGGGTTCCTCCCTTGCGCTCAATTCCTTCCATTGTGCGCAAAAAGTCCAATTGCGCGCAGTCTCTTCGGTGGGTGTGGCCTTGCCTTAGGGTTCGGCCTTTGCCCCTTGCGCACAATTCACTTCCCTTGTGCGCAATTCTCCTAAGCCGTGCGTAATTCCTCTCCCTAGTTACATGACATCCCGATGTTTTGCACGCAGACCTTCCATTTGTGCACAATCCATAGGACCCCTCACCTCGATGCCCCCCGGGTGCCTCCATGTGCAGACACCCAATGTCCTCTATACCGGGCATGCACGCCATGCGCTATTTTCCCGTACATCCTTCCAGGCTCATAGGAATTAACCTTAAGGTCCCTTGGGTGGTGTTTCCCATTGTGTTTCTTTGCCTCATTCTCCTTTGCATAGGCATGCTAACGGCTATTACTCCATCGCATAGACACTCTAACATGGACCCCTCGATGGTTTGCTCTGCGGCCCCCCTTCACTATGGCCTTTCCAATGCCTTCCTTCCCACAAGGGGTAGAGGGAGCCAGTTATGTATGTCCTAGGGGTGTGGAGTGAACCCACCTCGTCTGATCTACATGACGTTAAACTTCCAAGCACTTGGTCTTCAAAAGATGACGTTAAACTGTGATCTGGCCCCATGCCTCGCACGCAGGGTCCCCCTAGCTCTGACATTCTTTACCCGCTCGTCTCCACGGGAATGAAATCTTCCTCATAGGGAATTATATCCTCATTCTTGGAGTGGCGTTTTTCCACGGGGTAAGAGCAGCCACCTCGGTGTAAGCCCCTAGTCTCTCTTACGGAAGGTAGCACCCATGCACCTCTATACTTACCCATTGCCAAGGCCAGTGGAGGGCGTGATAGGTAATGAGGCACCTCCTTTCTTCGGTCCCAAATCCCTCCCCCTCTGCGCTTTGTCGAATTTGGGCCACCATCCGAGAGTAAGTCCCATCACTATGGGCCGCTCAACGCGTAAGCCCCTCTTTGATCCTCACAGACGCACCCGTCACAAGGTGATTGTCTGGTCCCTACTGCCTCTTGTTTCTCACACCGAGCATGGCTCATGTGGTCTTAGAGTAAGAATCCACCAAGACATCCATTTATGGGCGGCCTCAGAGCGTAAGACCCATCCCGGAAAACTACGAGGACTTTGATCCATGCTAAGGAATGGTACGTAGAAAGCCTCCATGAGGTTCAAGCCCACCACTCAGTCGTTCCAACCCCCTTCACGTCGGTTCACCAGCATTATGGGCTACCTCAATGCGTAAGCCCCAGATTACCCCATCCCGCATGATGTTAAACTGTATGACGTCCCACACGACGTTAAACTATATTCCATCCCGCACGATGTTAAACTGCACCATCCGAACTATGAGGAATTTTATACGTGCTAAGGCGTGGTACATAGGAAGCCTCTATGCGGTTCTAGCCCACAACTTAGTCATTCTGACGCCCTTCATGTCGGTTCTATAGAATTATGGGCCGCCTCAGAGCATAAGCACTAAATGCCCTCATCCCTCATGACGTTAAATTGTATGCCTTCCTGCACGATGTTAAACTATATGCCATCCCGCATGACGTTAAAATGCTCCATCTGAACTACGAGGACATTGATCCGTGCTAAGGCATGGTACTTAGGAAGCCCCCATGAGGTTCAAACCCACCACTCAGTCATCCTGACCCCTTTGTGCTGGTCCTCCAAACTCCTTGGGCCGCATTAGAGTGTAATCCCCATATCCATCATTATGGGCCACCTCAAAGCGTAAGCCCCATATCCATCATTGTGGGCCGCCTAAGAGCATAAGCCCCATATCCATCATTGTGGGATGCCTCAGAAAGTAATCCCCATATCCATCATTGTGGGCCACCTCCGAGATTAAGCCCCATATCCATCATTGTGGGATTCCTCCGAACACAAGCCCCATATCAATCATTGTGGTCCACCTCAGAGCATAAGCCCCCATATCCACCTTGGGCCGCCTCAGAGTGTATGCCCCAAATGCCCCCGTCCTACATGACGTTAAACTGTATACCCAAACAATGGGGACTTTGATCCATGTAAAGGCATGGTAAGTAGGAAGCCTCCATGATTTTCAAGCCCAACAACCACGTCTCATCCTGATTTCTCCCTCAAGCCCACATGCCTCGAGAATCTCATGCCCTATCCCTGAGGTCTTACTCCATCCAGGTCCCATCCATGCATTCATTCTCATGGGACGCCTCTTTGGGTGTCCCACCGTATCATCGAACTATGCAGACATTGATTCCCTTCCATGAGGATACGTAGGAACCCTCTATGAGGCTCAAGCCCCTCTTCACTTCATCACCCATTATGATTCTTACCCGGGCCGCCACATCCCAGTGGGATCATGACACTTCACTCCACTGCCTAGAATCTGGGAATCCGCCCACATGCTGGCCCCAACATCGGAGTTCCTTTTAGGGGGTTCTTTTATCTAATCCACTCTCAGTGTCCCGATCAGCACGATCCATCTCTGCAAGATCTTAAACTCACAGCATAACCCATGTTAAACATGTGAAGATGAGGAAAACCTCAGATACTATCCTATGGCATGAAATTCCCCACGTTCGATGTGGGATGCCTCAGGCTTCCGCGCCCTCGAGAATACCTATAATAAGGGACAGAAGACAGACATGCCAGTCCCCCAACATCAATACATACCAATGAAACCTCAGCGTGACCACTCTCCTAACCAAAGGTTGCTGCCCTGACTAGACCCCTTGGAGCATCTCGACAGAATCAACATAATTAACTGGTGTCCATGAAGATATGGCAATGAGAACGAGACTCACAAACCCATCTTAAATCTATGAGGGAGTACCAGACTAGGTGAGGAGCTCTGAGGAGAAATCCACATAAGGAATAATAGACATCCCATCATCTTAGTTTCAATCAAGGAGAAGACATCCAGTAATAAGGGGAAAATTCCACCCGCCTTTGGAAGGTGGGAATGTGGGGCAATAAGCTGCGCGTCCTTCCCACAGACGGACGCGTGCGCCCCCGCGGAAAGTGTTAGAAACAGAAAATGGTGAACTCGACGTGAATCTCTTCTCCTCAATATGAAGGTTTGTAGTGTTTGGGTTGTCAGAAGATTAGCATGTCACCAGGTCCGAGTACCCATCAGTAGGACATGAAACCCACCAGGGGTTGGGGTAGTTAGGACGTTGATCACTCTATTCTGCGACGTTGTCAGTGTGGATCCCTCTTACCAACTGCGGAAGATGTAATGGTGCTGGGATATTGGTTGTCTTTTTCTTTTCCTATTAGTGTTAATGAGTTCATCTCCCTCCTTTCAGGAATTAGATCACTCCATCTGAAGATCGATCGCCACCTGCCCACCGGCGCAGGGACATGGACAGTATCGATGCGGCCACCCTGTGCGATTTCTCATTTTCCACAGCTGCTCCGACCACCATGACTGTCGAGCACTCACGCCCCCTCTCCTCGTCAGAGATTATCCAACAGATGGTGATCAACGACCTTGTGCATAGTTATGAGGAGAAAGGGGTCATCCCCACCAAGGACATGGCCCGTTTGGATCTCGAGGTAGCTGCACCTTGTCGTCGATTCCATCCCCGAGGGCCGTATAGGGAGCCACCACTCCCCACCCCGATGTTCAACCATTTCGGGAGTCTATCCATGGAACGCCTTGACACCTCCCTTCCCTATGATGATGAGCTAGGGGATATCCGGGTTTGCCCGATCGGAGACCCGCTTCACGGGTTCACGGTAAGGGCCCCTGCCAGGCCGCGTTAACACCGCAGCCCGACTCCCCTGGTCGAGGAACAGGCAACCCCTGTGCCCGCACCACCGGCTTCAACCTATTTTACCCGACACCAGCGTCGGGCATGAGTGGAAAAGAATGCCCTCCATGGGGCATCAACGTCAGCAACCACTGTGGCCTGAGCCACTATTGACTCCTATCATCAAACCCCCACATGTATTGAGAAGGGGCAGTTATATACCCGATTCGGATCGAGGCCCCGACCGTCCCATGGGCAGGTTAGGTCGACTCTTCCAGTCGCTGACACAGGCAATGGCTGCCACAGACCAATTCGCGGTAGTTCCATCCAGCGTGAAGGCCTACTCCGTGCCACCATTCTAGAAGGTGTGGTCCCTCTCTCCTTCCAACCTCAGCTCGGAGGCCTGCCTAGAACCACCCTCACTATAGGTAAAGGGCTTCCTCGTAATAGGAACACTCTATGTATGGCTCTCTCAAGTGCCCACTACATAGGGTATGGGGTCACTTCCCCTCCCACATACCGCGACTATGGAGCCGTTGCATGTTTGGTCACTCACTTGCATGGAAGTCCTCCCCATGTCCCTTTCGACATTTACCCCGGTGCTCCAAGAAACCTCAGACCTCAGTCCTCTCGGTTCCGGTGCTAGTGCAGCCAGAGGACTCCATGATAGAAATCATCCTTTCCCCAAAGAGCCACCCAGTGACAGGAAGTTGGGACATCGTCACCATAAGATGAATGCCCTGGAAGGTCGTACGGAAATCATACCAATCCGTTTCTCATATGCAAAGGTGGAGTACGAATCAAATATGGAGCCCTCGCCTCGGTCCTTTTAGTCAAGGGTTGGGATAGGGACGCGGCGCGTCACCCTTGTACTCCCTGAATGCGAGATCCATATGATCCACACCTCCCTCCGAAGGTATATATAGGAGTATGAGAACCTGGTTTACCCCTAGGGATCAAACATGTAGTCACCATCGGCCTCTTCGGAAGCACCTTCCATCTCGGCCAGAGAAAACATAGACCTTTTTTGGTGGTCGATAGCGAAAGAGCCACGACATAGCACATTCCCGGAAACACCGAAACTGTGACAGGAGTCCCTTTCACTGGCCCATCATATCGTGATGTAGCATCCAAGACACTTCATCCCATGGAAGACTACTTAGGGTTCGGCAGCCAATCGGCCTGTTCGTCGTATTCCCCACTGGCCAGCCCACTAGCCCAGCGGCCTACCACGACACCGATGACATTTCCCCAATCACTCCTAGTTGATGAGCGAGGCTATCAAGGGCCGGATCCGGAACCTAAGACATTGATCTTCTTGGACCATCCTCGCAGCAGGCCACTTCCCTGAGAAGTTTTGGCCGATTGGAGGGTCAGATTTTGATACACCAGAATTGCTAACCCTAAGAGAGCTTAAATGTTTCTGCTAGACTCTCTAGGAAACTCAATCCCATATTCACCATCATCAAGTGCCTTATCCCAGGAGCTAAGCACACATCGCAGATATCGGTGAGCAATGTCGTCAGGTCGACCTGGCCACACACCCCATGGTTCGGCACCCCGAATCACTTGGCCACCATAGAGCCATCCAACAACAATCCGTTTAGAGATTTCAAGTACTCCGAAAAGATATTGAGGAGGCCATACCCACGCGCATGTCCGTGGATGGGGGTAGTACGCTGCCCTCATCTTTAGTATGATTCACTGACAACCTGACTCATCGGGCGACTCCAAGGACTTACTCTTGGGGGAAGCGGTAGTTAACATGGCCGATCTGTCTCGAGAGGGTAACAGTCTGGAACTTCTTGATTGGGACTCATGCCCCTAAGGAAAAGTCACTACTAGACCCATCAGGGAGGATTAATCATCAACAGAGAAACCTCCTAGGTCTCCCTGCACCCACTGAGGTGTTAACACTGAGCCAGAATATCAGTAAGCGTAAAGAGCTCGTTGGGGATATCATGCTCGCTGACCCATCTGCCTCAGCATAGAAGGCAGAGGAAGATCCTGAGAAGGTCAGGCTGCGCCAACAGCTTGCTAAGCAGAAGATGTTGGTCGATGAGCTCCTGGCTGAATGCATTGTAGAGCGGCGACCCGATTACAGTGATCCTAGACCAGGGACGCAGGGGCAGAACAACTACCCCTCAATGAGATTCTCCCAAGAAACCTCAATCATGCCATGTTCGCTGAAATAGGAGAGGGTGGAGCTCACGGACAGAGGGCGCGATATGTTTCTCCAAACCCTCCTTAGCGGCATGACCACCCAAGGGATCCTGCTCGGGTTCCTCCCGTCGCACCAAGGGTCACTCCACCAGCTGATCCACAAGCTGCTGGGCTTGTCTACCAAATTGAAGAGCCTGACAATGCGCTTGTGGTCAAGGATCCTCATCAGGACAGAAACCCGCGTCTAGACGATTTGATGGCAGCGCTCATCGCCCGCTTAGAGGCTATAGAGACCCCGAAGGTGGCGATCCCACTAGACGACAAGCCATACCCAGTATGGGTGGATGATATTCCAACACCCCCTGGATTTGAAAATCCCACTTTCTCCCCTTTTAACGGGGCATGAGACCTGCCATAGCACTTGGACTACTCCAACTCGAGGTGCGGGCCTATGTTAGGGACTCCAGTGCAGCAGGATATCTCCAAGATCCATTGCTTTGTTCAGACACTAGAGGGGCCAACATTCATCTAGTACAGTTAGATCTCTATCGGATCTGTGACTAGATGGGAGGATCTTTTTAGGAAATTCCTCTACCAGTTCAGTTCTACAACATGGAAGAAGAACATCGCAAACCTCTTCAGGTAAAAGCAAAGGCTCGATGAGCGAGTCGCGGACTTCATCTCCCAGTGGAAAGGGCTCACATACTCCCTTAACATGCCATTAAATCAGAATAAATTACTAACAATATGCATATTGAATGTCAATGTAGAGATGGTTCCTTCCCTGATCACTTAGAATTACCCTGGAGGATTCCGGGACTTCTCAGACATGGACCAACACCTCGAAGAAGCCCTGCAACAGGCCAGTCAGGCACGCCCGCTGCCTCCTATAATCCCTACAAGGAGAGATTCTAGAGTCAAGCCCACTGCCGTGGCCCATATTGAGGGCCCCAGGTATCTAGAGTTGCTACCAGTGAGGCCAGCTCCATAGCCCCATAGGGGTCCGCCTCCACGGGCACAGCTTCCAGCCCAGTAGTGACTACCTCAAAATCGGCCAGCGCCTCCGCGTAACGCACCGCCACTGCCTAGGCAAGATAATCAGGCTCCGCCTCCTCAGCATGCTCATCCAGCCCCTCTTCAGGGCCAGCCTCTTAGAGCCCCCTTTCCGGATAGAAGTAATCGGACCTACTTGTTTGATGAGGCTCAGGTCCCCAGTTTCTTCCGTAGTGCCTGGGAGCAAAGGATCGTAAAGCTGCCTGAGTGATAGATGCTAGAAGAGGCGCATCTCACAGATCACCCCAACTACCGCCTTATCAATGGACCCTGGGGCACACCATCAAGTGATTCTATGTGTTCAAGGACTTCTTCTAGGACCAGTTTGAAAATAATATAGTCAGGTTGGTCCCAGCCCCAACATAAGTGGTAGGTGTCTTTGTGAGATCAGATGGCAGTAGCGGCGACGAGGATGAATGGCAACAGGTTTCCATACATGGGTCCCAAAAGTATAACGACAGGATGGCCCGTAAGACGGTCGCCCATGCCCATGGAATCATCCATGTATGCCTGAATCATCTAGGGCCCTTAGGATCTATGGTTACTACATCTGCATCGTCATCTCATCCATCCTCTTCCCAGAAGAGCAAGCAGCGGTGTCTCAAGATGAAATAATGTGCCCCGCCAATGCTGTCATTATCCCGCACTCTTGGTGTATTTATGCCCCCAGAAATGGGAATTCCTCCCAGAATCCGCCCAGTGGTGGATGACTCCTCAAGTGATATTCCGGGGTATGCTTCAGTTAACACTGTAGAGTTGGTAAATCCCTTTTTGACTCTCGATGATGGGGAACACCAGTAGACCGTCTCAATGTACCCAGTCATCGCCAACGTCATCAGAGCTGTGGTCACAAGAATCGCTGGGGCACGACAGTTGGAAGCTCTAGCCAGGCTGTGCATGCTGCTGAGACCAGACATCAGGCATAGTGTAGAGCTCAGCACATGCCGCCGTTCCATCAGGTGGCGACAAGTCCACCTCTACCACCGTTTGTGTTGCTGAATCTGGAAGAACCACCTCAGTCCTACCGCGACTAGCTCCGCCCTGCCACCAACCGACCCCAGCCTTCCGGTCCTCATCCGGAAGCTGCTATCCAGGCTTCGACTATTGAATTTAGAGATGTGGCTAGTACCAGTCAGACACTAGTCCAACCATCACTAGTCCAACCATCAGGGCCTGTCATGCCCCCAATCTCAGAACGGCCCCCTGTAAGCAGGAGCTCACGTTTTCCCCAAAAGTATGATGTTCTAAAGCACCTGGACGGCATTACAGCATGGCTTTCTATCCTTGAGGCTCCTCTCCTGTCGTCTGAAATGCGTGAGGCGCTCACCGAGGCCCTAAGGATCCCCCTCCAGTTTGAGACGGAGGTAGCGGCTGTAGAGGCCATCCAAGATGAGGCAATTGAGGATACCAAATTCTAGTAAGTTATCTCATTCTCTAGTGATGATGAAGACCCTCCCATACAGGGGCACATTCGCCCGTCGTACATCACTAGCCAGTTCAATGTCATGGATGTCCGCCGCTATCTTGTCGACACAGGTTGTGGGATTAACCTAATCCCAACTCGGACACTACGAAAGATGGGGTTGTGTAAGGATTATTTAACTCCCTCCAACCTTAGAATCCAAGGGTATGACAGGACATAGAAAACTCCTGTTGGAAATATTCACTTGAAGACCCAGTTAGGTGGCCTAATTACCAGCACCGAATTCATGTTTGTCTCCCAGGACACCGCCTACAATGCATTGATGGGCAGGTCGTGGCTCCACCTTCATGCGACAGTCCCCTCATCGTGTCACCAATTCCTCAAATACTCACTTAATGGTCGAGTGGGCATGCTCCAAGGAGATGCATCTCATTTTGACTCTTGTGAATCGCGTTATCTGGACGCCAACTGTTACAAGATAAAGGATTAGCAGATTTTGGCAAGTGAGATTGAGCCAGTCGCTGACATAAGTGATCCCTGGACAGGTTTGGATGATTCCTACGTCTTCCCAATTCATTAGTGGGAGGCCAAACCCCCCGACATGGAGCAGTGTTTTTTTGTTTTGGGCACAAGTGGAAGGCATATTTTCAGTCCCAAGAGACGGCGGAAAATCACCTCGTACTCCTACACCCACTAGGATCATGTGATCCTGGAACCTCCTACCCCTCTACGGCATCGAGATTTCTAGCTCATGGAAACAGTGGTACATCATACATGTCTGTCTCGCCGAGCTGGAATTAACTAGATCAAGTCGACGCACCCCCTACTGCTTTGATTTCATCAAGCATTTCCCCTTGGTCCAAAGACTAGATGGGATTGGATCAACTTCCTTCATCGCTATGGTCTCAGTGGCGCATGAGTCTCCTAATATGATGACCACTGCCGCCCAAGCCGGCACCAGCCACCCATCAGGGTTTGATAGCTCAGAAACAGCTCCCCCCACGAATGATCCCTCCACACGTGGAGATGAGGACATGGAAGATGCTCCCCCCACCTTTGAGGATGGATTCTCCACCACGGTTGACGAGTTGGTACAGGTGAACCTCGATAGCAAGGTGGACCTGAGACTCACATTAGTCAGCACCGCAATGCCCCATGAAGAGCATCAGCGTTTTGTGTAATTCCTCAGATAGAACCGTGATGGGTTTTCTTGGAGTTACGACGAGATGCTGAGACTAGATCCTTAGGTAGCCGTCCACCGCCTTGGTCCCCCGGCAAACCATCGCAGGTTTAAGAAGCCTCCCAGAAAGATGCACCCTTCTCACAGTGCCATGGTGGAGGTTGAAGTTGATAAGGTCATAAAATCAAAATTCATCAGTGAAGTCCAGTACCCTAGGTGGCTAGCCAACATTGTTCCATTTAGGAAGTAGAACGAGCAGATCAGAGTCTGTATCAACTTCCGTGATATCAATCGCGACTGTCTGAAGGATGATTTTCCACTACCAGGGACAAAATTATTGATCGATGCCACAGATGAGTTCCAAGCCCTCTCTATTATGGATGAGTATTCTGGGTATAACCAGATCTGGATGGCCCCTGAGGATGAGGAGTCCACTGCCGTTAGGGTACCCCATGGTACTTTCTGTTACCGGGTTTTTCCCTTCGCCCTGAAGAATGTGGGTGCCACTTATCAACGGGCCATGCATCACATATTCAAGAAAATTCTGGGAACACTGGTGGAATGCTATGTGGATGATCTGGTGGTTAAATCTCGCCAGTTCCAAGACCATCTCAAGGACCTTGAGGAAGTGTTCAGTTTCCTCTGTTCCCACCACCTGACGATAAACCCGTTGAAGTGTGCCTTTGGGGTCACCTTTGGAAAGATCCTTGGCTTCGTTGTTAGATACTGAGGCATTGAGATTGGCTCAGAGAAGATCAAGGAAATCAGTCAGATGCCTCCCTCGAGCAATATTCGGGAGCTTCGAGGTCTCCAAGGCCACTTAGCCTACATACGCTGATTCATTGCGAATCTGGATAGCAAGTGTAATCCCTTTTCCTAGCTCATGAAGAAAGGTGCCACCTATGAGTGGGATGAAGAGTG
Source organism: Viscum album (assembly GCA_963277665.1). NCBI lineage: Eukaryota > Viridiplantae > Streptophyta > Magnoliopsida > Santalales > Viscaceae > Viscum > Viscum album. The sequence continues at coordinate 721,513,034 of OY728130.1, read as the reverse complement.
TCAGACCGCCTTTGAGGAAATCAAGCAGCATCTGCTCCAACCTCCGTTCTTGATGCCACCCATCTTCTGGAAGCCGATGGTCCTTTACATGACCGCCCCGGAATAGTCCCTTGGCATAGCTATCACACAGAAGAATAATGAGGGAATAGAGAATAGCCTCTAATACCTCAGCCACATGTTCCTCGTTACGGAAATTAGATATTCTCCCATCGAGAAGAGCTGCCTGGTGCTCGTATTTTCCGTACAGAAATTGAGGCACTACTTGAAGCACCACGAGGTACAACTGGTCTCTCAGGTAGACCCGTTGAACTACATCCTGAACTGACCTATATTGCCGACTAGCGCGGTGGGCGGTGATCCTCCAGCAGTTCGACATCAGGTTTGTGCCTCAGAATGCTATCAAATGATAGGAATTGGCAGACATTGTAGTTGGCCACGCAACCTCCACAGATCAGCTGCTGGACCTAGGTTTTCCTGATGAGGCAATCCTCCCATTCGATCATGTCGTCTCATGCTGTCCGATTCAATTTGACGGTGCCTCCTGGAGCCCCACCGGTAAGAGACTCAACGATCCTAGGCTCAAAAGGGTGGGCTTGGGTGTCGTCTTCATCACCCCATAGCAAGACGTTCTGCAATATTCATTCCTGTTGTCAGAAGTATGCACCAACAATGAGGCAGAGTATTATTCCCTCATCACCGGCCTCAAGATGGCCCTCGAGATCGACATTCCCCACCTGCAAGTGAAAGGGGATTCCGAGCTGGTCATCAAGTAGGTCAATGGAGACTATGTTGTCAGAAAGACAGAACTTGTGCCATTGTTGAAGTGAAACCTTCATCTAATGGCCCACTTCCCTTCTCGGCTAGAGGTCATTCACATTCCCTGATCACAAAACGGTTGAGTAGATGCTTTGTCCATCTTGGCCGCGTTGCTTGCAGAGCTCAAACATGATATCCTGATTATCCACGTAGCACAAAGGAGATTCATCACTCCTATTACCTTGGAGGATGATCGTGGCCTGCAGGTAAACCATCTTACCGCTGGTACCCCTACGTCAGGAGCCCCGAGTACTTCAGATACGGTGATTGAAATAGTTACCGATTGAAGGACACCCTTGGTTGAGTACCTCCAACAAGGTAATCTCCCGGAAGACCGCGCCGAGCGCGAGCAAATCTGACACCGCGTGCTACTGTTCACCCATCAGAGTGGTCCCAGCCTTGAGAAGATCCTTTATAAACACGGGGTTGATGGTGTTCTCCTCGGTTGCCTTAAAGGAGTCGAGATTCCGTAGTTCATGCAAGAGGATCATGCCTGAAAGTGGTGCGTGAAATAAAGGAGGATGTACATGAAAAAAATTTGGCAGTGCGAAAGGAGTCCGAGATTCGCGAAAGGTCGCCGACACCGGCACACAATTTTTCGCACCTGCCCCGAACGGTGCCCGTTTTCACACCGATGTCTCTGGAAAACAACATTTTGCATGCCGCCTAGATTATGCGACGCTGGGGCCCTATAAATAGAAGGGGAAACCTTCCATTTCTAGGTTGCGGATTTTGAACCGTCTCTCGTGCATGAAATAGGACTTCCGCACGTGCAATATGGCCATCGGGTATTGAACCTTTTCACGCAACATCACCTCGAGATCCGCCTTTGCGCACAATCCCACTAGTTTTAATAAAATTCCAAACTCCTTAGGGTTCCTCGCTTGTGCACAATTCCTTCCATTGCGTGCAAAAGGTCCAATTGCGCCCAGTCCCTTCGGTGGGTGTGGCCTTGCCTCAGGGTTCGGCCTTATCCCCTTGCGCGCAATTCATTTCCGTTGCGCACAATTCTCCTAAGCCACGTGAAATTCCTCTTCCCCAATTACGAACCATCCCAGTGTTTTGCGCGCAAACCTTCCCTTTGCGCGCAATCCCCAAGACCCCTCAACTCAACGCCCCCTGGGTTCCTCTATGCATAGACGCCCAATTTCCTCTATACTAAGCTTGCACGCCATGCACTGTTTTCCCATACAGTCTTCCAGGCTCATATGAAGTAACCTTAAGGTCCCTTGGGTGGTGTTTTCCATTGCGTTTCTTTGCCTCATTCTCCTTTTCATAGGCACACTAACGACTATGGCTTCTTCGCATAGCCATGCTAACGTGGACCCCTTGATGGTTCACTCTGCGGCCCCACTTCACTATGGCCTTGCTGATGCCTTCCCTCCAACAAGGTGTAGAGGGTTCCAGTTATGTAAGTCCTAGGGGTGTGGAGTGAACGCACCTCTTCTGAGCCTCAGGACATTAAACTACCAAGCACCTCGTCCTCAACACATGACGTTAAACTATGGTCCGACCCCGTGCCTCACATGCAGGGTCCCCCAGCTCAGATATTCTTTACCCACTCATCTCCATGGGAATGGACTCTTCCTCATATGGAAGGACATCCTCCTTCTTGGAGTGGCGTTTGTCCACAGGGGAAGGGAAACCACATCAGTGTAAGCCCCTAGTCTCTCTTGCGGAAGGTAGCACCCATGCACCTCCATACTTCCCCATTGCCAACGCTAGTGGAGGGTGTGATAGGGAACAAGGCACCTCCTTTGTTAGGTCCAAAATCACTCTCCCTCTGTAATTTGTCACATTCGGGACCCCATCCAGGATTATGTGCTAGAACGATGGGCCCCTCAAAGCGTAAGCCCCTCTTAGCTTCTCACGGACGCACCCGTCGGGACGTCATCGTCTCGTCCCTGCTGCCTCTTTTTTCTCACACTAAGCATGACTCATGTGGGCTTAGAGTAAGCATCCACCATGATATCCTCTTATAGGCCTCCTTAGAGAATAAGCCCTATCCCAACGAACTATGAGTACATTGATCCGTGCTAAGGCTTGGTACGTAGGAAGCCTCCATGAGGTTAAAGCCCACAACTTAGTCGTTCCGACCCCCTTCATGTTGGTTCACCAGCATTATGGGCCACCTTAGAGCGTAAGCCCCAGAAGCCGATGTCCCGCATGATGTTAAACTGTATGTCATCCCATAGGAAATTAAACTGCACCCTCTGATCTATGATGACTTTGATTCGTGCTAAGGCATTGTACGTAGGAAGCCTCCATGAGTTTCAAGCCCACCACTCAGTCGTTCTGACCCCCTTCATGTCGATTTTTCGTCATTATGGGCTGCCTCCGAGCGTAATCCCCAGATGCCTTCGTCCCGCATGACGTTAAACTGTATTCCATCCCACACGATGTTAAACTGTATGTCGTCCCACATGACATTAAAATGGACCATCCAAACGACGAGTACTTTGATCAATGCTAAGGCATGGTACATAGGAAGCCTCCATGAGGTTCAAGCACACCACTCAATCGTCCCAATCCCTTTGCGACGGTTCTCCAACTCCTTGGGCCTCTTTAAGGCGTAACCCTCATATCCATCATTGTGGGCTGCCTCAAATCATAAGCCCCATATCCATCATTGTGGGCCGCCTCCGAGCGTAATCCCCATATCTATCGTTGTGGGCCGCCTCAGAGTGTAAGCCCCATATCCATCATTGTGGGCTAACCCAGAGTGTACACCCCATATCCATCATTGTAGGCCGCCTCAGATTGTAAGCACCATATACATCATTGAGGGACTCCTAAGAGCGTAAGCCCCCATATCAACCTTGGGCGACCTTAGAGTGTAATCCCCAAATGCCCCCGTCCCTTATGACATTAAATTGTTTGCCCAAACTTTGGGGAATTTAATCCATGTCAAGGCATGGTACGTAGGAAGCTTCCACGAGGTTCAATACCAACGCCCACATCTCATACTGACCTCTCACTTGATCCCATGTTCCTCGGGAAGCCCATTCCCTAGCCTAGAGGTCTTACTCCCTTCGGGTCCCATCCATGTGTTCATTCTCACGGGTCGACTTTTGGGTGTCCCACCGTATCATCGAACTTCACGGACTTTGATTCCTTGCCATGGGGATACGTAGGAATCCTCCATGAGGCTCAAGCCTCTCTTAACTTCATCACCCATCCCAATTCTTACCTGGGCCGCCACATCCCGGTGGGATCATGGCACTTCACTCCACTCCCTAGCATCCAAGAAGCCGCCCATGTGTTGTACCCAACATCGGAGTTACCATCAGGGGTTCTTTTATCTGATCCACTCTCAGTGTCCCGATCAGCCCAATCCGTCTCCACAAGATATTAAACTCACGGCATACCCCGTGTTAAACATGGGAAGCTGAGGAAAACCTCAGATACATGCCTATGGAATGCAATTCCCTACGTTCGATGTGGGATGCCTCGGCCTTCCGCGACCTAGAGAATCCCTATAATAAGGGACAGAAGACAGACATGCCAATCCCACAGTGTCAATACACACCAACGACACCTCAATGTGACCACTCTCCTAACCGAAGGTCGCTTCCCCGACTAGACCCCTTGGAGCATCTCGATAGAAGTAGCATAATTAACTCGTTCCATGAAGATATGGATCCAGGAACAAGATTCACGAACCCATCTTAAATCTATGAGGGAGACCCAGACTAGGTGATGAGCTCTGAGGAGAAATCCACAAAAGGAAGAACCGACATCCCATCATCCTAGTTTCAATCATAGAGTAGATGTATCTGAACAAGGAGCAAATGCTGACCACCTTTGGAAAGAGGGAATGTGGGAAAAAAAGCCGCACGTCCTCCCCGCAGACGGACGTGTGCACCCTGGCGGAAAGCGTCGGAAACAGCAACCATTTGGTCCACTTTACTTAAGTGTGAGTAAAATTATGTTATAGATGGAGCACCCAAGAGAGTGGGGGAAGTTCCATTTTGGAGGTGATGTTAAACCAATCAAGGAGGTACGCAAGATCTTAGGTACTATTTTTCAACTAAAACTGAGAATGGATATTGGAGTTAATTACCTAGGGTCAATGGTTGGTTTTTGATCTTCTAGATGAACTTTCAACTTTAGAATCACACAGTCATTCCAATTTATTTATATTACCACTATTACATGTATGGTTAATTATTTTTGAATGTTCATATAATTATATAATTTAGTTAACCCGCCTATAATATGGAATTAAAATAAAATTAGAATTTGTGTATATTTTATAAAAACACGGTTAATCACATATATAAATTCCTCTTAACATTAATTGGCCTGTAATTCGATACAATTAAGAGTTTGCAAAAAATATAAAAATCTCTCAAATGTAATTTTATGTTAGGAATGCATTTAGTTAATTGAACAAGAAATCAACATGGAAAATATATGGATACATAATTTTATAGGGTAATTATTATAAGGGTACTGGGTCAAAATTACCAAATTTATACTAGGTGTAATGGAAAAGTATGTCCTATTCCTTTTTCAATGAAATTGTTGATAAAATACATTTTTATGTTTTTAGGGTTGAGGAGTCCACTTAACCAATCAAGGAGATTTTTGTTAACGGGCTTGTCTCGTGGAACCTATGTAAATTTATTCTAGTAATTTTTGTTTCCAAATTCTGGGTTATGATAATGAATAGATGGATCCATTCCACTAGAATATCTATTTGGAAAAATATTCCAAAACCAATGGCTAGGGATATTGGATTTGGAAAAAATAATTGGATATTAAAAAATTAATCTAATTTTTTTATAACCACAATAAATTACTAAAAATATTCTCATATTTATTCTAGAAATAGTTATCCATATGAATTTTACAGTATCACTATTATCCATATTAGAAAAGGTTAACCAACTCAATAGCTCTAATTTCTCAGAATCAATTAGGCACTTCCACATTATAAAATTCCATGTACATAAATAATATCTTTCTAATACCATTTTTCATAAAGTGCCTAGAAATGAGAATATTGTGTAGGAACTCTCCCTTTACACAAATCATTTGAATGATTCCAAAAATTTACAAAGTTTTATGTTATATTTCTTGTTTATGGATATTTTAACGAAACATGAGGATTATGATTATTATAGCATCATATCACACCTTTGTGACCATTAATAAGAAATGTTTAGGGATGAGAGATATTATATCTCCAATGCAATATGAACATGAAATATTAGAGAGACAGTGCTTGTTGGGCCTCATGTAGTTAGGTTGATTGGATACATAGAGTTCTTGGATATCAAGGTATTTAAGATCCTTGATGAGCTGTGTGTAGATTTCATTCTATCCTCACTACCTAAAAGCTTCCCCAATTTTATTATTAATTAAAATATAAGAAATAGTTTGAAGAATCTCTTGGAACTTCATAACATGATTTTATAAGTGGAAATGGATTTGAGATATAGCGAACTTTTATTTACATAAATTACTATTACATAATTTAAAAGATATACTATATAATAGTGTTATAACACCTTGATCCAAAGGTTTCGTATCTTAGGAAAATTTGGAACACAAATAAAATTTTCATAATAAAACATAATCATTATTTAATTCCTTATATAGATTCTTAGTATCCAACAATTACTCCTCTGTATAAATAAGCACTTGAGGATATACATCAAAGAAAGGGGTGAGATAAAATCCCAGTAAGAGGATAGATTAAAACCTTAATTAATGATACGAATCATTAGATAATGGAATGGAATGTGTAAATGCATAAAAATGAAACATCATGTATTAGGGGTCAAATACCACACATAGTTATCAAACAAACTAGAATACCGTTCACGCATACTATATGTGAATCATCATAACATCATCATTGTGAAAAATATAGCATCATGTATTAATATATGGAGAATTTTCACATGATATACCTCACATTACCCAATTCATTAGGGAACTATATAATTCCGGGTTCACCCATAACATCATAACATTTTCATAATCATGCATGCCACTTATAACATTTATCAATAGTTAACATAAAATAACCCAGGGAAAAGAAATGGTATTAATGTAAATTTCATAAAGAATAAAATAATGAATCAACATTGGGGTTCAAAAAATATAATGGAATTAAAATAATTGGTATAATAATAATAAATCTTGAGTGATGAAGAAACAATCTCAAAATAAGTAAAAGATGTGTTGTTTTTTAAAGAAGAGTTGTTTGGGAAAAACCATTCCATTTGTCAAAAAAAATAGAAGCATGTATATCCAAGAAAATTAAAGGTAATAAAAAATAAATTATATATTAGTAATATTAAAATAACATCCACACATAAATTGGGAAAGAAATAGAAGTAACCCAAAGAAAGTAAATTGCGTTCGTGAATCCCATTACCACATGTCTGAATGATTTATACACATTAATATCAAAGATAATCAAATTTGATTCATTAATTAATCAATATAGAACCTCTTATACTTATATTATATTCATTATAATTTTATTAATAACAATTATGGCCATTATTATGAATTATAGTGTTCAATTTAATTGTTCAGGAGTGTTCATTTTCATGGTTTTCATGATCTGTTCACTTGTATATATGTATGGAAGATCACATAATGTTAGGATAATTTTCTAGAATTGGAATTAAATGTTGTTAATGAAAAAACATATGTTTTAGTGGTATTTTAATTTTTTTCTAGATATGATGATGATTTATTTGATAATACGTTAATGATAATGTTTTAGATTAATTTGGTGATTTTTAAAATATCACGAACTAGTTTTGTTTTATTATTTAATATTATGTAGATATGTCAGTTGCAGAAAATAAAATTGTTCATAAAATAAATTTTAAAATTATTTTAGACCATTATAATTGTTTTAGGACTAGACATAAAGGTGGTAAAAGAAAATAAAATCTTTTCATCTATTTAGGTGATAAATTAACACATCACCGACGATGTTATAATTTTTAGAATAAAAGATAATGGAGAAGAGGATTGATAATAAAATATTACATAAAAATAATAAAATTAATGTATTTATAATATACAATAGTTATAATTCAACATGTATTAATATAGTTGAGGAGAGAATATGAAAGTAAAAGAAATTGAAAATGAAATTAAATGAAAAATGAAAGTGGGTTTTACCTATGGAATTATCCTCCTTGAAAACCTCATTGGGGGAATTTGTTTCATTATTTGGTTGAGATAAAAGAATCATGGAAATGGGGTAGAATATTGTTAAGATTATTGGGTTGAAATTTCACAAGCTTCAAGGTTTTGGATTGGTGAAGATAAGTAGTGGGGAGGGTGATATTTATAGGGGAGGTGAGGGGAATTTTTTCTTATTTTATTCAGTAGTTTATTATTTTGGATCATGGATATTATTATTTTTGAATATTAACTATATATATACTATATAATAAAGGATATTTATAGATTTTTTGTTTACATATCATTGATGACTCATGAAATAGTGAATTTAAATTATAATGTTATATACTGTAAATTACAGTATTTCACTATTCAAAAAATTGAACTATTTCTAAAAAATACCAATAGTTAACCTAATCCAGTTTCTGATGTATAGAATTCAGAAATTAAATCCATTTTATGAATTGTTTGAAAATATTAGAAATTTAATTTTTTTATTAAAATAAATTTTTATCAGAAAATATTTATTTTGAAATTATAAATTATTTTATGAAACATTGAACAATTAGTTAAATTATAATAAATTTTTTTAACACCAAATATTTTTTAATTTATTTTTTTTAAATATTATATGCATTAATTTTGAGACTATGCACTAAATAGCATGTGATTCTGTGACCTAGTGTGCCCAGAATAATTGCCTGAGAAATATTAAACTTTTAATAGAACACACGTGAAATTTTCCTAAAAACATGTAATAAAACATTAATAGATACCAAGATCATATATCTAAGGGAATAAATGTGCTCAGATTAGTAGCCTTACCCTAGGAATGATCTAACTTTGGTCGGTGTTGGTTATCTGTAGAAAAGGTCACGAAGGACATAAACATAAATAAAATAAATAAATAAAATTATTTTATTTTTAAATTATAATAACTCAATAAAGATAACATGGATTTGAAATATGAGACCATCATTGAGTTCGTAATGTGTTTTTTCCCTAAGAATGACATAAATTTTATCAGTGTAGGTCTTCTATGAAAAAACCCAAAAAGGATGTAATCGTCAATAAATAATTTAAATAAGAAATTATCTTGTTGACATAGTGATTTCATTAAAAATGTCCTTATGAAGAAATCCTAAAGTTAGCCATATAACCTTGAGAATGATAGAGAATTTATAGGGATTCCTTTTGATAAACCTTTCAAGAAATGGCGACGAAGTTAGAGAACGATGATCAACAAATTCCATTCTTAACAGATCATGCCAATGATTGTGATGCAATGATCGACCTTCATTAGTGAGTGATCAAAAGAAAGTGTATGATTAGTTTTTTTTTATTTTATTCCCCTTTCATGAATTAAATATTGAATATAGACCAAACAATAGACATGTTCATCTATAGTTTGATCGTAACCTTATAGGTTGGGTTTTATTTCTACGGTATTTATTGGAAGTTGGATCTTATGATATTTTATTCACTATTTCGATTGTAATTCTAATAAGAATGAACCACGATAAAAAAAACATAGATTGAGGTACGTTCCTATTGTTTGATTTATTCATTCCCCCCATTCATGTTTCATCACAAGCATTCTTCGCTAGTCCCACAACTCAACAAATCCAGATCAATTGATCACTGCACACCAGATTCATGGTGAAACGATCAGATATCATAGATCTGGGTTTGTCATGACACGAGAGAGGTTCAAAGATAGATATAGAGGGATTCATATGATGTTGGATCCCCTAATTTTCATTCTTCGATGATCTTCAGCATAATGAAGATCAACCATTTTAATCCATTGTGTGACAAGATCATAAGATGAAACACGTTGTTTGGGTGATAGAGTAACTGAATGAGGTTGGATATTTATACAATTAGAATGTCATGACAAGAATGGTGGTCGGAGTAATGAAGTGGATGACCATATCTTGAACCCAAGATTCTGGAAAATCAAGCGCTACACGACATGTATTCTAGGATTTCATGATGTGTGGGGCCCCTAAGTGGCGGCTAGGGTTTCAACTATGAAATGAGTTTCAAATAGTATTTGGATATTCATAGATGGATTTTGGTCTATCTCGGATAACTTGTTGTTTAACACCCCAATATTTTAGAGGATGTTATTTTCTTTAAAGTAATTCAATAGCTTGTGCTACATGCTAATCTGAGTCCAAGAGCACCATGGATTACAAAACTAGATGTTCTAAAAACTTTTTATGAATATTATGAACTGCATTTTGAATTTTTTTATACTCCATACAATCTTAACATCCATATTATGTGTTTCTTATACATAATTATATGAACAAATTCTATTTTTCATATAAAAGATGCATTTTTTTTAAAATGAAATTTTAATACCTTTTAATGGAGAAGACTTTTTAAATACAATACATGACACTTATATATATATGTATATATATTCAATTTTAATAAATAATAATTTTCTTTATAATAAGGACCTAAGAATTTATTTTGGATAAATTTTCGATGATTTTCTGATAACATTCATATTTTGATTTACAGAGGAAAATACTAAATATTAATTGAAAACAAAATTTTTAATCAAAATAATTTATAGTGTTAAATTATACAATTGAATGGGTTTAAAGTATACTTTTATTCTATTTTTATCAGATAATATATTTTTTGTTGGTGGAAGTAATTTTACATTTAAATTGGACATAAACACATATCAATCTTTTGATAGTTTTTATTCTCAAAAACACACTTTCTGGTTTTGACAACATGAATTTTATTTAAATTTATTAATAAAAATTCTGTGCTTTGAATTTGGTAAAATATATAACATTTTTTAATTTGGAACATCAAAATTATCTTTTGGTTATTTTTTTTATTTTTCTAAAAACATTCAATTTTTGATGAATAGTGAAAACACTGCGTTATTTATTAAAGACGACATTTTATTTAAATAATTATTTATAATTTAAAAATAAATTTAATGTCAAAATAGATACATAATACCTATATTAGTATAATTTAATTCATTGAAGTCATTTTATAATAAGATTAGATATAAAAAATTTTGTTGAACTTTTTACTTCCTTCTATTCACCTTATAGGCACATTTGCAAATTTGCATAAAACATTGTTTTACCACTTCTATGAATTGAATTTCAAAACTTTGAGTGACACAATTGAAATTAGTATATAAATCATGATTCTAATAGGATGAAAATAATATTTGGTGAAAAGTGGCTTTTGATTTTTATTTACCACGGTTAAAAATAAATAGGGTAATTAAAGGTACGAATGATATTAGAATTACCCTAATACATGTCCTAATTCTATTGGATAAGTGTAATTGGACCAAAATCAACCTTAGGAATAAAATATGATCCTTTTGATCCGCTTAGATTAGATTAGGACATTTATTATTATTTTATTTAAAGAAGAGTTAAAAGTGTTAAATTCAAAGTTAAACAAATAAAACATTTTTAATATAGGTATATAAAAAATAAATATTAGACTATTAATATTAATTATAAATGTATAAAAATATACTACATCATGTTATTTTATTTATAATTTTTAGACATTAAATAAATAAATTTATATATGACACTACGATGTTGTAGTAATTACCTTATACAAAATATTAAAATAATTCATATTATAAATATAAAAATAAATGTAAATTAAGACTTTTTAGGCATTCCAAAAATTTTATAAGTTAGTATTACATGATATGGTTGATTAAATAATTTTTTTTTCAAGTGATAATGTTGTTATGGCTTTCACAAAAACCAAATACGAAATAGTGTCAAAATTGACCTAAATGTGTTTTTAAATCAAATACTATATTATTAAATTATATAATATTTATAAAAATATAATTTTCGGAAAAAGGACTTATATAACGATATATATGTCATTAATGAACCACTTTAGGTTCTCTTGGGGTTTTATAGTAGGTTTATTAACCATTTAATATAATAATACAAGAAGATAAAGTAAAAGTTAAACTATTTAACTAAGAGTTAAATCTACAAGATAAGGTTAATATGGTGACATAAACTTCTCAAAAACCCATTGATTGATATTTTTTTGACTGATCCCCACCTTATCCTAGAAATAAATCCTTTTGGAGCCATTATAAACTGAGAGTGATTTTATAATAACAAAATATTTCAAGCTTTTCCAAAAGTAACCCTCACCTCTCTTATAAAATGGTATTTCCCATTCTCTTAATTTAACACCTCAAAATCCTTTTGACTCGGCAAAACCCAGCTCACATATCCTCCCAACTTCCATCACATAAACCTAGAGACCTTAATTTGATTATAAATCCAACCTAAACAGCCCTTTTGATCAGATAATAAAGAAGAACCCGAAGAAGATGTAATTACTTAATCACCTTTTCAATGTTATTTTATTCCTCCACATCCTCTTTCTTTGTTTCTTTTCATAATAAAATAATAACTCAAGTAACTTATACATAATGAGATGTTATTATAAATATGGTACAACCATATTCATTATTCTATCCATCCTATGAATGACAAATTCACTATACATGTGTATGTATGGCTTACCGTCTCCACATTGTGGCGTAGTATGTTATTCGACACTTTATTTTTTGGATGGGTATAATAATGAGTATAAATGATGTAAATAATAAATATTAAATGTTAATGATTTTGTATATATAATATAACCATCCAATTACATACTATTTCACCACTAATAGAATGATATTGTTGGTCATGCGTACATACAGCTTACCATCTACATGACTCGATGATATTTTGTTCCCCATTGTAACTATTCAAGAATAATTTTAATTCGATGATTAAAAATAATTTTTAATAACATAATATAATTTTGGATATTAATAAAATACAAAAATTCCATAACAAACATGATTTATGTAACAAAAACATAAAAAAGAAAATGAATCAATTAATACCCAAAACCATGATACTACTCAAACATTAACAAAGAAATACTAAAATATCATATATGATACCGTATTTAAGTATTTGGTTCGTTTATAATTTTATAATAATGATTTCACTATTTTAAAGTAGGTTAACGTACCGTCGACTAAGGAAATGTACAAGGTAAGGGGTTTTCATCTCACTTTTTATTCCCATGAGATTCATGATATATTGCCACTACTAACATTTGTGTGGTGTATGGACAGACCATTATTATATAATTGGTGTAATTTACATTAATTTATTTCTATTTACATATTTATTGTATGATCTTCTTTTATGGGGACTGTGTTTATAATGTTACCAAATCGTTAAGGGAATTTCTAATTTCGATTTCCACTCACTGGGTTTTACGCAAACTTCATTGATTATTTTACTCCAAATTATGTATGAAATCAATATTTATTTATTTATTTACTAATTTCCACTCCACTATGTGTGGATATAATTTTTATACACATAACCACTCCATTGATAAATTTTCAACTCATCGATATGAACTCGATAAGAGTAATCATTACTCAATTTCCATTCATTGAGTTAAATATCCAAGTCATTGGTGTTGTTTTTCCAAGATTATGTGTGAATGTCCTCTAATTGATTTAAATTCAATATCCAATCATATTGAGTGTATTTATATTTTTCACACATAATTATGTCATTGAATTATTCTTAACCTAAGGGTATGGAATTTATAATGGATTTCCTTTCAATTTACATTCCATTGAGGCTTATTGGTGGCTATGCACCAATTCACATTTATATGGTGTACATACTATAAATTTACATAGTATATCATGAATCCTTTTATTCTAATGATATTTTAATTAATAATGAAATTATCTGTATTCAAGTGTCTGTCATTTGGTTTGGAACTCAAACTAAAATATCATTTTAAATGTTTTAATGATTTATTATTCTAAATCATTATCAATAATGTCCATGTTCTAAAAATGGTGATAAAGATTTATTTTTATGGAAATGATAGTTTTAAAATTAATATTCCATTTAAAAGTTTTAATGTGGTATGGGACCCTTTGATTCAAAAATCTATTTTTAACATCTTCATGATAAATAGTGAGGCTTTCAAATGTTTTCAAGAAAAAGGGTATATTTATGTCAAAGTGTTTTGATCCTTATTTTCATCTATGTAAATATACTCCATTATTTTTTATTGGAGTTGATTTATTATAACAAAATATATCATATTGTATAGAATGAGTTATTGATTGTGGATGTGATATTTTTATACTATTCATGGTTTGTGGTTAAAATATTGACATTTAGTATGAATGTTTTAATACAAATGTCTAGATTATGTTTCAACCTTTTCATATGATGAATTCTTTGGTCTTAGTAAGTGATAGGTGGAGCTCTCTATAGCTCCTTAATGCATCGATTGGTCTAATGATACAAACTACTATCTTGGAAAAAGGCCTTGAAGAAATCTTATTTGTAGTCTTGGCACGAGGCCTTGACAATGTGGTTATGATGTCCGGTATTAAGCATCAGTCCTTATAAAATTAGCTCTTTATATTACATGTGATTATTAGACTAGTATAATATCCATGAAAACATGTAAAAGGCATTATTTTATTATATTTTCAAAATTATACTGATGATTAAGTTTAAAAGGATTTTGTTTTAGTCTTATACATTACCTTAAATATTTATTCTTATTTATGAATGTTTCCGCTATATTGTTATAAATTCTATGCATCTGAGCTGACCCATTTTTATGTTTTCCTTTTCCCAAGATGTGAATAAGTATATTATGATTACCCTACAGGGATCAGAAAAAGGATATGACTGTGTTCAAATGGGGCACAATGTTTTTTTCTTTATTTCATGATGTAATGTGAAACTTATGTATGTATTAAGTACTTCCCAGTCTACTAAACAAATCAGTCATTCAAGACATGATCTCTTGTAATCATGCCAATGTTATGTAATAATGCATGGAATATAGGTAACAAGGGTTGGGGCATTATAGTTGGAATCATAGGAATTTTTGTACAAACCTTAGAAGCTAAATTTTGAAAATATCTGATTAGAAAAAACTACCCTATGATAGACTGTGAGGATTAGTATTTAAGAACATCCAAATTTTTTTTAATGTAAATATTATGTGGGTTTTCCTAGAAATAAATCCCAGTATCAATACGAGCAGGTAGAGGTGACTATGACACACATGTACATAGGAGTAAAATCCAAAAAAACCTCTTTGAGCTAGACTCGAATGAGAACTGGTGCACAAAAATGGTCCTTGAGGTGATATTGGTTATGACACTCTCGAGGGATATTCTTATGATAATTCACATTTTCATTACAAACTGATTTGAAGGATTTTAATATAATTTGAGAATAAATAACCTTGGTTAATCCTAAAATGTTTTATATTGGGAATAAGGTGTCATGATATTCTCTAAATGATTGTATGAATATTATTACTCACACTATACTTTCGGGTTTTATTCAATGGATGGATTCCAAGGAAGTCAAGGTAACATTGATCATGTTATACAATATGGGAATGATAGTGGAAATAAGAAACTAAATGGAATGTTGATAGGCGTAAAAGATATCATGTTTATTCCGAAGCAGGTTTCCAAAAATATGATGAACAATATATACATTAACCAACTCCCAAACTCAAAAAAAAAGAGAAAACAGAGAATGATAAGAGCTCCAATAGTGGAGACCATGAAGAAATGAATGCTCAATTTCAATCATGCCAGATATGTGGAAAGAGACACCCCAAAAAGTGTCTCAATGGAACAAAGAAATGATTTATGTGTGGTAAAGAAGGAAATAAGTTAATAATTGTCGAGGAAAAATGATGATTATTATAGAAGAAAATAAAAATGATCTTAAGAATCCATTTATAGTCATTTTCCATAAATGTAGGAGACCTGGGTATTACCCAACTCAATTACCAATTCTATAGGATAACCACTAGATCAAGGAAGATCCTACGAGGAAATAAATTGATGAAAAAATGTTTATAGGTATTAATGTTATTTGTTAATGGGATAACATTGGAAGAACTTTCTCTTGTATGTGTAACCGTATAGTTTGTTATGTGAAAATTCTATTTAAGAAAGAATTACCTTTTCTATTATGGATATAGTTATAAATAACCATTGGGTTTATATAATCCTTGAATTTAAGGAAATTATTTTTTAATAATATTTGGGATGATAATGAGAGGTATGAGATAACATTTGTTGTTAAATTATATTATAGTTATTTTAAGGATTTTGTCTCATTTTGGGAATGATATAAACTATAGTTTTTGAAAAAGGAATATGCACAGAATGTGTGACAAGTCGTCACATCGAAAAAAGCTATAGGAATCGAACCCACAACCAAAGAGTGACTAGGATATATCGCCTACCACTGAAATAGGTGAATTCCCTAGTTAGTGTGACTAACTATTTTTAAGTAAATTAATTTATTAATAAATAATATGTTGATTTGGAATGTGGTGTTTTATCAAATGAATATCCTTTGTATTGGAAAATGATTTGGTGATTATGTGATAAATGTTATTTTGGAAGATGTTCCCTCTATTGGGAACACTATATGCCTAATGAAAATAGATTACTATGGGATTTCATTTGAGGAGTAATGGTGGATTTGTTTTATTTGGGAAGAATCTATGTTTTTTTATAGAGATTCAGGTTATTATTGGAAATTATTAACCTATCATAGAGAATATGTGAATGGGTTAATTACACTTCGATACGAGACTTTAAGAGTAGTTGATGTTATTGGGAGATAATTGTTATGATTTAATATGAACGAATATGTGATTAAATTCTTCTAAGTTTTGGGTTTCAGCCTTAGTTATGATTATATTAAACGATTTTAAGGATAATTGTTTATTTAATGGTCTCTGTTGAATGTTGGGTATTGTTAGTTTAATTTTGGAAATTAAGATTATTATTTCTTTATATAAAGGATTATCCATTTTGGGGTTCATCTGTTCTTGTACTAACCATTTGGTTTTGTTTAATCTCTAAAGACAAGGGAAATATATAGTTCATCCTTTGTGGACTCTGTGATTCTCTAGAAGTTGATTCTAGCACTTCAGGTGTGACCAAGTTATCTTTAATACTCATCGTTTAAAGAAAAGATGCGTTAGTGGTAGAAATTTTATAAATGATAAAACTCTACTTAATAATTATGTTTATCTCTTTATGTTCTCAATCAATCTCATAAATAAATTCCTTATCGTTATTAAATAGAACATAAAACGAAAAAATGTTGTCCATTTACATTTCCTACTAGGAAACTAATGACCATTTAACCCATCACAAGTTTGTGTTTTTCTTATTGTTTACATTATCCTGATCATGTTTTCTATCACTCTCAACCAGAAATTGACACATAGGTTTTCTCCCATATCCTTGTTTTCTCACATGGAAGCCTAGTATGGGTTATCTTGGGTACCTTTGTACTTCTCTTTCTTTATTTTAAAGTTATAGTTTCATTAACTCTTTTTCTTTGGTGGGACTTTAAATGAAGTTCTGAAGACCAATTTTAAAATCCCAGGGACGCAATTTCCAAGTGGGGTAAAGAATGTAACACCCCACGATTTCATAGTATGTTATTTTCTTTAAAGTAATTCTATATCTTATGCTACACACAACACCGAGTTCGACCGCACCACGACTTGTCAAACTAGCCATTCTAAAAACAAGTTATGTATTTTATTAACATTATTTTGAATTTTATATACTCCATATAAGTTTAACATCAATATTATGTGTTTCTTAGACATAATATAAGAATTGTTTTAAATTTTTAGATAAAAGAATAATTTTTTAAAAAATGAAATTTCACCTCCTTTTAATAGAGGTCTCTTATTAAATCCAATATTTGGAACTTTTATATATTCAATTTGAAAAAAAGAAAGTTCTTTATTAGAATACGGACATAATAATTTAGTTTGGATAAAATTTTAGTGCCTTTATGATAACTTTTATATTTTTATGAATAGTGAAAAATACATAATTTTAATTGAAAACATCTTTTTTAATCAAAAAAATTTATAGTGTTAAATTTTACATGTGAATATTTTTGAAGTATAATAAAATTATATTTTTATTATTTAATCCAATTTTGATCATTGAATGTAATTTTATATTTAAATTGGACATAAAAACTTGTCAATCTTTTGATAATTTTATCTTCTCAAAAACCCGCTTTCAGGTTTTGACAACAGGAATTGTTTTTTAAATTAATTAATACACCTTCTTTGTTTTTAATTTGGTAAAAAAGACCAAATTTTTAAATATTCAGTATCGAAATTATCGTTGGGTAAATTTTTGGCAATTTTCTAAAAATATTCAATTTTTTATGAATAGTGAAAAACAATGCATTATTTTTTAATGTAGACTTTTTATTTTAATTATTATTTTAATCTAAATTTATTTCAATGATAAAATAGATAAAAAATACCTATATTAGTATAATTTAATTCATTTAAGTCATTTTATAATAATATTAGATATATAAAATTTTATTGAACTTTTTACCGTCTTTTACTCTCCTTCGAGGCACATTTCCAAATTTGCATAAAACATAATTTTACCTCTTTTATGAATTTAATTTTAAAAATAAAAGAGACATGGTTGACATCAATAAGTAAAATATGGTTCAATAGGGAGAAAATAATTTTCGGTGAATAGTAAATTTTTAATTTAATTTACGACGGTTAATATTAAATGGGGTAATTAAATGTAAAAATGATATTATAATTAACCTAGAACATCTCCTAATTCTATTGGATAAGGGTATTTCGAAAAAAACAAACCTTAGTAATAAAATATGATCTTTTCAATCCACATGGATTAGATTAGGACATTTATTATTATTTTATTTAAAAAAGAGTTTAAAGTGTTGAATTCAATGTTTAATAACCATAAAATTTTTTATATAGGATTATACATAAGATAAAATAGACTATAAATAATCATTAGAAACATAAAAATAATTTATACATCATGGTATTTTATTTATAATATTTTTCATTAAATGATTTAATTTATGTATGACACAATGATGATGTAGTAATTACCTTATAAAAAAACATTAAATTAATTGATATTATAAATATAAAACTAAATGTAAATTTAGGCCTTTATGAATTCCACAAATTTTCTAGGTTAATATGAAATGTTAGGGTTGATTAAATAAATTTTTTCGAAGTGAAAAAGTTGTTATGACTTTCACAAAAACCAAATACTAAATTGTGTCAAAATTGACATAAATGAGTTATAAAAAAATTCTATATTATGAAATGATATAATATTCCTAAAAATCTACATTTTTTCCAAATGACTTATATAATGATATACATGTCATTAATGAACCACTTTAGGTTCTCATGGAATTTTATAGTAAGTTTATTAACCTTGTAACATAAAAATAAAAGAAGACATTGTAAAAAGTTAACTATTTTACTAAGTGTTAAATCTAAAAGATAAGGTTAATATGGTGACCAAACTTTGTATAAAACCTATTAGTTTATAGTTTTTGGACCAAGTCCCAACATAGACTTTAAATAAATTTTTTTGGAGCCATTATAAAAAGAAAATTGTTTTATAATAAAATAATATTTCAAGCTTTTCCTAATGTGACCCTTACCTCCCTTATAAAAGGGCACATCCCTTTATCTTAATTTCACTCCCACAAAACCTTTTAGCTCAACCAAAATATTCTCAAATATCCTCATAACTAACCTCACTTCAACCTAGAGGCCATTATTTTATCATAATTCCAGCCTAAGGATCCCTTTTGTTAAATTCAAATGGAAGAACCCGAAGAAGAGGTAATTACTTCATCACCTCTTTTAAAGTTATTTTCTTCCTCCAATTCCAAATTCATTATTTTTCTATACTAAAATAATAACTCAAGTAACTTATTCATACTGAGATGTTATTATAAATATGGTAAAACCAGATTCATTATTCTATTCATCCAATGAATAACAAAGTCACCATACGTGCGTACGTACGGCTTACCGTCTCTACGTCGTGGGGTTGTTTCTTATCTAACACTTCATTGTTTAGATGTGCATAATAATGAGTATAACTTATGTAAATAATAAATATAATGTGTAAATAATTCTGTATGTATAATATAACCATCCAATTATATACAATTTCACCACTAATAGAATGATATTTTCGCTCGTGCGTACGTACGGCTTACCATCTCCACTACATGATGAGATTTCGTTCCCCATCATAACCATTCAAGAATAATTTTCATTTTATGGATAAAAATAATTATTAATAACTCAATATCATTCTGAATATGAATCAAATACGTACTATCCAAAACAAATATGACTTATGTAACAAAACATATAAAGGAAATTGAATCACTTAATACCCAAAACAATGATACTACGAAAATATCATTAAAAAAGAAATATTTGAAGATCATATATGATATCATAATATTGTATGTGGTTATTTTATAATTATATAAGAAGGATTTCACCATTATACATGAGGTTAATGTACCCTCGACTATGGAAAAGTACAAGGTAAGGGGTTTTCATCTCACTTTTTATTCCTGTGAGATGCATGCTATATTTCCACTATTTCCTTTAGTATGGTGTATGTACTTCCCATGATTAAATTCTTTGTGTAATATAAATTAATTTATGGGTATTTACATATTCATTTTATGTTCCTTCTTTCATGGGGTGCATGTTTCAGATGTTACCAAATTTGTAAGGGGGTTTCTAATTTCAATTTCCACTCATTGGATTTTATGCAAACTTCATTGAATATTTTACTATTAGATTATGTGTGAAATAAATATTTTTTTATTTAGTAATATACACTCCACTTTTCATGGATATAATTTTTATGCACATAATCACTCCAATTATAAATTCTTAATCCATCGATATGTACTTGATTAGAGTAATCATTACCCAATTTACATTCATTGAGTTTAACATCCAAGTCATTGATGTTGTTTTCACAAGAATATGTGTGAATGTTCTCTGATTGATTTAAATTTAATATCCAATCATATTAACTGTATTTATATTTTTCACATGTAATTATGTTATTGATTTATCCTTAACCTAAGGATACTGTCATTATAAGGGATTTCATCTCAATTTACATTCTATTGAGACTTCATTGTTGTTATGTGCCAATTCACATTTATATGGTGTATATACTATACATTGATATAATATTCATGAATCCCATTATTCTAATGATATTTCAACATTTTATAACCTCAATTATTTGTATTCAAGCATCTCTAATTTAGTTAGGAACTCTAACAAAAATATCATTTATAATGTTTTAAAGATTTATTCTTCTAAATATTTCTCTATAATGTCCATGTTTAAAAAAATGGTATTAGAGATTTATTTATATCGACATGACGGTTTCAAAATTTAAATTACTTTTAAAAGTTTCAAAGTGTTATGGGACACTTGGATTTAAAAATCTATTTTTAACAACTTCTTGATAAATAGTGAGACTTTTAAATGTTTTCAAGAAATAGGGGATATTTCTGTTAAATAATTTTTCTGATTATTTTAATCAATGTCAATATCCTTCATTATTGATGATTGAGGTTGATTTATTATAATAAAATATTCCATATTGTATTGAATGAGTTATGTTTAACTATGGATGAGCTATTTTTATACCATTCGTGGTTTGTGGTTAAAATATTGAAATTTCATATGCTAGTTTTAATACAAATGTTTAGATTATGTTTCCACCTTTTCATATGACGAATGCATTAGACACAGTAAGTGACGAGTGGATCTTGATTGAGCTACTAGATGCATCGGTAGGTCTCATGGGACATACTAGTGTCTTGGAAAAGGCCTTTAAAAAATCGTATTTTTAGTCTTGGAACGTGGCCTTGACTATGTGGTTATGGTGTCTGGTGTTATGCCTTCCGTTATTATGAAATTAGCTATTGATATTAAATTTGATTATTTTAATAATATAATATCCATGTGAACAAGTAAATGGAATTATTTTATTTATATTTTCCATATTATACATAATTTTATGTTTAAAATGATTTTGTTTTAGTCTTGTACATTGCCTTAAATGGTTATGCTTATTTATGAATGTTTCTGCAATGTTGTTATCCTTACTGGGCATCTGAACTAACACATTTTTAAGTTTTCTTTTTCCCATGAAGTGAAGAATTATATTATGATTAAAATAAATGGATAGGCCAAAGGATATGAGTGCGTTCAACGGTGACACAATGTTGTTTTTCTTTATTTCATGACGTAACGTAAAACATATGTATGTATCTAGTACTTTCAAGGCTACTAAACTGATAGGTCTTTCGAGACTCAATCTCTTGTGATCATTTCAATGTTATGTAATAATATACTAACTCTCGGTAACAAGGTTAGGTCATTAAACGTTGTGTACATGGTAATTATAGGACCATGGGGTGGAGTACATAGGTTGCCTATACAACATATACCCCACCAGACGACTTGACCTGGTCTATGTATCTGGACTATCCCATGTACTGGTACATGGGAAAAGATGCACAAGTAGATACTTCATACTAGAACATTTCTATATTACACTAGTTGACCCTAGTTAGAAGGAAATAGTGTGGGACCTCTCTACACAACATGTTCCCATCATCTAGACGACATGTTTAAAAGACTTGTTCCATTGTTCATGTGCAGTACACGAGGTCAAGAGAAATTGGGTGTAACCCTACTACAAGTCGTGAAACACCTTTCTAAATAGCTTTAATCTCATATCCATCATTACTTGGAAAAGTTTCATTATGGTTTGTTCTATTTACCTTTTCCTTGAAGGTTAGTGGGTATCATTTCCTACTCATAAGAGTATGATCCCTTCAACCAAAATTCCGGGATAGATTTGTTGGAAACCCTTGAGAGGCCTTGTGCGCGATCATTTATTTATCTCCATGCCCTAGGTAGAGTCCTTCGTCTTGACATGAACAATCCTACCATAGTTTGATCCTCTACTTAATGGGTTAATCTTGGTGGAGGTTTTTTATCACTCCATGGACCTAGTTGTGATCCTCATCGGTTATATCATATCTATCTCTTTCAATATATCAACATATCTCTCTCACGATGGTTCCTAATTATAAATACATCTTGAACGACTATCATTAGGGATATAGGACTCAAGAGTGAGTTCTCTCAGATGAGTGCTTTTTGGAATCTTTTACATAATGTTTTAGTGGTAGTAAGTGGAAGTTGTGACTTACCTCTTAACTACATGTCTTGAATTGAGTATATCTCGATAATCTTATTATATTTTCTATAGACATATACCCATGTAGAGTTGACCTTATATTTTCTTTTTGTATTGATTTATGGGTTTTGGGTGTCTTACTGAGTGTTGTTATACTCACCCCTTCCCGGGGTTTCCCCACACATGTCACGTCTTACGTTGATGAGAGAACTTTTGAGGGAGTCCTTGGAAGACAAGGACCAGATGTAGGATTTGTGAGATCTGGTAGGCTGAGGTGTTCCGATGGCTACAGACAGTAGTCACAATACCTTTTGTTTATAAGATGGATGTGTGTATATATACTTCATTTTGTGGTCTTGTATTTTTTTTCCCAATTTCACTTTACCATACATTCTGTCATACTCTATTGTTTGGGATATAGTGGTATGAATGCATTATTAACTAATGTTTTTTACATTTAATCATTCTATGAGATTGTAGATGTGTGCATGTTTATAAGTACATATAAAGTGCGTCCAATTTCTTTGACATGCCTACTTGGTGATAGTCACCAGCCCCTGAACAATTCAAGAAAGGCTTGGGGAGTCACGGAATGGTCCCCATTGAGATGGGTTTGCGATAGAGTTGTATGAGGGGGTAGTTCTAATTTTGGGTCAGGATTCCAAGATATTGGTTGGGGGAAACAATGTTATGTTTTTCGAGTTTGGGTTTCAGGCTAGGTACTCTAGTGTTGGTGCAATGAACAAAAAATCCATACACCAGGACTCTAACCACCTACTTTTCGACTCGATACAACAGAAAATTGGTTACAAGGAAAATAATGGTGAATGAATCATATAAGAATGGGTTGTGGTTTCTATGTCCTTCTTGATCTAGCCCTTTAGATGTAATCATTGACCGTGGTAATTCTTGTTTTATAGGATACCTCCGTGATGCATACTGGCTCGGATTCAGCAGCATGATTATGAGGATGCCCCCTCAGTGATGTGGCTTCAATGCAGGGACCAATTCCAAAGATGTTACCTCCAGGTGATGCATCATCCATACTTCCAAATTTATAGAAACACGTGGTACCTGCAGTACTAGAAGATTAGGATCGTATGCTAAGCGCTCTTCATGAGTTTCACTAGAAAATACCCATCATGTTCCAAGGTGATCCCAACACATTGTAGGATGAGGACTGGCTTGAGGTGGTGACCTGATTTATCATCCAAGTTAGGATGCCAGTAGATCATATGGTGGTTTTGGAGACGATCCTTCTTTATAGCTCAATAAGATGATAGTGTCATTTAGTTACCTGATCATACGATAGGGAAACTCCTTCATGGTTAGAGTTTGAGAACCATTTCATTAAGGATTTCTCACATTACAAGCTATTGGTTATGCATATCCAGGAGCTTCTACCACTCTACTTGGATGACATGTCGGTCATTGAGTATTCATTAAGACATACCATCCACTCTAGATATGTGATGGATATGATACACTATCAGCACTATAGGGCTCAGTCATTCTAGTGAGGCCTTCCGAGAGACATCTATGCTGGAGTTACCCCTATGTCCATTCCTACATATAATGGGGTTCTGGATTGAGCCTTGATGGTTGGGAGTTGCATGGATGAGTAGATATAGAATGTGTTAGTTAGTAGTGGGAAATCATGAGAATAGACCTCAACAGAAGGGAGATAATGCTAGTCCTAGGTAAATGGACATGGGAGATGTTCTAGAACAAATACCCAGAATAGGGGATATGTAGTTCAAGGCTCATTGGATGGGTCTTGTCAGCCTAGGGAGAGGTAGTTATATTCAAGTGATTGTAGGGGAAATCCTACATGATATTTTACAACCTATCATTCTACTAACAAAGAGGTAGTTTATGGGCCATGAAGTCATATATTGTGGTAGGAGCAGGTTGAACCACAAGATGGTGGACAATGAAGAGGATCTAGGAGAGTATCAGGACGAAGAGGAGATGGAAGAGAAGTAAGAGGTTGTCAAAATTTTGACATGTTACCACCACCACCCCCAGGTGGTCAACGCAAGGCCTAAGGAGGTGGTAGATTGGGGAGGGGACATCTGTATATAGTCGAGGAATATGCCCAAGGGGATTCAATGATGATTTGAGGTATGATCTGTATATTTTCTATTTTATCTTCAGTACTGATAGAAATATGTTCTAATCATTCCTTTCTCAGCACATATCTTGTTCGAGAGCTATAGATTCTAGTTGAGATGCTAACACAACCCTTACACTTGGAGAAACCTAGTGGAGAAGACAAAATGATCACACATCTTTGCTGATAGTGACAGTTTCAGTTGAATCCACTTCATGGAAGTGTTGAAGCTTTTCATTGTAATTCTTGGTAAGGATTGGTTAGCCATTTTCCATTACCATATTGACTATTTTAGGCGAAGGGTGTGGTGTTTCTGAAGTTATGCTATGAGGTTTTCATTTTTTAGTGAAAAGGTAACTGAAACAACATAGGATAGATTCTTTCATAATAGTGTGAATTTGATTAATCCTCAATTGGATAGCCTAACCTTTGTTGTAGTGGATGTCATGAGTTTCCAGTTCCGAATAGGAGAGGAAGAGTATGGGGATGTCTACCCTGAAGATATTCATGGATTACCTCCTCAATGGGAGATATACTTATGCATTGATTTACACTCCTTTATGTCCCCAATATCAGTATAATCATATCAGATGGCTCCAATAACTATTTGTGAGATGAGGGTGATATTAAAGGACTTTCAGAGGATGGGATTCATGAAACTAAGTGTTTAACACTAGGAAGCCCATGTTTCTTTTTCCAAAAGGTAACACATGATCTTGAGGTTTTGTGCGGATTATTGGATCTTGGACCATGGGACCATGAAGAACATGTATCCACTACCAAGTATTGATAACCCCTTTGATTAGTTTATAGGGTACTGATGGTTTTGGAATGTTGACCCCAGGTCAATGCTTTAAGGATTTGAGGTAGAGTTCGACAAGCACTCAAATCTTTGGTTTACCAAAGGAAGTTGTTAAGTAGATAATACTTGACAATGAATAAGAAACCGAGATGTTGTGTCCGGATGAAGAGGAAAGTGTTTATTGCCTATGGTTCACTCTAGTTGAGACCAAATGTGATGAACTATGGAACCCATGATACTAGTTTAGCAGTTGAAGTATTCTTATTATAGATGCGGAGGAACTACTTGATGGTGAGAAATTTATTATCTACTCCAATCACAAGAGTCTCAAGTATATCTACTCTCATAAGGATCAGAAATTGAGCCAGAGGAAATCACTAGAGTTCCTCCAAGATTATGACATTGAGATAGTCAATACTCCTAGGAAAGGGGAATGTGGTGGATGATTCTCTCCACAAAAGATCTAGTTTATAGTTGATGAATTAGGAAACAAATCCATTTTCCTTATTACAATTATTCTTTATGGATAGAGATGGAGTACCTTACCTCCAGTCGATGGTTGTTACCCATCCAATCTTACAGTGAGTCAAGGAGGCACAACATGGGGATACCAACTGTGAGACCCCACATGATCATATGCCTACAAGGCATGTTTCAGATGGATAATCGAAAGTTGGGGAGAACATAATTCTTTTTAGAGGACCCAAAAATGCACCCATGGAATTATGGGAGGTGGTTATTAGGGAGTTTCATATATCCCCTTTGGAGGTAGGCCCTGGTGTGGTGAAAATATACCAGGACCTCTGAAATCATTTTTGTGGCCAGGGATGAAGAAGAAAGTGTTAGAATTATTTTCTCGATGACTTACAAGTCAACAAGTGAAGGTTGAGCACTAGGTTCCATGGGGTTTAGATCAACCTATTGAGGTACCAGAATTAAAGTGGGATGGTATATTGATGAACTTCATAATAGGTTTACCACATTTATCCCGTGGACACGATTTAATCTGGGTAATCATTGGTCAATTAAGTAATTCAGCCCACATTCGAGATATATGAGAGTAGTGTATATTAGAGAGCATGAGAGAAATCTATGATCAAGAGACAGATCGACTCCATTGAGCTCCATCAAAGATTGTTTCATATCATGATGCTCATTTTACATCAAAATTTTTGAAGGGATTGCATGGGAGTTTTGGACCGAGTTATACAAGAGCACATCGTTTTACCCTCCAACAGATGTCCAAATGAATAAGACCATTCAAATTATAGAGGTCATGGAATATGCATTCTTGTTGGACATTGGCCATAGTTGTGAGGATCACGTTATTTTAGTGGAGTTTTCATTCAAAAAAAACTACCATTCCACCATAGTTATGGAATTATTCTAGGATTTGTTTGAGAAATCCTCTAGGGCATCACTTGGATGGACTGACCTAGGAGAGTCAGCTGTTATGGGACCAAAGCTAGTACAATATACTATAGTGAATGTTTAGATCATCCAAGAGTGCATTAAAACTGCATATATCCATCATAAGTCTTATGCTGACAGGAAGTGAAGTTCTTTGGAGTTTAAGGAAGGATTGTATGTATTCATATGGGTTTCACCTCAATGGGGATTACATAGATTTGATAGGGGAAATAAGTTATCTATGAGGCTTTTCGGCCTGTTTTAGATAGTACATAGAGTTGGAAAGGTGTCATCCTACTTCGATATACCTCTGTAGTTGGAGTGGGTACACAACATCTTCCACGTTCCATAGATGAGGAGGTGTGTGAATAACCCATCAGACGTCATCGACTGGGGAAAGATAGACATCAAAGATGGAGGGATGTTTTTGAGCACTTAGTGGATACCAAGAATCTACAATGGAGGATACATCATGGTAGAGTAGTTCCTTTGGTTCATGTCCAGTGGTAGTATAAGACTCTCCTGGTGAGAACATGGAAGTGAGAGGCTTAGATTCATTCTTAGTACTCACAAATTTTTTGACAAGCCTATGTTTTGGATTTTCGGGGACATAAATCCCCAAGGTGGAGAGAATGTATTTTCCCTTATATTTTCATGTATTATTTTTAAATATTATATGGATTACTTTTGATGCAAGGCACTAAGACGGCATGTGACACTGGGGCCTGGTGTTCTTTGAACAATTTCTTGAAAATTATTAATATTTTAGTAACACACACATGCAGTTTTTCTAAAAAAGAAGAATAACTTTTAAGATGATACCTAGATCATAAATTTGAGGGCATTGTTGACTTCAGATCAGTGGGTTTACCTTAAGAATGCCCAAACCTTGGTCGGTCTGGGTCACCTATAGAAAAATTCACCATATACATAACCTTAGATAATATAACTAAATAAAGTTATTTTATTTTTTAAACCCTAATAACTCATGAGCGATGAATCATATTGGAAATATGAAACCACAGTTGAATTTTTAATGTGGTATTTTTCCTAGACACAACATAAATTTAGCCAGTATGGCACTTTTATGAAAAAACTCGAAAAGGACGTAATATTCAATAGACAATTTAAATAAAAACTTATTTTATTGATGCAATGATTATCGTTATAAAAATATTTATTTAAAAATATCAGGGTTATCTACATAACCATCTGTATTATTGAGAGTTTCTAGGGAGAGATTTGGGTAAACCTCTCCAGAAATGGTGAAAGAGTCACTGAACAATGATCAATGAATTTTGTTCATGACTGTTCTCACAAACGACAACAATGCAATAACCAACCTTCATCAACGAGGAATCCAAATAAATGGTACGATGTGTTATTTTGTATTTCCTTCCACATTCTTGAATTCACTAAAAATGTAGACCAACCAATGAATCCAGATTTTGATCATAACCATGCGGGGTGGGTTTTATTTTTATTGGAATTACTGGGAGTTTGATCACGTGATTATTTTTTTGACTAATTTGAGTATCATTCTAACAAAATTGAACCCTTATTGATACAAACATCAATCGAGGTTTGTTCCTCTTATTTAATTTTTCTTTTCTCCCCCTTTCATAATTAATCATTGATATTCTTCTCCTATACCAAAATGCGACATATCCCAATCAATCGATCATTCCACACCTAATCCATGGTTCAACAATATGATATCACAGATCCAGGATTGATGTGACACAAAAGAGGTGCAAGGACACAAACACAGTGATTTATATTGTGGTGGATCCTCAAAAATTCATTCATTGAATTTATTTTTTGGAACGACAAATGAACATTTTAGTTCACTGTGAGACTGTATCGGATAACCAAACACATTGTTTGAATGGTGGAATGACCAAACGAGTCTGGATCTTTAGTTTCCTAGAAAGGCGCGACCGTAATGGTGGCTAGAGCAGTAGAAGAGATTAATGGAGCACAAACCAGGTATTTTGGAAAATCCCACACTACACGACATGTAATATGGGGTTTCACGGTATGTGGGGCCACGAAGCGACTACTATGGTTTCGATTTTAAGATAAGTATCACATGTTTTGTGGATTTTCCTACATGACATGTGGTATCTCCCATCTAATTCAGTGTGTACCTGGGAAGTTCATTGAAATGGGGTGGAGTAAATTGGTTTCCTACACGGCATGTACCCCACCACTTGACTAGGTCTGGAGTAAGTACATAGAATACCATTTTGTACTGGTACAAGGGTAGAGAAACATGGGTTGACACTGTGTACTGGAACAAGACCAAAGTATAAGAGTGGACCCTCGATGGATGGACCCAGTTTGTGAGATCTCAAAAAAGTGTGTACCCATCATCTATATGACATTTTCTAGAGACACATGCTATTGTACATGGGTAGTACCCTGAGTCAAGGGACATGGCATGTGACCCTACTACACTCCATATACCCCTTTTAAACTTGGATTGAATCTTTAGTCCATTGTACCTTTGACAAGTTTTGTAAGGGTTCGTTCCCTTTATTGCTTCCCTGAAGGTGTGTGGGTATCATTTCCTAATCATAGAAGTATGATCCCTTCAGTTGGACTTCCTGGATAGATTCATTGGAATCTCGTGGGAGGCTCACTGTGTGATCCTCTATTCATTTTTATTCCCTCAGTAGAGTCCTCGGTATTGATTCAACCAATCCTACTATATGTCGATCCTCTACATAGTAGGCTAATCTAGATGTATTTATTGGTATCACCCCATAGACCTAGCTATAATCTTTATATATTTTATCTTATCTCTCTCTTCATATCTATCAGTGTATCTATCCTATGAAGGTTCCTGTCAAACATTAATTCTCGAATAGAGGTCATCAGGGATATCAAACTCAAGAGTGTGTTCTCTTGGATGAGTGATCCATGGAATCTTTAAACTAAATTCATACTGCTGGTATGCGGTAGTTATTAATTACATCTAGACTACGTGTCTTGGATTGTATATATTTATATATTATTTTTATATGAGTTGTATACAAATACTTGTGTATAGATGAATATATCTTTCATTTGTGTATTTATTTGTGGTTATGGGAAGTCCTAATGAGTATTTTTGTACTCACCCTTACATGGGATTCTCTCACATGTGACTTATCTTAGGAAGATGATAGAACTTTTGATGGGGTCCTAGGTGGACCAGGATCAGGCAATGATTTGTGAGATTAGGCATGTCGGGGTGTTCTTACACCTATAAACAACAGTACCAATACCTTATGTTTATAGGCTAGACTTCTAGTTTGTAGACTTCTTTTGCTGGTCTAGTATTTTGGCCTAATGTCACTTTACTATACTTTCTATCATACTCTGTTGGTTGGGATATAGTGATATCCATGCATTGTTTACATAGTTTTTTTTTAAATTTCATCATTTTGAGAGCTTGTAGATGTGTGCATGTGTATAGGTACATAAGAAATGCCTCCCATATCTTGTGAAAATTATCTTATAATCATATGATAATAAAATATTATTTTATGAATATATTTTAGGAAAATATGTTTATTTAAAATGATTATATTAATTATTATATTATAAAAATACATTTATGTTTTGTAAAGATAATAATACTTAATTCATCATTTTGAAAGCATTTAATTATATACTATGAAATAATTATATCATATTTTCATTTATAAGATGGATAAATTATATTTATAATTTCATGGGTGAGGTTACTTTTCTATTGGTCAGTTTACTATTCTTAAAATTTATATTACTGTTCCAAAGGTAAAATTATTATTCTATTGGTTAGGTTCGTTAATTTCTTTAGATACAAATTATTTCATTAATTATTGATACATAATGTTTTTATTTTGTTTTCTATGTGATTTAATGTGATTCATACTATATAAAATAATTTTAAGAAGGTAAAATTTCATTGATAGAATTGTGAGTCATTACATTCTTGCCCCAATTATAAATTTCTCCCTCAATTTTTGTAATAATCTAAGATGAGAACTGGTGATGGTACTTATAATTCATTACATCCTCAGGTTCCCATTTTTTCATCTTCATACTTATGGTTCCACCATATTACGTTGGTAATGTGAGTTTTCTTGTATCATATATCTTTATACCTATAGTCCAAGATCTTTGTCAAATACTCCATTTAAGAGATCTCAGTTTCCTAATGCACCTGCTCTAGATTCAGTACATCTGAGGGATATCGTATGTACATTCTCAAGAAGGATAGATTTAATACATCATGTACATTACACATGGTACGTGGAAGTTATAGTTGATATTCCAGAGTTCTGACATGATCAATATTCTCAAAGGGGCCAATGTACATGGGACTCAACTTTCCTTTCTTCCCAAATCTCATGATCCTCTTCCATAGAGGTACATTGAGGAATACTATGTCACAAAACATAATATAAAACTCTAAATGATGATGATCATCATTAATATTTTGTCTCCTATGAAATTACATGATGTGATACTAATGGTTTTAAAATTTTCAACCATTTATTCGACCTTTTCAGACCCTTTCAATTTATGCTCACTAAGTTCATCCTAGCATGCCAGTGTTCTAAATCTTTTCCCATAATGGTATCTATAAGGAGTATTTGGATGATCAAGTGAAACATATTGTCATAAGAGAACTTGATCAGAGGAACATGTTGGTACCATACTCCTTTCAAGTCCATATAATATTCTCTTAATATACCTAATAGTGTATTAATAGTTGGATCTGATTGGACATCAATTTTAGGATGATAATATATACTGAAGTGAATCTCAATGTTTAGAGCTTGTTGGATAATTTTCCATGACATCTATATGAATCTTAGATCTCGATCAGATATAGTCTATATTTGTACTCAATGTAGCCTTATCATTGCTCTGATGTTTTTTTGTGAATGTTGATCTGGTGAGAAGTCCTCTCTAATTGAGAAAATGTGAGCTACTATTGTTAGATGATCCATAATAACCCATATATAATTGTTTACTCTAGATGTATTTGAATGCCATGTGAAAAATTTCATTGTGATGTTTTCCTGTTTCCATGATTGTATGGGAAATGGTTGGATTCTTCACTAATTTGTTTTCCATTCACTATTCAATTTCAGACATAATAGGCACATTGATGTCTATTATGGGATTTCTTTCTTCCTATTGTACCGCCAATATTGCTCTTGGAGGTCCTGATATATGATTACAATCCCTAGGTGAAAAGGGAATTTTGAGCTATGTGTACCATTAATAATATAATTATTTATATTTGTATTAGATTTAACATATTTTCATGAAACAAATGATATAACCCTTTCCTCTTCAATTTAGAACTGTTCGGATTTCCCCATTCTCATTGCTTCCACCTGAATTTTCACATCATTTATTTGAGAATTCTTTATTATCTCCTTTATAGACGGTTGAGAAATCATTTAAAGAAGGATTGATGATGTTCCTTCATTAATGATTCCCATTTACAACATTTTTAAATAAACTATGATTGCATCCTTCTAATTTTTTATCATTGACTATTTTGTAGGATCAATTCAATTTAGATAATTCTCCACTTTGGTAGATTTTCCATGGAGATAGTTGATTGAGTAGTCAGAATCTTTGATGACATATAACCATCATCACTAACACATATTTATTTAATTTCTATGTAAATATATATTTGAGGAATTTATAATCTATTTATATCTCACACATCTCCCCACTGATATAATTCTTCCATATTTTCAATGCGAATATCATAGTTTCCAACTCCAGATCATGTGTGGGATAGTTTTTTCCATTAATATTCAACATCTTTGAGGCGTAGGATATCAATTTTTCTATTGTTTTCCTTAGTACGCATTCTAATACATTCATTTAAACATCACTGAATACTATAATGAGTTACCCACTTATCGCTGGTGAGAGTAATTGTGTAGTGATAAGCCTCTTTTTCAACTATTTACAGCAGTCTTCACATTCACTCATCTAGAGAAACATTACTTCCATCCAATTCTTCATGGTAAGTGGGTTTTCAAATCATGATCAATTATTTTTAAATTTTTTGTTAATACCCATCTAGAACATGGAAACAATGGAACTCTATTACTGATGTTGTCATGGGCCCCTCTTTGATTGCATTTATCTTGGAAGGGTCCATATTTATTCCTTTTTTGGTGATAACATACCCCAATAATAATACATCATCCATCCAGAACTCACATTTACTGTAGTTTATATATAGTTTCCCATTTCAAAAAGTCTTGAGAACAGTATTCAAATTCCCCTCCTTAATTTTAAATTATATTAGAATATCATCGATAAAGACTACAAAATCTGTATCGAGGTAATCTTCAAAGACTCTATTCATTAAATCTATGATTTTTTCTGGAGCATCAGTGAGTCCAAACGAAAACACTATTAACTCTTAGTTTCCATAACTCATTCAAATGAATGTATTAGGAATTTTTTCCTTCCTCATATTTAATTTGTGATATTCCAACTAAAGATCCGCCGTAGAGAAATACATGGACCCACATAGATGATCTAACAAGTCATCTGTCTGTGTAAGGGGATACTTTTTATTTATCATGATTTTTTTGAGCTCACAATAATCAATATACAGGTGTGTTTATACATCCATCATTTTTATGATGATGAGTGGTGCACCCCATGGTGATGTACTCGAGCGTATAAAACCCTCGTACAAATTATCATGTAACTGCTTCTTTAGTTCTCACACTCAATGGTGTCTATTATATAAGGTGTTTTTGATATAGGTAGAGATATATGATTATGTTCAATTGTAAATTCTTAATCTAAATCAGGAAGAATACTAGAAAATACATCTGGAATCCCATCAATGTAGTCCCTCATAATAGGAAAGTTATGATCACGATTCTCTCCTTTGAATAAATCATTTGTGCTAGTTCTAATTTCTCATAAAGAAATAATATCCATAATTGAGGTAATGATTATAATGTACATTCAAAATTCTCTTTACACTTGTATAGAATTAGAGGATGCCTCCAAATGTGAAAAATGAAACCCCTTTCTTGATTGTTTATGTTGCATTTTCATAAAAATAGACAGTCCATGACCAATATAGCATCAAACTCCACTAAAGGAAGTAAAAACAGATTATATGGGAGGTGACGGCCAAAAACAATTAATGTAGTGGTTTTATATATGTTTGATTCAATATTTTCTCTATCTTCTAATCTCATAGATAAATCAACCATTATATTTTGAGGTGGTGTTTGAATTGTTATATTAAACTAGAAAGATATGAAATAATTCGAATAACCAGAATAAAATGGTAAGTTATCTTTTATTGAATGAATGTCCAACTTACTTGCCACCAAAAAATATTTTGGGCTCCACCTTAGTAGTAGGGATGGAATAATCTTTCCCTTTCTCTTTTATATTTGGATCCTCTTTAAACTGATTACCCTCAAGGACTCAAGGTTTATTTTACTAGCTTGAATAATGCTCTTGCATCTTACAGTTGAAGCATTGAACCATTTTTGGTGCTCTCATTTCCTCTACCACATTGTCCAACATAATTATGTCTCTTTTATATTCTATATCTTGGTAAACATCTATCCCAAATTGGAGTCATTTATCTATACCTTAGAGGAAATTATCTTGACTATTCATCCCACATTTTTGACATAAGAGTGATGGTGTTTTATTTAATCCTTTTCATTTGATCCTCAATATTAAAACTCCAACATTTGTTTCATATCTCCATATCCATGGGACCATTCTCCAAACACAATTTCCCCATTGAGATCACATCTAACAAATTCTTCATTACGCCTAATGTCTCAAATTTATATATCCTTTTAAAGGTGTGGTTTTAAACCACTAAGGAATATATATATATATATATATATATATATATATATTTTACCGACAAAAAAACCATAGGCAATCCTTTAAAACCAAGATAAATTTATTTGTGGGATTTTATAGATTCACATTCCTTTTCTTCAGCTATATGAATTAACTATACATCTTTATATAAATATTTCTAGATAAATTCTTCTTATGAAATATTTTCGTATAGCCTTACCACTCCATTTGTTCAATTTTATCTGTCAGATTGGGATTATTAATCAATGACCAATATTGATCAACCTCCCTATATAAATGGTAAATGGTCAAAGTCACATTCTCTATCTCAGAATAGTGACTCAGAAAAAATATATTTTCCATTTATTTGACCTGCAGTTCTAGGACTATTGGATTAGAAGTTCCACTAAAGGTCGATGGTATTTTATACATAAAATACTTGATAGAAAGTTTCTACATCATTGGTGAAGGGGGAAATTATACATTATTCAGGTTATTGTTCTTTTCCTCTTATATTTTGGTAATATTTTCTAGGAAATTTTGACTTCCACCTCCCAGGTCATTAGGGATGGCATTTGAGAATTCACTACATTTTCCCTCACATGGGTTATTGGCCTAGTTTCTCCTTTTTTCCCAATATTTTCTAAAATAGAAGTGTTTTTAAATAAACATAATCCAATATTTCAGGAATAGATAATTTATTCAATTCTTAAACTATCTCTAAATACATATCATGTGGGATCCCTATGTTTATCACTTTTATAAAATAGAGCTTCATGGGTTATTACATACACATAGTTTCATAATATGGGTTTTTAATAATGTTATAAAATCCTTATTTCAAAATTAACTAAACCATTATCCAATATAAACTATAGGGACCCCAAATTTTATTTCATTACTATTACATCATTTTGAAGAAAAAAATATAACAGTGTTACCAAAGTAGGATCCAAAAGTTTAATATCTTGGGAAAATTAGGTACATACATAACATTTTCATAATAAATCAATAAAATTATACAATTCATTATTCTATGTCTTATTAGTTTCCCACAATTAATTCTTAGTATAAGTAATCTCATATGGATATACATCAATGAAATGGGTGATCTAAAATCATGATAAAAGGATAGATAGGAAAATGAATCAATATAACATGGGTGAGAATAATAATAATAATAACCAAACATTATATAATCATAATAATCATGAGAGGAATCATTATATAAATGTAGCGAATTAGGAAATTTATAAAAATGAAACACCATGTCTTGGTTGTCAATTACCACACATAGTTGTGAACAAAACCAACATCATGTTCACACATAACTTATGTGAATTATCATAACATCATTATTGTGAACAAATATAGAATCATGTATATGAATATTTCTCATTATCTCATGAGATAAATCACACTACACAATGAATTGGAGAAATATATAATTTTTTGTGCACTTGTCACCTCAAAACACTTACACAGTCCTGCTTGGCACATAAACCGTTTAGGAATCTTCAACATAAAATAATCCATGGAAAGGAAATGAGTTTCATGATAATTTTATAATTCTTATATTCACGAATAAACATTGGGATTCCAAAAATAAAAAAGTAATAAAATACTTGTTATATGAATCATATATCTTTAGTAATGAAGAAACAATCTCAAGAGAAGCAAAAGATGTGTTTTTTGAATGATGAGTTATTTAGAAAAAAACATTTGAATATATAAGAAAATAATAAAAGAGGATTTTATTTCTTAGAAAATAAAATATAATAAAAAATAAATTTTATTTGATTAATATTAAAATAACGTCCACACTGAAATTTGGATTGAAAGAGGAATAACCCAAAGAAAAGAAATTGCGTTCGAGATTCCCCATACCTTATGTCAGAAAGTTTTATTCACTTTAATATATTTTATAACCATATTATATTCATTAATTAATAATTCAAAAACCACGTATTCATGTATTTAATCAATAATATTTTTATGAAGTCCATTTATTGTCATTTTTAGGAGTTATAACTTTCAATTTCATCATTCTGGAGTGTTATTTTTATTGGTTTTCTTGATCGGATCACTTGTATACTTTTATGAAAGATCATGTGAATTACAATATAGAAGTTT
Organism: Viscum album; assembly: GCA_963277665.1. NCBI lineage: Eukaryota > Viridiplantae > Streptophyta > Magnoliopsida > Santalales > Viscaceae > Viscum > Viscum album. The sequence continues at coordinate 721,475,504 of OY728130.1, read as the reverse complement.
GATTATATGTTATTAATTAACCTACAATTTTTTAAATTTTATTATACTTTTTTTTATATATTTTAGGATGATTCATTAGATAATTGTTTAGATTAATTGTTTTTTGTTTTCTGGTCATTATGTATTAGTTTTGTTTTATTATTTAATATTATGTATAAATTTTTGTTCACAAACATTAAAAAGTTATTAAATAAATATTAAAATATTATTCAAACATTATTATTGTTTTATAACAAGACATGAAGGTTTTTAATAAAAATAAAAACTTTTCCTCATTAAGGCGATAAATTAACACCTCATAGACGATGTTTTCATTTTTAGAATAAAAGATAGAGGGAAGAGGATTGATGATGGATCATTTCATTAACATAGTTAAATTATATTATATATATAGAAATATAGTTATCACTCCACTTGAATATAAAGAGTTTAGGGGAAAATATTAAAGTAAATGACATTAAAAATGAATTAAAAGAAAAAAAGAGGGGTTTACCTCTTGAATTATCCTCCTCATGAACCTCCTTAAAAAAATTAGTTTTTTTTATTTTGACGAAAGGATCATATAATTGGAGGAGAATATTAGGAATATTATAAGGAATAAATTAAAAAAGCTTCAAGGATTTTTATTTATGAGGATAAGAGGTGGTAAGGGGAGGGGACATTTGTTGATTATTTTATTCATTAGATTATTAATTTATCTCAAGACTAAGAATTTTTTGAATATTATCTATAAATATATTAAATAATAAATAAGAGTTAGATATTATGGTGCATATATCATCCATTACATAACAAATACTTAATTAAAATTATTTTGTTATATATTGTATTTTAATGTATTTCACTATTTATATATAATTCAACTTTTCTAGAAAAAATCCCAAAAAATTAACCATGATCATTTTTTCGACATGTAGAATTAAAAATTAAACAATAATTTATGATTATAATTTTTTAAGATGATAAATATAATTTTTAATTAAAATCCTCATTTATTTAGAAAATAAAAATTTTAAAATTATAATTGATTTTATCATACATTGGAAAATTAGTTAAGTTGTCCTAAAATTATCTTATAATAATATGACAACAAAATATTAATATATGAATCCTTTTTAGGAAAATAACTTTTATTTCAAATAATTATTTTCATTATAAAATTTTAAATAAAATTTTATGTTTTATAAAATACCAACACAAATTTTATTATTTTTAAAAAAATTAATTACTTGTAATATGATATGATTATATCATATATTCATTTATAAGATGTATAAATTTTATTTATACTTTAATGGGTGAGGATACTATTCTATTGGTTGGTTTACAATTCATAAGGGTCTTATTACTACTCCAAAGGTCAAATTACTATTTCCTTGGTTTAGGTACCTTAATTTACATATATAAATCTTATTTGATTCATGGTTTATCTATACAATTTATATTTTGTCCTCTCAGTGATTTTATGTGATTTATACTATATTACATAATTATATGAAGTGTAAATTTCATTGATGTAATTTTGGGTCATTAGAAGAGACATTAAAATTCTATAGTCCTCATGGTGAATAAAATTAAAAAAAAGGAAAGGGGACCCAAGACTCACCCCATGTTTAAGTCCCCTGAGTAATATCCTTCAACGTATGTTTTTCCAAATACAGACAAAGTTAAAGGACGTGGTACGTTTTTCATGTGGAAATACGTGCTACTAGAATAAGAACTACAACTAGTTAATGAATCCAGAGGAATCATTTGGTGCATTCATTATCAATTTCAATATTTGTATATCAACACATTGAGTATTAGTTACATCATTTTCTGTTCACATTCATCTCCAAATACACGAACCATTAAATTTTGGAAGCATTCCAAAGGAGAGTTGGATTCATGACCTACCAATAGAGTGAGGATGTATTCTTTTTCCATTGATGACCCCCATTCGGCATTATAAACATGGTTTATTTTATTTTTACAGAATAATTATTATATTCCCATTTTTAAGAAGAATATATTCTCTTTTTCCTTCCAAGTCACAAATACATTTATTTTCACATTTAAATAATTACAGTTTTATAAATATGAAATATGTTATGGTATAAAATAACTAATTAATGGACTTTATGTATAAAATTATGAAAACCAAGTATTTTTAATTGATAATGAATCATGTTTTCATGAACCATTTCACAACCGGCCATAACTTCAAAATCTTGATATTGTAAATGAGAATAATTTCAAAAATATATACCATGATGATTATTGAGACTATTTTGATATAAAAAAACCTATCATATGTAATTATTTTTTACAATTTAGAATTGAAAAAAAACCCATTAGGGCGAATGTTAAAAGGGCTATAGGGATTCCATAATTGGTTGACACTAATGTGTGAAGAAATTTTATTGCAGAAGATAATGGTGTGGATTATTACTTCATTACTCCAACAGATGGTTTAATTATATGTGGATATATTTACATAATGAGGTATTAGTCTAATTAATTTTATAAATTTAAATAATTCAAGAATTAAACAGTGAATCAAAATTGAAAAAATATAAATAGTCATTTATTAGATCAAATTGGTGAATATGTTAAATATGATTTTATTAACCTTGTTCAAGAGTGTGGTAAATTATCCTAACTCACTTCTCTTTATACACTAGAGTGGAATGGTGTTTATGAAATGAGTAACTGTTGCATTCATAACAAGGTAAGGTCAATGGTAAGTCATGAAAATATTCTTTTATAATTTTTGGGATATGAATTTAAAACTAAAACATACACACTAAATAAGGTTCCTACTATAGAGGAAAACAACTTCCCATACTAGTTGTGGATTGGGAAGGAACTTGTATTTTTGAATATGTGTCCATGGGTATGTGAGAAATTTGTTAAGAAAATAATTGAAAAAAAAAACATGTAACATAAGGCATGTAGTGTATCTTTTTAATATATCTCAATTTAAAAAAATCATATTACCTATACAACACCTGAGATAAAATAATTAGTGTAGAAGATTATCCAAAAAATCTTGAGAGAGAACAAAATACTCAACAATGACAGTTGTATCAAGATAAAATTTGATAATGTTGATGATCAAAAAATAAAATATTTGGTTTAGGGGAATATTCCCATGTTCCCCATGGAAGGTGTTATTATTGGAACCCAAGTACCACACAGGACCACTATATTGGTTAGAAAAGTAGAAATATATGGTTTTATAATCACCAAGGATAGTAAAACATTATTTCATGAAAATAATAATCCTCTTTCCTATAAGGATGATGTATAGAAAATAGAAGTTGCAAGATGAAAATAATCTATGAATTATGATATAGATTCCATATATGAAGTCCAATTCTGGGTTTTGTTTGATCATCATGTTGATGTAATTTCCTCTTAATGAAAATGTGTATTCAAGAGAAAACTAGACATGGAAAGTAAAGTTATTAGATAAAAAAGGAAACCCAATGGATAATTTTTTTAAAAAGATCCATGAAATTGACTATAGAGTAACGTTTTCTATAGTATAAATGTTTAAATCCATCATATGTTTTCTTTTTTTATTATAGATTTCTATGACTGTGAGAGTTTTTTGATAAATTAATAAATATAATTCCTTAAGGAGAAACATGAAGAAATTTCCGTATAAGAAAACCCAAAGGGTTTGTGACTCTCTTAAATTATAATAATATTTTAAATTTGAAGAGATCCATGTATGTATTTAATAAAGAATCTATATCATTGAACATTTGGATTGATGAAAACATATATTATTTTTGTTTCATAAATAATGTTTGTGAGTCATGTTTTTACAAGCTGTTTAGTGGGAGTGCAGTAAAATTCCTACTAATCGATTTCAATGACATATTACTTATTGTAAATGATACAAGAATCTTATAATTAGTTGCAGGTTGGTTCAATTTTTTTCCATTGAGTATATAGGTGAACAAACACATATTCTTTGAATTAATATCATTAATGATAGATATAAAAGGATATTATAACCAATCCATGGTACATGTAATCACTAGATACTATATATATTAGTATCGAATAATCCAAGAGTGTATTGTTTCTAGTGTCACATTGTATACATATCTCCATAAAATATTTTCTTCAGAAAGAATTAGAGAGATCGAATGAATTTTTAATATCATATACACCTATATTGGTGGATAAATATTATATTCCAAATTATATACTAGGATTGATGTTTCACAAGTATTCAATATAGTGGAAATATATCAAGTTAATAACGAAGAAAAAATTAGACTATTATTAAGATTATCATAAAGTATCTAATATGTGGTAAGAAAATGATCCTTTTATATAGAGGGAATGAGGAATTAGTCATCTAGGGATATAATGATTCTAGTTTTAAAATGAGTCAGAATGATTTGGAAACTGTTGTTAGGATAAGTCTTCAATATCAATGAAGGAGATATGAGATTGATGTGTTTAAAACATGTAGTTATTTTCAATTTTATATTATAGTATGAAAATATAGAGGATTTTTTATATATCAAAATAATTAGTATGTATTATTATATTCATCCAACTATTATTTGTTTTTCATATTTTTTGGTTTCTTATTACATTGTGTTATGATAATTCACTAATAGTGTATCTCACAATAGATCCAAGAACTCTTCAATTCAAATAGCACATTCAGTGAATGAATCACCTCTTGGTGTATTTTTCTCAGTGGGTTAAAGTCATAGTGAATAGGGTTTCCATGGAGGAAAATATGGGGGAACCCTTGACTATTAGTTTATCTTATTAGAACCATGAATATTATGTGGCAGGTTACAGACTAAAAGTTATTAATAGTTGGATGTAGTACAAGTGAGAATTAGTTAATGTTGTTTCCCTAAAACCAATGTATATGTTCTTTATGATTTCTAATATTATCGATTTTGATTAATTAATACAGCTTTATCACCTCAAGATTTTTCCTATGTGTAATAGAGTATCTGTTAATATCCAATTTGTACATGTCGCATTAATAGTTCACCACAGTTCACGGCAATGATGTAGACATATATGTTCCCATAAAGTATTATTAAAAGAACATTATATGAATATATGATATCATTTGATAAAATAATGTTACTCATTATTATAGTTATAAGGATCATAAGTCATTTATAATTCTTCTCATGAACATTTTCCCTGGTAATATTATGTTAGTATATTATGAGAACATGACTCACTAATAGGAAATGAACATTTATATGTGTAATTAGATGATCCAATATATGAATAATTTTAATGTTCATTATAATTTAATAATATTCCAAATAAATATCATGAGTAAAATACATTGATTTATTTTAGAAAAACATGATGACATACATTTATAGACAAGTTGGGTAAATTTGATATGTCCCCCCTTTAAAAACCCCTATTCTATTATAGTGGATTTTTTGATAATATGTGATCACAAATTTTTTGACAATAAAAGATTTTATTTGTTGATAAATTTTTTAAGGATAGTTATAGATTATTTCAATACATAATATTGATGTCAGAGGAGTTCTAGATGATGTTCTCTAAGAAGTAAAATACATAATTGGAGAGGTACAACATTATGTTTTGTTTGGTGGTTTAATTATAACGAATTTATATACAAGAAGAACTATATAATAGAGGATTTATATTAATTTATATGTTATGAGATTCATAATTAGTAAAAATTTGGCTATTTTTGGCCATCCGTGCTACGGAATCACTCATGCATGTATTCAAAATGAGCGATCAATGAAGCCATAACTGATATATGGAGGCACAAGGGTATCAATCATAACTATGTTAGAGCACACATACTCCTTCTCATTTGAGAACACACTCATTATTATCGGTTTTTTATGGGATCAATGGATCATTACATATGGTGACATCACACATTAGGTTAGGGTCACACCCTGTTACTTGTAACAGGTGAGTTAGGGAGGTGAAGATGATTATTAGGACCGAGAATGATAAGAGGATGTTCTATGTGGCAATTATGGACATAGGAATTTTTTACCCATCCCCAGAAAAATATAATAAGATATATATGATAAATATCACTTCATCCTTAGATCTATCACACAGATCATCTATAACCTTTGTGTTGAGTGTTTATGTATGTTCGCTAAGCCATAAGTTGGATCAACTCACCATAGTCCCAGGGAAGATGAGATTATCACATCTTATCTACTCTTTACAGCATAGAGGATTTATATTTAATAGATGTAAATTTATCTGGAATTACTAATCCTATATAGGGATACACAGTAAGGTGTATGCTTACATTACAACAAATTCAGAAGTAATGGAGGCTATGAAATTATATATACAAACACACTATAGAAACAAGTTTTGGAGTTTCCTTCTTATGATTTTGTTGTACCTAGTGTTTCATTTATATTGAATGTTTTTTTAATATGTGTTTAATGATTTGAAGATGATGTGTTAATGCTTGGATAATTGTTAGAGATTCATAGAATGACATTAGATACTAAGCTTGGGTAATTTTCCTTACCTAATGTGATGATTGTAAAGAAGATATTATATACAAAGACACGAAACATTAAGAAAATCCACATTTAATTCAATAAACATGATGAAGAGTTAAATATGACCATGCAAAATTCTATTATTTCATGCAGACTAAGAATCTTATGAAAAAAATATTTATGATTTTTTTAGAGAATATTTGAGGAATCTTATGTTTTGGTTGGGATTGAAATTATATCCTATACGTGGAATATAAAAATGTATATGAATGATACCTTTCCAAAAAATTAGCTAAACCCTATGCTAACCGAGCTCTCCCTCAACCGTTTCTATGGGACTCGGGGGGTCAACCACATATGAGCGACTTAACATGACTGGTTGTAGGAGGAAGATGTGATAAGTAGACTCAAATAGAACCCCCAGGAAGTTGCAAAAGTAATATGGGTTGTATATAGACCTAAGGGTGCTCAAATAGAGTGCATCAGCTTGGGTAGGTAGGCTAGTGCATAGATTAATGACCCATGAGAAGTATGTGTGTTCATTGTCTGTTCAAGTGTCAACCCCAGAGCTGGATCAAATGTAAAAATGGAATAATATTATATATAGTGTCAAAATTTATTGATCTTAAGGATTATATGGTACATGGTAAAGGTATTCATTCTTAATCCACCTATAAATATTATGGGAAAGTGAATCATTATGAGATGAATTTAATCTTGACCATATGTTCAAATGAGTCCTTCATCCTCAACCTCTTGATGCCTTAAAGCTTCTATTTACTAATGTTTTATATATTGAGAGATTCCACGATCAAAGAAGAGTTCATGATTGTAATACACAAAATATCATAAGAATATTCAGTGATAGATCTTTATACATAGAATAGTAAATGTACATGAAATATTTCCATTGAAGAAAAAATCCACTAAAATTGAAAATATCAATGAGAAGATCGTTCGAGTATCATTGGTTCAAGGATGTGTGGAGATTCAAAAAATTGACGAAGCATGTGACCCATATCGCATAAACATTTATAGAAAATGTGAACCCATGTATGACATGGAATAATATTTTTTAGTATAATATTGTTTCAGAAACTTGTGATATTTTGGGGTTTATAAAATATCCACAACATAATATAATAAGAAAATTCTCAACACAATATAAAATATCAAGATGGGGTAGTGTATGGTAGAGATTCCATAACAATAAATAATAAATGACCAAGCTAGATAAGTGATTTTGATATTATTCAGAGTATCTCATTTTTTATTGTAAATATAACATAATGAATCCCTCTATTCTGTGAAGTAGAGTTTTTATGAAGCTTATTCTTTCTCAAGGAAGTGGAAAAATACCCTGATTCTGCATATACTATTTACCACACTCAAATAACTTCATGAAGATATGTTTCTGTGAATCCCTTCTGGTTTAAAAGAACACTTTGAGACACCATGACATAATATATACTATCACTATCTATTGTGAGGGTGAATGTACTGAGATAGACCACACATTTTGTTTGTGAAAGGTTTTGAGAAACTTTGTAATTGTGCAATGTCAATTTTTTGAGAGAAAAAAGAGTTCACAAGTGGATATATGAAAAATATATAGAAAACATCGGTTTTTATATACATGAATGAATAAATGAAAATAAATATACGTTCCTGAGACACATACACCCTTTTTGGTTTGAAAAATTATCTATGCAAGGAATTCATCACATGCTTGTGATCATGATACACATGGACAACAATTGGGTAACCAGAAAAAACATGAATGTAACACAAAAAATGATCATAAGAAAACCCCCACACACACACACACATATTTTTGTTTTTTATAGATTATAATATTGAGAATACCATGAACTGTACCACACATTCATAAGAAGGGATATGTTAAGAACAAAGTGATTTGATATTTTTCAATGTCATATCTTTAAAAAATAATTCTGAATAATTTTTGTACACCACTTGAACAAAAAAAAGTGAGGATGGGACATCATTCTTATGAGGAAAAATAAAAAAACAAACATTTATTTCACTGAGGGGACTTGTCAGATATATGTGATAATATATATCTGATACATAATGAAAAAAATTCTTACTAACTATTAATGATACATAAAGGGTACATGATAAATTCAGATCCTGTGAGCTAATATAGGTTGTTCAAAGTATCATCATATGGTGGAAAAATCCCTCAACAATTCTTAGGTAATTGGATGGTAATGGGATAATGTGGAGTCTTATAGTTGGTTTGAAGAGTAGAAGGTGTGTTTCAGTTAGAGACAAACTAGAATAAGCCTTTTGGTGCGATTAGATAATAGCATAATTATTTTGTTTGGTTAAATAAAAGGCATGGGTAGATTCTAGTAAAACTTTGTGATGTAGTATAATATACCTCATATGTGGATTCAGGTGTAAGAATACAATGTGATTCTATATTTTCCATTTTAATTGATAATAATATTATAGCGGAGAATGCATGTAGTGTGTGTGTGTGTGGGGGGGGGGGGTTATAGACAACCTGTAATGTTGTATCACATTCAACTAAAATTTGTAAATATCATGTGTTGTTCTCTTTATTAACAATCCAATATATTTGGTGAGACTTTGAAAATCACTATGTTTATAGATAACATTGAGATGTTTAAGTGGATGAATTTAAAATAAAATAATTTGAAAAATAAAACATGGAATCACTTCTCTAGTGGCCAATCTATAATAGGGTAACACTAGTGGTATCAGACGATAGGTTCCCTTAAAATATCCAGGAAAGTCTTTATAATGTTTCTACTGTAGGAAATTTTTGATCTACCTTAGATGGAGGAAAATGATGTTACTACTAAGGATACTAATCTATTGATTTATTCAAGAACTAAGAAGAACATAATGAATGTTGAGGAAAAAAATTTAAATAACAATCATATAATAAATTTAATAAAAATAGGTAATCAAAGTGAAATATCATGAATGTATCCCTTTATTATGATTATTATAAAGAAGACTACACAAGTTATGATTTTGATGGATCATGTAGTTATATTCATTAGTTATTAAAAAATATTTGAATTGCATAATAAAGTAGTAGTAAACTAGAATCTTTGATGAAAAATTTGTCTTCAAGATTAAAATTTTTAGTTGGAAGAAGAGGCTAATGTTATGGAAGATACATTGGATAAGAAGGTTGGAATATAAAAAACTCTCAAAAAACATATGAAAATAATGGATAAAAAATTTCCTCCTTAAAAGAAATTATATAAAAAATCTATTAAATAATTTCTACGAAAGGATTATAAGATATAATTCTTTGAGATTTTATTTTTTAAACTTTTCGTGCATTTAAAATTTTTTAAAACATTTCTATTGGTGTGAAATATTCTCAACTAAATGATTAAGATGACAAGGTAAAATAGAATGATAATTATTTAAAAGAGTCAAGGAAAAAGAGTGATGAACAATTGGATTTGATGAAAAGATGAGAATATATTAGGATGAGAATAAATTTCTGAAAAAGATATTTTTTGACTTGTAGGTGAGATTGAAAAATCAAGAATCAATAAAAGTAGAAACATCCAAAAATTATTGAAGAAGATATATTACCAATATAGTTTTTATTAAGTATAATGACTCCAAAAGGAGTGTGAGATAATCCACTAAAAATGATATCATCCTCGAAGAATAACATATCACATAACCCAGAATCAATCTTGTGTGCTATTTTTGTTTCAAGTATTGGTAAAGGTTTTAAACAAAACTCAGTGAATGAATGGATATTGAAAAATATTTCTAAACCCACCACATAAAGGGTGTTCATAAAAATTACAATGAATATCAATTCAACATTATGTTTTCCAATGACCAATGGTTCCCCTAAAAATAAAATAGTTTCACAATCAATGAAATCTAAATAGACTATACCAAAAAAGAAGTGAAAAGGCTCATAAGCAATTTTTGGTGATACTTGGAATTTGGGTACAAGGAATAGAAATTCTAGAATAACATGAAATAATAAAAAGGGTAAGAGAAGAATAGATTTTAATGGGATAAAATTTGAATAAAAGGTAATATCTTCACTAGAGAAGATAAATCCATGGAAAATGAAAGGTTGAAAGTCAAATGTTTGATGTAAACAAAACAAGAAGATTCTTAAACAAACTATCATTAAGAATAACTATGATAGATATTATCCCAAATAAAAGGGATAATGAAACATTTAGGAAAATCACGACCCCTTAAAAAAATATGGCTCCATTTTTATAGTAATAATAATATGATGATTCTGGACATAATACATATCATGGTGGAATATTTATGTTCAGTGGTTTTTGCTGGTGTTGTGAAATTTATGGGAAAATGCATACTACTGCCTGTATAACATGAAGTTTTAAGAAAATATGAATTAATAATGGGGAATATATGGGTATTATGTGAGAATATGTTCACATATAAATAATATTGTGACCAAAAGGCCATCCAATCCACCAATTAAGAACAAATAAAGTGACGTGGATTAAAAATAAAAAGATTTTCATGTTATGTAAAGATTTTTAGAAGACAGATAAAGTCATGAAATAATTCCTCATTGTTTTTTTAAATCATCATAAATTGGATAATAAATTGGAGAAATATAGAAAACTAACTAAATATAATGGAATAAAATTTGAATAGAAACTAAGGTGGAAAAATTAATTCCACACAATGGTTATGAGAATTTATCCAAGACATGGAAAAAGAATCTCTTGGGTTGAGATGAAATTATCAACCTAAATTCTACTCCAGTTGAACAAGAATGTTCCAACTTATTCTCTATTATTTTATGTGTTTTAAACTAACATGAAGGGCAATGAAAGAGTTGTTTTAGGATATAATTTTTTATAATGATACGATATTGTACTTAATAAAGTATATTGACTTATATGAAATGGATGAAAATAGTGCATTCCATAAGGGGGGCTAGCCATGAGATAAATAAATCATTTTACTAAATCACTATGAATCTAAAAATATATGGAAAGATTTCAAGAAAAACAAAAGGTTACATTTTTTTTCAATCAAACATTCTTTCATTATACTAAATTTTATTAATCATAAAATTTATGGTGGAGTTCTTGGTTGAAAAAAATATGAGTCAATGGGAAGAAATATATTTTTCACTTGGACTTTCTAATATGTTTGTTTAATTACGTGAACGATTTATCATTTTCTTGACGAAACAGATTACTTATATCCCAATACATGTGAATTGAGAAATTTTTGTTAACATTTCTCATGCATGATAGTTTATGTAAATCACAGAAAAAATTATTTTTCATCATTCAGTTAGCCCACACATACATAGTGTTAGTTAACTAAAATAAATTTACAAAGAGAATCACGTGAGTTCATACCTCTCTTAGATGTGATAAAGAAATTTATTTATAAGGGATATGACCAATTTTTTTAGAAGAATTAAGGGATATGAAAATCCATATTTACCCTTTTCATTTTATTACCAATAAGAGGATAATTTTTGAGAACATATATTGAATTTTAAATATGTAAAGATATTTTTCCAATAAAATTAAAAAGTTTAGATTGTTGGGACTAGTGTTTATGTTGTTTTCAATGATGTTTCAATATGTGTTTTTTTGGGATGAAGATGAATTATTGATTATTATATATTTATTATAGAATCATACAATGATATTAGATGAAATTCTTGAACAATTATCTTCATCATGAGTAATGATTTTAATGTTTTTTAAGTCCAAACACATGTTCAATTAAGATACTTCACATTTTGTTCAATAAGGATAAAAATATATTTGAATATGGAAACAAATAATTATATTATATCATGTGGACTAATTTTTCCATGATTTTTTTATTTTTGGGAATGATGTAGATCTAAATAAGATTATGTTTTTGTTGGGCTAGGTATTATATTCCATAGTTCCAATATAACCATGTATATTAATGGGTATTTATCAATATATTTCAATCCCTTAGACAAGACAAGGATTAGTTGAACCATATATGTGGGACACAGGGGATCCAAAAACATGGGAGAGACTCGACATGGATACCTGGGGTGTATGAGAGAATTGGGGATTTATAACACCCATGGAAAGGTGAATGAGTTATATGGGAAACATAGGAAACAAATGAAATGTGTATAGTTTATATGATATTAAGAAGGTGGGAAAACATGTGAAGTAACAACCAGTGAGATGCCTATGTAATTATAGTGTGCTTGGGTGTCGAATCCGTTACCAAATTGATGGTGTAGTAGGAATGAAATCATATATATAGTGCAGCTAAAATGATATCATTTTCTATATAGAAAATATGAATGTGTGATACTTTTAATCCACATTTAAATGTTTTGTAATTAATAATCATCATTATATGAGTTTTATAAGAATGGTCAAATTGAATAATTATTTAATCCTAAACAACTTGACACCAAATAGCATTTTTTCACCTGAGTTCTGCATGACAGGAGATTCCATGATCGATGATGAGTATGTGACTTATAAATGCTCTATATTATGAGAATAATTATTATTATATCTTCATGGACACAAGATACAATGTGCATGAATAATTTTGGTCAAAATAAGTTCCACTTACAAATGATATTATCTATGAAAGGATTTTTCAACCATTCGTTGTTCGTGGATGCATTTATGATTCTAAAATGTCATGAAGCATGTGACCTATATCACATGCATGGGGGAATAAGAAATAAAATCATATAAGATAAGGCACTATATATTTCTGTGGAATTTTTTTTTCAGACACACATTATTTAGGTGTTTATAAAATATCTATGAAAGGATATAAAAGTTATGTCTCGATAATGTATAAAATATAGCTATATAGGGGTACAAGGAATATATGATCTGTCAATATAAATTGAAGCACTAAGCCAGAAGTGGGTCAAATAATTTGTACAGAGGATCTAATATTTTGAAAATAATAGAGGATCAAAAACACAACTATTTCATGAAGACGAGTTACTGTGAAGTATCTTCTTACGTGAGAAAGAGGAGAAAAACATTGATCCATCATCTTTTTTTATCTAACATGAAGTGTGTCATGAATAAATATTTCTATGAATCCTTATGGATTTGTGAGAACACTTTGAAACACTATGATATAGTGTATACAAAAACTATGTTTCATGAAGGTAAAAGGATTGAGAGAACTTATGACTTTTTTCACAAAGCACGGAGAAACCAGGTACTAATGAGAAGTCTATTATTTACAAGAAAGAACATTTAACATATGCACATGTGGTAAGTAGATAAAAATCATTAGTGTATGCATTCTATCATAAATATGTGAAAAAAGACACACTAGTGTGGGATACACACACCCACTCAGGTATGGATGACTATTTACAAAAGGAAGAAAGAATATTCCTGCGATCATCCAATGCAGACCCAACTATTAAGTAACCTTAAACAAGAAAGAATATACAACATAAAATGATAATAAAAATATATTCATATATATATATATATATATGAATGATTGTGTAATGGTTTATAAGCATTATAAGATCAGGAAGTCTATTACCCATGTATGAGGATTAAAAAGTCAAGAACAATGTGATTTGAGATTGTGAAAGTCTTATATAACATTAATAATATATATTGTTTTTCACAAAACCTAGAAGAAAATACATGAGGCTAGGGATTAACCAACCATAAGAAAATAAAACAGCCCAACCATTTGGTGAACTAAATAAACTGATGAGAAATAGGTAATCATAGATATTTGAGAAACATCAACAAACCACATCAGTGCCTGTACAAGCTACTTAAAGGGATTAGGGGAAATTCTGGTCTAATAAGATCATGAGTAAGATCAAATGATTATCTTATAGTATATAAATCCTTGAATAATGGTGAAGTATTATAGTTGGTTCTTGGAGTAAGTGAAGTATTTTGGTTGGATCTAAGAGGAGAAGTATCCTATTGGTTAGTGATGAAGAAAAATAATGCTTTTGGGTGGATATGGATGTTGGATAAGTCACATGGGCGATTCAAGTGTAGTATAGTGTTGATTCTTGTAAAACTGTGTGATGTAGTATAAATAACCACCTATATGAATTCCAGAGTTATTATACTGTGTGAATTTCTACTGACCATTGAAATCGATAAAAATATTATATTGGATAATCAATGATGGGGGTATAACAAACATATAAAAAGTGGAACATTCATTCAATCCATGTAAATACCATCTTCTGTGATCTATCTTATCATTAATTTTTATGATGTGTGGCTATTATAATCCTTGAGTGGATTGATCACAAAAAAAAATCACATTTTTTATTTAAAATGATTTTTAAATGTATATCACTTATTCATCCCTTATTAGTGGTAAATTCTTCATGGGGTATATAAATATGCCCCTATTATACAGAGTATCCATTTTATAAGAGATGATATTCACAACATAGAGACACATTTTATTCCATAATATATTTTTTAAAATAGGTTTACATTTATTCATGCACAGAAAAGAAGTATCCTATATGACAAATTTATGTGGGGATTAAATTTTTTGTTATACCATTTTAAAGGTTTCTATAATTTAGTGAAACCATTTTTCAATAGTACTATTTTAGATTTATGTTAATGGATACTTTGAGATAAACTCACTATTTAGTATATTCTACACTATAACAAAATTATAATAGAATTATAAATTTGATGGTATCCATACTGAATGGTCTTTGATAATGGAAAATGATTTTTTTCAAATGGAAGATAGTACCATGGAATTAATAGCTAACTTATAGTAGCCGTGAATAATTTAAGTAGATGATTATGGGATTCACGAACCATAAAAAAGTATGAATGTGTTTGGTTAATCATTAATGGCGGATCAACCACGTCTAATTAATATTTTAAAATCATGGGCCATGAAGGGTTAAAAAGAACATACTACAAACATGGTTCTATATATATTTATTTATTTATATTTTCATATATATAAATTCCTTCATTGTAGAGGGATATATTCTCAAGAAATTACATCTTTCAGATATGAATGTATCCATTCTATTATTACATGAGATATATAAATAATTTATGAGACATTTATAATTTGTAAAATTATAGCTACACCACATATAATAATGAATGTTTCAAAAATAAAACATCAATAACACATAAAAGAGTAAATTCTAGAGAAGAATCAAAACAACCCAAATGGGGTTGTCTAGAAATCATAAGTATATTATTTTCAATAGTCAAAATAGTTTCAAAATAATTGAGAAGAATTTCCATTGAAATATATTCCTGTAGAGGAATGAGAGAGGAGTTACTATATCTGAAAATGTGATGAAATTATTGTTTAATTCTAGAAATAATAATGATTTCTATATTTATTTAGGAAATAAGAAGAAATTAAATATCCTAAATATATTTTCAAATGATATTGAGTTTTTATAACCTGTCATAGAAAGAAGTTTCTCGATGTAAAATTCACACAAACCCTGTAAAAGTGAATTTGGAGATTCAAAGGGAACCATTCCACATCCTATAAAAATATCTAACAATGTGTGATATTATTCATTGGATAGTGTTCTAATTTTTTCTCATTCAAAATAAGTGAGAATAATTGGGATGTTTGAGGGACATAATCCATGGGATATAGAGCATATAAAAAACTATTTTAAGGAATTTATCCTAGAAATTAGGTAAATATCATCAAGAAACATGCAAGGATCATAGTGATTTTGGTTCACCAACACATTGTTTTTAGCATGCTCCTTAGTCTAGCCTTTTGGGGAAAACCATGTAATAAAATACATTCCCTTGAATTTTTTTCGATACGCACTATGAAATATCATCATATAATGCTGATAAAGAAAATAAAAATGAAAATTGATAATTAATTTCAAGTTAGGTATTTATATCAACACAAATATTATAGAGAAAAATTATTTACCATTATAATTAAGAGGTAAACATGCACTTTCATGGGAAGAACATTGAAATGTATTCAAACCCTAATTCACCCTGAACCCACGTATCCAATCCCCTCATAGAATAAAAAAGTCATATCAATGGGATTATATCTTCTAATGTGTTGTTTTTATTCCATTTTTCACAAAAGTTTTCAGGTTTTTGTTAAAATTCTACCATATATTCTATTATACCAACGAAGAAGTAATATATTTAAAAAGGACCGAAAATTATGGTGAATCAACTAATTTTGGAATTGTTTTTTAAAAGAGTCATACTTAGATGAATTAGTCTTACAATTTTAAAAATAAAGGTTCATAAAATTCAAATTATGAATATATCTACTCATTTAATACTTCTTCCAATATAAATGAAGAGGTTAATAGGACAAGTGAAGTTAGAACTACTGATGATGAGGAAGTCACAAGGAGGTAAAAGGTGTATTTTTTCTTCTTGTTAGATTAACTGGATCATCATTTAAAAGTGTGGAATATAAATGTGAAGTCTTATAATAATTCATTATACATCTGAGTTCACGTGCTGAGTGTTGATGTTGATAAATAAAAATCATAAAAACAAGAAATGTGATGGTTTCTACTTAACAATGTGAAAACAATAATTCCCAAGATAATATTTCCTCAATAGTAGAAACATTAATGATGATATCACTGAGAATAATTTTAACTCAAAATAGGTAAAACAAATTTATGGCTATAAATAATAATCCTGCTTCAAACCTATCAGATTTTTTAAGAGATTAATGGGTTCCAACAATAATAGGTATTCATTAATGATATTGTTTCTCAAATGAATTTGAAAATTTAGAAACAAAGGGACATGGTAGATATCTTCTCCAATACATTATAATATGGGAGGTATTTTGAGAAGACTCTTAATAAAAAATATACTATTCAATATCAATATAAGTAAAAACACTAAATAATTGCTGGAAGATGTAAAATAATTCAATAAATAACTAGAGAAATATAATTTTAATGTTATTCCTTAATAAAAGGATGTATTACATTAACAATAATAGTTGTATAGAATGGGTGATGATGTAAAAAGAAAATAAAATTCTATATCTGAGGAAAAACATTGAAAAATTGTGATGTCCTGAATTCCATGAAATATGAGAAAATATGGTATTTTAAATGATTAACAACCTCCAATGAATAAGATAATGAAATATATAGGCATTCCCAAGAAGTGTGAAAATCATAATGTTATTGGGACTATATCTAATAAATTCTTTCAAAAGGTAATGAAAACTAGAAGAGACCAATAATAAGGTAGGTAATCATGTGTTTATTTTCTAGGATACATGGTTAAAGTTTAAATTTTTTTTCTAAGTAAGTGTAGTATTTTTCATATTGTGAAGATATAAAAATTTTAAATCAGAGAAGTCAATCAAAAAATATGATTAATGGATATCATTCCAATTATTTATACCATAATATTAATGCCTCAATTTGCAATTTTGGGAGATTTATTATATAAATTTAATGGGGAAATCATCTTTCATATAATGACGAATCAGTCTCTATAAGAAATAGATTCATTGTGTCAGAAAAAAATGAGTCTCACTAACGGGTGTATGATGAACAAAAAAAATATACATATGCAACAGCTATCCTAGATGGAACAATGGAAAATATGGAAATAAATTAAATGAGTTACTCTAGTTTTGAGAATGGTGGAATAAGTAGGGAAGGTGCATAAACCTAGGATGAATATGGAATGCAGGATGGAACTCTTGTTCATCATGGACGATAAATGATTTATTGATCTAAAAACCACTAAAAAAACAAAGTTTATGTAAAGGACCATACCCTAGAATCCCATATATTTTGGTTACCTTATCACATTGGTACTAGATACAAGTGATCTCATCCCATTAGACAAAATATTTTATCATTCATTGTTAATAAGGTACATTATTAAATATTAAATTACATTTTAATACATAAAATAAAACATAGTATTTTCTTTGAGCATGTCATTATTCTATCTATCATATCCTTGAATATAAATGATAAAAAAATAACTAGATTCCTGAGTAAAAGAAACCAAATAAAGAGGTGAGATTAGATTCTCAGTATGAGAATTCATATTTTAGAATCTATTAAATATTAAATAAGGAATGAATAATATGGAAGGGAAAAATGATGATCAAATAAATCTATATAAATAATCTCATGATCTCGAAACATAACCATGAATGACATAACTATTTGAATAATCATATGGACATAAATAAATGATTTCATAATTAATTAATTCAAAATTCAACTCCCCTAAAACATGTTCTGAAGGCTTCAAGCTAATACTTCTTACATAACTGAGTATGTCATTTTCCAAATTGCCAACATGTTTTATATTATGAGACCTACCTATGCATATAGAGGATACAAAATTATACTCCTCAACTATTTTTTTATGTCCAATTCCTTAATCATTTGAAAAAACACTACAATAGCATCAACATCCTTAAATAATCTAGAACTGGTTGTATAATAAGAACTAGTATACAAAATTTCAAAACATTCCTAGTCTAATTGATGATAAAAATCCATTAAAAAAACAATGATAATACAATTAGAACATGTATCCAGTGGTTAAAAATTAAAATAATGTTTTTTGTCATTAATGTATATAAATTCCACTAAAGTATCATTAAAAATATTCTTTAATAAAATATACTTTTCAATTTTAAATAACTTTTAAAAAATTAAAATTGCCAAACATTTTAGAGAAAACTTTTCTTATAAAATATTAATGGAAACTTGTTAAATAACCTTGAAATCATTTCATATTCACTAAATTATTAAATTCCATTCGGGATGAGAATGTAAAAA
The DNA here is from genome assembly GCA_963277665.1 of Viscum album. Classification (NCBI taxonomy): domain Eukaryota; kingdom Viridiplantae; phylum Streptophyta; class Magnoliopsida; order Santalales; family Viscaceae; genus Viscum; species Viscum album. Next base: position 721,456,169 of record OY728130.1, on the reverse strand, counting down.
CAAATAGTACTTTCACATTTTTGGTAAAATTTCAAAAAGAACCTACTTTAGAAAATTACTAGAAGATTCATTGGAAATTTTTTGTAGAGTGTAAAAAGTAGGTAAAAATGAATTTAAAAAATCATATTAAAAATTTAAAAAAATTATTCATATAATATTTTTAAAAATGTGTACATTAAATAAAATGATTCCCAAACAAATTTAATATTTTTTGGTTTTCCATAAACAAATGATTTCAATTTATTGAGTATATAAATGAGGAATATGAAAAAAAAATTTAATTTTTTAGAAATAAACATAGGAAGAGAAAATATTCTAGTTTTAATCTATAAAGGTTATATAATTTCTCCAATGGAGTCATAAATATAAATAAATCTCAAGATATGGTGATATTATGAAATAAACTCTTGGTTCATGTCTGAATTACTTAGAATATAATTTTAACATCTGATATATTTAATTTAAATATATTATAACTATATAACCGAACCATATTATTTCTTATAATATCATATATTCTTTAATAATTACATTTAAATATCCATTTATAAATAATTATTTATTAAAAAACATAGTTTTAGAGTGTTAATAGTTTATTTTTTATGTATGTTTAAGTTTATATGTCTTGGTCCATGAACATTAATCATAGTCCCATCATCTATAGAATCTAAATAATGATATAGTTATTATATATATTCATTATATATGTATATCCATTATATATATATATTCATTATATATAAAATCACCCATAAAAGCTGGATATAAAAAATAAATTAAAAAATTCATGTGGACGATAGATTTTACGTACACATTAATGATGTTTTCACTTTTCATATGATGGAAAAAGGAAAGATAAATAATATTTCACCTTTATATAATAATTTAAAATAATATATATTATATATATTTATTAAATATATCCATATTACCATTTATTTAAAGTGGAAATTAAAAAATGAATCACATCGATTTGTGGAGGTGGTAGTCCACACTACGCATGGGGGATGTTATCATTTCCCAAAAGATGGAGTGTTAATAAGATTGTTGATATGTTATATTTATAGAATCATAATTACCTCATAAATATCATGTATACTCATTATTTTTATATTTATAACCATGCAAGTAAAACTGTAATGAAAAAATAACCCTACTACATGGAGGTGATAAGTTATACGTACGAATGAAAAATATTTTCTCTATCCATAGGATGTAAAGGGTGGGAATTTAATTTCCTAGAATCATAATAACATCTCATGAATTGATATTATATTGGATTTATTATTTATATATGGTCAAAATAGATTAATAGGAAGTAGAAGATGAATTAACTCGAAAGAGTTGGTAAAGCTGATAACATCTCCTTTAGTATGACTCCATTATAAAATTTGTTGTGGACCCTTGTAATGGCCTTATGAGAATACCATAACATATAAATAGTTGGAAGAGTAGTTGATAAGAAAAATGGGTATGGGTTGGTCAAGCTATATGGCTCAAAGGGTGTGATGATGAGAAGAAATGATGTTATCTTTTATAAGTGAGGAGATGGGCACTATTGGCATTACTTAGACTATTAAATTAATAAAAATAACTTTCATGTTCATGTAGCTCAAAATTGTTATATTTAGAATATATGGGGACAATGAGTTGAAATAATCTCATTTGGTAACATTTTACAAGTTTAGGTTATGTTTTCACCCTTATCTATTTCTTTTAATTCCCCGTTATCCCTTTGAACAGTTACACTAATTTCAATTTTTTACTCATTAGGAGTCAATAAAGGTACTAAAAGAGAAAAAATGACCCATAAATTGACTATTACTGATATTTTCACCCATATACCATTAACTTGTCCAATGAGAGTATTTTTATGTATTATAAATCATTTAATAAAATGTTTTTTATTATAAAATATCATTTATTTAATTTGTCGAAATATATAAATTATTATATTTCTAATACATGTAAAATGGTTGAAAAATGACACGGATTAATGGATAAGAAAAATAATATCTTAATATATCCATCCAATTAAATTTTGGATATTATTTTAAACCCTATATTTTGGATTAAACCATTGGTTAAATTATTTTTACCTTGAACTGTGCTAATTTTTTTTAATTTTCATTGTACACTTTAAATCGACCAAAAAAATATTCTTTTTAATTTTTTTAAAATCCTTTACATGATTTTTTACTTCTTTCACAAGAATTGTCTCATCATTTTAGAAAAAGTTAAGTTAATTATTTATTCCAAAAAATTAAAATAAATTATTGTGAATTAAAAGATGATTCATGTTTCGAATGAATATTTATAATAAAACTTATCGTAATATTGTCCTTATGTAAAACATTTGTAGATATTAAAGTAAAGAGAGTGGATTGTTTTATTCTTTTCCACTATAATATTAAAGTCGTAATCAAAGACAAATGGAACAAATTGACCACATTTTTTTGAGACATGAATGGTTAATGAAAAAATTCTCTTAAGATATGGTAAAGGCAAGTTTTAGAAAAATTTAAAGCCTTATCCCAATGTATAAATCCTTTTTTTACCCATTTTACTTATACCATAGTGAAAAATATTTACCAAGTTTACTAATAATGAAAAAAATAACGGGAAATTATTTTCAAAAAATAATCCCCCTTATAAAAAATATGGAATATATTTTTCATGAATAAATTTTTATAATTGATTGAATTTTATTTGAAATTAAACCCACAAAACTTGATAAAATGATGTTTTCTATAAAAATTGTTTTGTGGAGTGGAAAATTTTTTATTCTAAAATATCATATGATATTGATTGAAATGGTCTTAATTTTATAATTCATAATAAAAAGGAATAAATTTTTCTTTTAAAATTATACATAAAAATGGAAATTTTTAAATACGTTAAATAAAACATAACTATTTAAATAAAATTCAATATTTCTACTATTCATCAAAAATAAAATTTTACAAAATTATTAGAAACAATATATAGGATAAATATTAAATAATTATTTGAAAAATGATGTTAGTTCTATAAAATAATATTTCTAGAATTTGAATAAATTAATTATAATTTCCATACATAAAATTTAATAGAAATCATATTTGGAAGAAAATGAATTTTGGAATGAAAAAATGATTTCATTGAAAATCAAGTTTGTATTTCCTAAGAATTAATAAATAAAATTTTATCAAGTAGAAATTCTATATATATATTTCCTAATGTAGTTGCTCACATTGATACCTACCAATTCAATGGTTGTGTCACATTTAAATAATATTTTTTATAACACATATAAATTAAATTAATGATCAATGTTGTATGTTAAGAAATATATAGATATTATTTTTATTTAAAAAAAACAATTATGGTGTTACATTCCCTTAATAAAGAAATTTTACCCACAAATGTTTTATCTCAGTTATCAAAGGATCAATATTTTAAAATAACTATATTTAAAACCTATATCCTATAAAGGGATAATAAAACTTATTTCAATAAAGGGATGTGGGAAGGTAAGGGTTACAAAAATAACACATAATAATGTTCTTAGATAAATAGAAGATCATTAGAATGATAAAATATTTACATAGAAGAAAAAAATACCATCAATTAAATGATAGAGAGTGGTAGAGAACACGATCATGAAAAAGATAATGACTAGAAAACCATATATCCAAGAGGGGTGAAAAGACCATAAATTCATAAACAAATAAAGGATACAATTTTTATTTCAAGAACATTTTCATAATGGTGAGGGATTGTTTTTCTATAAATAGTGATAATGTGAGGAAATGTGGTGATTTGTGTTATTCTCATTTCATATGAAAAATTGTATTCTTTGCCTATGCGAAGATGAATTTTAACATTATATATTAATTTAAAGAACGAAGAATTAGGGTGAATATTTCATGCCTGAAACACTAAATTTAACTTTTAATTTATAATAAGAATCATTAAATAATGAAAAGTAATTCCTTCTATATATAAATATTTATCAAAACCAAATTGGTTAGAAAAATTTATCCAATAAATAAAAATAAATTAATCATCAAAACTACAATAATAACACCAAAGGTTTATCCAAATCAATTCTTTAAATAGTTTTCCTTAAGGATCCTCCAAAATATATTAGAAAAAATTCAATGTAGAAATATAAAAAATATTTGATCATATTTATTTCAGGTGAAGCCTAACTATTATATCTAAATAATATAAACCAAACATATGTTTATATACTGAGAATGTCTATACCTAGACCATATGTATATAAAAATATGATAATTACTCCCATAAATATCTAGAATTACAATAAAGCCATGATAAAATCATATATGCCTCCATAAATTATCATAATCTTAATTCCACAAATTATGTTTACCTTAATAATATAATTTTCCCCAGAATGTAGTGAACTTATTCTGAAATAAAATTGATCACTTAGTCACCAAATGAATTTTCATTCCTAGGGTTTTCAGTATGATGAAACTTATGTTCCAAAAATTTAATTGACATTCTATATGAGTTAACCATATAAAAATCAACAATTATGTTAAACCCAAAAGTTATAAATACATTTCAATATATCAAAAAAAATATAAAATCATTTTTCCTCAAATAACATATTCATCAAGATAAATTCTAAACAAAAAGGTTGTATTCTATAAATGCCTTCAAAAAATTTCTCCATCATCTAAGACACCCATCATATAAAACATTAAAGGGGTATCTATACCTTTGAAATTATTATCAATCTTGGACCTATAAATCCATGACACATAAGGTGTAACGACCCAGACTTTTGAATATTATTAGTTTCTAAATTTGTCTGTTATTTTTTTTTGAACTCAACAAAACTATAACCATTAATTATGAAGTGAGAATAATTAAATTGAGACTATTAGGTTTTGACTATGATAAGAATGTTGGTCAATATGACTATTGGAAACTAAACTCGTAAAGTTATTATTATTGTTTATAAATTCAAGTTATCTTGGTTAATTAATACATAAAGAGGAGTTGATGGCCTCAAACAGTAGACTTGGGCCATAAGAATCCCATGTATTAGATCTTGGGAGGGAGGTATCATATTTTGGAATTGATCTGGACCAAGATCAAACTGATCTTCAACATGTGAAGCTTGAATGGAATCGCTTACGGGATAAGTTCAAACTAAAATAAATCACCACTCCAACAATGTTTTCCAACCCGCACTAAGATTATATCACCGTAGCACATCTTATACATAGGTCCTATGCTGGTGTTATAAGGGGATTTGTAACAAGAACATAGTTACGTTGTGTGATCCTTTTTTATAAATAAAACTATTATTTCTTATTATGTTAAATTTGTGGATCTCAAATGTTAAAATAAATATAGGATGAATTTATAGATGTTCTATATTATTGATGAATATTGGAAAAAAGGTATTTTAATATATTTTTTTATAATTTAAAAAATTAATAATGTGAAATAATTTTCCAAAAATGGCCTTCTACCGTTGTGAAGTGTAATAAACTTAGAGTGTAATTTGATCAACTTAATTTTTAGTGAATAGTAATGTATGAATAGTAATATTACCCTTATAAATAGTAATGCGACCAATGGAATTGTTACCTCAAATAAGAAAGTATAAACACAATTTATTCATCTTTAATGGTAATGTGCTATAATTGAATAATTAGATAACTATTTTCGAAATTACTAGTTAAGTATTAGTATTTTTTTGGGTAAATAGTATTTTTAATTAAAAATTAAATATTTCATAATTAGAAAATAATTTTCATAAAATGGAGTCTATTTTTGAATTCAAAGGATCAATATTAGGTTAGGGTGAATTTATGAGATTTTTATAAAATGTTTTGTTTTTTTGGTGAATAGTAAAAATATAGCTTTCATTTTTGGTTTGATTAATGACATTATAAATGATTTAATAACGATGTAATTATTCTGGTTGAACCATGAATAGTATTATATGTTATGAGGTGTCCCATGTTGTAACCCCCCAAGATTTTATAGTATGTTATTTTCTTTAATGTAATTCAATAGCATGCGCTACACACAACACCGAGTTTGAGCGCACCACGACTTACCAAACTAGCCGTTCGAAAAACATGTTATGAATAGTATTTACTTCATTGTGAATTTTATATACTCCATATAATTTTAACATTAATATTATGTTTTTATTGGACATAATATAAGAAGAAATTTAGTATTTCAGATAAAAAAAGTATTTTTCAAAAAATGAAATTTTACCACCTTTTAATGGAGAACCCTTTTTTAATCAGATATTTGACACATTTATATAGGAAATTTTATAAAAAAATCTTCTTATTTAAAATTTGGACATAAAATATTATATTGGATAAATTTTTGGTGCTTTTCTGATAGCTTTTATATATTGATGAATAGTATAAAATACTAAATTTTAATTGAAAACATGTTACATAATCCAAATAATTTATAGTCATAAATTATAAATTTGAATGATTTTGATGTATAATTAGATTTTATTTTTACCATTGAATCCAATTTTGCTTATTGAATGTAATTTTACATTTAACTTGGACATAAACACATATCAATCTTTTGATAGTTTTTATTTTTCAAAAACCCATTTTCTGGTTTTGACAATGGGAATTTTCTTAGATTAATTAATACAAATTATATTTTTTGAATTTGGTAAAATATACCTCATTTTTGAATTTAGAATATCAAAATTATCTTTGGGTGAATTTTTTTTATTTTTCTAAAAACATTCAATTTTTGGTGAATAGTGAAAAACATTGCGTTATTATTTAAAGCCATATTTTTATTTAAAGAATTATTTTTAATTTTTAATTAATTTTAATGTCAAAATAGATATAGAATACCTATATTAGTCCAGTGTAATTCATTGAAGTAGTTTTATAATAATATTTGATATATACAATTTTATTGAACATTTTACCGTCTTTTACTCACCTTATAGGCAAATTTGCATATTTGTATAAAAAATAATTTTACCGCTTATGTGAATTGAATTTCAAAACATTGAGAGACAGAGTTGACATCACTAAGTAAAATGTGGTTCATTAAGACGAAAATATTTTTTTTGTGATTAATAACTTCTGAATTTTATTTTCCATGGTTAAAAATAAATATGGTAATTAAAAGTAAAAGTGATATTATAATTACTCTAACACATGTCCTAATTCTATTGGATAAGTGTATTTAGACCAATATAAACCTTAGGAATATAATATGATCTTTTTTATTGACTTGTATTAGATTAGTACATTTATTATTATTTTATATAAAGAAGAGTTAAAAGTGTTAAATTCTAATTTTAATAACTAATTTTCTTCAATTTAGGGATATAAAGAAGATAAATTCAACTAAAAATATTTGTTAGAAAGAAATAACTATTTCCAAGATCATGGTATTTTATTTATATTTTTTATACATTAAATAATTAAATTTATATATGACACAATGATGATGTAGTAAATACCTTATAACAGAAGATTAAAATAATTGATATTATAAAAATCAAAATAAATTTAAATTGAGACATTTTATGCATTCAAAGAATTTTCTAGGTTAATAGAAAATGTTAGGGTTGATTAAATAAATTTATTTTTAAGGGATAATGTTGTTATTATTTTCACAACTACCAAATACTTAATAGTGTCAAAATTGACATAAATGAGTTTTTAAAACAAATACTATATTTTGAAAGGACATAATATTCATAAAAATATAAGGTTCATCCAAAGGAATTATTTAATGATAGATATGTAATTAATGAACCACTTTCTTTACTCTTGGTATTTTATAATATGTTTATTAACCATGTAATATAAAAATACCAGAAGACATTGTAAAAGTTAAACTATTTGTCTATGAGTTAAATCTAAAAGATAAGGTTAATATGTTGAGATAAACTTTAATAAAACCTATTGGTTGAGACTTTATTTTCCTGGACCCCCTGTAGCATTGAAATAAATCCATTTCAAGCCATTATAAACCAAAAATAAATTTACAATAAAATAATATTTCATGCTCTTCCTAATGTGACCCTCACCTCTCTTATAAAAGGTTACTTCCCCTTCTCTTAATTTCACCCCTCCAAAGTCTTTTGGATCTGCCAAACCTTGATCATATTTCCTACAAACATCCCTCAAAACAACCTAGAGGCCTTAATTTGATCATAAATCCAACTTAAGGAGCTTTTTTGTTCAAATCAAAAGGAAGAAACCAAAGAAGAGATAACTACATCATCACCTCATTCAAAGTTCTTTTTTTCCTCCACTTCATCTTCCATTATTGTTTCTATAATAAAATAATAAATAAAGTACCTTATAAAAACTGAGATTTTATTATAAATATGGTACAACTATATTCATTATTCTATCTATCCTGGGAATGACTAAGTCACCATACATGTGTATGTATGGCTTACTGTGTCCACGTCGTGGTTTAGTTTGTTATTCAAAACATTATTTTTAGATGGGTATAATAATTATTATAAATGATTTAAATAATAAATATAAAATTACAATCATTCAGTATATATAATATAACCATCCAATTACATATGATTTGACCACAAGAAAAACTCTAGTGCCCTATGTGGAAATTCAAATGAGGCACGTCGAGAAAGAGCTAATCTCTACTACTGATTATTTCAAGTTTCTTTCTTCTTATGATTTATATTATTTAGTTGTTTTATTATAAAAAAATAACATCAGTATCAATCATATACTTATATGTCATTATAAATATGAAACAACCATATTTCACCTTCTATCCATCCTAAGAAAAAACGAAATCACAGCATATGCGTACGTATGACTAAATATTTCCACGTCATGATATAATCTTTTTTTCACCCCCACCTTACTTGGATGGGTATAATGATGTAAATAATACTTATATATGAATAATATAAAATTATACTAAATCTGAGATACTATAAACCGTCCAATTCAATACCATTCAATAATTATGGGAATGATATCATCGTTTGTGTGTATGTATGGCTTACCGTCTCCACGGTGCAATGTGATTCGTTCTACATGATCGTAATTAAACGATGATTATATAAATTAATTGAATGAATAAATATGACATATATCATACTAATACCATTCTATAAATCATATAACTATAATCTAAAAATAGAAACAAGAACTTCTCTGACAAAACACATGTAAGAACATAGAGCCCTTAATACCCAAACAACGAGTAACAATTAAATGTTACTAATAAAAGGATGAAAATAGGATTATAAATGTTATCATAAAAATTCTAATTATTATATAATAAATCTATAACATTATTTAAATCATTATACAGGAGGTTCAGATACATCAAAATCACATCAAACCTAAGGTAAGAGATAACTTTTCCAATCTTGTTTTTATTTGAGATTGTTTATTCATAAGAATTAACTACAGTTATAATTATTACCCATGTCCATGTTTTCAAAAAATGATTTCATAAAATTTTTAACATTATTAAACGTTTCATTAAAGTTATTTTTACCCTTTTGGACTTTTAATACATGTTTTGGAATGAATCTTTGTTTTGTTTATCATACGAGGTACTTTTTGACTTTTCTATTAAAAGTAAAGGAGAATGTTTTTTAACTTATATAGCGTGAACAGATTTTTATGCTTTCATATAGAATTATTTACAAGAATATCCCTTTAATAATTCTCATGTTTAATTTCAATTAACTTCTTTTCAATTAAAATTTCATAACATAATGTGAAAAGAATATGTTTTGAAGAAGAAAGTATATTTTCCTCAAGAGATATGTTCAAGTGTTTTACCAAAATTATTTTTCATCTATGATGATATAGGTTTATGTTTGTATCCTTATTATTACATTTATTTTATTACATTATGATGGAATTATTTTTCTAATGTCCTTTTATCTTATATGGATTATGTTATGATGGAATGATTTTTAAGAATTCCTTTTTATTACAGGGGTTGTTTTTTGATGTATGATTTTTGTTTTTATGGAGCACATAAGAAGGGTTTCATTGAGAGATTTGTAGGACATATATCTCCCTCCAATTCATTGGGGAAGGATTTATATCTCATGAGATAGAGAGGGATGAAATGAAAAATTAATCTGGTTCAGTGATACAGGACTAGACCAACGAGTAAAATCAGTTCAGTAATGGACTTTGTCCGCTATGATGGTCTTGGAAAAGAGCCTTGAATTATATGAAATGATTTTATATGATTATATTTGTATCACCCAAAGTTTCATGTTTTATGTTTTGATTATTGGTATTACATCGCTCATCTATTATTTATCCCATGACATGATATTGTGATCTCTCATGTATGATTGGATTTTCAAATGATATGTTCTTATGAATATGATAAGATTGATATTTCATTTTTTTACCATTATTGAGAATTTTAGCACACCCTTTTTATGTTTTCTTTCCCCTAAGATATAAATATTATTTTTAGGTAAGAAAACAGAAGAGGAATATCTTTTATGGATCAATTTGAAGATCTTTCACCATGATTGGATGTTTGTGTTCCATGTTTCCCAAGGCACTAAACTAATACATTATTTGGGAATTTGTTTGTGTTATTTAATAAGTATTCTTCAAAATTAATTTAAAGTCGATGTATGTTAAGATTGGGTCTCTATAGTTTGTATCAGAGCACATTATTAGTCATCCTTTAAAATTAGGATTTGAAAACATTAGTGATATATATAGATATATTTCTATGGTATGTCTAGAGATGTAATAGTAGTTAAGTATAACTATAGGATACAGTCTAAGGATAATGGTAAAGATCATAAATAAACTAAAATTAAACATAAGATGTTATATATTTAAGGTACCCCCTTGATTTTGTTGTTGTACTATTATGAATTTTTTTTCTCACACTGTTTTTTGGGTTTTAAACGATTTGTGGAACCCGAAGTAATAGTGTTAATGATCAATGCACTGGGTAATTAAATGCTTTTCCTCATGAACAACCAATTGTTATAGGATATGGAATGAAAAATCTTATTTCTATACAATCACAATCTATGAATCATTATGGACTCCCAAATGGAAGAGAAAGGAACCACATTTTATTTAATCCTTCATGAAACAACATCCCCTTCTTTTAGTGGGTATTCTAATCCGAATTTTTCAGAAAAATGGATCATTACCATTGAAAATATATTTTCCTTCCTTTATTGTATAGAACATGGAAAGGTAATTTTGGTTGTCCATCGTTAGGAGGGTGAATTAGACTAGTGTTGGACTCTAATTATGAATACAAGGTACCATGATGAAATTGAATCCATGGAATGAGAGGAGTTCAAGAACATATTTTCAAATATGTACTTACCTAGTATTCTATGTACAAAGATGTAAAATGAGTTCTTTGAGATTATGCAAACAAATGATGAATTTGTTGGTACATACGAGGAAAATTTTACAAGACATGCAAGGTATGATTCTGGATTTATCATCCAACCAGAATGTAAAGTTGATCGGTTCTTTTGTGGCTTAAAACAAGTCTTCAAAGTGAATTATATATAAAATTATTTAGTATTTATGAAGATATTGGGCATTGTGCAATCAAGGTAGAAGTAAAAGTTGTTGTTACATATCCATCTCATCGTTTTGACCAGAAAAAAAAGATGGAGTTCAAGGTAAAATATCAAAACAATTGTGAAAAGAAGATAAATATTTCCTTATGCTCAATGTGTGAAAAGAAGCATGGTGGAGATTGTTTTAAAGGGACTACAAAATGTTTCACATGTGTAAAAGAAGGTCATCGATCTGTTGATTGCCGATGTAATGGAAAAAATGTTTCTAATTATGCTAATGGAGAAGAAAATATAGTGAGAGCACCACCAAAACATCAATGCTATATGTGAAAATAAATGGGGTATTATGATAAAAAATTCCCTAATCCAAGGGTTAACAATGACTGACATCAAAAACATATTATGGAAAAAGACAAAGGGAAGTCACATTTGATCACTATTGGTGATGTCAAGTATGAAAACGAAGTATTGGAATAATTAAGTGTATATGTAATGCGATTTCAAAATAGTGTTGTGGAATCTAATTTAGATTATTGTGGAATATTTTAAAATCTTTGTATTGGTCTATTATGGTTTTCCATAATTATGTGGTACCGGTAACCTTGAAAAGTGATTGAAATATTTTTGGAAAGTTGATGATAAGCGCATAATGAAGGGATAAGGATAAAATTAAATGCCTGATAGTATTAATGAGCTCATGACTGATAAAAGTGAAAAGTGATATCATGGTTTGAGTATATAGTATTTTGGGTACATTTGCTTTATATAAGGAGTTAATTTTTATAGAATTAATGTTGTCACCAAGGTTCTAAGGTAATTTATGTTCCTACCATATTTCTAGAGAATTCATGATGATATCCATCTAATGTTTGGCATGTGACCAACAAGTTATATCTTGTGATATATGTTGGATAAGTGATGGTATTTACATGTTTTTTATATGACCTTTCTGGTAATTGTTTTCTTTGTACTGTGAGATTGGGCAGATGTATTTTGGATAATCCTAAAGTTTGTAAAGGATTAAATTAGAGACCAGATAGTAATGTATTATGCTAGAATATTTTTCATATATTTTATTTCTGGAATAATATAATAGTATAGTTTTAGAAAAAGAATAACCCACAGGATGGGTGACAACCCATCACCTCAGACAAGGATGCGGGAATAAAACCCCCAACTGAAGTGCGGCATGCCTTTATAACCTACCACTAGCCTACATGAAGTTCGTAGTTAGTAGAAATTAGTTTTTATTATGAATTATGATAGTTGAAGTATAATCCCATTTTTGGAACCATATACAGTTAATCTCACCATAGATGGACTTATATATATTTAATAACGCGTGCTAAGAATATTTTGATGGAGACAGATGGAATGACCTCTCATTCTAACGCATGATCTTCTAACACATCAAGAATGATATATTCAACTTTATTTCATTAAATAAAAGATTAAGTGGAAATTTTTCAAGGCACGAACAATGGTGAAATTGTACCAAAATCAAGTAAGTATTTATTATCATTAACAAATTTTCAACATTAAGGAAATAATGTTGAAAAAAATAGGTTATCCTAGTACCTTATTATCCGATGAATTAGATGGTCCCTTAAATCATGGAATATCTATGGATTTCTAGTAGTTAACATTCTCCGAACCATATTCTCTAACAATATACATCATAACATCATGGTTATATTTCTCTTCCATATACATATTTTCACCCCCACTTATGTTCTTCTATGTGAAAACACAATGATAAGTTAAATTGGGTAACCGTTAGGTTTCTTACATTCCATGTTAAAATGATGTTTTAATATTCTTTTTTTATGATGTGGTTTCCATGAATGAAATTTTCAAGTACCAAATCATTAATAACCCCAATGAATTTCGAGGGTGAAATTTTTAAGGGGGGTAGAATGATACACCAATAGATTTTATGAGATAGATTCTTTTTGATTACATTGATGTATTGTATTGTACGCTACACCAATATTATCATAATCTATACACAACACTGTATTAGATTGTAGTATAAGGAACACATTTCTTGGTTCGTGTTACACACACTTTTATGTTCATTTGATAGAAATTATTTTTGACAACATCTAGTATATATTTTTTTCAATTTATAAAGGAAATATGTTTGGATTATGTTATATGAAACACCACTGGAATCTTTCACTACACACCACACTGACTTGTCTTGCGTTACAGGAAAGGGATACCTTACTTGATAGCTTGTGTTGTACGCAATACTGATTTTCACTAAAGAAAGATATATTATTATATTATTATTTTAATGGGATACAGACTAACTTTTATGAATATTATGAACCATATTATTAATTTTATATAATGTTGTCATTCATCATAGACTTGATATGAGAACAGAATGAATTTTTCAAATAAAAGAAGTATTAAAAAAATGATTTATTACCGCCTTTTGATGGTGAACCCATTTTAAATCTAGAATTTGAGAATTTTATAAGTTGTATTTGAAAATATAAACTACTTATTTGGAACAGGGACATAAAAATTTACTTTGGAAAAATTTTGGATTTATTTCGAATAACTTTTATATTATGATGAGTAGTGAAAGTATGCTAAATTTTAATTTAAAACCACTTTTTTCATTGAAATAATTTTTATGGTTAAAAAATATTATTTAATGGTTTTAATGTATAAATATAATATATTTTTTATGTTTAAGTAAATTTAATTCATTGTTATTAATTTTACATTGAATTCATATGTAAAATTATTTTAATCTTTTGAAATGTTTTAAACAAAAACATGTTTTATTTTAAAACAAGATTAATTTAAAATTATTTACTGCTTATTCTTGGTTTTGAATTTGGAAAACTGGATTCCATATTTGGAATCAAAATTTTAATTTTTTTAAATTGGTACATTTTATTTTTGGACATTAGAAATAGCAACTTCAAAAATTATGTAATTTACCATGGTTAAAAACTAAATCTGGGTAAACAAATAACATTATAATAATATTAAACTACCCCAACACATGAAATAATCCAATTGGATGATATATTTCCAACCATGGTCATAAATGGGTCAATTATAGAACCCCATGGATTCACATGGATGTGAAAATGACAATTTATATGAATTAGTTTAAAGGATAATTATAACCTAAACTTATATATTTTAGTAATTAGATTTTACTATGGGGTTGTACAATTGATCTCTATGCATATAAATTCTCATTAGAAACATAAAATGATTTCCTAAATCATGATACTTTATTTATAGTTTCTATATATTAGACAGATATATTTATTTATGAAACAATTATGATGTAGTGATAAACTCACAAATGAAATATTCAAATAAATGATTTTATAAATATTAAAATAAGATTAATTTGAATATTTTGATGCCATCCAAAAATTTTATGAATGAAATTGAAATATTTTTAATGATTTAATAACTTTGTTTTAATTTAATAAGGGAGTTATAATTTTTTATAAAATTCATGTATGAATAGTATCAAAAATTGACATAATTCATAAAATAAAATATAAAATAGTTTCTTAAATGAAATTAAATTCCTAAAAATATATAATTCATCAAAATGATTAACATAACTCTAAATATGTCATAATAAACTTTTGGGGGTACTTTTTACATTATATGGTAATTACATTAACCAATAATGTGTAAATGACATGTTATCACAATAAGATTAAAAAGGTTAAAATAACGGTAAAACAAAAAAATTATAAGGATACAAAAATATTTAAAACCTTTCAAACAAATTATTGTATGATGGTTATTAGAACCAAAATCATTGTATCTTATAATTAAATATGTTTTGTACTATTTTTAATCTAAATTTAATTAGTAATAAATTAATAATTTGAAACTTTCATAAAGTTCCCCGCTCCTCTCCTTTAAAAGGGAACCCCCTTCCTATCCTCTTCACTCCATTTAGATCTTTCATGCTCAGCCAAAACAATGATATTTCTCTTATATACTTCCCTAGTTACAATCTAGAGGTGATGTTATTCTCAAAATACCATCTCTAGTTCCCTAAGTGTAAATTCAAAGGAGGCACGTCGAGGAAGAGGTAATATCTTTTACCGATTTTTTCAAGTTTCTTTCATCTTATACTTCCTCTTCTTTGGTTATTTCATTATAAAATAATAACATTAGTATCAATTAAATACTGATATATTATTATAAATATGAAACAACCCTATTTCATCTTATATCTATCCCATCAAAAATTAAAATCACCGCGTGTGCATACGTACAACTTACGGTCTCCACGTTGTGGTGTAATATTTTTTCACCACCACCTTACATGGATGGGAATAATGGTGTAAATAATACCTAAATGTGAATAATATAACATTATACAAATTCATAAATACTCTACACAATCCAATTCAATACCATTCGACAATTATTTGATTTATATCATCTCTTGTGCGTATGTACGGCTTACCGTCTCCACGGTGCAATGTGATTGGTTCTGTATGATCTTCATTAAACCACTGTTGTATAAATTAATTGAATTAATAAATATTATATATATTAAACTAAAACTATACTATAAAATATATAACTATTTCCAAAACTCTAGAATAAGAACTTATCCGACACAACATATGTAAGAACATAAAGTTGTTAATACCTGAATAAGAAGTAACATTGAAATATGACTTAAAAACAGAAGAAAAAATGATCCTAAATGTTATCATAAAAATGATAAATATTCTAGAATAAATTTGTAACAGTATTTAAATCATTATACAGGAGGTTCAGATACATAAAAAACATATCAAACCTAAGGAAATAGATAACTTTTCCAATCTTGTTTTTATCTGAGATTGTTTATTCATAAGTATTTACTAAGGTTATATTTATCATCCATATCCAGGTTTTCTAAACAAATTTCATAAAATGTTTACTATTCTTAAATGTATGTTTAGAGTCATTTTTTAACCTATTCGAACTTTTACTACATGTTATAGAAGGAATCTTTCTTTTGTTTACCATATGAGGCACTTTTTAACTTTTCTAACAAAAGTACAATGAGAATGTTTATTTACTTATATGGAATGAACAGATTTTTCAGCTTTCAGAAATAATTTTTTACATTAATATTCCTTTACGAGTTTTCATGTTTATTTTAAATCAACTTATTTTCTTTTAAAAGATCATGACATATTGAGAATTTGTTTTTTAAGAAGAAATGATATTTTTCTCAATTGATAAGTTCAAGTGTTTTACAGAAATTATTTTCTATCTAAGATGATAAAGGGTTATGTTTTTATCCCTATAATTAAATTGATTTGATTACATTATGATTGAATTATATTTATGAAGTCCTTTTATCTTATATGTATTATATTATGATGGCATGATATTTAATAATACCATTTTATTACATGGATTATCTTATTATTTATAATTTATGATTTTATGGAACACATAAGAATGATTTCGTAATGAGATGGGTGGGACCTATATCTCCATACAATGCATTGGGTAAATATGTATATCTCATGAGACAGACATGATTAGAATGGAATGTTAATATGGATCAGTGATACATGAATGGAATGAGGAGTAAACTCGGTTTAGTAATGGACTTTTCCCCCTATGATGGTATTGGAAAAAAGCCTTGATTGATTTGAAATGATCTTCTATGTTTATGTTGGTATGTCACCATGTTTTAGGTATTTTTCTATGATTATTGGGATTAAATTTCTCTTCAATGATTTACCCCATGACATGATATTATGATATCTTATTCAGGATAATATTTCCAAATTTTATGTTCTTTTGAATATGATATGATTGATATTTATTTTGTTTACCCTTAATGAGAATTTGAGCTCACTCTTTTTATGTTTACATTTCCCCATTATATAAATAATGTTTTTAGTAGAAAAACACAAGGGGAAGATTTTTATGGGAGACGTTGAAGATCATTCACCATGATTAAAAGAATGTGTTCCATGTTTATAAAGGTACTAAACTAATACAGTCATTGGGTGTTCGTTTTTGTTCTGTAATATGTATTCCATAAAAGTATTGTAATTTACATGTATTTCTGGATTGGGTCTCTATAATGAGGATCAACTTGGGATTATTTTGAAAACTATATAGAATGAGAGCCTTTTATTAATGTTTAGTAAATGTGAATTTCTGTTACAACAAGTTTCTTTCTTGAGGAAAATTGTATCTAATGAAGGAATCATAGTAGACCCTGTAAGAAAAATGTTGTAGAGGAGTATACTCAGCCTATGAAAATAATAAAGATTCATAGTTTCCTTGGATTAGAAAGATATTATAGAAGGTTTGCGAAATATGTTTCATGACTTTATTATCCATTAACCAAGTTAACTCGAAAATGGGTCTAGTTCATCTAGACCAAAGAGTGTGAGGAATGTTTCAAAGATCTGGAGAAGAGATTGGTATCATCACCCATGCTAACATTTCTCTCAAGTAGAGAAGGATTATTTATTTTTAGAGATGTATCTCTAAAAGGGCTTGGGTGCGTCCCTATGCAAAATGAAAATTTCATTTCTAATGCATCTCGATAGTTGAAGACTCATGAGCAGAACTATCATATGCCTAATCTAGAACTATTTGCGGTCATTTTTCTGTAAAGATATAGAGGCACTATCTTTATGGGGATAAATGTTATATATACATAGGCCATCAATGTTTGAAGTATATTTTCACACAAAAGGAATTGAACATGAGAAAAAGAAGGTGTTTGGAACTTCTTAAAGACTATTATTGTTCAATTCATTATCATCCTAGATGAGAAAAAAAGTCACTGATGCATAAAGCAGGAAATACACAGATTTTATTTCCATGATGAGGAATCAAAGAGATCCTTTTTATCAATGACATAGTAAATCTTGAAATGGGAATTATAAGGGAATGAACATCATTAACCCTAAACCAAATGATGTCACAACAATCATTACTAGAAAATATCAATAAATCACAGAATGTAGATCATATGTTACAGAAGAAGATTAAGGCTGTGAAGGATGGGAAGACTCTTGAGTTCAATATTGATCATGAAGGTGTAATAAAATTTTGTACAAGACTATATGTTCCATCTATTCCAGAAATAAAGAAGTAGCTGATGGATGAACCCATAGATATACTTTCTCTATATATCTTGGGATTAAAAAAATTTATAGATATTTATGTGATCATTATTGGTGGGAGAATATAAAAAGGGAGATTGGTGAATACGCTTCAAGGTTCCTAGTATGTCAGCAAGTGAAGGCAGAGTAACAATTTCTTAATGGGGTATCACAACCACTACCCATACTAGCATGGAAGTGGGACAATATCACTATGGGATTTGTTACTGGTTTCTAGAGAACTTCCAAATGAAACAATATGATGTTGGTTATTCGGGACTGTCTCACCAAGACTACCCATTTTATCTCTATTCGATAGGATTAATCTCTTGATAAATTTGTCCGGATTTATGTGAAATAAGTGGTAAGGATGCATATAGTTTCACTCTCCATCGTATCTAATCATGATCCAAGATTCACATCAAAATTGCAGAGAAGTTTTCAACATTCTTTGAGTACCTAATTTCATTTCAGTATGGCCTATCACCTGAGAACTGATGGCCACTCTGAAAGAACTATTCAAACACTCAAGGAAATTCTGAGAACATGTTCAATGGATTTTAATGGTGGATGGGATCAAGATATCCCTTCAATTGAGCTATCTTACAACACCATCTTCCAATCGAGCATTCAAATGGAACCTTTTGAATCTCTATATGGGAATCAATGTAGAACTCCTACTTGTTGGGATGAATCTGGTGAGAGAAATATTCTTGGTCTAAATCATGTGCAAGAGATGACAAAAAAAGTCCATTCCATCCAGAAACACATTAAGGATTCTTAGAGTTCGAAAATGAGATATGCCAACAACTGTATATGAGACATTGAGTTTGATGTTGGTGAAAAATTTGTTCTTATAATTTCACCATGGAAAAGTGTCAGGAGGTTTGGGAAGAAAGGGAAGCTCAGCCCTAGGTACATTGGCCCATATGTAATCATTTATCTTGTTGGAACAATGGCCTATCATCTTCCACTTCATCCAAATCTAGCACAAGTTCATAATGTCTTCCATGTATCCCTCTTGAAGAAGTACATACTTGAACCTTCACTTTTAATAAATCCAAAGGTTATACAATGGGAATATGACCACTATTATGAGATGCAACTGGTGGAGATCTTGGATTGTAGAGAAATGGTTCTATGTAACAGGACTACTCACCTTGTTAAGGTGTTGTGGAGAAAAAGAATGTGAAGAAGCCATGTGGCAACCAGAGGAGTCTATGAGGCAGAAGTACCCACACATTTCTCTTTTAAGGGTACTAGTTGAAATTTTTGGGACAAAATTCCTTAAGCAGGAAAAAATGTAATGACCCCAAATTTTCAATAATATTATTTTCTTATCTTTGTGTGTTTTTTATTTTATACTCATCAAAAAATATCCATTAGTTAATGAAGTGGGTATAATTAAAATGAGACTGTTGGTTTTCAACTATGATATGATCATTGGTAAATATTACTTTCTGAAAATAAACACTTAGCATTATGATTATTGTTTTAAATTACAAGTGTTCTTGGTTAATTAATATATAAAGTGGAGTTGATGGCCTCATTCAGCAAAATAAGGCCATATGAAGCCCATCTATTAGAGCATGGGAAAGAGGTAGTATCTCTCGTCTTTGCTCTAGACCAAGTCCAAGCTGAGAATTAACAAGTGAAGCTTTAATGTAATGGCCTTTGGGAGAAGTCCAAACTGATATAAATCACCACCCGTGCAATGTTATCCAGGACACCCCAAGATTCTATCACCATAGCACATGTTACACTTAGGGCCTATACAGGTTTTATAAGGGGATATGTAATGAGACCATAGTTACGTTGTGCAATCCTTTAGTATAATTAAAATTATTATTTCTTATTATGTTAACATTGTGGATTTCAAATTTAAAAATAAATATAGAATGAATTATATAAGTTCCATATTGTTGATGAATATTAGAAAAATGTGTTTCAATATATTATTCAATACTTTAAATAATTAATAATTTTGAATGATTTTCAAAAAATGGTCCTCTAAAGTTGTGATAAGTAACAAATTTAGACTCTATTAAGATCAACTTAATTTTTAGGGAATAGTAAAGTATGAATAGTAATATTTTTCTTATGAATAGTAATGTGTCCAATGGAATAGTAACCTCACTTAAAAAAGTGTAAAAATAATTTAGGCATCTTGAATGGTAATGTGATATAATAGCATAAGTAAATAACTATTTTAGAACTTATTAGTTAAGTATTTGTATTTTTTCAGGTAAATATTGTCTTTACATAAAAATTAAATATCACATAATTAGAAAATTATTTTCATAAAATGGTGTTCATTTTTGAATTCTGAGTATCGATATTTTGTTAGGGTTAATTTATTTTATTTTCATGAAATGTTTTTTTTCAGTGAATAGTAAAAATAAAACTTTGTGTTTCAGTGTGATTAATGACATCATTAATAATGTCATAATTATGTAATAATTCTACTAGACTTTTGAATTGTATGATATGTTATTAGGTGTCCCAAGTGGCAAATACAATTTGAAAATACCATGGGAAAGCCCAAGATTTTTCAAATACCACTAATGAGGTATCCCTTGGAAATTAATTAAACATTCCCTCACTTTTGCTATAAATACCAACCCACTACGTCATGAATTTTATTCTAAATTCCTCTTCAATGATGATATAATCTTTTTACCTCCCAAGGAGTCCTCCTAAGGTTCCCTCAATCCACCCAAAGTCCCAACATTCATGTGTTTGAAGTTACGTTTCAAGGTAAGGGATCCTTTCACCCTCATTTTTAGTCAACTCTTCTTATATGTTATGTATTTGACTTTATATTTTCATATGATAGGGTACATTATTATGTATCCCTCTTACTTTCATTTTGATTTCTATATTATGAGGTAAATGTTTTCTCTCATCAATTCATTTTCATAATTTTTTAGTGACGTCGTTAGGATGATGAATTTTCATAAAAGAAATGGCACATTCTCTCTTGTTTTAGGATTCCTTTTCATGACATATGTTATTAAAATATCCATATCATGATATTATTTACATTTTATTATGTGTCTATAATGTATTATAATTTATTTATGTGTGGTTTACCCTATCCCCCTCTCTTTTTAATGTTTTCTAAAACCATGTTTTATAGCCGTTATGCTGCAGAAATATAGTCTCAAAATCTCTCTCTCTTTTTTTCAAGAATTTAAATTACCTTATTTATGTGAATAAAAAAACCTATTTTAGTTATTTGGGAATTCATAAAGACTTAAAGATGGTATATTTGGTTCTAGAGTTGACATATATAAAACCCTCATTCCTTTTTCATGGTTTTAACGATCATGTTTCTAATCACTTTGAAAACGTCATGATTTTGAAATGTAACCCATTTCTTCTATTCAATATGGGTTATTTATGAAATGTTTTATTATTATATATGTGGATCAAAAAAAAAATTAATACATATTAAGGGTTCTATATGATATCTCTATAATGCATTGGGTAAGGAATTTAATCTCTAGAGATGACTAGTTTAACAATACCCTGGTGAATAACCCTAGTATATTTTAAGAGTCCTTTTGGATGAACCATGGTGATATGTTCATGAAAGTATAAATTAAATTTTGTATCCACATATTGGATTTATAATTAATGTTATTTTTGTTATCATATGCATCTTCTTCTATTTCTCATGACTTAATGTTTTTCATCATGTTTTTATTGATATCACAAGTAAACTGATTCCCATGTTTTCTTTACTAGGCCTTCTACTCACCCTTTCCTTTGATGTATGTATCTAGGTTATGAGATGCAGTAATTGTACTCAGGATGAATATATGATGAATCCTTAAAACTATATTAGAAGAAAATTTTGTTTTGTGTTTATGTATATAGTTCCAAGATTCCAAGAAACTAGACTTTAATGATCCTCTATTTGTAAAATGTAATGAAAAGTTATGTAATAAAAAGGCGGGGTTCCAAATAAGGACCCATATTATTATGGAATATCATAGGATTCCATATATTTTGTCAACTAATTCATCAATATGGTACATAAATAAAATATTAATTAAACAAATCCTATCCCACATAAGTGTCAAAAGAGGTGCATAATAATGCACCATTAAACATGTTCAGAATGATGGTTAAAATATACTATACAAACTCATTGTAGGGTTACTACCAAAAGATACATCTTTTCCAAAACCATATTCCTTGTATTATTTAGATAGAGTTTTATTCCTAGAAAACCATAAATCACTTCATTAGAAAACATTTATGGTATTAAGATAGAATTAGAAATATCCTCATGCTCATTCATAAGGTTGTATTATATAATATATGAATTTTTAAAATCTAGTTCTCAAGGTATCAAAATAAATTTCTCAAATAGATAATATAAAAGATGAAAACATAGAATCCCAAATATGGTGGTTAAAATATTACATTGGTATGAGATACAAATGATCACATGTAATTTCTTAGCCTATCTTACCATCAAACCAGTAACATAAAAGGTGGGTTACATGACCTCAAGTGCGTCTCCCCATACGCTAGATGCTGCCGACTAGAAGTGAGGGTATTAGGAGGTGATAGTGGGGAGACTACACCCTCATATTAGAGATGAAAAAGAGTAAAATAATATAAATAGAACACAATAACAAAAATAGTATGAAAATTAATGATAATAGAATACATATTCTTATACAACTGGTGAATTAATGACCTAATGATGATACATTATAGAATTATGTAAACAATACAACATGATTTTAAGTATAGTACAAATAAAGATAAGAACTAAAAAGTCCTAAGGAATATCTCCACAAGTATCATGAGCTCTAGCTGAGTTAGTTTCCCCAAACTCTAGGTATGAGCATACATTAACAAGTAACATCCAAGGTCCGCAGTCCTGCAAAAAAGAAAGGTCAAAAATGGGCATCCCAATGATATGGCTCCATGAGTAGGCTGTTAGATATAAATCTCTATAGTCTAGCATCACCAATGTCTATCCCTATCTATAAATTGTATTATAAATTTTACATTGTGCATATATGAAGTATTAATTAGGAAAAATGATCTGGTAAACAACCTCATGTCCAGGTTCCTATAGAATACCTAACAACAATACCTAATTGAGATCATAGCCGAAAATTCAATCTAAACATGACAATATATGTGTATATAAATAATATGATTTATATGTTATAATTATTCATATATTTATATATGTTGGTTTGAATCGGGATGTAAGTCACATGAGTTAAATTCCAGGGAAAATCTCTCACGGTCTTATAACTAACCCAACTCCAAGAGATCTCATGGTCTTTATGGATTCACATGTTTGAAGGACCAGGATCTAACTCATGGAAATCCTTAACTAGTGGAAGAACAAATTTTTTATCCTGTGGAAAAACTCAGATAGCTCTTAGAGTCTCTTGGAAATACACAAGGGAGCTCTCACACTCTTCCCTAACTCCCGGCTATCACGGTCCTTGGGTCCCTAGGTGGAAGCTCACAAAGTCATTCTATCAAGGGATCTCATAGTCCCATGTATTACTAGCCTATATAAGGCGTAATCATTCAAAAAAAAAATCATGAGGAACTGACCTTTTATACATCTTATTAGACCATTTCATTTATAATCATTATCATGATTATAATATAATTCATAAGGAAGTACCTCTAAGGAAATTTACATATCCATACCTAATTATAATTTATACACCAAGAAAAACCTTTAAAAAAACCAACACATAACGCATAACTTCCTACAAAATTCAAATTTATACATTTTATTCCATTTAAGACATTCAAATGAAAACATGTCCTTTGGTGGTCCATCCACTAAAAGGCTGGCACAATCAATTTTCCTTGAATGGAAAATTTATCCAAGGTATAAGTGATAAAGGACCTGGGGTCTTGTTCATATTGATTATGGAATACGAAACTATTTCATAAACCACCCTACACATTCTATTTAGTTTACAAAACCCATTTAACTCATTTAAATGTGGAAATTATGATTCGAGTCACAGGTGTAGAGGAGAAGGGTCATGAAGGTAAAGCATATGCCCACTTTGGAAATTTCAACAAAAGTGGACAAGCACCTAAATAAATCATTTATCGACTAAAACTCATGAATAATGAAAATATAAGAGAAATATGGAATGAAGCATAAATGTCAATCAATAGATTTTATCTTGAAGATAGTGCACCTCTGTTGGATGGGTTTTATTACAAAACCATGATATTATTATCACACAACCAACATGTAATTATCATTTCATTAGCTTTTTCAAAAGATTAATTTAATATATTCATTATGAATTATTTAAATTCTAAGGAAAATGAAATAAATAATTCATTAATGTGTTACTTTAAATAAAAGTGAATGGAAAGGAAACCTACTCGAGGGTGGACTCAGCCATCCACTTCAACTCTTGGAGCTTTCTAACTAAATGCTGATGCTCCCCCACTAAGAATATGTATCCTCACATACATGTAAGGATACCTAGCCCCTATGCACAAATTCACATGGCCCATGAACATGTGAAATTAGATCCTTACATATATTCTTAAATGCATACTCTAAGCTCCACTGAACAATGTATGAACACACACACACACACATACATGGTAACACCTAGCCCAATATAGGTATAATTATTTCCATAAGGATTCCCTATTATGTACTTCAAAACATGATGTTTTTATGGGTTCGATGCTCCCAAAACTTCTCATACTACATAGTGTGACTTAACAGGGCTTCACCAAAGTCCAATAGCATCACATTAATGTGACCGAAACCTAAAAATTCAGTTACGAGGATTGGTTATAAGAATGAATTGTTAAATATCAGAAAAAATTCCAAATTATTTTCTTTTTATCCTGATTTAAAACATGGATCATTACAACCTTCCCACCTTAAAACTTCTCATCCCCGAGAAGCCTTATGGAACAACGTACCCCTCATCTGACCTACTAGGTTTGTGAAGCTATGTGAAAATGATCATATTGAATTTACAAAGGTCCCATGAACCATAATGTATTTAATATTCAAGAGGCACTAAATCCCTTTAAAACCCCAATTCAACACATGATTTCCAACCGAAACACTGAGACATCTCTTACCCTGGCCAATTCAACCAGAGGAACAATCACCTCATCATATCATTAGGAAACCAGACAGGGGTACTTCCCACCTTTGGATTTAACGTTAAGATACCAAAATTCATATCATGACTCAAAAATCATTGGAATTGCCTTACCAGAACTCCACTAAGCATTTTATCAATGCTGATAACATGATTTGAAATGAAGAAAAAAATCGATTTTCCATCAACCTCAAAGCCCAAAAAAATTGAACCTTCATGAAAATAATCGGCCAACACCTTCCACACTCATCTTCAACCTAAAAAATGAAATTAAATGTTTATTCCCAAACCATATCCATAAAACATGAAAGGAAATATTCGAGACTCTTAGACGACCACACAAGAAGATGTTAGGCATAGAAGGCTACCATTTTATAAGTAGAACCACAATTCACTCTCCTAAGGAACTTCCCATTTAACAAGAACATGTAAAAAAAATAAATACTCTACTTCTAGTTATTCTTCTAATATCATACCACAAGTAAAAAATGATTACCGCATGAAATCCCTTATAAGCAACATCCAAACAAGCCCAATAGCTTTAAAGTATTAGAATGACATAAGACCGATGATCTCTTAGTGCGTCTTGGAGGAAAACATGATGGAGGACATGATTGTTGCTTAATAGAGTACACTAAGAGGATTGAAATGGATTCCAGTTAATCATACCTAGCTATAGGAAGGAATAATAGTCAGACCCCCACTGGTCTACATCAAATAAGGTACTCAGATTCTCTGCCAATGAATAATTAACCAAACACATGCCACTATAACATGAATGCATTCCATGTCAGCTCGAGAAATACCACAGAAACTCATCCCAAACCAATAGTGTTTATCAGGGGGTGTATACAAAACAAAAAATAATAACGATGTTCTACCAAGAAACCATGAACATTTATTTAAAACTCTCAAACCTCAAACGAATTCAAACATGAACCAACCATTACATAGTGGTCTACATTGGAGTAACATATACTTTTATGGGAACTGAAGTGCCTAGATTAGTGTGAATCACTGAGAGGGGGAGGGGGTGAATCAGTGATCCCTTAAAACTTTTTACTAATTGATTCTTAATCAATTAAACCTCTATGGCTGGTTAAAGCCTCGATCCACTCTTATTGTATCTCTCAACCTTTCCCGAATGATGCAGTAATGAAAAGGCACAGGACACAAGGATTTACAAGGTTCGGCACCAAAGGCCTACGTCCTTGCCATGCTCTCCCAGCATGGATTCTCCGATTATAATCTGTTAGTATTACAATGGTCGATACAGCTTCCCACCGTATCTCTCCTGAGTCCCATAGGAGGGTCTTTATACTGCGTCCCACAGTGTTACCAGAGTCCCACTGGCCTGCTCCAGAATCCCACTAAAGACTTCTTCTCCCTGAGTCCCACAGGGTCTTCTCCTTGCTCCTCGAGTCACACGAGTAGCTCTTCTTCTCTTTAAGCTTCTTCAAGTATCCTCAGTAGCCTGGGATAAAGGCTTCTGGCCTTGCTCTTCTTCTGATCACTTGTGGTGAACAGGTCTTCTCATCTTGCTCGGGCTTTATCACCTTCTTCTAAGGATGACCCGGCCTCTCTCTTCAAGAATCTTCAACAGCCTCTGGTAAGGTCTGTTGGTCTTGCTCAGCACTTCTGATCACTTCAGTTGATCAGGCTCTTCTCAATTACTGAATACTCAGACAACTGATATCTTTAACTTCAGTCTGGTCCAGTCTCACTTCACATCAACTTCATGCACTGACTGCATGGCAACTCTGAATCTTTATGCACTGATAGCATGGGTTCTCAAATTCTTCAAGAACTGTTGTTCCTGGACTTCTCAAAATATTCTTCAAGAACTTTCAGTCTTGGTCAACTCAAACGCACACCACTGATTTAAGCTTGTTCAGTGTGCGCGTGTATGCATTCATGCATGCACTTTCCCTTTCCTCTTCATGGTGCAGTCGACCCACAAAGGGTGTAACACTTTAAGCACACACCAACTCCTTGAACATCATACACTTTATTCTCTTTTGATTACACACATAAATGTGTGTTATACACTAGTGTGGATGTCTTCTATTCTTCTTAGTGTGTACACACTTTGGTTTGCACACGCACTAAGGTTCGGCCACTTCTTTTAATTTTCACACACACACAACATAGGTTGAGTTGTGGTCTTCACTTGTTGCACACACATGACTTGGCCTCCTCTCTTGTGTTTAACACCCACAACCCATTTTGTTTTACTTCATTTAGGTGTAAGCCTTGGCCTTCTTGTTTTGCACATACACCACTAGGGTGTGTTCTTTCACTTCACACAAGGCACTAAGACCTCGGGTCTTCTTCTCCACTTGGCACACACACTGCCGCGCAAGTGTCTTGAGCCGCGGGGTGCACAAGTACTCGGGTGTGAAGGATGCAACACCACGAGGCGCGCAAGACACAAGGGTGAGGACACCTTGGGCACGCAAGCTACTCCTGCCGCGCAAGTATGCGGGCAGAGAGAGCTCTTCTTGATGCGCAAGTGAGGCGCACAGGGGACTCCTCTTCTTGTCGCGCAAAGGTGTTGCACGCAAGGGACTCCAGCCGTGCAAGTAAACTTGCACGGGGCTTCTTCTTCGCGAGGCAGTGGGCTCTCACGGATCAACAGATCTTCAACAAAGGATCAGCAAGCAAAAACGAGAGCTCAGCCACTCTTTTTATAGGCAGTGGTGAGGCGGTGCATCCGCGTGAGAAATATTTGATCTCCCGAAGATTTCGGATCTTCAAAATCTTCAAAATCTTGATTTCCTCTCTGTTCAAACGCGGGTTTTTTTTATTTTCCCTTTCTTCACGTGCATGCGACTTAGAACGCATTCACGACCTTCTTTAAGCACTGCCCATGCAAATCATAAACCATTCATAGCCTCGTCAGATTCTCTTGCCTCGGCCGAACACGAATATCTTCATTACTGGCATGCATGCCCATTTCTACGCATGGATGTGTTCGTAAGGGCGAGACGAGCTCATTGGTGTATTTAGATCGAACAATGGTGGCCGAGAACTCCAATTGTGAAGCTCGGAGGATGCCTGGTTCTTCGGCGGCTCGCGGGTGGCCTCGGGTGAGCTCAACGAAGGAGACGAGCTGGGAGCCGTCGGATCAAGCGTTTGAGATACATCGGACGACCGGATTAAATCGCGGTGCACGACAGATGAGATGAGCGGCTGCGATCCAGCGCACGATGAGACGGACGGCTCAGATCTGTCCCGGGTGAAATTTCCGCGTCCCACATCAAATCGGCCTCCTGTTTTCACGCGGCTTATTACCCAAGCGCTGCCTTCCACTCAGCAATTGAACTTCTCCCTCCACGGTGCCGCCCCGCACCGTGTTCTCCCTGCGGGCGTGCTCTGCGCCCACTCTCTGCTCCCTGCGGGCGCGCTATGGCGCCCACTATGCTTCCTCGGGTGCGCGGGCTTCATCACCGCGTGCCCTCGGGGGCTTATACACGGCCCCTGCCGCGCTCCTCCGGGCGTGCCCCAGGCGCCCATGCGGTGTCCTACGGGTGCGCCCCTGCCTCAAGGATGCTGCCCTGGCCTTTGAGGGTTCCCCATGGGCGTGGTGACCTTGAGTCCCACAAGTGCCTTGGGTGATGACCCTCGGCTGGCCTCCTTGGTGGCTAATTTTTTTTCTAAGTAAAACACTTAGGACTTTGTATAAAAACAAAGTAACCAAGTGAAAATGCCAAATGCCACTTCTCCCTTATTCATTTCTTCTCTTCTCTTCTTCTTAAGAATTCAAACATTAATCCTCTTGATTAGAAACAACTCCTCAATTTATAATTCTTCTTCATCATCTCATTTTCTACTTAGGAGAGAATTCTCAAGGATCTTCTTCTTCAACCGAACTCCGGAATCACTTAAATTCTTCAATATGCTTCATTGATCTAATCAGAGATCAATTGGATCTTCTTATAATTCTCATGCACTAAGTGATAGTGCATGGACTTATTTAATCCACTTCATCCACTTAGAACTTATGGATGGATCACTTTCAACTCCTCATGCTTTGTCAATACAATGCATGGTCTTCTAACATTGTTGTAACATTGTATCCACTTGATACAAGTTCTTTGAACTTTAAGAACAGCTTAACAATCGTCTGATTTCCATGGAGAATGTTTCAACCACAATTTCCAATACCACTTAGTGAATCTCCTAAGTGACATGCATCTTAGTACCATGGCCATTCTACTTTACCACGAACACCATAACAACCTTTGTCATTCACATATTGACATTCCTTGACTTCCATTCATTCCAAGACAACTTCATGCCTCATTGACAACAAATGCAACACAGTGCACTTCAATATCCCCCTTTGTATTTGTTGTCAATACACCACTTCAGCACATATGAATGGGTCAATATGTGTGCCAATATTTTCTCCCCCTTATTGGAAATCAAATGCAATGGTGTGGTGTGGTTCTCTTTCAAAGATCTCTTCCTCCCTTATAAAAGCATTTTCTTCAAAGTCACTAAGAGAGGGATGATGTCACATTTTCTCTTGAGCAATGAACCTTTAGTAAATCAGCTCTAAGTCTGCTTGGGCTAACCCGGTGTAGAAAACAAGAGTGATATGACCATGGAATTCAAAGCTGTCCATAATTCTCTACACATGTGAGATCGTGCTTAGGGGTTTGAAATTTTTCAGATATAACAATGAATTTGCTAAATCCTGCACAACTTCACAAAACTCATTAGAAAGTTCAGGTGCAAAGATAAAGCTCCCCCTTTCAACCTTTTGTCTTCAATCAATCACTCCCCCTTAATTGACATGATAAATACAATTAAGAAACAAGGGATGAAAGTGTGATTGGAATACCTTCATTATTCTCAAGATGGTATTAATCTCAGAATCCCATCTTCTTCAGATTGGCTCCCCCTCAAGGGGTGCACTAAATTCTGTCCAAACCATCCTCCAGTTGAGAATGATCATCATCTTCAATTCCCTACAGTGTTAGCACTTGTAAATACAAGTGATTAGGGAATAAGATGGAACCTCCTTGGTTCATCAATGTGAACAACAAGGTTGAGAAGATTCTCTCAACCGAGATGTCCCATTTTCACCATTCTTCACACTTGCACATTTGATCTTCAATGATGTTTGTGATGGTGTGGTTCTCAAAACATCTTCATGTGAAACCTTCTTCTTCCCTTTTGCTTTAGCAATTTCCAGAGCTTCATCTTCAACTCTTTGTAGTTCTCTGGAAATTTGCAACTGATGTGGCCATATGACAAGTAAATCATTTGGAAGAGTGGCCCCAGTTCTGGAAGTTCAACATGGTTCCTTAGATGCTGTCAAGCTACCTTTCTTAGGCAACTTGTTTTCAATCAATCCCTTCTTCTTCTTCTGGATTGATTGTCTTTTTGAGTCCAGTCTGCTTCTATTTAATTTCATGGCTTCTTTACAAAGATCCATGATATGCCCTTTCTTCCCACAGTAGAAGCATTTCTTGGTGGTCCTTCTGGATGCATCACCCTTCTTGGATTTGAATTCCAAGGACTTCTCTTCATTCTTCAAACTCTTCTTGGGAGCATCTTCCACTTTCTTCTGCTTTCTTCCCAAGGAATTTCTCTTAGCCAGGTTCAGTGATCTTCTCTTCATTCCAACTTCGGATACATTCGGAGATTGATATGTATCAACTCTTTGACCACTTTTGCAACCATCCCAGATGTTGTCAAGTAATCCAAATCTATTTTCATTAAATAGATGTCTCTGTACCTGTGGATGTTGCTTCCTTCCTTCTGGCTTGCTCCGCCTTGGCATGGGCTTCCTCTGTTCTTTGGCATTCAGTGGATTGTACCAACAATCCTTTGCACAATGCCCATACTTGTTACAACACCAGCATTGTCCCACGAATCTTGACCTCTTCAGTCCTTCTGATTGTAGGGTACTTTTCTTGACCTGTTGTGCTATTTCAGGAGAGCTCTGCTTCTTTACTGTCTTCATCCATATTTGTTTGGAATTATTCTTCCATCCTACACTTTTTGTGGAAACACAATTAGAAGCATCAGTACAAGATGGTATGGATGGTACCTTCTTTCTAGAAGATGTTGCACTTTTATTAGAGGATGTATTTCTCTTAGAATCATCCTGCTCAAAGCTCACTTGAGTAGCAACATTTCTTCTTTCAGCTGACTGGGAGGCTTTGGCTTTGGTTGATTGCTGATTTTTCAATATCACCTCTAGTTCTATGCATTTCATATTGAGGGAGTTCTTCTCATCCTCAATAGTTCTTAGCCTTCCTTCCCATTTCTCTTCCAGCTGCTTTATCTGATCTTCATGCACCCTTTTTATTTCTAGCAATGAATTGTCCAGCTCCTTCACCCTTTTGACTTTGTCTTCTAGTTGAGTATCTTTGAAAACCATTGAAACTCTGTGCAATTTTTCCAGTGCATGGAAAACTTCTTTGATCATTATCATAAAGATTTCTTTCTCAGAAAGGCTTCTTTGCAATTCTTCACAAGTATCTTCATATCTTTCATTGCAAAGAGATACTGTTTCATCTTTATCCTTCACCAGCTTTCTGAGAGTGTTGGTTATTCCAACCCTTTTAGCCAATTAATCTTCCATTGCATTGGCTTCTTCTTCTAACTGTGATTTTTCTTCTTGAAGATCCAGTATGCCTGTAGCTATACACATTGCCACTTCCTTGGGGACTGTCTTCTGAAGATATTTGATTGCATTTAGAAGATCATTGTTTCTTCCATATTCATCACAGCTAGGACAGGCTTCACCAGAAGAGTGATAAAAGGAATTGTCAGGTGTTTCTCTATCAGCAACAATCTTCTTCTTCATCTTCTTGGCCTGTTTCTTCATCCTGTTTTTCTGAGTCTTGGCAGATATCTCCATTTGAGGCTGGTCGCTCATTTCCTCAAATCTACAATTCATAAAGACTCCCTTGGATCTTTTAGAGGTAACCTGCCTCTGATACCAATTGAAGTGCCCAGATCAGTGTGAATCACTGAGAGGGGGAGGGGGTGAATCAGTGATCCCTTAAAACTTTTTACTAATTGATTCTTAATTAATTAAACCTCTATGGCTGGTTAAAGCCTCGATCCACTATTCTTGTATCTCTCAACCTTTCCCGAATGATGCAGTAATGAAAAGGCACAGGACACAAGGATTTACAAGGTTCGGCACCAAAGGCCTACGTCCTTGCCATGCTCTCCCAGCATGGATTCTCCCATTATAATCTGTTAGTATTACAATGGTCGATACAGCTTCCCACCGTATCTCTCCTGAGTCCCACATGAGGGTCTTTATACTGCGTCCCACAGTGTTACCAGAGTCCCCCTGGCCTACTCCAGAATCCCACTGAAGACTTCTTCTCCCTGAGTCCCACAGGGTCTTCTCCTTGCTCCTCGAGTCACACGAGTAGCTCTTCTTCTCTTTAAGCTTCTTCATGTATCCTCAGCAGCCTAGGATAAAGGCTGTTGGCCTTGCTCTTCTTCTGATCACTTGTGGTGAACAGGTCTTCTCGTCTTGCTCGGGCTTTATCACCTTCTTCTGAGGATGACCCGGCCTCTCTCTTCAAGAATCTTCAACAACCTCTGGTAAGGTCTGTTGGTCTTGCTCAGCACTTATGATCACTTCAGTTGATCAGGCTCTTCTCAATTACTGAATACTCAGACAACTGATATCTTTGACTTCAGTCTGGTCCAGTCTCACTTCACATCAACTTCATGCACTGAGTGCATGGCAACTCTGAATCTTTATGCACTGATAGCATGGGTTCTCAAATTCTTCAAGAACTGTTGTTCCTGGACTTCTCAAAATATTCTTCAAGAACTTTCAGTCTTGGTCAACTCAAACGCACACCACTGATTTAAGCTTGTTCAGTGTGCGCGTGCATGCATGCATGCATGCACTTTCCCTTTCCTCTTCTTGGTGCAGTATACCCACAAAGGGTGTAACACTTTAAGCACACACCAACTCCTTGAACATCATACACTTTATTCTCTTTTTATTACACACATAAATGTGTGTTATACACTAGTGTGGATGTCTTCTCTTCTTTTTAGTGTGTACACACTTTGGTTTGCACACGCACTAAGGTTCGGCCACTTCTTTTAATTTGCACACACACATAACATAGGTTGAGTTGTGGTCTTCACTTGTTGCACACACATGACTTGGCCTCCTCTTTTGTGTTTAACACCCACAACCCATTTTGTTTTACTTCATTTAGGTGTAAGCCTTGGCCTTCTTGTTTTGCACATACACAACTAGGGTGTGTTCTTTCACTTCACACAAGGCACTAAGACCTCGGGTCTTCTCTCCACTTGGCACACACACTGCCGCGCAAGTGTCTTGAGCCGTGGGGTGCACAAGTACCCAGGTGTGCAGGATGCAACACCACGAGGCGCACAAGCCACAAGGGTGAGGACACCTTGGGCGCGCAAGCTACTCCTGTCGTGCAAGTATGCGGGCAGAGAGAGCTCTTCCTGATGCGCAAGTGAGGCGCACAGGGGACTCCTCTTCTTGTCGCGCAAAGGTGTTGCACGCAAGGGACTCCAGCCGTGCAAGTAAACTTGCACGAGGCTTCTTCTTCGCGAGGCAGTGGGCTCTCACGGATCAACAGATCTTCAAAAAAGGATCAGAAAGCAAAAACGAGAGCTCAGCCACTCTTTTTATAGGCAGTGGTGAGGCGGTTCATCCGCATGAGAAATATTTGATCTCCCGAAGATTTCGGATCTTCAAAATCTTCAAAATCTTGATTTCCTCTCTGTTCAAACGCGGGTTTTTTTTTATTTTCCCTTTCTTCACGTGCATGCGACTTAGAACGCATGAACGACCTTCTTTAAGCACTTCCCATGCAAATCATAAACCATTCATAGCCTCGGCAGATTCTCTTGCCTCGATCGAACACAAATATCTTCATTACTGGCATGCATGCCCATTTCTACGCATGGATGTGTTCGTAAGGGCGAGACGAGCTCATTGGTGTCTTTAGATCGAACAATGGTGGCCGAGAACTCCAATTGTGAAGCTCGGAGGACGCCTGGTTCTTCGGTGGCTCGCGGGTGGCCTCGGGTGAGCTCAACGAAGGAGACGAGCTGGGAGCCGTCGGATCAAGCGTTTGAGATACATCGGACGGCCGGATTAAATCGCGGTGCGCGACAGATGAGATGAGCGGCTGCGATCCAGCGTGTGATGAGACGGACAGCTCAGATCTGTCCCGGGTGAAATTTCCGCGTCCCACATCGAATCAGCCTCCTGTTTTCACGCGGCTTATTACCCAAGCGCTGCCTTCCACTCATCAATTGAACTTATCCCTCCACGGTGCCGCCCCGCACCGTGTTCTCCCTGCAGGCGCGCTCTACGCCCACTCTCTGCTCCCTGCGGGCGCGCTATGGCGCCCACTATGCTTCCTCAGGTGCGCGGGCTTCATCACCGCGTGCCCTCGGGGGATTATACACGGCCCCTGCTGCGCTCCTCCGGGCGTTCCCCAGGCGCCCATGCGGTGTCCTACGGGTGCGCCCCTGGCTCAAGGATGCTGCCCTGGCCTTTAAGGGTTCCCCATGGGCGTGGTGACCTTGAGTCCCACAAGTGCCTTGGGTGATGACCCTCGGCTGGCCTCCTTGGTGGCTAATTTTTTTGCTAAGTAAAACACTTAGGACTTTGTATAAAAACAAAGCAACCAAGTGAAAATGCCAAATGCCACTTCTCCCTTCTTCATTTCTTCTCTTCTCTTCTTCTTAAGAATTCAAACATTAATCCTCTTGATTAGAAACAACTCCTCAATTTATAATTCTTCTTCATCATCTCATTTTCTACTTAGGAGAGAATTCTCAAGGATCTTCTTCTTCAACCGAACTCCTGAATCACTTAAATTCTTCAATGTGATTCATTGATCTAATCAGAGATCAATTGGATCTTCTTATAATTCTCATGCACTAAGTGATAGTGCATGGACTTATTTAATCCACTTCATCCACTTAGAACTTATGGATGGATCACTTTCAACTCCTCATGCATTGTCAATACAATGCATGGTCTTCTAACATTGTTGTAACATTGTATCCACTTGATACAAGTTATTTGAACTTTAAGAACAGCTCAACAATCGTCTGATTTCCATGGAGAATGTTTCAACCACAATTTCCAATACCACTTAGTGAATCTCCTAAGTGACATGCATCTTAGTACCATGGCCATTCTCCTTTACCACCAACACCATCACAACCCTTGTCATTCACATCTTGACATTCCTTGACTTCCATTCATTCCAATACAACTTCATGCCTCATTGACAACAAATGCAACACAGTGCACTCCAGGAACATAACTAATAGAACAGATATGACACTTCCCAACCTAGGAGTGTCCTAGTAATCGAAGGAATGAAGGAAATCTAGCCTCTTAGAACCGTGATAGTACAAAAAACCATAAAAAATGTGTGATTCTCCATCGTGCTTTGATCATGATGTCAAAAAATATAAAGAAAACCAAAAAAATATGACCAACATCTCAAAACACATAGGTCATTAGAAACTCAACCCGATCATTGGGACGAGCGGATTCATAAATAATTATGTCACACTACTTGAAGATGACCTGAGACCGTACTCAAAGGCACCAAACTCAATGATTTAAACGAACTCAACTGGTTCATTATTTCATTTAACACTTGACGGTACCACATATATAAACTCATACAACCCAAGTAAATAAGAAGGGGTCAAAAGACCATATAAACAACCGATCATGCCTGAGGCATGTCTAACCAGCTAAAAAAGAGCACTACCCATTACTCAAGCCCATAAGAAGGTCAATAATGAATGAAAATCCTTCCAAACAAGGGTTTCATTGGGATCCCAGTGTCATAAAAGGGACAACGTTACCCAAATGGTAGATAATGTTTGAAAAAATGGCTATGGTAAGGAATTCATGTTCAAATGGAGCTACCTACCACATTCTAAAACCATATAAAGAACAAACATCGACCCTAATTTCAGGTCATTTTAAACAAAAGTAATGGGATCAACATCCTAACAACATATGGAGAACAATATAGTTTCTATTCCAAGGAATCGTAGGAGAAACTCAACTACATTTACTCGAGGTTCTAAACAAAGAACACTACTAAAAAAATCCATTTTCCAATATCTTTATACATTTAATTACATTTAATTATTTAAACATCTAAAAGAATTTATTTTAATAATCAAGTACCTTGTTTCAAAACAAAACACAAAATAATTGATTAAGCCAATGCACCAAGGGAAAATAGGCAAAAATCATCAAACATCCTCTTTAAACATTTAATTTCTTTTGACATCCCGTCATGATAGGAAATTCAGCATTAAATTCACTATTTACAATTAATGAAACCTAATGAGGTTCCATTAAGATAATTTAACTCAGAAAAAAAAATTAAACTAATGCACATAAATAAGCATTTTAGAAAGTATCATGTCATTACATTTAACATGTGTTTCTATTTCCCAATTCATGAAGCACCCATACACTTCATGGATTGAGAATTGGCTCCCATTAATTGAAACGAAACTCCAATTCAGATTATAGTATGCTTAAAAACATAACAGACCAGCCATATGGGTGTCCATATACTAACCCCTAAAGCACTCATACAATTTATTGCTTGGAATTTAGATATCATTTATTTAGAATCAATCTCCTTTCATCCATAATATTTTTTGTAGGTTTTTTGATTTTCACAAAGGATTGAGTGTACGAGTTGACTCTTACCAATTCTAAGGCACCCATACACCTTAAAATTAAAAAATAGATCTCATTGTAATCTCAACAAGTTTACAAATATCAAATAGTACCACCACACTATCACAAAAAAAAATTGAAGCATGGATTATTTTTAATAAATCATGTTACACTAAATAGAAATTATTTTTAAGAATTACCTACATAGGTATAAACTAACAATGTTACTTTGATAGTTATCATGGAATATAAAAACTTGATACTAAAATAAAAGGCTTGTGATAACATATAAAAATAATGATAATAAAAAAATAGCTTGACATATCACCCCAATCAAGTCAACATGCATCCTACAAATGCAACTACATGTTGTGGAACTATGCATGTCAGGTTAATTCATATGTGCCTAAAAATGGTGCATACAACACACCTCCCTTTTCATTTCATGAGAAAGTTAAAATTTCATAAGGATCAAAAATATTAAGCATCAGAATTACATCAACCAGTCTAGGTGAAATCATATCAACTATAATAGAAAACAACATGAATAGAAATCCCAGCCCTGGGAACTTGGTCATTTCCCATACGTTGAGTGATCAGTCCCAAGCACAACTATTAACCAAGAACCAATACATTCCCAATATCCTATCTACTAACCCAAAATAGTAAGACAAAGGAAATGAAACATCCTTCGATACCAATTTTTAACATCATGACCCAGATTACAATCGAACCAGTATCCATTCCGTTTTGTCACATGACCTCAAGCTCATCTCCACGTATGATTGAGCATGTCAACTAGAAGCGAGGGTATTGAGAGTGAATAGAAAGGAGAATAAACCCTCATATCAGAGATAAAAAATGGTAACATAGTATAAATAGAAGACAATAGTGGATATTGTAATAAAGCGAAAGACATTGATATAAATCTTTTCATTTAACTGATGATTTCAGGATAAGATAATGATACATGATGGAATGAAGTAAACAATTCAACATGAATTTAAGTAAAGTAGAAATAATGAAAAGAACTAAAAAGACCTATTGAAAATATCCTTGAGAATCCTGAGTTCCATCTCAGTCCTTTGTTCCTAACTCCATGTAAGAGCATATAGTAGAAACCAGGGTCCACGGTCTGCAGTCCTGTGAACAAGAATGGTCCCTAGGGTAACCTAGTGAAATGGATGCCTAAGTAGGGTGTGAGATATATATCTCAGTAGGATGGAACCACTAGTGTATATCCCTATCATAAAATGTAATATAAATTTAATAGTGTGTAGGTATGAAGTGTAAATAATGAAAACTGATCATGTAAACAACCTCTCATCTAGGTTCATAAGGAACAACTGACGACAATACCAGCATTGGCTCATTTCCAAAAAGTCTATCTAAAAATTTTACTATATCTGTATATATAAAGAGATAAATATATCATAATTATGAATATATTTATATAGGTTGTTTAGACTAGGATGTAACTCACATCCGTCCAATACCTCAGAAAAGCTCTAATGATCTAATCCCTGGCCCAACTCCAAGAGCTCTCACAGTATCCTGGGATTCACGTGCTGTAAGGACTGAGATGTAACTCATGGAAATCCATCACCAGCAGAAGCACACATGTTATAACCCTTAGCCCAGCTCCAAGAGCTCTCACTGTCTCTTGGAAATGCCTGAGGAAGATCTCACAGTCTTCCAAACCTCAACACTCTCATATCCCTTGGGTCCCCAACTAGAAGCTCCAATAGTCTTTATTCCCATGTTCTCTCTAGGTCCCTTGGCTTCCCTGCCTATGTAAGGTGTAATAAATCATAAAGATAATGCATGAGGAACTAAACCCTCATGAATCTCCTTATACCATTTCATTTATAATCATTATCATGATTATAATATATTGAATATTTCAATACCTCTTATACAATTCACATTTCCATTCCATAATAATAATTAATACCCAAGGAAATACTGTGAAATCCCATCAAATAAGCCGTAAACTCTTATGTGTTTCTAATTAAAAAAATTTATTCCATTTTATCCATTTAAAATTAAACATTTCATTAGGTGATCCATCCTCTACATGTTTAGTTCACTAAATTTTCATAACATGGAAAATTGATCTATGGTATAAGTGATAAAGGAAAGAGGCCCTTGTTCATTTCCCTTATCAAATACAACCCAATTTCAAAAGCCACCCTAATCTTCCCATTTAGTTTAAAAAACCCATTTATCTCATTTAATTGTCGAAACTATGTTTTGGGGCACATCTGTGAAGGTGATGGGTCATAATGACAAAGCATACTCCCACTTGGGATGTTTTTAAAAAGGGGACAATAACATCAACATAAAATTTATCAGTAATAACTCAAACATAATGAAATCAACAAAGGAATATGGTATGAAATCAAAATTTTTTATCACAATTGTTTTAGCATGAATTCAATACACCTCAATTGGTGGAGTTTTTTAAAAAATCATGAAATTATTATCAGACAATCAATATTCCATTTAACATGTCATTAGCATTGTCAAAGGATTCATTTAATATAGTCATTCCGCATTAATCAAATTCTAAAGTTAGTGAAATAAATAATTCATTAATTCATTACTTATAATAAACATGCATGGAAAAGGACCCCACCTCTGAGTAGAACCAAGTCGTCCACTTCGAATCATGGAGTTTTCTAACTAAAATTTGATGCTCCCCCACTGAGCATATGTGTCTCCACATACATGAAAGGACACCTATCCCCTATGAACATATTCACAAGGACCATGAACATTTGTAAGGGGGTCCTTACAAATATTATTATATGCATACACTCACCTCCACTCACCTACGTATGCATTTATATATATATATATATACATGGTAAAACATATCCCCATACATGTATAATCATTTCCACGGATGGTTATACATGTAATGGTGGAACTCAGATATATATATATTTACTTACCTATGCACATGCAAGTGAGTCACATTTGACTTGGAGACTTGAACCCAACTAGTAGGGACCAACACACTAGACAAAGAATACTCGAAACCTTAAAACAATAAAAGAACATAATTTTGCAGGTGAAAATGAAAGAAACAAGAGAATACCATGACCTCTGATATAAACAAGAAACTGATACGAGCCTAACCGCCTCTCCTTTATCAATGGTTATCGAAAAATACATCAAAGTGTCCCAAGAGACATACCCCACCAACATAGAATAAGAGTGAACTGAAAAATTGGGTACCCCAAAGACTCAGAGTTCGATCAATTCCAACTAGGCATCAATTAGGTAGAAATATTTCTAGAAACTAAGATGATAAGGGAGAGAGAGACTTACTGTGGGGATTCAACAAATAAAGGGATGAAATCAGTTGAGAATCGAAGGAGGGAAGGAGGAAATATGGAGGAGGCCGTACGATGAATGGGGAACCCCTTTGGGGTGCAGGAGCATCATGAATGAGGGGGTGAGGGAAAGTAGAATTATGTTTTATTTTTGTTTTAATTAAAGTTTAAATAATTTAAATTTTATAGAATTGTGTGTCATGCATGGTTAAGCCCCATGGTTTGGAAAACCATATGCTAACCATGTGTTCAACACTGGATATCTATAGCACCACCCACAAGCTAGGCACACAGTTTGGGAATCCATGAAAAACCTATTCGAAATGTCTCTGCCCCCTTAAATTAGGGGCGTATAGTTACATGCAGTGGGCTGCACAGTTTTGCAGACCAAGTGCCAGCCATTCTCTCTCTATTGTCTTTTAAAACATGATATTTTTTTTGGATCTAGTGCTCCTGAATCTTCTCAATCCACCTGAGGAGACTTAATGAGGCTTCACCCACGTCCAAAAACATCACATTGACATGATTCAACTCTTGAAATTCCACTCCTATTCTTGGTTATAAAAACAAACCAGTTACTAACTAAAAAATAATAAAAACCCTTACCGTTTAGCCTAGTTAAAAAATGAGAAAAGTTAAATAACAACCTAAAATA
The DNA here is from genome assembly GCA_963277665.1 of Viscum album. Lineage (NCBI taxonomy): Eukaryota > Viridiplantae > Streptophyta > Magnoliopsida > Santalales > Viscaceae > Viscum > Viscum album. The sequence continues at coordinate 721,414,610 of OY728130.1, read as the reverse complement.
TTGAATAGTTTTTCATCCATTGTTAACTAGATACATACATGAACCCTAAATTATATTTTAAACACAATAATAAACATAGTATTTTCATTGAGAACATGATTATTCCCTTTATCAGATCCAACCATATCAATAATAATCGTTTTCCAGGAATCTTGAGTATATGAAAGAAAATAAGGGGTTGAGCTCAGATTCTCTATAAAGGAATGTGTATAGTAGAAGATATCAAAGAATTAATTGGGCATGAATACTGTGAAAGTAATAAATGATGATAAAATAATTCATTATAAATAATAACCTGAGTTTGAAACTTATCCATGGAATGCATAACTACTCAAATAATCTCATTCGAATCAATAAATAATTTCATAATGATTGAATGTATCATGCCAAAATTCTAAAACATACCCTTGATTCCTCATGTCATGACGTCTTATATAAATGAAAAATGACTTGTCCAAATACCAAACCTATTTTATTTAATGATTCCTACAATTTCATTAAGGGGCTGTATGATTTTGGTCTCCATCCATCACTTAATATGTATAGAGAATTTAACTTATGATGAAATAATAAAACTTTATTATCATGCCTTAATAAAAAACTATATGTATATGAGTAAGATCAATACTAAATTTAAATACATTCCCAGTCAAACTAATCATAAAACACCCTGAGAAAGAATAAGGGTGATATCATTATAGAATATCCATAGTGGATCACAAATAAAATAATGGGGGTTTGTTGATGATTATATATACAATAAAAATGTCATTTAATAATTCTAAAAAAATATTCATTTAACATTGAAATTCAATTTTTTTTACAAATATATAGAATATTAAAAAAAACATCTTATTTGAAAATAATCATTGAAACTCTTAATTGAAACTTCAGTTCATGGATTTGTTATGATAGTGGAAAATTCCATTCATGCTGATTTATTTACAATATAGATTCGATTGATATTTTAAGTAAATGGTAAAAAATTACATCATTCGAAAAATGAAACAAAGATTCATTTGAAACATTCTTTAGTGAAAGTAAATAAATGGTAAAAATTAATCTATAAATTTTATTTTATCATACATTATTTAATAGTGAGGCTAAACCATTGAGGTAGGAAAAAAACCAACTAAACCCAAACCTCCTCATTGTTTTAAAAAAGGAGGTAATAAAATTAATGGATTCTAGAATCATTTAACCGATATATAAAATACAACGAGTCAGTATAGTGTAGGTGGTTCCCAAGAAAACTAGTCTTACGATTATTAAAAATTAAAAATGATGAATTGGTTCCAAAAATGGAGAAAAATAGTTTGAGTGTCTATACAGATTACTACAGACTAAACGAACACACTAGGAAGGTCTATTTCCCACATTTGTTCATTAAAAAGTTTCAGTGAGTATGGAATGGAATTGAAAATACTATTTCCAGGATATATATTCTAGAAATATTCATATCAATATCACCCTCTAGGATAAAGAAAAGACAAACATCACTTTCCACATTGGCACATTTTTCTATCGGAGGATTCCATTTCACCGATGCAATGATACATGTACTCTCCTGCATTGCATGTTTAGTATTTTTTTAGATTATATAGAGAATTGTATGGACGTATTCTCAGAAAATTTCACTATTTACATATAATATTTTTATTAGTGATTTAGTAGTCATGGTTCTATACTACATCACTGTATTGAAAATAATCTTGTATTAAATTATGGGAAATTCCCTTTCATGGTGCAACAAGGTATTATACATAGATATTTTAGTTATGGGGATGGTATACATGTAGTTAAATCAAAAGTGGATTTCATTTATTCCCAACCATTACTAAAAAATGTTTAGTATGTGTGTACTTTTTTAGGCCATGCTGGATTTTATCATCTTTTCAGTGATGACTTTATTAAGATTACATTCCCCCTCTCCTGATTAATCCAAAAAGAAAAAAAATGTGTTTGATAAAAATAGTGTAGAAGATTTTAAAATGTTATAATGGAGTCTCACATCAGCCCCAGTAATCTGATCACCTTAGTGGGATTTACCATTTGAGATCTTGTGTGATTCCATTAACGATGCAGTTGGGAAGTGTTATCACAGTGGGTTGATCGAGATCTACTTTTCATTATTGAAGCCTCACACACCCTGGACTCTGCCCAAGAGAACTACACCATAACTAAAAAATATTTTTTTCACTATTTTTTCCTCTGATAAATTCAGTTAATACCTTTTAGGGTCCAATGTAATTTTTTTCTCAGAACATGTAGCCTTACAGTATCTCCTTAAGAATATGAATTCCAAACCATGTCTGATTCACTGGATGCTCCCTCTTCAAAAAATTAATCTATAAATTACAGACAAGTAATGAGCAGATAATGTGGAGGCTAACCATATTAGTAATATCCTTTCATCCTTATACATTCAATCATCCATTTGTATTCCCATAAATGTCATGTTTCATGCCATGAAATCATATTGAGTGAAATATGTTGTTTCTTGGTATGATAAAATTCTAAATTATTTGGTAGCATCATTAATTCCTACTAATTTTCAAAAAAACCATGGTAATAGTCGAAAGAAAATGAATCTCATTGGTAAATTTAGGATGAAACATGCTATTCGCACACATGTAGAGATTAATTCCTCAGGAAATGTTTTCCTAATATAGAGTCTCAGTCGATCATTAGGTTCTTCCACACTCATTCTTATGGGGCCACATTGTTCCCTAATAAATTTCTTGCAAAGTCCTTGATTCTAGTCTCTTATGACCAACACTACTTCTCGATACCCAAGATTTATATAAATCATAGCCTTGATGTCAAAAAATGGATAATGTCTTCCAAATAAATAAAATTGAACAACAAAACTAGTCCATTCCAGACAGATTTGATTTTATGGGTAGTGACTTTATGAGTCCATTTCCCAAGTCATTTTTATCTTTTCCATTCTTCTGGTAGTTGATTATGTGTCAAAATGAGTAGAGGCATGGGCCACCAGGATTGATGATTTAGAGATAGTTGTAGAATTTTTGAGAAGCCAAAATTTCTATTGTTTTGGATTACATGTGTTCATCATCATTTACTGGGGTTCTCATTTATATTAATGAACAATGAAATAACATTCCCATCATTATTGTGCTAGGAATCATGTTTTTACTACTTATCACCCACAATACAACAGTCAAGATGAGGTGTTAAAAATAGATATAAAAAATTAATCCAAAAATGGTTTAACCCAAATGAAAATATTGGAGTCTTAGACTACATGATTCATTATGGGATTACCATACTTTCTTTAAAACCCTCATTGGAATGTCTCCACAATTGATAGTTTTTGGAATGAGTTGTCACTGCCCTATTGAGTTATATAACTGGTCCTACCAAGACATTATAAATTAAAATTCTAATATTTTTAGTTTATGTTCTCAAAGGATGTCACAAAATCATGATATGGAGGAAATTATAAGAGATTCATATGACTAATCAAGGATTTATAAGGATACATGCAAGGATACACATGACCACACCATGCTTCATCATCAATTCCTTATTGGACAGAAGTTAATTATTTTCAATGAAAGAATAAATTTGTATCCTGGTAACATTCATTCCAATCGGTTTGGCCCATACACTGTTATTAATATTTATCCATTTGGGGTTTTATATGTTGAAAATGAATAAAAAATGATATTTCATTGTTAATGGGTAGTATTTGAAGCACTTCAAGGAAGCCATTCAGGAGTCCTCGATGGAGGAAGGCCATGTTTAGGATGCTACCTACCAATGGAACCCACCAGGTTTTATCCTTCCTTCCCACATTTAGATTTATTATAGTGCAGGAATTACATACTCTTGGTGTGGGGTTTAGGGTACATTCTTGGGATAGTGAGGATTTATTTCATCTTTCATCCATTTTTTTGTTGTATAAGTTTTTTACATTTCCCTACAATCCAATGTTTGTTAAGAATTTTCATCATCTTTATTATTTTTCTATTTATCACATATTGAATAGTATTGTTACCTACCCCCCACTTTCCCTTACAATTTTTTTATGTTCTTGAATACTCATTTTATATAGACACCACATCATGGGAATGATTGAAAATTGATGATAAATTTCTCCATTTCATGTTTTGTTAACAAAAGTAATTGTTTCACTTATGGAATGGGTATTTTAGCAGGAATTTAATATTGAAGTGCGTTTTATTTATAAAATTGGTCCTTTTTAGATGATATAAATGGTTGTATCACTTTGAATAATTTGAGAATATGTATACCCATTGATTATTTTTTGGGAAAATTTTGTCACTTAATATTTCCATACACATTTGCACCCTAACATGAAGTTTGATGTTTTATTGCTCAATATAAGTTCAATATATGTTAGGTTACTTTTTATCATCTTTCAATTTTTTTCCATTTTTCCATTCCTTATCCAATCTTCTTTATTACTATATTAAATTGACCATTGTATGAATACCTATTATCCAACTATTTTACACATTAAAAACTAAAAATAAAATAAAATAACACAAAAATATGGGTTGTGTATTGGGAAGGTCAATAACTACTCTTCCTAGACCTTTTATCTTGTTATAACTATTACAATTTGTATCATTATATGATCAGGAAAATTTTGTGATATGTGTGTGAGATTTGTTCCAAGTGAATCTTTTGAAGAAACAACAATAATAAATAAGGGGAGTGATAGAATGTATAACATGTGGTGATATCAAGGTTGGTAGATCGTGGTTTAAATTTTTAAAATTCTTATGTGTGTGGGTTTTGAAATTTTATTGTAATGGATATTGGGATGGTTATATGGATGAAATAATGTAAGAAAAAAATAAAATAATCTACATTTACTATATAGAAAGTGGAAATAATTTCATTAAATGGTTTTCGCACACACGCATGGAGAGTTAGTGACATGGTTTACTTTTTAATTATTTTATCATATTATTATCATGTATCTCCAAGAATTTCATTCTAAAACAATTTTTGAGACATAATTTCCCATGATCCTTGAGAGTAACTCCTTAGTGTTGTATTCAATTTTATGTCAATCTTATTAAGAATTAAATTTTAAATTTCAAATCATCATTAATTTGGTAATATCCATATGAATAATTTCAAGGAAATAATTCTTTTCCCAGGAGTGGGAATGTTTAGGTTGGGGGATGTGATCACACAATGAATCATTGTTTTATTTCCCCCTTATAAAACTATAGTAAACAGAATTGTTTTATCTAAATTACAAATATAATAACAAATATCACATCAAATTGTTTCAATTATTTATTTTTATCACTGTAAAAAAGGGATATTTTACTTGTTATGATTTTTTCATTGTAGGAGGTAGGGATTTAGAGGGCCCATTATGATGTTGAAGTAAAATAGAAAAAACTGCATAGGAATCCAATCAAACATGTGAAATCAACCACACACTAGAGATAATATGTGAATCTTATTTGGATCAAATTTTGTAGAATGATAAATAATTAATTCGTATACAACTCTTTGGAAGACACCTAATCCCAATTCGTCCATTATGGGTTGAAATTGAATCGAAAATGATCCAGAAAATGAATATTTATAAAGTCCAATTTTTTTTTATACTATAGAAATATAAATAATTTTTTACATTATCTAGCCACCAAATTTGACATTGAGATAGAGAGGATATTGGGAAATAATATTTTCATTTTTCCTTGTTTAAATAAGGAAGTTTCCTTACCCAAAACCATGGGAGATGTTGTATCTCAATATCTGGGTTCCCAAAACCACCTCCCATGTTTTCTATAAAAGGGAACCATTGGTACCTCATTTGTGGCCTTGACTAGGAAGAAAATATATACCATTTTGGAGATCCAACGGAGTATGATACTCATCCTAGAAGCTCTTGAGGCCCCTATACTCATAGTGAGATCAATGATAAAGGCGAAGTTCAACCCAATCCTTATCCTCCTCTTGATGGAATGTTAAATAGTGGATGATCATATTAAAGACGATACCCACACTTGTTAGGGAGCTACAACAGATATTATTTTTCAAGTTTTATATATTTTTTGTTTAAAATATTTCACCTATGTTTAATCTTAACATTATTCTACTGTAAATGAATTTAATTGGTTTAATAAAGTTAAATAATTTTCATTTCAATATTCATTGGGTTAATATTTAAGTTGGAATCTTGGGTTATTCGGATTGGACAGGAAAAGAAACCTATTTATCTCACACAAACATGGGATATTAGTATTATTTGGAAAAATTCAATCTATGTTTGAGGTCCAAACCTTGAAAACCTGATTTTTGTGTCAAGGGTTTCTATTTGATGAATGATTTAGAAAGGCAATAGGGGAATCAAAATCTTGACAACACTAAACCAAAGGATTCCATTAAACTATTTTTATTTTTTTTAAGAATTATTAACTAATAGATGTGTGTAATTAAATTGAATTTACTTATGCCTTTCATAACAATAAAAGCACTACCTTCATTTTTCAACTGTTAAACTCTTTAATTAATTACTTATATTTTTAAAATAGTTTTCCAAACAACCCCTGATTTTAGTATATTTTATAAGAAATACACATATTAAACCTCCAAATATCATTAATAGATGACTTATGGTCTTCCATATACTCTAAATCTACTTTAAATAAAAACAATTGGATGTGTAATGACAACACATTCACCATGTAAATAGGAAATGAAAAAATGAATTGCATTGCTATGTAGAGGTGGTATTACACGTATATACACAAGTGACATTATTAATTTACAACAAATGGAAATATAGGAAGGAAAATGGAATATTATATTTCAAAAACCATAATTATTTTTTAAATATCATATGTACTCATAAGTTTTATTTTTATAACCATCCATGCAAAACAGTGATAAAAAACAATTTGACCACTATATGGAGATAGAAACATATAATTTTACAAGAATGATATTTTCACTTTCTATATGATTGAAAAATGTCAAAATGGTTCTAACATATTCATAAAAAATTGAGTATATTTATGATACATGATTTATTATTTGAGTATTAATATGAAATATTTAGAGGAATTAGAAGAATATATAACCATGAATGGGTATGTAAAGATGATTACCTTTTCTTCAGTTGGCATCCATATTATCTTTTCTTAAGGACTCGTAGAATGGACTTTTATGAATTACAACACCTATAATTATAGGATACGAATTCTCATAAAGGAATTCAGAATATATTTTTGATCTATTTTTCTCATAGGGTGCAAGGAAGATTGGAAAAGGAGTCCCTTTTATAATTTAGTATATGGGAGGTCATTGAATTACTTAAAGTATTGAATTAATATAAACTAAAATTCAATGTAATGTGGCTAAAAATTTATGTAGTTGGAATAAATTTTGATGATGATTCTAAATATTTACATAGAAATAAAATTTGGAGATGTTTATGTCAGGGTTTCACCCTAATATATTTGTTTTAATCTTCGTTAACCCTTTTGACCATTATCATTATATCAATTTTTGTAACAATTTAAGGGTTAATAAATTTACAATAATAAGAATAACAACACATAAATGATCTATGCATGATATTTTATACTATATAAAATTCATTTATTCAAGGATTATATTTTAATTAATTTTAAATCATTTAATAAAATATTTTTTGTTATAAAATATCATTAATGTCATTTTTGGAAATACACAAAATGTTACAATATAATATGTTTCTCACTCATGTGAAATTTTCCCAAAATGACATGGATTAAAACATATGAAATATAATGTCATAATATATTCATCCAGTAAAATTTTAGATATCATTTTAATACATCTATTTGGTTTAATCCTAGGTTAACCAATTTTAACCTTAACCATGGTAATAACATTTTAGATATTAAAGGGTTATAATTTTATTTACAAGGTAAATATTTTATCATAAATTGGAAAGGGTGAAATTTTAGACCATTTCCCATACGTATTTTTATCTTTCAAGATATTAATTTTTTTATATAATTTTATAATATATTTTATGTCATAAAATACTATTAAAGTCATTTTAGGAATAATTTGCATAATTTGAATTTGAAAACCTCATGAAAGAAATTAAATTTCAATGATAACCTTTAAATTATCTATAATATTTTTTTATTTCTATATAAAATTTGTTGTAATTTTTGGATAAGTAAAAAACAATCACATTTAAGATTTTTAATATTATTTAAATGATTTTTATACTATATGTACAAGAACAATGGCAGAATTCTCTATGAATTTAAGGGAATTATTTCATCGCTAAAAATAAAAAATAAATTACTATGATACAACAATAATTAAAATTTCAAATAAATATTTTTAAATTAACTTATTCTTCATTTATTGAAATTTAAAAATTTTAGAGATAGAAAAATCAAGGTAGAGATAGTCTGTTGTTATTACTTTTCTAATATAATATAATTGTCTTAATCATAGAAAAATGGAAGCATGTGGCCATATTATTTTTAAAAATGGGAGAGAATGGTTGAAATATAGTAAAAAAATAGGATAAATGAATGTGTTATATAAATTTTAATGACTTATCTTGATGGTTTATCTTGGTTTTATCTAATTTACCCCAACTATAGTGAAAACTATTTTTTAAGGTTACTATACAAAATGAGAAAAAAATGAAAGGTAACTATTTACTGAATTTAATCCTGCTAATTGTAAATATAGAATATATATTTTGAAAATTAATTTCAAATGAGTGGTAGAATATAATTTGTAATTAAACCGTCAAAATTTGATGAAAAAATTTTTATAACATGAAATGTTTTCACGAGTATAAAAAAACAACATGGAGTTAATTATAATGAACTTAATTTGATGATTAATAATTAAAATGTAAAAATTATGCATTTAAATCCATTTTAAAATAAACATGAACATTGTATATTTTTTTAATCGAAAAGAATTTTTTTAATAAAAAATTATATTTTTCACTTATAATAAAAAAACATCCTTTTATGAAATTTTTCAAAAATTCACTATAGGTTAATTTTTAAATTATTATTAAATAATTGAGTTTCATTTTATAATAAAATTTAAAAAATATATATAAATTAGTTTTAATTTCCTCACAGAAAATACAATAAAAATAATTTTTATATAAAACTAAATTTTGACGAATAAATGCTTTCACTAAAAATGAAGTGCATATATCCTATGAATTAATCTATAAATTATTATTGAGTAAGAATACTATATATATATATATTTCATAATGTAGTCAAACTTGTTCATAACCACTATTTTAAGAGATATGGAATAGTTAAATAATAATATATTTATATTACATCACATTTCAGTTAAGACTTAATATTGCATGACAAGAAATCCATCAAGAATATTATGATTTAAAAAAGAATATGGTGATATAGTTGACAATTTTAGGAATATTCCATCATTGGTGAATGAGGATATGTGAAATTTCTGCACAAATTGCATCATAAGAGGAGGTTTAATCAATTGGAATAAATTCTACACTAGTGGAAAATATAAATACATGTAACTATAAGAATTCTCTCATTAAGAAATAAATGTGTGTGACTGGTCTCGTAAAATAATATCCATTGGTAAAGGGATGAATACACTACCTAAAAAATAACATCAAGATAGATAATATCATTAATAGGTTGTAGAATTACTTTATCAAAATACATGAAATGGAAAATGAATGTATGAAGATGTAGTGTTAGTTCACTAAGATGACCCCATTCCTTATCTAGAAGAAACAAAATATACACCTCCCCCCTTATACACTAAATTATATGACTTCATTATAGGGGTTTAGGACATAGGGGGAGACACAATACATGGGATATGTGCTCCCCAGAGATCATTAAATGAAACTAGGATCATATCTGAAATTTAGATGAACATTCTATGAAGAAAGTAGTTGTTAATTCCTTTAAACTTCAGTTTAGTGTCATTCCTAAATATTCATGAATGTATGAAACTGAATTACTAATTTTTATAATTAATGTATTGATTTAAATAAAATATGATACCTTACTATATAGCTGAATAATTATATTTAATATGATAAATTATTCCGGATATGATGGCTAACAGGTTATGTGGTTAGTGAAAGGAATCTATAATGATAGGAGAATCAGCTCAGACCATAGCAAGGATGAATCTTGAGTATAAATATTCATATTCTAACTTCTTTTATAATTTTTCCATCATTTATGATATTAAATGATGCTAAAAAATGACCCTCTCACTAAATAATGATCCTAAATAATGAATTTTTTTTGAAATACACAATTCTTAAATAAATGGTAAATTTGAGATAAAAATACATTAGATATATATTTGGTTCTATAAAACAATTATTGGAGATTAAAAATTCTACAAACAATTTTTTTGATATTTCTTGATGATTTTAGTCACTCTCATGTTGGAACATATGATGAAGAAAGGTATGTACATAAAAAAATATAAAAAATTAAAGGATCATTCTAAATAACATAAAAAATGGAATTATATTTTTGGGGTTAATAAGTGTCCAAACATATATTGAAAATGTTATACCATTCACTATTTATGATTTCAATCTTATAGACTATAAATTTTGTGTGAGTTTTTATTACAGGGTTCTATGATAAATTGAAATTAAGAGGCTAATATCAATTTATTGGACCTAGTGAACTATATGGAAAACCATGTAGGTGTTAGGTTGGACTCCTATGTTATACACCACTCCCTAAATTGGTAGGATTTATGAATTTATTAACATCTCACATGCTCTGTGGTAATATTAATCACAATCATTCTTGTGAGGGTGATGTAGTTATTTTTAAATTAGGGGTTTTAAAGGATTGATATGTTAAGGATTTTGGATTTATAAATTCAACCAAAAAATTGAACAATTAGTATTCAAGATTTTTTTTCAAAGGGGGATAATTTTCTTACATAAATAGATATTTTTTATATAAAATTAATCCCTTTTATTTTATTGAAGAAAGGGGAGGGTGAAAATATAGTTGGTTTAGAGGTCATATTTTCAACTAAATCCAAGTGGTGGGTAATTAATCTCATTTTACATAAAAGTGTAATTTTTTACAATATGCGATCCTAGATTTATAGAAAATAAAATGTTGGATTTTTTGACAATAAATTTCAGGATATTTATGGATTCATTCAAACCATTATATTGAATTTAGAGGAATTCTGGTTGATGTTCTGTTGGAAGTAAAATACATATTTTTGGAGGTTCTGGATTTGGTTTTTGTTGGAGGTATTAACTTGAAGGAGATATAAAATAAATTAATAATAGTATGGATGTGTTTAGCTTTTGTATAAGGGGAGATATGAGTTATTTCTAAAAATTACTCCATACTTTCCCTAATAAGCTAAGAATCGCTAAACCTGGAATTGTGTGTGGGTGATCAACCATGGAATAACCGAAACATAGAGGTAGTAGGGTAGAATGTATAGGTAAGGAACAGAATGTAAAAATGTGTATATTCCAGAACACATGTGGTTATTATTATTTTCATTGGATCAGTGGTCTACATCATAGGGTGGCGACACAAAGGTGGCCAAGTGTAGACCCCATTAATGAAAATTAGCGAGGTAGGCATGTGAAGATTAATATTAATCGTAGTGAGGTGAAGTGGATGTTCGACATGTTACTTGGGATTGAAGGAATTATCCAACCACTATAAAACCTATTCATTTAATGAGGTTAATTCAACAAATCTCGCTCCATTTTTTCATCTGACATGTAGATCATCTTCGACCTCTCACTCAAGAGTTCATCTATGTTCCATGAACTGAATAATGGATCACATTGATATTATCCCATGAATGATGATATGTACACATTATAGTGAAGAATTTTATCATGAAGGTTTTATATATATCATAATTAAAGGTTTCAGGAATCCTTAATACAGTAAAGTAATGATCCATAATGATTAATATTACACCACAACAAATGCAGAGGTAGTGGAGGCTATAATATAGTAGTTATATTCACATCGTACCAATAGGTTTGGGAGTCTTTCATATATGATCTCAATAAAATATAGAGGTAAATAGAGGTCACTACAACATTAAGTAAATGATACACTGAAATGAAATTCCGTTATTAACATGAATGTTTTTGTATTCACTCTATTATGGAATTGAGCATGACATAGTTTTATTAAAACCATATCTTGCACTGCGGAACTAATGTCTATGTTGCAATAGTCATGCATGGTTAAAGGATCTGATTGTGGGAGTCCATAAAAATAATTAAATATATGAACATGTGTGGTAGTTCAAAAAGATGAGGTTAACTATACCTCATAGAGGTTTTGTGATCAAAGGTCAAGAAGATTTAATAGATGAATATAATGATTATGGTGAGTGTATATTCAGTTTCCATATTTATAGATATATAAATTCATGCCTTATAGATAGATATTTTCTGAAGGAGTTATATCTTTTAGATACGAAAATACCTATGTGGCTATGTCCTGAGACACATTGATAATTTATGATGAATTTATAAATCATAAAATTAATGTTACAAAACATGTGATAATACATTCATAAGGATATAATATCTTCACTGCATAAAAGAGGGAACTTTTGAGAAGAAGAAAATAAACCATTATAAGGTTGTGTAGAATTGGTAGAAGAATATCAAGACCATTCAAAATAATCATATAAGATAGAGATAGGGGTTTCTATTTAAATATATCTATTCACTGGAACTAGAGATGATTTCCTGCATCATACAAAGTGAAGACAATAAATTATTATTTTTGAAAGAAATTGCAGTTTTTGAATTATTCAAGAAATAATAATACATAACATATTCTGAAGATTATTTTAAATGAGAATTAGCTTACATGAAATGTCATGGAATGAAGTTTCTTGAGGTACATTTCATACCAAACCTATAAAATAGTATGTTGTAATTAAAAAGGAACCAATATATATTCAGTGCTGCACTAAAACAATTGGTGATATTATTATTTATCCTATGTGATAATTGTATATTTTGACAACCCTCAACTTATTTTTGTCTTGATATTGTTTTAGGGCATTACTTGGTTTTAAGATACATCACCAAGACAACAATGTCTAGTAATAAGTGCTGAAGGGATTCAATACATACTGGGAATGTTTTTTAAATTTATGAATAAAACAACAACCCAAACATTTCATAACCAAATAAGTGCTATATGATTCATGAAATAATGAGAGACAAGTCAATCAATTCATTTATATCAAACAAAACTAAAACCGAGTGCCATAACAGATGAATAAAATATCAAAGTACAGAGGGGGTGAAAAAACTATAAAAACACCAGACAACAAAATAATTTCCAAATCTCCACATGATCTATGCCAAAAATCCACCAACAACCCAAGTATCATGAAGTAGTACTAAATATGTGTGATTCAATACCCTTTTATATTTCCTAGTATAAAATATCTACAAAAGAACCAATGTTCGAAATTAGGGGTGAGAAATGAAACTCAGTTCATCTTCCCAAATGACTTCTATAATGAACCATACTTTACATACAATGTAAGTACTTCAGAATTGAAGTACACTTATTACAACATATAACAAAACCATGAAAGGACCGTATTGGTATAGTGTCTTTAGAAACTGGGAAACATAATCAACTGGTTCATAAAGCGTCTACACTGTCTCCCATTTATTTCATCATATCTATAGTCCATTTTGGAATATCTTACTTAATAACCTTCTTCCTGACCTGGGGAAAGATTACATACAAAAAGGGTGAGCTCAAATTCTCAGTAAGGGTAGACAAAAGAAATATCAATCACATCATATTCATAAGAACATAACATTTTGGAAATCTTACCCTGCAAAAGAGATCATAATTTCATAACATGGGATAAATCATGGTAGTGAAATGTAATCACAATAATCATAACATAAAACATGATGCTTTGTGGCATACACACATAATCATAGAGAATCATTTCTTATTAGTCAAGACTCATTGCCAAGACTATCTTAGTAGACAAAGTCCATTTTTGAACCGAGTTCATTCCTCATTTCAGTCCTATTTCTCTGAACCGGTTTAACCTGCTGTTCCAGCCATGTCTATCCTAGGAGATATAAAATCTTTACCCAATTCATTGGAGGGAGATATAAGTCCCACCCATCTCATAATGATACCATTCTTATTTGTGCCACAAAATCAAAATTCATACATCATTGCATAACCCATGTAATAAAAATGGGAATCTTAAACATCGTGACATCATAAAACAATTCATATAAGATAAAGGAATTCATTAAAATAATTCCATCACAACATAATCAAATCAATTTAATAATAGTGATATAAACAGAACCCCACATTATCTTAGATGGAAAATAATTTTGATAAAACACTCGAACTCCATTCTTAAGGAAAATATCCTTTCTACTTCAAAAATATTTTTCCTTTCTTAACATGTCATACAATTTTAAACTAAAAGAAGTTGATTAAAAATAAACTTGAAAAATTTTAAAGGATGCTTCTTGGAAATAATGTTTTAAAAATCTATTCATGTCGTATAAGTTAAAAAAACATTCTTCTCGTACTTTTGTCGAAAAAGTCAAAAAGCACCTCGTACAAAAAATGACAAAAGATTCCTTTCATATCTTTTACTAAAAACTCACAGAATGGTAAAATTGGATTTAAAAAATTGTAGGTCGATGGAAATAATATTAATTATTGAGGAAACATGGATGTGGATGATAAAATACACCCTAGTAAATTCCAAAGTATAAACAATCTCGAATAAAAATGAGATTGTGATATTTCCCTTACCTTAGGTCCGATTTGCTTCGTAAGTGTCCGAACCTCCTATATAATGATTTAAATAAAGTCATTGACTTATTAAATAATCATAATCATTGTTATGATATCATATATGGTCATGTTCTTAGCTTATTATTGGTAATATTTCATTGCTACTTGTTATTCGGGTGTTTATTACTTTTTGTTCTTATGCGTGTTTTGTAGAATAAATTTTAATTCATATTTTTAGGTTATATATACCTCATTTACAAAATGGTAATAGCGTAATATATATCATATTTATTCACTCAATTAATTTATGTAATCATTATGCAATGAAAATCATGTAGAACGAGTCGCGTCACATCGCGGAGACGGTATTCCGTACGTACGCACGAGCGATGATATTGTTCCCATGATCGTGTAATTGTATTGGAGTGTATGTATAATATTTCAGAATCAATATCAATTTAAAATAATCATATATATTCATTATTTACACCATTAAAACCATCCAAGTAAGGTGGTGGTGGAAAATAGATTACACCACGGCATAGAGACGGTATTTCGTACGTATGCACGCGCATTGATTTCATTTTTCGTAGGATAGATATATGGTTAAATAGGGTTGTTTAATACTTATAATAACATATCATTATATGAGTGATACTGATGTTATTAATTCATAATGAAAAAACTAAATAAGAAGAAGTGGAAAAATAAATAAAGTTGAAAGAATCGGTAACGGACATTACATCTTCTTTGAGATGTTTCTTTGAGACCTGCTTTTTGGGCACTAAAATTGGTCTTTGAAGAAGACCGGGACCTCTAGGATTCTTCTAGGGAAGTGTAGAGGAGAAAATTTCAGGGGTTGGACGAACATGAAGGCTCAATGTGGTGTGAGGATGAGAGAGAGGACGTGACCTTTTATAAGGGAGGAGAGGGGCTCCTTTGGAAAAACTAAAAATATTATTTTATTATAAAGCCATATTCGGTTTGAAATAGCTCCAAATTGATTTATTTTGAAGCTAAGGTGGGTATGGGTCGAAATTCTCTCATCAAATATAATTTTGACCGGTTTAGTTTACTATGTTAACCTTATCATTTAGATTTAACTTTAAGTTAGATAATTTTACTTTTACCATGTCTTTTTGTGTTCTTACACTATAAGGTTAATAAAATTACTATAACAAGACAAACGAACCCTAAGTTGTTTATAAGTAATATATATAACCTTATCTAAGTCATTTGGCCAAACATTAGATTTTTAGGAATAAAATAACAATTGATAATATAATATTTGTTTTAAAAACTATTTTATGTCAATTTTGACACTATTTAGTAATTGATTTTTGTGAAAATCATAAAAGAATGATTATTTAGAAAAAAGTTAATTAAATAAATAATAACATGTTATATTAACCTAGAAAATTAGTGTAATTCATAAAAAGTATAAAATTACATTTATTTGGGTATTTATAACATCAATTATGTCAATATTTCGTTAATAAGATAATTACTGCATCATATTTGTGTCATAAATAAATTAAATAATTTAATGTATAAAAATTACAAATAAAATATCATTATGTAGGAAATGTTTTTATATTTCTAATGAATATTTATAGTCGAATTTATCTTATGTATATCCCTATATTAAAAATTATTTACTTATTAAACTTTGATTTTAACTATTTTAACCCTTCTTTAAATAAATTAATAATAAATGTCCTAGTCTAATCCAAGTGGGCCTAAATGGTCATATTTTATTTCTATGGTTGTTTTAAGTCGAATTACACTTATCAAATAGAATTAGGATATGTTTTAGGGTAATAATAATATCATTTTTACCATTAATTACCCTATTTACTTTTAACTGTGGTAAATAAAAGTAAAAAGATACTATTCATGAAAAATTATTTTCATCTCATTGAACAACATTTTACTAACTAACATCAACCGTGTCTCTCGGAGTTTTGAAATTCCACTCACAGAATCGGTAAAATTAAGTTTTATGTAAATTTGCAAATTCTCCTAGGAGGTGGGTAAAAGACGGTGAAAAGTTCAATAAAATCTTTATATATCTAAAATTATTATAAAATTACCCCAATGAATTACATTGAAATTATATAGGTATTATGTATAAATTTTGACCTAAAATAAATTTAAATAAAATAAATAAGTATTTAAATAAAAAGTCTGTTTTTAAATAGTAACCTAGTGTTTTCACTATTCATCAAAAATTGAAAGTTTCCAGAAAAATACAAAAATTTCACCCTAGGCTAATTTCATTATTATAAATCCAAAAATGAATTCCATATTAATAAATAAGATTTTAAAATTTTCAAAAAGTGGTTATTACTATTTATATCGGCTAGTTTTAATAATATTTTAATAGCATATCGTTGTTTAGTGAAACTCGGTATTGCGTATGACGCAAGCTATCAAGGAAGGTCGCGATTGGGTGTAAAGCAAGCCAAGATAGTGTTGTGTATAGTGAAATATTCCTTTGATGATTTATATAAAAACAAAATATTTCTTATAAAAGTCTCGGGTGTTACATTCTACACCCCTTAAAATGAATTTCGCCCTCGAAATTCTTCACTTGTAACAAACAGATGAGGATACCTCTCCCTCATCATATCCTCAAGCTCCCAGGTAGATTCTTCTAATTGGTGGTTCCTCCATAAAACTTTCACAAAGAGAGTGGTCTTGTTCTGTATGAATTTTTCAGTACGATCGAGAATCTCTATCGGCTGTTCTTCATAAGAAAGATCTTGTTCCCGTGGTACAACTTCTGAGTTGAGTACATGTGAAGGATCAGGTATGTACTTTCTCAGGAGAGATACATGGAACACATCGTGAACTTGAGAGAGATTCGGTGGAAGCGCCAATCGGTAAGCTACCTTCCCAACACGATCCATAATTTCAAAAGGACCGATATACCTAGGGCTCAGCTTTCCCTTCTTTACAAATCTCATTACTCTCTTACAAGGAGATATTCGTAGGAACACTTTATCAATAACTTAAAACTCTAAGTCTTTTCTTCGGTTGTCAGCATAATGTTTTGTCGACTCTGAGCTGCTCTTATGTGTTGTTGAAAAGATCGGACCTTTTCTGCCATCTCATTAACAAGATCAGGTCCTAATAGCTTTCTTTCCCCAACTTCATCCCAAGAAGTTGGAGTCCTGCATTTCTTTCCATAGAGAGCTTCATAAGGAGCCAATTGAATACTGGAGTGAAAGATATTATTATAATAAAATTCCACCAAAATTAGGTGTTGATCCCAACCACCTTTGAAATCCATAGAGCAAGATCTGAACATATCTTCTAGAGTTTGAATTGTCCTCTTAGACTGACCGTCTGTTTGAGGATGATAAGCAGTTCTGAAACTCAACTCTGTATCCAGAGTGTGCTGAAGACTTCGCTAGAACTTTGAGGTAAACCTCAGATCCCGATCAGATATAATAGAAAGTGGTACTCCATGCAATCTTACCACTTCTTTTACATATATCCTGGAAAGCTGATCTAGAGAGAAATCCTCTCAAATAGCAATGAAGTGTGCAGACTTTGTAAGATGATCAACTATGTCCCAGATAGAATTATTGCCTTTGGATGTTTTAGGAAGTCCTATGACAAAGTCCATAGTGATGTTTTTCCATTTCCATTCGGGTATGGGTAATGGTTGTAACAACCCCTTAGACTTTTGTCTCTCAGCTTTAACTTGCTAACAAACCAAGCATCGAGAGACATATTTAGAAACATCCCTTTTCATGCCATCCCACCAGAAGTACACTTTCAGGTCCGTATACATCTTCGTGCTTCCAGGATGAATAGAGAATGAATAACTATGAGCCTCATCCAGTAGCTCCTTCATTAATTCAGGGATGGGAGGAACACAAACCCAATTACTGAACATTATTATCCCATCACAATCAAGGTTGAATTTAGGAAAATTTCTCACCTTCTTTTTGTAACTCCACATCTTCTCACCTCGCGAGTGTCATTAATGCAAGGCTGTCTATTCATCTTCCACAGTGGATTTCCATGGAGTAGCATGGTTTTGTGAGGGGTCGGTCTATCCAAGGGGCCATCGCCCTTGCACATGATATGATAAGGGATATTAACTTTAAAACCCGGGGATCAAATGTTGCTATCAAATTAGATATGAATAAAGCCTATGATCGTGTGGAGTGGGGCTTCATCAATAAGGTTCTGGCTAACATGGGCTTTTCTCCCTGGAATATTGACCTTCTCTTTAGATGTTTCAGCTCTCCGTGGATGGCAGTTTCATTCTTGGGGAAGTCCTATGGCTTCTTCAAATCCAGTCGTGGCCTCCGTCAAGGGGACCCTTTGTCCCCCAGCATTTTCATCCTCACTCAGGAGGTCTTGAGCAAGCTCATCTATAGGAGCATCAATAATGGAGATATTTTGGCATACCGGAGGCGTATGAGGACTACGCCCATTTCTCACCTTATGTTTGCAGATGATACTCTTGTGTTTATTAATGCTGGAAAAAAGTCTATCGATGGGTTGAACAGGATTATGGAGGAATACTGCCACTGGATTGGACAACTTATCAATAAAGAGAAAAGCTTCTTCTTTATCTCCAACAAATGTTCTTCCAGTCGGATTTCGGATATTCAAAACAATCTTACCATGCAAAGAGGCTGCTTTCCCATGCAATATCTTGGGGCTCCTATTTCCCCTAGCAGACTTCGGATTCGGGACTTCGATTTCCTTATCAATAAGATCGCGGACCGCATCCACAACTGGAAAAACAGGTACTTATCTTTTGGTGGCCGTATTGCTCTCATTAATAGTGTGTTGTTGGCTACTCCAGTTCATGCTCTCTCTGCGGTCATGCCTCCGAAAGGTGTCATTAACAGCATTGACAGACTTCTTGCTGGGTTCATTTGGGACCCTCTGGCCGAAAGGAAAAGACACTGGGCAGCCTGGAGAAGAGTGGCTCGGCCTGCTAAGGAAGGTGGTATTAATGTTCGAAGTTTGGATGACACCATTAGAAACATGCAGGCTAAACTTGCTTGGGAAGTTGTGGATCAGAGTACACTTTGGGGGAAAACTATGCACCCTCTGTTTTTCCAGTAGTCCTCGGTGGTGGGACGAGGCTCTTCTCTGTGGCCCAATATGCTGCTCCTCATTTCTGAACTTATGGGTCACTCGCAATGGATTATTGGAAGGGGCGAGATTTCTTTCTGGAATAATATCTGGGCGGGGAAGGCGCTTGGCTTCCCTGGATGTCCAGCTCCCACTATCACGTTTAGGGAAGCAAGTGCACACCCGACTTTCATTAAAGCAGTGTTGGACGAGGAACAACAGGACCTCTTCAACCTCATTGTTTTATCGCAGGATCCGGACAGATGTGTGTTCTCTCCTTCCACAACGGGGATCTTTTCTGAACGAGATTTCCGTCGCACGCGGGGAACGTCTGAAGCTCAGGATACTTGGAATGAAGTTCTGTGGCCCAAGGTGGCTCCCTCGAAATTTTGTTTCCTGTTATGGAGAATCAGGAAACGCGCCATTCCCACAGACGAAAACATCAAAAAATGTGGAATCCATCTTGTTTCTCGGTGCGCCTGCTGTACAGTTTACAAAGAGGAAACGGCGGAGCACCTCTTTTTCTCTGGGGAATGGGCGAATGCTGTTTGGAGTTTCTATGGGGGCTTTACTGGAATTTGTGATCCTAGTCTGGTGGAACTTCCGTTCTTTGACAAGTGGTTTCATGGGTCCGGAGCCAGAGGGCCGGAAAAAACAGCTCGCGCCTTGATTCTCCTTGCTGGGTGTTGGTCCATATGGCAAGCCAGGAACAAGATCAGACATGAGGGGCTACGGTCTACGGGTAAGTCTCTCATCATCAGGTCGAAAAATATTCTCATTGATATGGCTCATCTTCTCTCTAACTGGCGGGATGCTCCATCCTTCAGCTGGATGTTTTCCAGTCCTCATGTTGTCCAGCAGAGAGATGGTTTTGACAGAGGTCGCTGGGTTAGATGGAGTCCCCCTATCAGGGGTTTTAAACTCAATATTGACGGGTCCTGCTATATGGGAGTTCTGCATGGGGGTGGGGTTGTCCGGGATTCACGGGGATCGGTCCTCATAGCCTTCTCCTCCCGGTTAGGACATGGCTCCTCTCTTCAAGCCGAAGCCTAGGCCATGCTCACAGGTATCAGCCTTTGCCACCAGCAGGGATTAGATTTAGCTGAAGTTGAAACAGATTCAAAAATTCTGCATGATGCTTTGAAGGATATATGCTCTACTCCATGGTCTATCATCTATATTATCAGAAAGTGTAAAGGTATTATCTCCAATGATACCAAAATCAGCCACACCTGGCGTGAGGGTAACCAAGTGGCTGATCATCTTGCTTCTATGGAAGTCCTTGGTCCCGATCCGATTTGTCTGCATGACATTTCCACTTTGAAGCCTGAAGGTGTTAACTTGATCAAAGGGGATGCCCTTGGCTTGCATCATTTTAGACCTCCTTAGGCTTCTCTGTTTGTATCTCTTTGTTGTATGGTTTCTCCTTCTTAATAAAAAATTAACTTATGATGATGATTATAATTACAAGATAAATCCTTTGCAAATCTATAAATATTGGATCTTTTGTGATCCTCATCAAGGATAAACTGGCATGGTCTTGTCGACTTAATGCATCTGCCACCTTGTTTTCTTTCCTAGGGTGGTAATGAATTGAGCAGTTGTAATCCTTAATCATCACCAACCATATTCTTTGGTGCATATTCAGCTCCTTTTGTGTGAAAATATACTTTAAACTTTTATAATCAGTATAAATGTCAAAAATTTCTCCATAAAGATAATGTCTCCAAATATTATTGCAAAGATTACCGCAGCTAACTCCAAATCATGAGTTGGGTAATTTTGCTCATGGATTTTTAACTTTCGCGAGGCATAAGCTATCACCATATTATTTTTCATAAGAACACACCCCGATCCCTTCTTGGATGCATCACTGTAGATCACAATCCTTTCTCCACTACAGGGCAGTGTGAGCACATGTGCACTGGATAACCTTCTTTTGAACTCATTGAAATTCTCTTCACATTCCTCCGTCCAAACAAATTTAACTCCTTTCCGAGTCAACCTGGTGAGTGGATTAGATAATCAAAAAAAATCTTTCACAAAACGTCAATAATATCCAGCCAAACCAAGAAAACTTCGGATCTCAGTTACTGTTGTTGGTCTCGACCATCTTTCAATAACCTTTATTTTTTCTGGATCCACAGATATCCCCTCTTTTGAGATTATGTGACCCAAAAATGAAACTTTTTTAAGCCAAAATTCACACTTGGTAAATTTTTCATAAAGCTTCTCCTTTCTCAGGGTCTTCAATATAATTCTCAAGTGATCTTCATATTCTTCCTTTCTCTTTGAATTTACAAGAATATCGTCTATAAAGACTACCGCAAACTGATCAAGATAGTCTCTAAATACTCTATTCATCAGATCCATGAATATAGCAGGGGAATTAGTAGGACCAAATGGAATCACTATAAATTCATAGTGTCCATACCTTGTATGGAAAGACGTATATGGTATATCCTCCCTTTTTACCATTAATTGATGATACCCTGAATGAAGATCAATCTTGTAAAAGTATTGAGCTCCACGTAGTTGGTCAAATAAGTCATCAATGCGCGGGAGAGGATATTTGTTCTTGATAGTGATCTTGTTAAGTTCTCAATAATCAATGCAGAGTCTCATTGATCCATATTTTTTCTTAACAAACAGAACAGGTGCTCCCCAAGGTGACACACTAGGGCGTATGCACCCCTTATCAAGATTCTCTTGGAGTTTCTTCTTCAATTCCTGCAACTCAATTGGGGCCATTCTATAAGGTGTCTTTGAAATAGGTAAATTACCAGGTATGAGTTCTATTGAAAACTCAACTTCACGATTTGGTGTAAGACCCAACAATTCCCTCGGAAAGACATCATCAAACTCCCGTACAATGGGAATATTCTTAATCATGAGTTTCTCACCAACCATTTGAGATAAATAACCTTCATTTAGTGGAATAAAGACCCATAAGATGGAAGAAATTTCCACTGGAAGGTTATATTTATCCTTGGATCGATATACGATCAAAGATTGATCTTGAATATGAAATGTGACTTCCCTTATTTGGTAATTGATATGAAATCTATATAGAGAAAGACAATCCATGCCAAGAATCACATCAAATTCCACTATAGGTAGGATCACAAGATTTATAGGAAGCACTTTCCCACAAACATCAATCGGAGAAGAATTATACACCTTTGATGTGACTATTGTTCCATTAGGGGTTGTCACAGCTAACTCAACATCTAATTGTTGAGTTAATACAATGATACCCATAGAAAATTATTCAGAAATAAAGGAGTGGGTGGATCCAAAATCAAATAAAACATTTGATACTTTAGAGTGGATGGTAAGTGTACCTTTCACCACTTCATTATTGTACTCCACATCGCTGATAGAAATTACATGTGACATTACTTTGTCTTTAGCCTTAAGAGTTTTTTGACGTCGATCATCATCAACAACCCTTGGATTAGGGCATTAATTGGCATAATTCCCCATTTCATTTCACTTGTAACATTGAAGTGTAGGAGGTGCACTCTGTGTAGCCTTTTCATTGTTCGCATCACTAGACATCTTCTTCCCATCATTGCGGAATTCAAATTCCCGATGACCTTCCTTTCCACATTCGAAACATTTACTTGTCCCTTTAAGACAACTCCCTCCATGTTTCTTTCCACACTTTCAGCATAAGGGAAAAATCATCTTCTTTTCAGTGTGCTCTTTAGATTTTCCTTTGAATTCTATTTTCCTCTTCTTATCAAACCCATATGACTAATGGGTTACTCCAATCTCCATCTCAACATTGATAGCACATCGAACGATTTCCTCATAGCTATTGAAGTCCCTTATGGATAACGACATTCGAAGACTTGGTTTTAAGCCAATAAATAATTGATCGATCTTACTCTCAGGTTGGATAATAATACCAGAAGCGTACCTTGCAAATCTTGTAAAATTTGCTTCATAGGTACCAACAGATTCATCATCCTTTTGCTTTAGTTCAAGAAACTCCATCTCCATATTTTTTCAAGGAATACGAGGGAAGTACTTATTGAAAAATAAGTTCTTGAACTCGTCTCATTTCATGGACTCAATTTCATCTCTTGGCCTCGTATTCTTGATAAGATTCCACAATTGATCAGCATCACCTTCCAAACGATACACTGATAAGATAACTTTATCATGTTTAGAACATAAAAGAACTGAAAATATATTTTCAGTAGTACTGATCCATTGTTCAGCAACTAATGGATCAGTAGACCCGCTGAATGAAGGTGGATGCTGTCTCATGAAGGATTCAATAGAATGTTGCTCCTTCCTTTGCTCGTTTGGAAGTCCTGCATGATTCATAGCTTGAGAAAGTTGTGTGAGCATGGCTACAAGATTTTTCATTCCATCTCCCATAACGTTTGGTTGCTCAGGGGGACAATCATTTCATTTACCATCGCATTCCTCATTAACACGGTTCCTTCGGGTTCCAGCCATTGACTAAAACCAAGAATAATAGTGTGAGCAACACTAATTATAATAGGAAAACCATATAATGAAGAATAAAAATTCACACTTAAGGTCTTATCCTAGGTTATTCATGGCCATTTCTAAAACACTAAGATTGTGTTTTATACTTAGACTTATCCTTAGGATTCTTACTAAGGCTTTCACATACTAGTTTCCAAAGGATGACTATAACTTTCCTCTGATAACAACTATAACGGCCCATAATTTACATACATTGTTAGTAATTCAAAATTGAAGTACAATTATTACAACATATAACAAAATCATGAATGGACCATATTGGTATAGTGTCTTTAGAAACTAGGAAACATAAACAACTTGTTCATAAAACGTCTACACTTTCTCCAATTTATTTCATCATATCTATAGTTCCTTTTGGAATATCTTACTTAATAACCTTCTTCTTGACCTGGGGAAAGATAACATTCAAAAGGGTGAGCACAAATTCTCAGTAACGGTAAACAAAAGAAATATCAATCACATCATATTCATAAGGACATAGCATTTTGGAAATCTTATCCTGCAAAAGAGATCATAATTTCATAACATGGGATAAATCATTGTAGTGAAATGTAATCAAAATAATCATAAGTTAAAACATGAAGCTTTGTGTCATACACACATAATAATAGAGAATCATTTCTTATTATTCAAGACTCATTTCCAAGACTATCTTAGTGAACAAAGTCCATTTTTGAACCGAGTTCATTCCTCATTTTAGTACTGTTTCACTGAACCGGTTTAACCTTCCATTCCAGCCATGTCTATCTCATGAGATATAAAATCTTTACCCAATGCATTAGAGGGAGATATATGTCCCACCCATCTCATAATTATACCATTCTGATGTGTACCACCAAATCAAAAATCATACATCATTGCATAACCCATGTAATAAAAATGGGAATCCTAACCATCGTGACATCATAAAACAATTCATATAAGATAAAGTAATTCATAAAAATAATTCCATCACAACATAATCAAATCAATGTAATAATAGGGATAGAAACAGAACCCTACATTATCTTATACGGAAAATAATTTTGATAAAACACGCGAACTCCATTCTTGAGGAAAATATCCTTTCTACTTCAAAAACATTTTTCCTTTCTTAACATGGCATACAATTTTAAACTAAAAGAAGTTGATTAAAAATAAACATGAAAACTTTTAAAGTAAGCTTCTTGGAAATAATGTTTCAAAAATCCATTCATGCCGTATAAGTTAAAAAAACATTCTTCTCGTACTTTTGTCAGAAAAGTAAAAAAGTACCTCATATGAAAAACGACAAAAGATTTCTTTCATATCTTTTACTAAAAACTCAACGAAGGGTAAAATTGGATTTAAAGAATTTTAGGTGGATGGAAATATTATTACATATTGAGCAAACATGTATTTGGATGATAAAATACACCCCAGTAAATTCCAAAGTATAAACAATCTTGGATAAATATGAGATTGTGATATTTCCTTAACCTTAGGTCTGATTTGCTTCCTAAGTGTCCGAAACTCCTGTATAATGATTTAAATAATGTCATTGACTTATTACAGAATCATACTCATTGTTATGATATCATATATGGTCATATTCTTATCTTATTATTAGTAATATTTCATTGCTACTTGTTATTCGGGTGTTTATTACTTTTTCTTCTTATGCGTGTTTCGTCGAATAAATTCTTATTCTTATTTTTAGGTTATAGATACCTCATTTCCAGAATGGTATTAGCGTAATATATATCATATTTATTCACTCAATTAATTTATGTAAACATTATGCAATGAAAATCATGTAGAACGAGTCGCATCACATCGTGGAGATGGTATTCCGTACGTACGCACGAGCGATGATATCATTCCCATGATCGTGTAATTGTATCGCAGTGTATGTATACAATTTCAGAATCAATATCAATTTACAATAATCATATATATTAATTCTTTACACCATTATATCCATCCAATTAAGGTGGTGGTGGAAAATAGATTACACCACGACGTGGAGATGGTATTCCGTACGTACGCACGCGCGGTGATTTCATTTTCCGTAGGATGGATAGATGGTGAAATAGGGTTGTTTCATACTAATAATTACATATCAGTATATGAGTTATCTTGAAGTTATTACTTCATAATGAAACAACTAAAGAAGAAGAAGTGGAAGAAGAAATAAAGTTGAAATAATTGGTAACAGACATTACCTCTTCTTTCAGATGTTTCTTTGAGACCTCCTTTTTGGGCACTAAAATTGGTTTTTGAAGAAGACCAGGACCTCTAGGATGTTTATAGGGAAGTTTAGAGGAGAAATTGGTAGGGTTTGGCTGAGCTTTAAGGCTCAATGTGGTCTTAGTAAGAGATGGAGGAGGTGCCCTTTTATAATGGAGAAGAGGGGCTCCTTTGGAAAAACTATAAATATTATTTTATTATAAATCCATATTCAGTTTTAAATAGCTCAAAATTGATTTATTTCGAAGAAAAGGAGGGTATGGGTATAACTACTCTCATCCAATATAATTTTGACAAGTTAGTTTACTATTGTAACCTTATCATTTAGATTTAACTTTAAGTTAGATAATTTTCCTTTTACCGTGTCTTTTTGTGTTCCTACACTATAAGGTTAATAAGCTTACTATAACAAGACAAAAGAACCCCAAGTTGTTTATTATTAATATATATAACCTTATATAATTCATTTTTCCAAACATTATATTTTTAGGAATAAAATAACAATTAATAACATAATATTTGTTTTAAAAACTATTTTATGTCAATTTTGACAATATTTAGTAATTGATTTTTGTGAAACTCATAACAGATTTATTAGTTCAAAAAAAGTTAATTCAATAAATACTAACATGTCATATTAACCTAGTAAATTAGTGTAATTCATAAAAAGTCTCAAATGATATTTATTTGGTTATTTATAACATCAATTATGTCAATATTTCATTAATAAGATAATTACTACATCATATTTGTGTCATAAAGAAATTAAATTATATAATATCTAAAAATTAAAAATAAAATAACATTATTTAGTAAATAATTTTAGATTTCTAATGAATATTTATAGTCGAATTTATCTTATGTATAACCCTATATTAAAAATTATTTACTTATTAAACTTTGATTTTAACTATTTTAACCCTTCTTTAAATAAATTAATAATAAATGTCCTAATCTAATCCAAGGGGGCCTAAATGGTCATAGTTTATTCCTAAGGTTGTTTTTGGTCTAGTTACACTTATCCAATAGAATTAGGACATGTGTTAGGGTAATAATAATATCATTTTTACCCTTAATTACCCTATTTACTTTTAACCGTGGTAAATAAAAGTAAAAAGCTACTATTCAGAAAAAATTATTTTCATCTCATTGAACCACATTTTACTTACTGACATCAACCGTGTCTCTCAGATTTTTGAAATTCCACTCACAGAAGCGGTTAAATTATGTTTTATGTAAATTTGCAAATTCTCCTAGGAGGTGGGTAAAAGACGGTGAAAAGTTCATTCAAATTTTTATATATCTAAAATTATTATAAAATTACTCCAATAAATTACATTGAACTTATATAGGTATTATGTATCAATTTTTCTCTAAAATAAATTTAAATAAAATAAATAATTATTTAAATAAAATGTCTATTTTTAAATAGTAACCTAGTGTTTTCACTATTCATCAAAAATTGAGAGTTTCCAGAAAAATAAATAAATTTCACCCTAGTCTAATTTCATTATTCCGAATCCAAAAATGAAGCCCATTTTGAAAAATAAGATTTAAAAAATTTCAAAAAGTGGTTATTACAATTCATAACGACTAGTTTTAATAATATTTTAATAGCATATCGTTGTTTAGTGAAACTCGGTATTGCGTACGACACGAGCTATCAAGGAAGGTCACAATTGCGTGTAAAGCAAGCCAAGCTAGTGTTGTGTGTAGTGAATGATTCCTTTGATGATTTATATAAAAACAAAATATTTCTTATAAAAGTCTCAGGTCTTACAACTTCCCTACTCACCCCAATAGTATAGAACATGTTAGCAACATTTATAAAAAATAGTTTATATAAATATATTTCTAATACAATTTATATCAAAATAAAAATAGGTGGTAATGAAAACACTTTCTCGAAACCAATATCATGTTATAAGGAACTCAACCAACTATGTTATAAAATAATTTCACACATTCTATTTCGGAATAACTATTGCACATCACATATCCCCACCTAAAAACGTGCATGAAAACCCTGGACCTCCATATACACATGAGTTGTCAGTCATCCTTTAACAAATCCATTACTCAATGAACCATTTTAATTTATGATAGCATTGAAACTTTTCCATCCTAAAAATTACTTGGGGGAATCAATACCCTTATCTACCCTGAATGCAATTGAATACAAACAACAAGTTTTGCAAAACCAATGTCAAAACAAACACATCATCTATTTCAATAAAAACATTATTCTATTGAAAAGCTTCAAACAGTTCCCATAAACCAATCAGATTCAATTCAATAAAACTATTCCTTTTATTTATTTTTTTATTATTCTATTTACCACAATTCCAGAAAATCAATACATTAATGCCAAGAACAAAAAACATTCTACAAAAAATAAATAATTCCCATGCTCCCACAAACCATCAATCAAGAGGGCTCTTAGTAATCATTAAAAAGTATATTAATGATAAATCTTATGAAAAATAATCAATCTAAAATAAATACATTATATTATAAAAAGAGTATTCGAGATATAAAACACCTACCTACAGTTTTATGGTGAAAATGAAGATTGACACTCAAATGTCCATGACATCAGGATAAACCTCCACAAACCCACCATAGATATCTTCCCAAATTATGAACCAAGACAAAAATAATCATATTTTTTTAACAACTATATTAGATATAAGAAATGTGAAGGTATATCTAGGAAAAATAGAGATATAGAGAATTAAATCTTAGAAAAGTCACCCAGAACAACCAATAATGATCACTTACTGAGAGATACAGCTTTAAAATACCTGGATAAGCCTCTAGATCACCTACGAATAGATGATAGAATCTTCATGTACCATTTTTAGGAGGGAAAATAGATTTAGGGATGCATAGGGGAAAAGGGAGAGTTAGTGGATAAAATGAGTGAGATCCACAATTTTAGGATCTCACTTTTAATCCATGCACAGTTAGTCACACGGTTTGGAAAACCATGTTCTATCTGTGTGCATGATAATACCTAAATGGTGAGTCACAAATGGTTACCAAACCATGATACAGCCTTTGCATAGATAACTATTTTAGAATTTCCCCATATAGGATGGTTTGGTAAAATCGTGCACTACTCGCGTGACACCTATTTGGAACATGTGTTCCTTCCCGTTATCTTTTGTCTCACTATGAATGGTTTCATTTTTGTGTTTATCAGTTTTCCCAAAATACAAACCTTTATAAAATCCTCCCAAACACTCTAATGTTATCCAAACTATCCTAAACATCACTCATATTAGTTACATACATATGAAAAAAATCAACGATTTCCTTACATGAAAATAGGGGTGCTACAATCTTCTCACCATTGGACACTCCATCCCTAGAATGTTTAAATAAAAAATATTTCTGAAAGGGTTCTCATCATTGATCATTCATTTTCTTCTCTTTTTCTCATGTCACTTCCTAAATCTAAACATGTTTCCAAAACCCCCTCACTAGAATGGTTCTTTTAACATTTCAAGACATTATCTTACCAATCCAAAATCCAAACTGGGATATGTACCAATGAAGCATATATATATTGTTTAACATGACCCCATTGAATCACATGGTCCAAATTAGGCAGATACTTTTTCAACTTAGATATGTGAAACACATTGTGCTCCACACATGACCTTGGTAGAAATGTTAACCAATATTACTCCTCACCAACCAATTTTGGTATCTCAAAAAAGAATTTGTATCAATAGGATATATTTCCATGCTTTCCAACACAATGATGTCCAACCCATAGATAGGTTCTCAAGAACATATGATCGCTCACCATGAATGACAACGACCATCGATAATGATCCACATAAAATTTATGAATGCTTTAAACCATCTTCATGCATTTCATGATTAACTAAATATTATCTATTGTATCATGGTGAATACTTGGCCCAATATGAAATGGTATTAGCTATTTACACACATCAATGTTGATAAAGAGAAGGACACCCATACAATGATTAAAAAGGAGACATATATATCAAGGCCTGGTAGTTATTTTAATAAGATAAATCCACCAATGAAACATGATCTTCCAATGAGCCACCAAAATCATTTACAAAATCATATAACATGAATTTAAAAGTTTTTATCTTTCTTTTGGATTTCCCATCCATCTGTGGATGATACGTCTTCCGCATATTCAACTGAGTTTCGAGGGCTTTCTCTAAGGATTTATTGAAATGAGATACAATCCTCAAATATATATATGAAACAACCGAAAATGTTATGTCAGGAATCTTTAGCACTTTACATATATATATATATTTGGAAATTCCTCCAATGCATGAGAAACCAAAATAGGGATGAAGTGAGGTGACATTATGAGCCGATCCACTATCACCCATATGACGTTGTGTTTCGGGACTATTTTTCAGAGAATTATTAAAAAATACATAGCTATCTAATCCCACTACTAAATAAAAAATATGTTAAAAATAAAACATACATGTTATTCACTAATTCTCTACCTTAACTTTCCAACATGTTACGAATCTTGAAATAGACTGAACTACAAAACAGTTCATAAAATTCCACCAGAATGACATCTTCATCAATTTATATATACTCTATATTCTAATATGAATATACTATCTTGAGTGGTATTAAAATATATTATTCAATCTATTATGATCAGAGAACACTATGGATTTCTTTCTAAATAGGTTCTGATACTATGTTCTCAAAAAATGAACCACAATGGTTAACTCCAAATCATGTGTCAGTTAGTTATTCTAATCAACCCTCAACTATCGTGATACATAAGAAATAAAATGGTCTCCTTTCATGAGATCGCATCCTAACCCTTATCCTGAAACATCACAATACACCACGTACCCTTACCCCGATTTGGAAGAAATCAAGATAGGTGCTGATGTCAGAAAAGTTTACAATTTGTAATGGAATTCTGACATTCCTCGTCACATTAGAATGGGACATTATTCTTTGTAAAAGCTATCCCAAGTGAATTTGTTCTTGGGAATTCATGCAAAAAGCATTGATATTATCCATCTTGACCAAGAAATCTCCATATCTCAAATACATTATATAGTGGATACAAAGAGATTACAAATTATATCTTTTTAAGTTCCACAGAAAAACATTTATAGAGATTACAGGGCCAAGAAAACATACCTATTGTATCAAAATATCAATCATTGATAATTGGTTATACAATTGATGCTCCCTCTAGATTTCTAAAACTGTTTCCATGTGTTGCTCATGCTTATCCCTTTTCCTCAAATACACCAATATTTCATCCACAAACACCACTAAAAAATAATCAATATTCCAATAAAATATATGATTCATCAATTCCATACAGACTTGTGGTGTATTCATAAGTCCAAAATTCAAAACTACATACTCATAATGGCTATATTTTCTTCCGAATGATGTATTTGGACTATACACCTTTTGAAATCGCAATTTTTGACACCCTAATTATATGTCAATTTTGGAGAACCACAAAGCTACCCATAATTGATATAATAGATCCTAAATTCTTGGAAGTGGATAAATATTCATTACCCTAACTTGGTTAATATTTGGGTAATTGAAACGGGGCTTAAGATTTCATTCTACCTTCTTGAAGAAAAAAATTTGTGTTTCCCAAGGAGACGTGCACGACATAATGAATTGTTTTCTCTCCATATCATCCAACTACAATATCAATTACCTTAATTCTATAAGTCCCATTTGATAAGACATAGGTGATATCCGGATTATTCCTAGGAGGATATCATTCACAAAATCCACTTCCATTACAAATAGTAACCCATAATCAACCACTATTGGAAAAATTATATTCATGATCTCATCTATTGATGATGTATGCACCCAGCTAGAATAATTTTTTCAAAGAGATGGGGAGGGGGTGAATCAGTGATATCTTTATATTTATGATTCCTCTTAAAATGAAACACCCTTTAATATCTATTACAGAGTTTATTCTCTATAGAAAACAAATCAGAAACACATCCACAAGAACATAAATATTTCAAAGGTTCACTATTAAATAAGAATAGATACATCCTTGGTATGGTTTGGAAACAATCTAATACAAAAAAATCCACTAGAAAAAATAATCCTTTTGTGGAATACAATGAGTAGGATATTCCATTAAATTAATGTATCACTATGAAAAGAATCAATTAGTGTGTGCTCATTCTAGAAAATGATGTAATACTATCTTTAAAAAAATGTTACCTGCAATTCTTTATCAACTTGCACCAATGTACTCTTTGGAAAAAAATTCTTCACATTCATACCTAGAAGTTGGTATCAAAATTGAGGAATTTGAAATTATACGATGTTTGATTTCTTAGTCCAGTTATCCCAGTTTGATTTCTCAATTCAAGAAAATATTACACTATCAGAATATAGAAGAGGAAATTTTGAACACCTTCTTAATTCAAAATGGAAATCCCAAGAAAATAATCCTACCCATTAAATATGATAGTAATTCCCAGTACGATCACTTATTGAATACGATAATATGCTGTTTAAAATATTCAGCAGAATACATTGTGATATTATATCTTATCCTTTCACTTATTTTTTATACTAATTCTTCAAAAAATATCATTAAATAAGCATCTACATTATATCTCTAGAAATATTCATCACTCCTCCATATATCCTCATCAATATGAATAGTAATTAATTCAAAAATTTACTATTTAATTTTCTCCTTTTATAGGTGATTGAATTTCATTTTGGTGGGAATTTTCAATCATGTCCTTGTCAAAAAAATTCCCTAAATTTTAATGTTTTAATAATTTTTAGTTCCATATTGACTTTGTCCACACTTCACAATTCTTATCATTTCTTCTTGATCTATATAAAAGCATATAAAAACATCATATTTCTTCTGTCTTTCTTTAAAAACACCAATCTGAATCCAAATTCATAAATACGATTCCTTCATTAAGATGTTTTGTACTAATTTCTTTTATGAGGAACTAGATACCATTATGATTGCTCAATTAGATTATATTACTATCTAACCATTTTAATTTTATCATTACAACCAGAAATATGACTCACTATCAACTGTTATACGATGGCTCTCTACCCAATTGATAATAGAATTTGAAAATAGATCAGGGGTTTTCATTCATTGACAATACATCCAACTATGTTCTTTATACTCTTACCAAGCTCTTGTATAATTCTAGTTTTGATTAAAATATGTTTCATTACAATTTTAGTCACACCCGATAAATTATTGACTACATTATCAATCTGTTTCTACTATTACATTTTGAATTTTCTTTGACTGTTTCAATTAATTTACCACCAGTTTTTATTTAAACAATTATAACATTGATGAATATATTGGTACACCAAATATGATTGAACGATGTAAGGAGGTATGTCTTCAGCATATTGCTCCACTCCTTTATTATAATCATTTTTCTCATCCGTTAAAAAAATAATCATTTGAAAAATTCACTACAATATCCTTACTATTGAAAATCAACAGCTTCACCAACTTCCTTCTTTCATAAACATCATATTGTATCATGACATCATTCTTGAAATTGATTGCATTAAAGATCAAATTTTAGAATAATATGAAATAAAATGTAAATTTTTTTATCTTTAATATATTTCATTAATAACATTATTTCAATATCTGTCAAAATACGATTGAGAGGATTATGATCATACTGGATATGATTATAAGTATCTCTTTCACTCCTCCTTTCTTTCATCAAGCTTCCACCACATGTTTAATATAATACTTATGATTTTTTAGAACTCTATGATTAAAAATGCATTATCACATTTGTTTTATCATATCCATATAGACACAAATTTATCCCCATTACAATCAAACCGTTCATTCTATATTTAGTGTGAATCTAATGATCCTTTTCTTCTAAATAGCTTCCCCTAAATAAGATGGACCTCCTAAATCATTGTGAATTTGATTCTATGAATACTATGGTTTTCCAAATTTCAAAAATAAAAATTGAGATGATTTATTTTATCCTTTGAAATCCGTTTATTTTTAAGAACTATTTACAACAAAAGAAAATAATTAAATAAAATTATCCTTATCATCTCATTCCAAATAATATTCTCCTACAGAATTTTTTGTCAACCAAGATTCATAAATCACTAAACATTGTATCATCAAGATACAGATTAATTGTCAATAATTATAATACTATGTGAGAAAACTCATTTTAGGGAACAAGAATCAATGGTATAAAAAACATGCTATCCAAAATGATGTGATCATGAAACCTCTTCATATTTTCTTCAAAACATTCTTCCATAA
Organism: Viscum album; assembly: GCA_963277665.1. Classification (NCBI taxonomy): domain Eukaryota; kingdom Viridiplantae; phylum Streptophyta; class Magnoliopsida; order Santalales; family Viscaceae; genus Viscum; species Viscum album. Next base: position 721,379,609 of record OY728130.1, on the reverse strand, counting down.
TTTTCTCCACTTCTTGAATTTCCATGGAATAAAAAAATACCTATATCTACTCTAACAAATAGTTAAAATAGTTCACACACATATAATGTTGGATTCACAGCTTTCCCACAACTAACGCTTTTCACATGAATTCATAAATTATAGATTTTCATAATAATTATCCCACTTTACTAAACAATTCAAAGGTATGATGTGATAAGGGAGATAAATAAATAGATCAAACTTGATGATAAAGTTTTTGGATTCCCATGGTCAACCCAAATTTAGTAATATATTCATTCGGTAAAGTAATTTTTAGAATGTCAACCACGTTCTCTGATGTAAAAATATATTCCATCTTCAACTTATTTTTCTCCACATTATCTTTGATGAAATGATATTTGATATCAATATGTTTTGAAAGAGACGATTGATCTAAATTATTAGTGATGTTGATTGCACATGGATTATCACAACTCAAGATCATGGGTAACTTTACTTCAACATGTAATTCATCTAATTGAGTTTTCATCCACATAAGTTGACTAGAGGATTGGGTTATAGAATCACACATAGCGTCAACCGTATTGAGAGCTTATTAATTATGTTTCTTTATTTTATAACTAATAGAACTTGTCTTAAATAGAATAATCCACCAGACATGGATCTTTTGTCATCAACATTTCATACCCAATCAACATATGAATACATAAATATATCAATAATTTCACAGCTATCATACCTGATCCAGAAATTTGTTATTCCTTTGATATATCAGATAATTCTCTTTCCTATAAGTAAATGTGATTCGTTTGGAGCACCCAAAAATATTTACTATAAGGTGATAAGATAAAAAATTTCTGATCAAGAGGATGTCAAATACAATAAAATTCTAATTAGCTTTCAGAATTAGTGTTGATCAAATTCCTTTCCTTTTCCATATGTAGGAAAATTTTTCCTACTAAATTAAATATAGAAATAGGTTTTGAGTGTTCCATGTCTAACCTATTCAAAAGTTACTTAGCATAAAATTCATGATAATGAATAATGACTTTATTATTTTATAAAAAATTATTCCTAATAAATTATTTCATTTCCCCAGGAAAGGAAATTTCAAACTAATTTTTAATTTCTTTAAAAAATCATTCACAAGATTATTTATCATTCTAAGAAAAGAAAATGACATCAACATAAAAAACTACGATGTGTGAATAATCTTGACTTATATTTATGTAAATATTGTTATCAAATATTCCCTTCATAAAATTCATATTCACTAAGAACGTATCTAATTTGGAATACCATGCCCTTGGAACTTGTTTTATCCCATAAAGGGCCGTCTTCAGTCTAGAAATATAAATTTCATATTTCCTTACAAAAAATCCACAATTTTTTAAAATTTATTCTTTATCACCAATATCCCCACTTAGAAATGAAGAGTTTACATCCATTTTAATGCTTCTGTATCTTTATTATCCGAAAATATCAAGAAAAATTCATATTATTTCTCTCATTTCCACTTGAGAAAAAACTTCATCAAAATCAAAAAATTTAATTTGTAAGTAACCTTTTCACATGAATCTGGATTTATTTTTTATCACATCCACTTTTTTATACAGATTATTCCAAAAAACCCACATTTTACCACTGAATTTTTTTATAGTTCAGAAATAAGTTGTAATGTATCATTATTTTCTATCAGTTCTATCTCTTTATTCTTGCCCTTAACCCATTCCGGATACTCCAAAGCTTCTTTCACATCATTTGATTCAACATTTGAATACCTGGAAGTATGTGTAATAAAATTTTATGTTTTTATTGTTGGACCCCTTTGATGTTGATCACAAATAATATTTTAATGTTCCACTTTATTCATTAGCCTATGATGAGATTGTAAAGATTTTTACTCATCACTAGAAATAACTGAGTCTGAATCTTCTTCTTGAGTACGATTACAACTGTCTGTATCCTAATCAGAAATGTTTCCCTTATCCAGCTAAACTTCCTAATGTTAATGAGTATTCTTATCTTTTTTTTATTTAAAATAACTTTAACAATAATATTATAAAAAATTATTTATGTTTTTTTGAAACATCCTTATCCTATTCCTTCAAGAGGATAAGAAAAAAACTCCATATTCACCTTTATGCACAGAAATTATAATGTTTATATATTTCTTCTTTATAATACATAGACACCCAAAAACACTTATGTTTTTCAAATGTGATTTTTTCTAGAAAAAAATTCATATGGCTTCATATAATATCCTAGCATGTAGAAACATTGATTTTGAATATATACAGTAGTACTCATGGCTTTCCTCAAATTATAATGAGAATTATTTTGTTCAAGTAACATTATTATCTAAATTTCCACCAAAAATATATAATTTATTTTAGAAACACCATTTTTAAGGGGTTTATGGGGGATATATACTCATTCTGAATTCCTTTATTTTCAAGATATGTATCAAATTATTTATCTCTAAATTCACCTTCATAATGAGTTCTCAATTTGTTCAATGAATACTCACATTAATTCTTAGGTTTTGTACGAAAACTTTTAAACATTTTCAGATCATCTGGTTTATGTTTCATATATAGAACACAAGTAATGTGAGTAAATTAATCAATGAAAGTAATGAAATAACTATCTCCATTATTGAGGTTTCTCTCACTAGACCATATATACCATAATTAAAGAGTTTACGGGTTGTTTTGAAAAAATACCAATTTTCTTATGTAATGAATTTTTAATCATTCCATTCTGAAAAATAGTAAAACAGAAATATATTTTTATTGGGAAATTAGAAATGTTTGAGAGACTATTTATTTTAGATAAAAGTTTCTTGTTTTTTTGAATCATTAGTTCCATCCTTTTATTCCAAATTTTATTTTCTTCCACTATGCCCATGTAACAATAGTTTTGTGCCTCAATAACTTGAAGTATGTTTCCCTTTTATCATTTTCCTCTTGTAACTATCTTCCAATCCTTTTAACAATTCACAAAAATCCATCATTCCATAACGTTACTTTGTTACATTAATCACACAATTTTGAAACACTCATAATTTTATGATTCATCTCATCATCATAAAAAAATTTCTTCGATTTCATCTTTTCTTTCACAATAACGACTGAACCAACACCTTTGATTTTAAATGATTCATCATTTTAAAATGTAACTATTCAGTCGTTGATGGGGCGGCCTCCAATGCACCGGGTCCAGCTGGATATGGTGGTGTTTTCAGAACTCACCGGGGCTTTGTAAAGGGCTTCTTTTTTCATTGTGTTGGGTATACTCATGCCATTGAGGCAGAACATTGGGCAATGATCAAGGCTGTCAGGTATGTGGTGCGTTATGGTTGGTGTAGAGTTTGGTTGGAGTCGTATTCTTCTGTTGGTGTGAAAATTTTGAAGGATCGATATCTAAATGTTCCTTGGAGGATGATGTATTCTTGGATCTCCTGCCTTTGTTGTGCTGAGTGACTATGCCTTGATGTCTCCCACATGTATCGAGTGGCTAATCAAGTTGAAGACGCTCTCTCCAAATGGGAGATCACGAAGGTTAGTTCTAGAGGATCGTTTGTTCTGCCTACCTATTGTGACTGTTTGGTTTGCAATGATCGGGAAGGTGTTATATATTCACATCTTTGTAAAGCTTCATGTTTTTGAGTCTTGTTGTACTTTTTATTATTTTTATTAATGTTTTTTGGGAGCAGGTTTCAGCCTATCTCTCGAACCTTTTGGCTATAAAATTAAAATATGTTTCAACATGAAGATCTTTTTCTTATTTATTTTCATTCTCTATCTTGGAATTTTTATAATTGGTTGGAATATTTTGTTTTTCTAGTAATAAAACAATGAATACATTTATATGGTGTATATGTTTTTCACACATTTCACAAATAGCGTGCACGGGTTGTAATCTATTTTTGACTTCCACAACATTCTTCTTAGGGTTCTTTCAAAAGTTCTTCTTGTACTTATTTTGAACAGAATTACTCCCCCTCAAACATTTACATCAATATCCTATGGAATAATAGAAATGATATTTGTAGAACCAAAACATTTTTTTTCAGGTGTCAAAATCCACCACAATTCTTGCAATATATATATATAAGTTTATTTGCCTCTAAAGCTTCAATACAAATAGAAATTGTAAATATGTTTATCAACAACATTAATGTATTTCTAATCTTACCCACCATCCTTTTTGTTATCAATAATAATATACTTTCTCTTTTCATACATATCATAAACATACGTATTAGAATTTTTTTTATCAAAAGATTTAAAAACATTTTCAAACATTGGGTATTTTGAACTTTTATATTCCCAACATTTTTGGTCATTTCAAGATACCTAACTTTTACAACTATGATATTTTATGAAACAATTCCATCTCTATACTAAAAATTCAAAGGTAAATTTTGGTGAACCCTCTCATTTTTCTCCTCATGATACATTTAACCAATTTAAATGATAGGGTTTTTAAAATTTATATTTTTCTGTTCATATTTAGAAATTTTTTATTGTACAAGTTACAAATATTCTTCATATACCTTTAGATTCACTTCCGAATTCTCATTACTATTATTTTATTACTTAATATATTTCCTCATATCATCAATTTATTTTCCTATATTAACCTTCTCATCAGGAAAAAATTCTTTATTCCCACTTGTGGAAAATTCATCTTCCAAATTATTGTTTTTATTTTGAAGAATTATAATCTTCCTCAGAAAATATTTTAACACTACATTCAAATGAAATTTATGTTGATGTTCACCTTCTTCATAACTACTTCTTCCATACTCTTCATCATTCATTGTTTTAATAAATTTATTCTCAACACCATACACAATTTAATTTTTATATTCAACATCAAAAACTTTTTCTTCTCTATCATTAGATAAGACACATCATCTTTTAGATTGAAAGAATTTTCTAGCTTTATCTGTAGAATACGATTTTATTTTATCTCTATTTTTCTTATTTTACTATCTTGTTCTTATTTCTTAATCATTGATATTTATATTCATATCATAGGTTTGTTTGATATTTAGTTCTTGAGTGAAAAATGAACGTGGTATGATGTCAATAGACCATGTTGACATAAGTCCAACATTACTAGAATAAAAAATATGACATAATTATCTTATATATTCATTTTTATGTATTTATAATAATATTTTAGGACAAACTAAAAATACAGTTCATGAAGATGTAGTTTATACGTACGCATGAATGATATTTTTGTTTTCCTGTCTTATTGAAAGTATGGACATTAAATGAAATTTATGTAAATATGTATACATATATAATATAATTATAGTAAACATAATATTTAAATTATATCATATATATTTTTTAAAACAATCCTTAAATACATTATAGGTTATGTGTGAACAAATCACATCATTTTGAGGAGGCAGTATTCCACACGTCCCAAAACGATGTTGTCATATAACCATAATTTTGAAATCATGATGGTATATATGTTATAAAATTTAAATAATATTAAATTTGTTCAAATATACATATTAATATTTTATTTTACAAGAATAAAAGTTTTTTGACCATCCATGAAGGTAGTAATGGAAAAAGAAAAAAACATTATTCATGGAGGTGATTAACCGACAAAACTTGGACAACAATTTCATTTCTTAGAATAATAGGAGTTGAGAAATGGAATGAATATGAGGTATTCCAGTATAAAAAACAACAATTGTATATAATTTAAAAAGATAGAAATGATTTTCAGTCTATTTTCAATTTGAAATTTATTACGATGTCCTAAATTGGTTTAAATGATTAACACATAGTTTAATTACACACTGAAACCAGATAAAACTACTATTTAACTATATAAATAAATTAGATAAAAAATCATTTTGGAAATAAAATGTAGTATTTTTCACTTTTCATTAAAATAAGAAAGTTATTAGAAAAATACCAAAAAATTATCCAAAATAAATTTTGATGACCCTCTTACAAATAAGATGTTTTTTACAAATTTATCTCATAAAAGTATCAAAAATGAGATTTAAAATGGCTTCTCCATCGAAATGTGGTAAACAACATTTATAGAAAAGAACTCATTTTCCATAAAATTGTATTTGTTCTTATATAATGTCTAAAAAACGCATAAGTTGAATTTTAAACATTATATTGAGATAATATTTAATTAATTCAATATAAAAAAATTTGATATGATTATTTTATAAACACAATTATTCTCATTTAAATAATTTTTAATAAAAACACTTTCTTTATATTCTGCTGGTTTTCATTTTCATTTTTAATTATTTTTCTAACAATTGAATGGAAATTTAAACATATGTAAAGAATATATTAATAATTGAGCTATTAATATTAATTCCAACTATTCTAATGGCTAGGTGATAACTACCATATTAAATAATAATATTTAGTTTATTGGAACTTGATGTGGCATATCATGAACTCTATTGAACACATTGTTTATTCATTAAAACTAGGGATGTTACACTAATTGTTATGAAATTTTCATTTACCCTAGTAAAAAAGTCCATAATAGATTGTTACTCATGCATTTTAAAATCTCCACTCTTCAATCTCTAGTATTTTCAGTTTTCTCTTTTTTACTTTTATACTGCATTCCTATATGTTTTTAAATTTATCTCATATTCCCATGGATATGGAAACACATTCCTACTAAAGAATTCACTATAATAATATGATGAATATAATTCATTCTTTGACCTTCCATTATTCTCATGATTTTTCTTATCAGCATGTGTAAGTAGAATTTTTTCATCAATAGAGGAAACCCATCCATTGGAGCTTCAAGAACATCATATCCAATAAACATCAGATAAGGAAATATTCATTATTTCCAGATATTATAATTCATTCAATTGAAATCCATAATTCATTTTCTATTCAAACAATTTAGACTCTCCATCAATATATCTTTGGAAACATTAGTAAATAACAAGGGAGTGGAACCTATACCCTGATACAAATTGTAAGTTCCCAATTAGGACAATTGTATCACTGATAGGGGGATAGGGTAAATCAACGATATATTTTCTTTTATGTTTTCTTATAGAATGGAACATCCTTCACCTCCAGTTAAATATTCCATTCCCTGATGAAAAAAATAAATCACACTTCTATAGGAAGACAAGTACTTACAAGGTTAATTATTCAATAAAAATATCTACTTCCTTGGTATATATGAAAAAAATTCCAATATCACAAAATCCAATATAAAACAAATCCTCTTTAATGGAAGACAGTGAGTTGGATATAGCTTTTCACTTATGTATAAAAACAAAAATAATCCAATAGTATGTTTTCTCCCTCTAGTACAAATGATAGAATACAATGTTGTTGTAACAATGCATGTTACCCATGTTTCCTTATCAACTTACGAAAATTTATTCTTCGGAAAAAATTCTTAATATTCTTACCCAAAACCAAGTAGGAACTTTTAGGAATTTGATATGAAAATATGTTTGATTACCATGCCTAATTTTCCCATTATTATTTGTCAATACATAAAAATACTGCCGTATAAAAATACATTTGGGAAAATTATAAACACCATCATACTTTAGTCCGAAAATCCAAATATGAAAATCCTACCAGTTGAATATGAAAATTCTTCCCAATATGATCTCTAGATGAATACTTTTTTGTATTGTCTATTATCCTTTCACTTTTTCCAGTTGAAACTTCTTTCAAGGAAGCTCAACATTTAAACTTCATATCTCTCTCTCTAAAATTATCCAGTGCTCGACATTCTATCCTCTTCACCTTGAATAGAAATTAAATTAGAAAAGTATGATGTACTTTTGACCTTTTCTAGTTGACCGAAATATGGAATTGGTGGGAATCCAAAATCATTTACCACTTAAAAAAATTCCCTAATATTTCATGTTTCCATGAATTTAGGGTGAATACTAATTTCATCAACACTTCTCAATTATTCTCGTTTCTTCTCAATCCTTTTAGAGTATTCTAAACTATTCTATTCTCTTATTTTATTCTTCAAAAACATCAGTTTGAATCCAATTTCCACAATATTATTCCTTCATTATGATGCTTCATACCATTTTCTTGTATATGGAAATTGATACAATTATGATTTATTGATTCGATTACATTGCAATATTCCAATTATGATTTTATTATTATCACTAAAAAATGATTTGGTACCAACTATAGTATGATGGATCTTGAAACAACTTATAAAACCATTTGGAAAAAATTCAGTGGTTTTCCTTCCTTGACAATGAGTCCAACCATCCCATTCACATTCTTACCAAACTCAAATCTAATTCCAGTTTTGATTATGATTTTTTCCATTAAGATGTATCTCAATATTGAAAATTTTTGACTACATTGTTGATGAGGTTCCTTCATTACATTATGAATCGAATTCAATAGTTTAAATTCATTGACTATCGGAAATGATGTAAAAAATTATTCCATTGATAAATACAATGGTACACCTAATATGATGGACTGGTGTAATATATTCGTCTTTATAATCGTTATTAATTTCTTCATTTAGATAATAATTCTCATTCCTTAAACATTAATTTTGAAAATTCATTAAAATATCATTATTTCTGGAAAATATCAGCTTCACCAACTCAATTGTTTCAAAAACATTAGCTTGTATCATAACATCGATCATGAATCTTATTACATTTAAGATCAAATTTTCTCATCATCATCCTTATAATGGAATTCATTATAACTTATTTATCATTCATCAACATGTTTATTTACTTATCTTCCCAAATATGATTGATATGATTACGGTTAGACTGGATACAATTGGTAGTATCTATTTCACTCCACCTTTCATTCATCAGTCTTGCATAAAATATTTTAAAGAATAGTTGTGACATCTGAGTACTCCATGATTAGAAAATAATAATCACATTTTTTATAGTATAAAAATAGTCTCTGATTCATCCATATTATGATGAACCCGTTCATTCTAGATTCAGTTAGAATCTAATGAGCGTTATTATCAATCCATCTATACCTAAATATGATATAAATTTCAAAACATTGTGAATCTGATTCTCCGAATATGTTGGCTGCCCAAATTTCCCCAAATAAAAAGTGAGGTGATTTCCTCTCACCTTAAACCATTTGTTATTATTAGACATTGTAGAAAAAAAATTAATTACTTGAATATGATTATGATTATCAGTTTTTTACAAATAGATGCCAATGTTTACACTGCCAACCAGTACGACATTATTATGACTTATGGTGCTAACAAGCTCGTTGAACCATCCATAACATTCTTTTGTACTCTAAAGAGATGTTCTATTCCATCTTCCATCATAAAACTAACAATTCTTCTAAAAAAGTCGATGTTATCCTTCAATATTTTCAACCAATACATAGTTGGGATTAAATCATAGATATCCACCTCCCATATAGAAAAATTCCTTGTTAGCTATGATATATCAATGATTATTGAACATTCTCTACACAAAAAGGATCGACATTCTATTAGACTAATATGAGTTTTACTTTTTACCACAAAAGGAATCAACATAACTTTTAAACATTACAAGTCTATAGAAAATGAAACAAAAAAGGAATGAGAAACACTCATATCAAGGAAAACTAGAATAAGGGTAGAATTTAAATTTTTTTACCTCAAACTGTATATAGTCTTGGCTGGTCATCCACAATATCATGTTCATCTCTTTATTACTACTTTTTTGTTAAAATTTATTTCTTATTTCCCTATAGAGATGGAACTAAACAACAAGTCATGGTATTTTTAGAATCAACATGTATAGGTCTATTCTACTAATGATATTGATTCTGTTGAACTCGTCCCATAAAATCATACGATGACTGTGATATATGAGATGTGTCTTGGGGACCTGACTTTAGAGAACTATGACAATAGTTCGAATGATTCCCCATCTGATTTCAGTTGTGGAAATATTCAGGTGGTGTCGTACGCTGTATCTTCACATGGATGAATGAACCCCATTGAAAACATCATGAATGTCTCTTTAGTTTTGGAGAAACATTCAATGATCCTATAATTGAATTATGATTCACACTCTCACCTTCGAAATAGGTTTCCCTCTTCCTCTTTCTACCATCATTAGAGTTCCCACCATTTTTATGGGTATCAACATACTTCCTCCTACCATAGATTTGGAGATATCCCTTTCATCTACCATCTCTAAATTTACTATCTTTGTATAATATGTATTATAGATCTTAAAAATATTCGATGAAATATCATATATCCCCCTTGATTTAATGATGCATGACTTCAAGGATTCACTCAAAGTAACCTTTGGGGAAAAGTTATTTATATTCACGAATTTAGATGCATAATCTATGAAAAAAATATTTTCCTGCTTCTAGATGATGAAGTATGTTGTTCTCAAAATTCAGAATGTGTGATGACATAATTTTTTGTTTTACAATTACTCAATATACTCCCAAAAAATTCCTAGATCCACATTCTCTTACATAGTTAAATACCACCATTTTCATGAAATATCCAATGGTATATATGTCCTTAAATACACTTCTAGATCTGTTGGTGTGTTGATGAAATTTAAGATATGATTATTCCTATTAAACCACACCTCCACCTTTTTCAGCTGTGAATCACCCTGAAAAATGGTAGGATTATACTTTTCGAAATAAAGAGAGAGATCCACTTTTCTTGGTTCATCCCTTCTTTTCCATTTGTCCACATCCTGAAAGGCTTAGAAGATACTCAAAATCTACTATTGGTTCACTTATGGATGAGGTGCAACCACATTCTCAACATCATCTTCTGATTGGTTACTTTGAAACCTACTAGTTCCATTCTCTATAAAAACAAAAAACATGGTAGGTATCACTCTCTATAAATAGAATTTATAACATTCCAAATTCTATCACAAAAATTATCACAAAATTTCATTCCAAAATCAACCTTTCCACATTCAACAATTTTTGAAAAAAAACTCAATTTTTTTTACTTCAGAAAATCAAACTGTTTTCAAAATTTCATAATCATGATCTTTTCCAAATCATACATTTCCTAAAAATTTCATCATTTTTAAAAAATAAAAACATTGTAAGAATTAATTACATAAAATGAACTATGCCATCATAGTGGGAAATAATTTTCTAATGCATTTTGTGCTCATATCATTGGATTAACCTATGATAATGAAACTAAAAATTCAATATGTTTCTCTAAAACACTTATGTACCCAACTCACTCGTAACTTTAATTTCACCATAAAAAGGTTATATACATATTTTTTTGTTATACTTTTCATGTTCAAAAATGCCTACCCCTTTATATGTTCCCAAATCAAGGAATAAACCAGAATGAATTTCATCTCCATGATTAACAACCAATTGAAATTAAAGGATCAACCAAGACTTAAACCACTTATTCTAGAGAGGAAAGACTAAGCTGATACAACTCGAATAATCCCTCACATTCCCATTGGATTGATAAGGTGGGAGGACATTAATTTTAGGTATGAAAAATACCCAAGATAAAAAGGGATGGAAATAAATGCTAAGGGGATTGAATATAGATGGGAGAAGATTTTACCTTTAAGAATAAAACAACTACCCAAACATTTCATTACCAAATAAGCTCTATATAAGGCCTAAAACGATGAAAGAAAACTCAAAAATTTCATTTATATCAAAACCAAACTAAACCAAGTGCCATTGAGGAAGAATAAAATATCAAAGTACAAAACAAAAGGAAAAAATATTATAACTCTAGAAAGCTATATAATTCCCATTGCTCAACAAGTTATATTATACAACTAGAACAATAGAAAAAGTATCACGATGTACTACTAAAGATGTGTGATAATTTCCTTTTATAATTTCCCAGTAAATAAAATCTGCAAAAGAACCAAATTTCAAAAGTAAGGGTGGGTAATAAAACTTACTATATTTTCCCAATGATTTCTATACTCATTCCACTGGTATAGAACAAGTTAGTATTATTTATATAAAAATAGTTTATATAAAATAATTTACAAAATAGTTTATATCAAAATATAAATGAGTGCCAATGAAACCATTTTCTCAAAACAACATCAATTTAAAAGGAAAGTAACCAAAAATATATTAAAATCATTTCACACATTATATTTCGAAATATATATTACCCATCACTTATCCACACATCCAACCAGGTATGAAAACCTCAGACCTCCGTATACTCATGAGTGGTGCGTCATCCTTTCACTAATCTATCACTTAATGAACAATTTTTATAGGGGATATCCCTATACCTCATCCATCTCACTAATTATTGGGGAGACTCCTTACCCTTACCCATCCCTAATTTACATGAACACCCAAATCCATTAAGCCAAACTAATGTCAAAACAACCATTTCATCAATTTTAATAAAACTGTTCTTCTATTGAAACAATTATACCAAAGATGTTATAATAAACCATTCTAATAAATTTTAATATAAGCATTAATTTTATTGAAAAATTTTTTATTAAAAAATTAACCACAATTCTAGAGAATATATAATTTAAAATCAATATTTTAAAGCCAAGAACCAAAAAACATTCTAAAAAACTACCAATTTATAGGTATCCTTAAACTACAACTAAAGAGGGTTCTCAAAAATCATTGCATGAAAAATTCATGATAAATATCACAGAAAATAATAAATTTAAAATCTATAATTCATATTATTAATATAGTAGTCGGGATTGAATCCACCTACCTTTGTTTCGATGGTGAAAATGAAGAATGACACTCAACCATCAATGAAACTAGGAAAAACATCAACGAACCTTCCAAAGATAACTTACCTTGTCATGATCGTAGACAAATTTAATCATATTTGGAAAAATCATTATTATATCTAAGAAAAACAGATGTAGATCTACCAAACTAAGAGAGTAAGATAATTAGATCTAAAATAATCACTAAGAAGAACCAAGAACTATCACTTACCATAAGAATCCCACGTCAAATCACTAATAGAAGCCTTTAGATCACCCCGGGATCAATTCGAGAAGCTTGATAAACATTGTTTAACATATAAAATTGGGTTTATGATGAATTGGAGGAAAAAAGTGTGAGTTAAAGTGGATTATGAGTGAGATCCACAATTTTAGGATCTCACTTTTACTCTTGCACGGTTTTTTGCATGGTTAGGAAAATTCTGCACTAACAATGCGCAAGATAATTCCTCAAGGGTGAACCTCACATTATTAGATCACATTGTTTCTAAACCATTTCACAACCATGATAAATATCACTATCACAACATTTTCACACTTATCATGATTTTGTTTAAAAAGTTCCCCCCGAGTGCCTTCCCTTTAGCCTTTGTCTCTATATGCACAGCTTCATGTAGGTGTTGTACGATTTTACCAAATAATGAACAAACTACGCACCTATAAAAAAATCCCCAAAATTTTGTATAATGTTCTTAAAATATCCCAATATTCACCCATCTACATTAGATAATTAAAAATCATGAATAATGGGTTACTTACATGAAATTGAGGCTTACATATATCTTCTTCTATAATTGTGAATATAACAATGATGTGTGAGGGAAGTGATCCTGGAGAGATATTGAATATACCTAAAAACATAGTAAGCTAGTGATCCATTTAATTATTGTCTTATCCTAAGTCACAATGTAGTGATCCTAGTGAACTTGGTCAACCAATACAATGTTGGTATAAATCTCTAGGGGCTAGGCAATAGTGTTGAACCATGTAACAACAGTAATTCACTTATGGTTTTTTTCTTCACTTAATATGAAATATAATAAGATGAATTTGATCAAGATAATAAAATGGAAAATTTATTATTAATCTATAGAAAGGTATTTTGATAAAAAATAATAATGAAGAGAAAAACAGGTGCCACTTATAATTAAGAGGTCACGATCCACTAGGGTAGGAAGAACATAAAAAATTATCCATACCGTAACTCAACCCCTCCCGTCAGGTTGTATGTTCCCCTATTAGACAAAAAAATAAAGGAAAAATACTATTGAATATTATGAAAGAGGATTTATCGCTTCTATTCCAGAATAATTGATGATATATCATGCCCATTTATTGTAATAGAATTTTCTGATTAAGTTCATATCCATCGTGTTTTTCATAGAAAAGTACATTTATAGAATTTGAATGAAAGAAACAACGATCAAATAGGTTGATGTCACCAATATCCAACTTTCTTGGATATATATTTTGAGATTAAGGGATTATAATACACATTTTTCCTTAGTATATTGTTTTTATCATTGTAACATTTACTTCCATCTATAAGGGTTCCTTGAAATGATTCTAGACACTAACCTTTGACATTAGGTAGTATAGCCTAGTTGTAATGAAAAAAGGGCTTAGAGGATCGTAGATTATGTTTATCTTGAAAATTTGTTAAATTATATATGATTTTAATAGGTTGGCTAAATATTATTCTCATAAGTGATTTCATAACAATACATATATAGTTTATTGCACATATATTGTCACTAATTATTTGAAAGAATATTTGTCTGCTGATAATTCATATATATTTATTCATTATTTTCATAAATTTACAATTAATTTATTTAATTGAGAACAATTTTTTTATATTTATTTAATTTAATATGTACTAATTATTCAAGGCTTGATAAATAATATTAAGGATTGACAAACTGAGTCTAATGGTTAATCGTGTAACTCCATATTAAATATTTTTAATATATGTTAATTTATTTATACATCGAAATAATATTTATTTATCCATGAGTTTAGCTTATGTCATGTAATGAATAATAGTAATAATATTTTTTGGATATAGTTTATGGGATTAGGTTAATAAAATGGGCCTGTGTGTAATTTTTATTCTCTAATTCAAGATAATTTTAAACCTTGATATGAGGTTTTATAAATCTAGAAAATAAAATATAATTTTTGTGGATAATGGAATTTATAGAATCATCTATAGCCCTAGAGATATCCTCCACTGTAATGGTATAACTAATAAAGATATTTCATCCTATTATACCATATCACTTATATAGAGAACAAGGATATTTCTTATTCCCAAAGTTGTTTTTTTCGGTGTCAATGACAAACAAGTCAAGTGATATTAACTTATGATGAAGAATGTATCGATTCCTGTAGAATCAATGAGAGGAATGTGGTGAATGTTGGATCACATAAAAATTAAATCTATCCATGATTCCTCATACATAAATATAATATAATAAGATATATTTATCTAATCATCATCAATGAAGAATTAATTCAACAATATGTAATAATTTATTTAAATTATGTAATTATAAGTTATATGTGAGAAAATATCCCCTCTTGGTTATGTGTTTCTATCAATTAAAATTCATATTAATTTCAATGGTCAGGAAGTTATATGTCATTTACATATCGTAATTAGTGTTTATTTCAAAAAGTATATTAGTTGGAAGGTTCCTAATAGACCCCTCCAATGTGTTCGAACCCTTATGGAAAATCCATCTATAACACGTAGTGAATCATAACTCAGACCCCATCTCACTCATGGTTTTCCCACCCTCCAATATCCCATATTAATCTAGTCATATCACTCATAACTAACATAATATCCATATATATTTCCACATATTCTAACACAAGGAATTTTCAACCAGGGTATCTCACTCGTTTAAAGGTCCCTTCAAAAACCGCCACCAAATCACTCAGTTCTTATCCTGATATAGTACATAAATAGATCCCATATCTCCCATATAGATCTTACCAATATAATATAAATCATGGAGTGGATAAGAATTATGATCCTCTCCCTTACATCCATATCATATCATAAGAACACAATTGAGATAATCATGTAATGAAAAATACAGAACATTGAACATTTCACACCATAATAGGTTGTCACAAAGGCAGTAGTCCCTCAAGAATTATTCTCATGTATAAATTAAATAATAATTCCTAAGGGTTTTTTTCTATTTCCCCAGACTAACTCACCTTTTTAATACCCCAAATCATTGTTTATATAGTGCTACACACAAAACATGCATCATTATTTAACACACATAGAAAAATAAATAAAACATTAGAAGAAAAAAAATCATAGAACCAAAGAAAAAAGTGAATTAAACACATGCGGTTAGATATACCAAATATATTATAACTATACATCTCGTTAATTCCTTTGAAACCCATGAAAATAAATTTTTCATAACATTTCATGAAGGAATAACATTCCACATTATGGATACCCAACAATTAACCCAAATATTATTAAATAATACCTTAGAAATCCCCTCATCCATTTTGAAAAAATGTTTCAAACCCCATTCCTAAATCACCACATTCCCATTTAAATTTAGTTTATATAAAACCCCCTTTTAAAACTATTTTTAAAAGGAATACAATTTTATCTTTTGGAAATCGACAAAGACCTCGAAACAATCTAAAAAAAGGTCCACTGATGCCCATTTGACCAAAGAACCACTTTTAACTATTAAAATATTTTACAATATATAATAAATTTTATAATAATGTGATCCAATCCAAACATTATTGGGAATCTAAAATAAGAAATGAAATATATAAAAATTAATACCAATAAGGAACAAAAATATTAAATACACAATTAAGAAAGAAGCTCAAATCAATCAATGGGCACACAACTCAATTAAAATTATAATAATTATCTTCAAGCTCATACTGACCGACACTGAGTCCAAGACCACCAATATCATCAATAAATACCATCATATTTATAAATTAAAAATTTAAAACAAAAAATAATTTTTTTTGATAATAAACTCTAAACTCACTAAGAAAGACCACAACAAAAAATCAATGATCAAAAAGGTGCTACCACTCTTGAAATACATCTGAAAATAATCCACCCAAAATCACCAATTAATATCTCAGAATAGATATCTATATTTATCAAAATTTTCCAAAAAAAAGAAATAAACTCACAAGGAAATATTCAATAATGTAAATTGTGTAAAATGTCTCAAGGACACCCTCTCAGGAATTCCTCCATGAGTTGTAATTGAATTACCCATATTGAATGATTATTTCCACACTCTCTAGTGAAAATTTTCATTATAAACCCCTAAAATATTAACCAAAATCAAGGATTAATTGAGTCGAGGAACTATTAAGATCATATCATAGATCTAACTAAAAATCTGAGAAAACAATCATCCCTAAAACACCCAAATCATTGATACCAAAGAGGGAGGTAAAAGAGTACCAATTATTCTCTCCAACATTCATTAATCCGAATAGGATTAAGGGAACATAAGGGGCATGGCATAAATATCTTTTTCCACTATGTTATATGTGGGTTTGAAATAGTTATTTGGGAATGTTGTTGTTTACATATCTTGAGGGATTATGATGTCATAGTGGTCATTATTGAGAAATGTTTATACTGATATGCCTTAGTTTTATGATATATTTTATGTTTTTTGTGATTATCTAATGTTTTAAACACTATATAATATTCGATGTTTAAAAATTTTTATTTAATGTGTCCATATTTTGATTTTTGATTCTTAGAACATATCACCACATGATTATACCCTTTTATCTGACTACTAGGATTAATAACTCACCCCTTATTTTTATTATATCTCTAAGATTTGCTAATATTGATAATAGTATAGATACCACTAGTAGCATGTTATGATGATATAAATAAATGATTAGATTTTTCATTTTATAAATGTGTTGTTTTAAATTCCTAATTTTCCAATGACATAGTTACTCTAGATTCATAGATTTTTTTGGATATATATGTTAAAAATTATATAAATTTTCATTTTAGAGATGTGGTTAATTATTTCATTTATAAAAGTAAATTATTGTTATTTTTAGGGATTATTTTATATATCTTAATATAAAATATGACCAAAATAAACTAGATTTATAAATTCACAGGTTAGTATATCATTTGATCTATGAGTTATTATATATATGACTATAGTTTTACTAATATATTCTTACAAATTTAATCATTTTAATCAATGGATTTATTATATTTTAGTAATTTTTTATAATTTTTAGAATCATGTGAACAATTAATGTTATCATAAAATAAATGATTTCCCAAAGGATATTCCTGATAATATGGATCACAATTTGAAAACCGCATGAAGGCGCATGATTAATTGGATTTAAAAAATAATTTTTTATGAATTAATTCAATGGTTTTTATTTTTTTATGATATATTTTTTATAATATTTTAGTAAAAAAACATGAAAATATTACATGATGTTGATAAATTGTTAATTATTGGTTGTTAAGAAACATTATTATGAAGGACTATTATGAAATATGTGCTACATAGATTCTGGATAAAGTGGAAAAGTAATGATGTTTATTTAAACAAGTTAATAAATGCTTCTTAATTCTTCTAATGATGCTATATTTTTCATTCATGTTCTTAAATATCACTAATAATTCAGTATAGAAATTTAATTTAATTGAATAGAAATGATGTAAAACTACATTCCTGATAGAATTAACTTGATATACAATTCATAGTTAACCAAAATAATATTATGTATTTAGAGTATTTTTTTTAAAATGGTGATGAATGTTTTTGAGTTTGTTCAAGGTGAATCTTGGATGAACATATTGAGCCAAGTTCATTATAAAAAACCATTGTATAAAGAATTCTACTAAATTTTGAAATTAGGTAATATTCAAAAATATAACTGGACAAAAAGTTTCATTTGATATACAAATTCTAGGTTTCCAATGAAATAAATAATGATATGTTTATTCAAGAAGATAAAAACACAGTTTTTTCATGGGTTTACCTTTCTTGTGAGTATGTTTGAACATTTATACGTGGAATATCAAATACAAGTTACCAAACAAACCCATTAGGAAAACATTTTATATGGTTTCTTAAGTCTTGAAATGCTAATTTCTTGTGTAATTTTACTACAATGTCCTAAGAAGTCAAAAATTTGGATAAGGTTGGTGTTTTTATAAAAAAAATAGAATACAATGATTTGTATTTTAAAATGTTTTAGCTAGAGTTTTTTTGGGAATATGAAGATTTAACCTTGTACTCAGTAATATTTCTTGAGTTAATAGGAATAGACAGCTAAAGATATTGTTTCTAAGATAATAATTTTTATGTTTTTTGAACAGTGAAGTTTTGATACAAGATGAGTAATGTATGAAATTTTATATTTATAATGTGAAATACTGATGGAATTCCATCCAAATTTTTTTTAGGGATGTTCATGATAAAAAAATCATTTGAAAGTCAATAGAATGAATTTTTTGTAAGAAATAAGTTTAAAAAAATATAATGTAATTTAAATAAATAATTGTTTTGTGTTAAATTCCATTTGATTTTTTTGATAATATAGTGTATAAAATTTGTGTTGAGATAAACTGACTATATAGAAACATTGATCAATCAATAAATATTTTCTTATGAATAATATTGTTTAAAGAGAATATGATGAACAATTATCAGATAATGAAGAGCCATGTGAAGGGTGTTTAATGATGTTCTCAGACAAAAATTTTTGCTAGATAAAGGACAATTAGAATAGTTAAGTGTTTGTAAACATAAAAAATTATTAAAATGTTTCCCGAAAAACATTTTCCAAACCGATTTTTTCATATTATTTACATATTTTCAAGCCCATTATAATGATTTCTCTATAATGACCTTTAATGTTTTTTATATTCTGAGTTAAGGGATATTTTTTGAAGTTACATAACATCATTTTTGATAAAAGTAAATGAAATTTAGAAACAAAAGATAATTAAAACAATATTTTTGAATATTCTGGAAGTGTTAAGATTTATCCAGTGACTTTAAAATGAGTTGTATATTTAAAATTTGTGTTTCATTATGAAGGAATGTGAAATGTATTTCCCAAATTTTCTATATTTGGAAAAACTATTTGAATGGATTAAAATTGAAATGTAAAAAATATTATTCGCTAAAAAAATATGATGTATTGAAGGATTTGTTTCTGATGTGAGCTTCCAATTTAATTTATATTTCCCATTGAAGAAGAATACTATATGTCTCTTCTTTGATATAATAGTGAAGTGTATCATTTTAGAGAAACATATATAGAAACAAGAAAATTTTCCGATGAATAAGTGAGTAACAATGTTTATTTGTATAAGAAAAATGATGTTCAGAATGTTGGTGAACTTATTAGTGAGGTATACTTGTTAGAAGATCAAAAAACATAAAAAATAAACACATGGTAGAAACTTATGGGTAGAGGAATTAGATAGAATTTTTGATGAAATTTTGGGGAGCTAAAGTTATAAAGTTTCATATATAATGTAGCTAAAATTTCTCAAGAAACAAATTATTATACTGAAATGAGTCTGTATAATCATACATATCAAGAGATAGGAATTTTATAATGGGATTTGGAACACAGTTGTATTCACTTATTTATAATATTGAGTTTCCATGGAACTAGAAGAGTGGACATGGTAAGGATGTAGGTTACTACACCTAGGTAAACCGTTGTAAATATTCTATTCTATATTTATATTCTTGTAATATCTTTCTTGTGAGATTGTTATAAAAATGATAATAAAGATAACTCTAACATATTGTAAAGGATAAATTTCATAATGTTTTAAATTTGTTAAAATCCCACCACTCATTCACACTCAACTTCTTAGTGGTTAAGTGATCCATAGGAACATAAAGTGGTATCAATGGTAGGTTCCCTTAATAAATCATTATGTTGGAAAATGTAAAGAACCAAACCCCAGCTACCCAAAGATAGTGGTTAATTTAATAAATTGGCATAATATAAAAGGAATGATATCCTAAAAGACCGAAAATTTTAGTATTCATGGAAAACTATATATATATATATATATATATATATTTGAAAATCAAATAATATTTCAAATATAAAATAAAAAAAATGTTTTCTTTGAGATCATCATTATTCCCCTTAGCATAAAAACTAAACATCATTCATAATATACTTCTTATAATACTAAGAAAATATTAAACAAAATAAATGGGTGATATCAGGCACTCAATAAGGTTATACATACAACAAAATCCATTATAAACAAGTATAAATGATTATGGAAATGTGATTAGCTGATATGAATTATTTTTAATCAATACCCTTAGAATAATATTAATGTAATAAAATATGATAAAATAATTCATATATAAATTGTCAAATGAGAATGAATTTTAACCATGGATATTTGGATAGTTATGTAATCAAATGGAATATCAATAAATAATCTCATAATGTAATAATATATAATTATGGACATCATAAACCTACCTTCAAGGATTTAGCAAAGACACCATACAAAAATGTGTACGACATCAAAAATATCAAAAATAGGTTGTTTTATGGACCAACCAACGTAACGAGGTGCTATAGGAGGACCCACCTATCACTTATAAAGTCTAATGAATTTATCATTTGAAAGGGTTCAAACATAAACAACATAAAAATTGTCCTTAAAAATTATCATACAGAATAAGAATACTTCAACCATGAATTATGAATGGTATTAAAGTAGAACTTCCACAGTCAAATTGAATCATAATCTGCTCAATAATATATGGTCAATGATAACATAAGTGAAAAAAATAACTAATAATTATATTCAACAATGGTTGTTGACATAGATGAAAATACTATAATAAAATCATTGAACAATTATTGAAGAAAAACACTTATTAAACCAATATGAAAATCTATTTCATATAAAAATACACTTTTCTTTTGAAAGTGACCATTTATATATCAAATATCCAAAAAATAATGGGATAGTTTTTTCATTTAAGAAAATATTTATTTTTTGAAAGGAATCTTGAAAATAAATAATGTTCATGGTAGTGGGAATGTTGTTCTGACGGTGGACATTAAAAAATAAAACATTCCTTTTTTCATTGTTTGAATATTCCATATAAAACAAAAAAATATTCCCTTATGAAAACATTGAAATAAATTTATATTAATAATAACATTTCCTCTATAATTATTTTATATCCATATAAATAAATATGTAAAATAATATTAAGAATATTGACATGGATGAAATTTTTTGATAATTAAATCATTAAACATTCAAGGTCTCCTGTAATGCTTTGAAATTTTTAATTATAAGACCCATAAATAATAAAATATAACATAAAATTAAATAAAATTATTATAAATAAATTAATTACATGATAAAATTGGAACTATATACACTATATAAATGATGGTTGGTGGATGATGTCAAACTATGCTTCAATGAAAGGAGATTAAGACGAAGTCCCTTACCTTGAAATTCCATTTAGATGGATATACATTAACCTATAGTATAATGGTTTAAATCAGGTTATTAATTTATAACATAACTATATCCTTGTTTTTTATAACATATATGATCCTTTTATATCATTTTGTTAATAATATTTAGTTATTACCATTGTTTCATGTGCTAACAACTTCAATTTACAATGCATGTTTTGTTGTGTAAGTCTTATTTATTATGTATAGGATGTATTTATTTCTTATCCAATGTTATATTTATTTATTTTATATCGTTATTAGTCCTTATATAAATTTTTATAAACATTCATTATAGGTTAACATGGATAATTATACACATCACATCATGGAGACGTTAGGTTGTACGTATGCACGAGAAACTGTAACATTCCCTTAATGGTGAAGGGTTAAGGAAGTGTTTAGTATATTAATTTTTAAATAATAAATATCATGTAATTTTATCATTCATATCCATTATATCCATCATTAACATAATCTAAATAATTTGTTGATGAAAATGAAATTACACCATGGGGTGGAGACGGTAAGCCGTATGTACCACGCATGATGAATTCATTTTTAATAGGATTTATTAAAGGAGGAATATGGATGTACCATAAAACTAATAACATATAAAAATATATATGGTACTATTTTTATTTTTCTATAATATAAAAAACGAATAAGAAGTAACAGAATAAATGAACTTCGATGAGTTAGTAAAAAATTACCTCTTCTCCAACGAACTTCATTTAGACCTGTTCGCAAGGGATATAATGTCGGGATTTTTGAAGGTACATAGCCTCTATAAATTAGATAAGGATGTTTATAAGTGAAATGGGAATATTTTTTTTGAAATATCATTCTAAAATTGGTGTTAAGAATATAGGGAGGAGTTCCCTTTTATAATTTAGGTGAGGGGAACTTTTTAAAACTCTCAAAATATTTAATTTATATAAGTATATTTCTGGTTAAAAATGGATACAAATTGAGTTATTTAGAATATAATATTAGTATGGATATAAATAATGTCAACCACAGTTGTTTATTAAATTTTAGGTCACATTGATACCTTTATTGTTTTTCATTGACCCTTAATTAATCCCATTAACTCTTATTGTGACAACATATCGTTTTACTCAATTTGGGTCAATATATTTTAAATATGATAAAAAAACTAACCCTAAATAGATATTTTAAAATATTTCTAAACTTATACAAATTATTTTTACATATTTTATATTTTTATTAATTTTATATCATTCAGTAAAATAATATTTATTTTAAAATATCATTACTATAAATTTTGACACTTGTCATTACAGGAAAATTTTAAAATATCAAAACAATATGATATCATATAAAACCAATAAATACATCCCTAATATGTATATTAATATATAAAATTCATGTATAGCTTTATTTATATCAAATTAAATTTATTTTTATATTTTTATATCATTTATTTGATGTGTGCATTAATTATACAATTACTACATCATCATTGTGTAATCCATTAATATAATTATATTCCCCTAAAAATTAAAAATAAATCATCACAAAGAAGATAAAAAGTTTATATTTCAAATGAACATGTATAATCAAATATATGGTTTGAATAACATCGATATTGAAAATGTAACACTTATTAAAAACATGAGTATTCCATATTTGGATTTTCATCAAATAAAATACTATAACAGGACTAGAGTCATCCAAGTTGTTACAATAGGCCATAAACTACACAAAAGGATGGTTTTGGTCAAAAATTACTTATATAATAAGATTTGGAAAAGTTGAAGGGTAATTTTATAATATTTATAATATTATTTTTTATCCTTAATTACACAATTTACCCTTAATCATGGTAATAAAAATTACTAGTGTCTATTAATATTGTACAAAAATAAAATGATAATATTTAAATATTTGTTGCATATGATTATAAACATTATATCCATTTTTAAATCATTAAAACAAATAATTTTCTAGAATAAATTTAAAATTAAACTTGTCGACAGTTTTATAAAACTTATTTTTAATGTGAAAACATTCAAATGATTGAAATTTTTTGCATATAATCATTTAATGGTAAATTGATTCCGATGACTTAAACAGGATTAAATGATATAAAATAGACCTAATTATAATTTAAAACCAATAATAAATTTAATTTAACTCTATAATTTATTAAGAAGAAAAAGATATTTTCAATTTAAGTTCACTATTTTACTATTCACCAAAACGTGAAACTTATCAGAAAAATACCAAACTTATTGACAAATAAATAAACTTATTTTAATTTAAAATAATAATTTTATATAATAAAAATAAAATATAAACGTTCAAAAACAATATTAAATACAAGTGCACCATCAAAAGGCCGTGAAATGGCCTTTAATAAAAAAATATATCTTTTAGGCGTGAAATTGGATTTGTTCTTATATCTTGTCTACAAAAAACACAAGGTGAAAGATAAATATTATATTTAATATTCCCTATAAATATTTCCTTATTATAATGAAAAAATTTATATTTGTTTACATGCATTGAAATAGGTTTATTTTTTTAAAAAATATTTCCATTTATTTTAAAAGGGTTTTGTCTTCATTTATGAATAATTGGCCACCAAATGTTTCCTTATATTTAAATGTGTAAAAAATATTTTCATAATTTATTTATTTATGTTCATTCTAACCACACTAACAACAATTTTATAATGGTATCATTAAAATAAAAATATTCATTTATTTTTTTAGGAATGATCTGGCGTATAATATATTCCATCAAACACAGTGTTTCCATTAAAAAAATGAATGTTAAATTCTACTCCCTTTTAAAATTTGTTTCATCAAAATTTTAAATCAGGATCGAAAAATGATCGGTTTTGATTTTTAAAGTACATTTGTGGAAATAAAACATCAGAACAAGATTAATGGATATTTCACATTAAAATAATGAAAAAGAAGTATAAATCTCACCTGATATAACACATACAAGGGTTCCATGTAAGAATAAAAAAAAGGAAGAGAAAAATATCTAACATATCCTGATGTAAAATGATACAGTACATGGTAATGATATAGTTAAAAATCATAAACCCATAAATTTATAATCGGTTAAAATAATTTTTATTTCATTGAATGAAAAGTAAACAGATAATGTTTTGGTTTCAAAATCCTTTTTCTAGAGTTGAGGGATTATTTTACTATATTGATAAGAAAATACTGGATTTATTTCCATATTATAAGATAAATATGATTCTTTTTTTTCAATTTAATCTAATTTGACATCATACCTTACACCAGGAAATGAATTCTTCATTCCTGAATCACTTCTATGATTCTTATGATCCACAATACATTTCATAAGATTTTAAATGTTTAATGAAAATAACATGGTAAGAACATGATACCAAAATTTATTAAAGATAAATTAACCACAAAACATGATATACAAACTTCAACATAACCCATTTCATAAGTAGTTACCTTTAGACTAATCCAAAATACTTTTTTCGTGTCTAAAGACAAAGAATTTATTATGAAGGAACCTAAATTTCAAGAAATCAACTTGACATCATATTTTCCCTTAAAAACATAGGTTACAAATTATTTTCACAAAAAAGGAATATAATAATACCATTATCACCAATAAATATTAATAAAACATATATTTTTCTAATAATAAAATCATAGGTAAATTTATTAAATTCAAACATATTTTAATCCAAAAAATGATCAAATTAACTATCAAATCTCTAACCACTTTCATAGTCACTAATATAATTACATAATTATATCTTTTTCATTATTATTATAACATCAAGAATATATAAATAGTTCTCTAACCTCAGTCATTTTTTTTTCAAATGATCAACAAGCCACATAATCACTTCTTTTTTATATTGGTATCATTCAACATATACTATATAATCCTTAAAGAAGAAGTACTACAATACAATACTTATATGTTTCATAATTATTATAATGATAAGGTCATAAAATATATTTCTTGTATCAAAAACCACAAGTATAAAAATCATTCCATTTTTGTAGCATCAATGGCATAATATTGACCTTGATCCATTATCTTCTTTTGAGGCATATTTCCTTGATGCTTGGGGAATTCTCTCACATAGTGCCACATATTCTTATAATTGAAGCATTGAACAATGGATTTTTTATTCCATTATAATCATGATAATGGTGGTATTTGTTTCCACACATGAAGAAAAATTCTTTTTTCTATTAAGAATATACCTTGGTGTTTCCATCTACAGTTATTACATGTGGGAAAAACCTTCCTTCCCTTATTTAATTTATTCATATTGTTACATACTATTATATTCCTATTATTATTCCTTAAAAAGTCATTATACATAGAAAATTCATTCTATTTCATGGTATAATATGATACTATTTCATCATATGATTAGAATGTTTGGGAGACCAATTCCCTTCAAAATATTGGATAAAGAGAATAAAATATTTTTTAAATATTATTCTTCAGATCATGTGCATTGGTTAGGTTCACATTATTTCTTCATGGACGCAATTTTAATTGAAAACATACACTGATTAGATCATATCATAATTTATAATCACAAAATATTAGGACATTATTCTATAAATATCCTTAATTTATATCATTTATATTCCATAATATATGTTTTACAATATCTATTTCCCAATGTTTCTACTAAACCTAGTCTAATACCAATTGTAAAGACCTCGACCCTAGTTTCCCAATGTCAGTTGTTAATGTCTATCATTGGAATAATATAGAATTAATCACATCCCAAAGGGAAAAAAAATATGAGCATTCTTGGTAAACTATATACATATTGGAAATATAAATTACATTTAATCATAAAATTCAAAAATGTATTGTCTTCAAGAAAAAAATTATTCACCATAGCATAAATCCTTGATATCAGTTATAATATACTTGTTATAATCCTAGAGAAGATAAAGGATAAAAAAATGGGAGAGATCAGATGCCCAATAAGGGTATACATGTAGTGGAATCCATTGTAAACATGCATACATGATTATGGAACGGTGATTATACACCTACCGTTCAATCAGTAATATGAGAATAATATGGAAAAATTGAAATATTATCAAATAATGTCATATAAATAATAACATCACATTGAAACTTAACCACCATGGGTATTCTACTAGTCCAATAATAACATGAAATATCAATAACTAATATTATATTGTGGGCATTTATAAGTCCTAACTTCATAAACATAAAATCTACGATTCAGCAAAGACACTGTAGATAAATGAGTAAGGCATCACCCAATAGACAAATTAGTTTGTCTTATGAGACCTAAGAATGCATCTAGGGGTTATATTGGGCCCTTTCCATCACTTACTATGTCTAATGTATTACTGTTATGAATGGGATGAAATAAATAAATCAAAATCATTCATATTTAAACCTTTCCTATGAAATGGGAATAATTTAATGATAAACAATGATTGGTATCAAAATAAGACATCCATAGTCAAACTAAATCATAAAACATTCAAAAAAAATATGGAAATTTATATCATATGATTTTAACCACTATTAATCATAATATTCAAAAAAGTGTGTTGAAATAGAAGAAAATACTATAATAACAGCATTGGAAGATTATTTATGAAATTCTCTTTTTAAACCCATATGATAATCATTTTCGTTTCAAAATACCATTTTCACTAAAAAAATTCCATTTTATTTTAAAAATATACCAAAAATTATAGAATAGTGTTTTAAATTTAATTAAACATGTAATTTTTTTTCCATATAAATATATAAATTATATAAAAGTCATGACTATTGGAAATTCATTGTCATCATGTATATAAAAAAATAAAACAATCCTTTTTCCATTTGTTAAAACATTATGTGTAAAACATGTAAAAAGATTCCTTTTTAAAATAATTTCAATGAAATTAAGAATAGAAATGAAATATATTTTAAAATTCTTTTATATTCAAATAAATAAATCTTTAAAATAATATCATGAATATTCACATGGAGAAATATATTTATTAGTTAAATCATTAAACATTCATGGTCTCCAATACCACTTCAAACATTTAAATTATAATCCCAATGAAAAAATAAAATTTCAAAAACATTAAATAAAATTATAATATATAAATAAAATTCCTGAAAAGTCAATGGACCTGTATATACCCCTCATAAAATAATGTGTGTGTATAACATCAAACTATGACCCAGTGAAATGAGATTGAGATGAAATTCCTTACCCAGAACATTCATTTATCTTAAAATTATTAAATCTCATATATAATGGGTTAAATAAATGAATGTTCTGGGTAAGGAATTTCATCTCAATCTCATTTCACTGGGTTTAATGTGTTAAATCATGTTATTAATTAATACCAGAATCATATCAATATTTATAATATCATATATGATCCTCATATATCATTTTGTTAATAATATTTTGTTATTTATCTTACTTTAGGTGTCAAC
The DNA here is from genome assembly GCA_963277665.1 of Viscum album. Classification (NCBI taxonomy): domain Eukaryota; kingdom Viridiplantae; phylum Streptophyta; class Magnoliopsida; order Santalales; family Viscaceae; genus Viscum; species Viscum album. The sequence goes on along the minus strand of OY728130.1, from coordinate 721,350,814 downwards.
TGATATATTTTCATATAAATGTTGTATAGTGTAAGTTATGTTAAATATGAATATGATGTATTTATTTATTATATAGAATGATTCTATGTTCATATATATCATATTTATTCATTATATAAATTTTTATAATAATTACATAATGGTTAACATGGAAAATGAATCGCATCAAGTCGTGGAGACGGTTGGCCATTCGTACTCACGAATAACTGTATCATTACCTTAATTATGAATGGGTAAGGAAGTTTATGTTATATTAATTTTTACATAATCAATATCCTTTCATATTTTTCATTTATATCCCATTCATTCATCATCATACCCATAAAAACAAAGTGGTGATGAACAAATACACAACGATGTGGAGACGGAAATCCATATTTACACTCATGTGATGCTTTAATTTTTTGTATGATGGATAAATAGAGGAATATGGTAGTCCTATTAACATAATATCATATTATAATATATATGTTAATTATTTTATTAATTTCTTAATGAAAACAACACATGAGTAGAAAGTTGAATATTAAATTAAGTTCGATGATTTGTTAAAAACAATTACATCTTATTTGATATAATTTATTTAGATCTCTTATTAATGGATTGAGGGTTGGTATTTTTGAAGGACCAGTGCTAATTTAACTTAATAAATGATGTTTTGAAGATAATTTTTTAGAGTGTGGTTGAGATAGAATGCCAAAAGTTGTGTGATGATGTGAAGGAGGTGATGCCCTTATAATAATTCATTTGAGGGGAACTTTTAGAAAGTCACGAAAAATTAAATTAATATAAATTTATTTACAATTAAAAATTTTACAAAATTGAGTTATTTAAGACCTTAGATAATTATGGGTATATATAATATAAAAAAATATTTTTTAGGTAAATATTAGTCACATTCATACCCATTTCTTTAGGCATTAATAATTAAATAATCTCCTTAACTCTTCCCCTAACAACATTGGGTTTTACTATTTCAGGGTAAATATAGTAACCATAAAAGTAAAAAAGAACTATAAAAGGTAGTAAAATTGTAATTATATAAAAATCAACTTTTATGTGGGAAATTTCTCTTGTTATTATATTATGTATAAAAAACTTTTGATGAATTTTAAATATTATATTAAATATATTATATATATATATATATCATTAATATAATCCAAAAATTAAGATTTTGTTATCAAACAAAACTGTATACATATAAATAGTGTTTAAAAAATTATTTAATTTTTTAAAAAAGCTGTTTATCTTCATTTATAAATAATTTATCTGAAAATAATTTTTTATATATTACTGTGTAAAATATATTTTTCATAATTAAGTTAATCATGTTAATTATCACTATTCTAAGAGCTAGGTTACATTGATAACTAAAAAATGACAATATTTAATTGTTTATTTAGTCTTGATGCCAATTTTTATGTATTCTATTAATTATAGTGTTTTTTTAGAAGAATGAGATGTTATAGATAATAAGAATTTAGTAAACAAATGTTAAATTCCTATATTCGATAAAAACAAATTATCGTGGATAAAAATTTGAATGATAACCTATACTATTTTACTTTTCATAGAGGTTTTCGATACATTAACTATTGTGTTTTCACCCATTGGAAAAAATGAACCCATGACTTTTTCTGATAGGAGGAACATAGAGGTTAATGAGAAATCTAGAAATTATATTCCAATTTACTTATCAGAAACTGTTTTTATAATGGTTTTGGGTGTCATAATTGATAAGGAAATTTTGGAAAAGATCAAATAAATTAAATGGAAACACCAATGTGAAGGAAGAAAAGCTACAGTTTTTGTGAAGTTAATTTTAATATATTAAAATGAAAATTAATAAACAATTGATTAATACATAACCATATTTTATGATGTCATGTGAAACATTATATTTTTTTTGATATAACATGGAATACTATAAAACATTTAAGAAACATATGAGAAAATTCCTTATATGTATTAACTCTAAAATTTCCTCCTTATAAGATAAACCTGATTTATTACCTGATGAACATCATAATTTTCATCTTTTATTTTTAGATGTGAAAAATATAGCGTTAAAAATAGTTAAAAAAGGAATTGGATTTTAAAGATATGATAAATTTGAAAATCCTAGATTCTATGAATTCTAATATTAGATATTTAAGAGACAAATAAGATAATGAAATAAATGGGAAGATAATGTATCTTACGTCACAAAAATATCAAAGAGGTAGGAGGATGTATGGTAGAAACATTCCACTCAAATTTCTAAATTATTGAAGAATTAGAAGATTTTCTATTAGTTTCCCTAATAATAAAGCTATATAATATAAAAATCATTCTGAAGAAAAAACACATTGGAATAAGTTCAAAAAATCATATAAGGAAGATAATAAAACTATTATTGGTAAAAAAGGATCACTAGAAGGAAAATATGTATATTGAGTAATAATATTTAACTTAAATCTAGTGATAAAAATAATTTTATGATGAATGTTCATAAAAATTCAAAACCTTCTTTAAAAATGTTGAAAAATTAATATACATCAGTTAATGAATATGAATAAAGATATGAACATTATTATAGAGAATAACAACATAGATATGAACATATAGGCTATATTTCAGGAAAAAAATAATTATCAAGGAATGTATTAAAATGATGAAGAAAAATTTGGAAATGACACTGATAGAAGGAATTATGTAATTAGGCAATGATATGTGTATATCTAAGAGATTGTTACTGTAATAATGAAAGTTGTTGAATAAAGAAATATAGTGTAATATCTAAGTAATAATCTTATAAATTTAGATGATGAGGCTTATAGAAATCAATAATATTTTATAGATGATTGGAGTATCAAAAAATAAATAAATAATGAATTTTATAAGGCTTTAGAGATTAAATCTGAATCATCTCAAGTTTTTAAGAAATATAGCTCCAATATTCAAGTGAAATCCCCACCTAATAATTGTAAAAGTTCATTTTATTTTTTTATAAATGTGAGTGTTAGAAAAAATTATTTAGATATACTATATTGATAAAGGATATGAAAAATTGATCAAATCTACAAATTTTGAGAAACAAAAATGCCAAGAATGTTTCCCCATGCTTAGGGAAAACTAAAAGAGAAAGATGTTACAATGCTCAAAAAACTGATTATAGAGAATGATTATATTTCTATATAAGGATGAGATTTAGTTGATATTGTTATTTTTCTATAATATTAGGCTAGAAAACCAATACTTTTTTGAAGAACATTTCTCATCCTAGAAGTAGGTATAAAATCAGAGGGTGAAATAGTGTATGAAAAGAATGTAACTTTTTTATGTTGCATAAAGTTGGAAAACCAAAATCTCATTTTATTAGAATGATTTCAATGAAAAATATTATTGATGCCCAGATAATGTTTTTAAAATATGTGATTAGCTAGGTCAGTTTGCTGTAGAATTTATGACCAATATTCTAGGATATGTTTCTTATATGAGGAAAGTATAAAAAAAACCTAGAAAGAAGAAAGATGAATAAAGATCTATAGTTGCTTATATAACTCTAAAATAAAAAAAAGGAATAAACAATGTATTCTCAAAAACTTTTCATCCTTAAATATTATTGGTGATAAAACAATCATTAAATTCTAATGAAAATCATGGTGTAGGAGTAGTTAATTTAAAATATGATGTTTCATTAAAAATCCAAAGAATCCGGACAATTGAGATTAATGCTTAAAAACTGAAATCTAAGGTATGTTTTATATGTATATGGGATCAAACCCAAATTACATAGTGTGATCCAACTTTATCATGATGGAATGATATTAATTTTAAGAAATCATTAACATATCATTATATTTTTGGAAGACTGTAACATTGTTACCAAGGGGGAAAGAACCATTGTAAGGATACTTCAAATTAATGAACATGGAAACTCATTATATTTGAGTTTTTAAAATGAGAAGAAATTTCAATATCATGGGATTAGAAACATTGAACAAGAAATAATGAATAAATTTTTAAAATTAGATCATTTAAGAATCGTTCAAACGTTGAAAACAAAATAATAGAATTTTTGTTCATCATGTAAGAAAGAGAATATTACTATAAGAATCCATAAGAATGTTGAAATTCAATATATTTGAAAAATTGAGGTTACTTAATCGTATTATATGTCTCATAAGACATCAATAAATGAATCTAATTTTTTATTTTAACACCTTTAATGATGACTTCACTTGTATGAATAGTAATATGTTTATGAATCATAAATAAAAGGCAATATAAAGGTTTATATTTTTTAGAAGAGATATTGAAGAGTTTTGGGTGTTCAAATAATAAATATTAGAATATAATATATATAAGTTCATATATAATGATTTTGAATAATTTATTAAGAAATATAGAATTAAGAATAAATAATGTTATTTCTTACACCGATCAATAAAATGGTGTTAAAAAAGGAATACAATTTCTAGTGTAAATGAGATGAAGTACGCGGGTATATTGTAAAATTTATATGTTTTTATTATGAGATTCTATTATCAATATAGTACATGTAGAAAAAAAAATATTTTTTAAGGTCGGAATCAAACCAGATTTCCTATGAGATGTGGTATTATAAAAAACAACAGTTAAATATTTCAATGGTTTGGAAGTCCCTATTTACTAAAGATAAAAAATCTAGTTCATGGAATTTTTTTTGAAAATTTTGGTCATGAAATTTTAATGTGATATTCACCCAATAGAGTAAGATATAATTGTTAAAAGAAATATTTTAAAATGTTGGTGGATTTATATAATGTGAATATTATTTAGAATCCAACTTCCTTAAAAATGTTTGTTGAGAATATTGTATAAGAAAAATAAAATACATCCAATTAAAATTAGAAAACTGGTGATGAGTATGAGTCAAAATATGTGAATGTAGATTTAGAAGAATCTCTTTTTATGGGAATTCAATATTTTATAAAATCTCTAAAATTTCACAATATACAAAAAAAAGATGAAGATAAAAATATTTTTGTAAATTAGAATGATTTGGATTATATTATATGAAATATGATATTAAAAAAAATCCATCATCACTTATTTCATCAGTTGAATCAGAATAAGTTTTTAAAGTAACCTAACATAAAGTATGATTAGATGGTTTTAATGAGGATTCAGATTAGAGAGATCAAAACGAAACCTCAAAAAATATTCCACGACCAGAAGGGATTAATATTATTATAAAAAAATGGTTCTTAAAAAAATATATAAATAGAAATGGGGAAGTTTAAAGAATCAAAGTGATGCTTGTGTTTAATTTATATTCTAAGGATGAAGGGTTGTATTATAAAGAAACCTTTTCCTCTGTTTTGAATTGAAAAATATCATAATCTTCTTAGTAGTGTATTTTCACCATTGTTATAATTATTATCATATGGATTTAATGCCCTCCTTCTTAAATAGAGAGATTGAAGATGAATTTATTTTGAAAAACCCTTTGGTTTATGACATGATTACAATGAAAAAAGAATGCATGTTAAAGATATCTTTGTGTGGTTTGAATCATGATCTATGATGCTGGTACTGCAAACATGATATTTTCTTATAAAATTTAAATTTTTATTAAGGGAAATATTACTGAAACATATATATGAAGGAGATGAACTATGAAACTCTATTTTTTTACTAATTATGTTAGTGAAAAAATTGTTTCATAGGATCAATAAAATTCTGGTAAAGAGTTTTTTGTGTAAATAAAGAAGCATTTTGAAATTGAAAATCTTTGTGATGTAAATTTATTCCTAGGATTACAATTTTAACAAATGGATAGGTACATTTGATTATCTCATGAAATATATTCCTGGTATTTTTACAAAATGTTTACACGGTATATTGTAAATATGTTTCTAAACCTATTTCTATTTGTGTGATGTTGTGTAAAGACGAGACTACAAAATGTGTTAAACTAAAAGTAATCCAAAAATTGATATTAATATTTATATATCATACAACATCAATTATTGAGATTGTGTATGATGTTACTTTGTGTAATGGATATCAAATATATCTAAAATTTTGTCATATGTTGGTAGAAAAATGAATTCTGCGGTATATTAATGGATTTAATTAGTATTGGTTATTGTATATAACAATTTGTGATATGAAACTACAAGGATATAATAATGTTTATTGGGACATAGATAATTATGATTGAAAATAAACATCAAGGGGAAAATTTTTATTTGTAGAATACTATGTGAGTTGGAATAGTATGAAATAGAGTTCAGTAACCTTGGACACCATACACGAAAAATATGTTTCTTCCACCCAGGGTTTCACACAAATGATTTTGATAAAAGTATAGCTAGAAGATATAAAACTGATTTGTTTACACCATTGGATATTATTTCTGATATTCAGTGTTCTAATTATCTTTTTAAAAAAATTTCCATTATTCTTGATCAAAAAACATTGAAACAATTTATCAATTCATTAAAGAGATAATTTTTTGCAAAGATATAATTCCGGAATACACTTCTAGAAAATATAAAATTTCTAATGTTTTCAAAAACAAAATTCCAAAAGAATGATTTTTAAATTTAGGTTGTAAATTAATGTTCACTCTCAACCAAAGACTTCTTAATGTTGGTAAGGAATTTGTTATCTATGCTTTGTATTATATTGAAAAGGTGTGGGATTTTGTACTAAATTATCCTAAAATAGGGGAGTGTAAAATTCTTGGGAAATGATTTTTTTTTCAATTTTTATGAATATGAATATTTTGTCATCATAAAATGGGTGAGGTAAAGAAAAGTAGTTAACTAAATGTAAGTTAATGTTTTAAAAGAAGATAAAAATTCCAGAAGAAATTATTATCAGGACTAAAAAATAATTCATCACAAAGGGATGGAATTAATTCAAAGAAATTATTTTATCTAAAAATTTGGTATTAGTACATTCTATATAAGAAATGTTTTTATTTTGTGAATTTTATTTAAAAAATGAGTTTTTACAATGTTTTATTGTTTGATAAATAAGGCTTTTCAAAATTTATTTGTGACTTTTTTCAATAAATCCAAATTAAGAGATTGAAGATACATTGTGATAGTTTCTATCAATGTTTTTTATTTATTGAAAACATATTTTTTAAATAATATTTTTATAAATTGGTATAAAAAATTGTTTATAAGTTGAGAATGTTTTATTGAAATTTATTTGGATGCTTTATTAAGAATGATGTGATGAAAATATTTTGCAGAAAGTGTGGAAGATAGGATGTTTCTTTTACCTTGTTAACAAACATTCTGAACTATGTGTGATGGAACTCTATGGTTCTTTTAAGTTCCCAAACATCGTGAAGAATCTATGATAAAACATTATGTTTATAGAAGGGAAGAAACATACCACTTGATTTTGGATAAAGTTTACGGGATGATCAAAATATAGGTTTCTTTAGAAACAATATGGATATTGTGATTGAAAGAAAATATAGTGTTGAATGTTGCAGAGTATATTAAAGGGGATTTTTGTGTTAACTTACTAGACCAGTTTCATTGCCAAATACCTCCACATAAAGTATGTTTCTATGGTTTTCAAAAGGGGAATTTTTAAAAAAATTATCCAGATGTATATTTTCCTCAGATGAAACAATATTGAGTTTCTAGATACAAAAAGAACAGTGATTTTATATATAATAAAAAGAGAGAAATTATTAATAGGATTAAGCTTCATGAGATAATGTCTATGCATTTCCACCTAACATAGTAAATACAAATAAACAGACTAACCCAAAAGAAAAACATTTTCCAAGGATTCAAATAAAAAAATTTGATGTTTTACACACTTGTATGAAATTTTTATAGGTGGATAAATCATTGATAAGCATTACAATAGAAAAGTTGAAATGAAAATACAAATGGTGAGATTTCAAAAAGTTGAAGCCAATGTTTTTTGATAATAAAAAAGTTCAATAATGTATTCAACCATCTTTAATGAGTAAAGAGGAATAGAATTAGAAATATGAAGTTTTTGAGGGACTAATTTATAAAAATATTGAAGATAAGAGTCTTGTTACAAGATGTGTAATTTTTGAAGTTATAAGGCTTTGATGTGTGTTGTTGAAGGAAGTCCACTGGAATAATGTTTTCATTGTAGTCCATAAAATTATATTTTTGTATGTAAGTCCTTCAATTGAACATTTTGTAAGGAAGTAAATCAGAAAATAAATTTTATGGATTACCATCATATGAAAATTCTATGAGGAAGTCCATTTTATTGAAATTTTAGAGAAATTTTTAAATAAAGTCTGATCTAAGGTATACTAACTGGATAAAAAAAATAATCAGTGGGATGGAATTTTCATATGAATAAAATTGGTCAAAGAGAAGTTGAGGGTTGTTGAAATGAAAAATTAGCACCATATAGAAGATTTGTAATGATGTCATCAGACAAACATTTCATCTTGTTCATGAAAACATGGAAATGTGATGTGATTGTAGATGGATGAAATTTTCTTGAAAGGTTTCAAGAAAAATAATTCTTTATAGATATTTTTGAGATGATTGACTTGTTATAAATCCCATAGGAATGATGGTTTAATGGTGATCTTTAATTTTTAGTATCATTCTAAGTTTAAGGAAGTATTTTGATGTTTCTTGAAATCATGTTTATTGAAATTAAAATAAAGTTACAAGCACTATAAAATTAAAATATGTTTCATGTGTATTCTAGAAGTGTTGAAAAGAATAAAAAAACAACTTAGATGGAGATCCAAAATTATAGAATTCTGGGTCATTTCCTTCATCCACCCTTTATAAATTTATCCATAATATTTTTTTTCAAAACTATAATGACAACTGGTGGGGGTACATATACTTCATTACATCCTTAGGATCCCATTTTTCATCTTCATACTTACAATTACACCACTATACATTAGCAAGGTTAGTACTCTTGTTGCATATAACTTTATCCCTATAGTCCAAGATCTTTATGGACTAGTCCCTCTGAGATATCTAATTTTCAAAATTTACCACCTCTGGATTCAGTACATGTAAGACATCTGGTATGTTCTTTCTCAAGAGGGAAAGATTGAATAAATCTTGTACGTGAAACATGGTGGTTGGATGTTATAGTTGATATTTCCAAAGTTCTGACATGATCAAGAATCTCAAAGGGGACAATGTACATGGTACTCATACTTCCTTTCTTCTAAAATCTCATGAACCTCTTCCATAGAGATACATAGAGGAATACCATGTCACTAACCAAAAACAAGAACTCTCATAGATGATGTTATTCATTAATATTTGGTCGACTATGGACTTCCATGATGTGATAATAATGGTTTTCACATTCTCTACCATTTATTTGACAATTTCAGTCCCTTTCAGCTTATGTTCACTAAATTCATCCCAACACACCAGTGTTCTGTATATTTTCCCATAAAATAGAATATATAAAGCATTTGTATGCTTGAGTGAAAAATATTTTGATAAGAAAACTCGGTTAGAGGAATATGTTGGTTCCACCCTCCATTGAAGTCTATATAACATGCCATCAACATGCCTTATAGTGTATTAATAGTTTCATCTGATTGGATATCAATTTAAGGATTGTAATATGTTCTTAAGTGTATCATAGTGTTTAGATCATATTGGATAATTATCCAAATATTTTATGAGAATCTCAGATCTCTATCAGATACAGTCTATAGTTATACTCAATCCAGCCTTACCACTTCGGTAATTTTTATTTGTGAATGTTGATCTAGTAAGAAGTAATTTTGAATTGAGATAAATTGAGCTGTTGTTATGAGATGATCTATAATAACCCATATTGAATTTTTACCCTATATGTCATCGAATGTCTGGTAAAAAATTCTGTGTTGATGTTCTTCCATTTCTATGTAGGTATGGGCAATGGATGTATCACACCCTTATACTTTTTCCTTTCATCATTCATTTTTAGAAAAACAAGGAACTCTGATATATATTTTGAAATATCATTCTTCATATTGTATGACCAATAGTGCTCTCAGAGTTCTCGATATATCATTACACTCCCTGAGTGAAAAGGGAAGGTTGAGATATGTGGTCTATTCATTAGATACTTATTTATATCTATATTATATGTAATACATTGTCATGAACTAAATGATACAACTCCTTCCTCATCAATTTTGAACTCTACATATTTCCCGTTTTCTCATAGCATCCACTATATTCTATATTTCTACATCATTTCTTTCAGCATTCTTTATTTTTTCCATGATGAATGGTTGAGAAATAATTTAAAAAAGGATTCATGATTTTCCTTCTTTAATGATTCCAATTTCCAACCATTGTTAATATAATAAGATAATATCCTTATAATTTTTTTATCATTTATAATTTTTCAGGATCCTTTCGAATTAGATAATTCACCACTTTATTAGCTTTTCCATGAAGGTAGTTGATTGAATAATCGTAGTCATTGATGAAATATAACCATCTTCACTAGAACATATTAATATTCTTATATGTGAATATATATTTAATGTTATTATGATCTGTATATATATCACTCTTCTACCCATTATTATAATTCTACCATATTTTCAATGTGAAGATCACAGTTCCAATCTCTAGATCATGTGTGGGGTAGTTTTTTTCATTAATTGTCAACTTCCTTGAGGCATAGGATACCAAATTTTCATTTTTTTCAATATTCCATAGCCTAATACCATTATTTAAGCATCAATGAATACCACAAATTGTTACCCACCTGTCGGTGTTAAGAGTAATGTTGTAGTGATATGCCTCTTTTTAACTATTTACAATAGTCTTCACATTAACTCGTCTAGAAAAACATTACTCCCTTCAGATTCATCATGGTTAGTGGGTTTGAAAATAATGATCAATTGTTTTAAAATAGTTGGTAATACAAATATAGACCAAGGAAACAATGGAACCTTGTTACTGATGTTGTCCTAGGCCACTCTTCGATTACCTTTGTCTTGGAAGGGTCTTTAGGTATTCCTTTTCTAGTGATAACATAACACAAGAATAATACTTACTACATATAGAACTCACATTTAATGTACATTACAGAAATTTTACCCCTTCAAAAAGACTTTAACACAATATTAAAATTCCCCGCCTTGATTTTGAAGTATATCAGAATATAAAAGATATAGATTACCAAAAATTTATCGAGGAAATTTTAAAAGACTCCATTCATTATATCTGTAAATATTTCTGGATCATTAGTGAGTCTGAAAGACAACACTATTAACTAGTAGTTTCCATTCCACATTCAAAAGGTTGTCTTGGAAATAATTTTACTTCCACATCTATAATTGGTGATATCATGAATGATGATCCACATTAGAGAAACACATGGACCCATATAGATGATCAAACAAGTGATCTATCCATGGAAGGGGATACTTGTTCTTTATCATGATTTTTTAGCACACAATAATAAATATAGAGGTGTGTTGATATATCCTTCATTTTGATAATGTTGACTGGTGAAACCGATGGTGAAGTACTCGAGCATATAAAACTCTTTTACAGATTCTCTTGTAACTAATTATTTAGTTCCTCACACTCAATGGGGTCAATTCATTATGGTGTTTTTGATATAAGTATAAATTCTGTATTATGTTCAACTATTAACTCAACCTCTCGATCATGAAGAAGACTATAAAATACTTTTGGGATCACATCAATGTAGTCCCTCATATTGGGAATGTTTTTATCATGATTCTATCCTTTGACTCAATGATTTGTGTGAGATATAATTTCTCATAAGGAAATAATATCTATAATTGAGACAATGTTTCTGAAGTATATTCAACCTTCTCCTTACAATTTTCTACATTGGCCCTGGATTGTTTCGATGGTGGCTCTTTTTGCTTTTGATTTCTTCATTTTGGGGAACTTTTACAGTCTACCATGCTCTGGTGGAGGTGTGCATTAACGATGTTGATGCTGGGAATGAGGACTTCTATGTAATACCCCCCTTTTTGGATTTTTTTTGTTGTCTTGATGTCTCAGAAGTCATGGTTTCCCCACTTTACCCTTAAAATAGGGATTTTCCAAAATCAATAAAAAATAGGCTTTCGGGCCATTCGGTTAAGTAAAACCAGATTATATCAGAGGTGATGTCCAAGAAAATTAAATGTGGTTGTTTTTTATACATTGGATTCAATATTTTCTCCATCTTATATTCTCATGGATAACTCAACCATCATATTTTGAGGTTGTGTTTGAAGTGTTCTACTGAACTGGCAGGATATGAAAAAAATTGTATAACTAGAATAAAATGGAATGTTCTATATTATTGAAGGAATTTCCAAATTACTTGTCATCACATAATTTTTGGGCTCCACCTTAACAGTGGTGATGGATGAAGATTTACCTTTATCTTTGGGCTTTAGAGTCTATTGAAACCGATTTCCCTCGAGGAATCAAGGTTTACTTTACAAGATTTCATAGTGCCCTTACTCCATATTGTTAAAGCATTGAACTACATGTGGTGCATTGATTTCCTCTAACACATTGTCCAACTTCCTCATATATATTTTATATTCATGAGAATAGTATCCTTCTATCCCAATGTTTAATCATTTATCCATCCCTTTGAAGAAATTATCTTGATTCTTCATCGCACACTTTTTACATGTCTGGGGTTTAGTTTTATTTCAAATTTTTTCATTAGATCCTCCAGCTAGAAACTCTATATTTTTCTTCTTATCTCTATATCCTTAGGACCATTCTCTAAAATACAATTCTACCTTGATATCACATCATACAAACATATTTATAACTTCCAATGTCTTGAATTTCAATATCCTTTCAAATGTATGGTTTTAAAATACTAAAGAATCAATATATTTATATATTTTAACTAATAACAAAACCATAGGCTAACGTTTAACACCATGTTAAATTTTTGTTCTGGGACATGATAGATTCAATTTCCTTTTTCATAAACTATATGAATTCACTCTATATATTAATATAATGAGTTATAGAGAAATTATTATTATGAAATATTTTCTTATAGACTTCCCACTCCTTCTGTTCAATTTTATCTATTGGATAGAAATTATTAATCAATGACCACTATTGATCAGCCCCTCTGTATAAATAGTAAATGGTCAAATTCACATTATCTATCTCGGAATAGTGAATCATAGAAAATATATTTTCCATTTATTTGACCTAACATTCTAGGACTATTGGAATAAAAGATCCAATAAACGTCGATGGTCATTTCCACATAAAAGTATTGATACCCAGTTTCTCTATATTAATTGATGGAAGAAATTCTACATTTTTAAGTTTATTATTCTTATCCTATTACAACTGGGTAAGAATTTCCCTAAAATTTTGACCTCCACCTCTCATGGCACTAGTGATATCATTAGAGAGTGCACTACATTTTCCCTCATATGGGTTATTGGCCTAGTTTCTCCTTTTTCCCAATATTTTCTAAATTATAAGTGTTTTGGAAAAAAAATCATTTTCCATCATGTGATGAATATATAATTTATTCCATTATTAAACTAACTATAAAGGCTTATCTTGTGGGATCCCTATGTTTATCACTTTTCTAAAATGGAACCTCATGTGGTCTTATAGATACATAGTCTCATAATAATGGTTTTTAATAATGTTACATAATCCTAATTCATAAATTAACTAAACTAGTCTCTGATACAAACTATATTGACCCACATTTTCTTACATTAATATTACATCATTTTAAATAAAAATAATATAATAGTTTTACGAAAATAAGTTCCCAAAGTTTTGTGTCTTGGGAAAATTAAGGCCATAAATAAAATTTACATAATAAATCATAATAATTATTTAATTAATTATTCTATAAATACTTAGTTTCCAAAAATTAATCAATAGTATATGTAATCTCCTAAGGATATACATTAATGAAATGAGTGATCTAAAATCCTGGTAAGAGGATTGATAAGAAAATGAATCAATATAACATGGGTGAGAATAATAATAATAATCGTATTGAAAATGAGATCATCATTAGAATCATTATTGGAAGAATTATATGAATTCATGGAATGTGTAAATGCATAAAATTGAAACACCATGTCTTAGTGGTCAATTACCACACATAGTTGTGAACAAAACTAGTATCGTGTTAACATATAAAAATTGTGCATTATCATAGCATCATTATTGTGAAAAAATACCGCATCATTTATATTCATATTTCACATTATATCACAAGATACATCAAATTAAAAAATTTATTAGAGCACTATATAATTCTTGGTGCACTTGTCACATCAAAACATTTACACAACCATGCATGGAACTTAAAACGTTTATCAATCTACAACATAAAATAACCAATGGAAAGGAAATGAGTTTCATGAGAAATTTATAAAGTGTATATGAATAAATTAACATTGAATTCCCAAAATTAAAAGGGAATAAATACTTGTTATATGAATCATAAATCTTGATTGAAGAATAATCGATCTCAAGAGAAGCAAGAGATGTGTTTTTTTGCATGAATTGTTGTTTTGGAAAAAAATTTGAATTTAAAATAAAATTTGATTAGAATAATTTATTTATTAGAAAATAAAATATAATAAAAATATATTATATTTTATTGAAATTAGAAAAACGTCCACACTGAAATTTGACATGAAAGAGGAAGAAACCAATGAAAGTAAATTGGGTTCGAGAATCCCCACACATTATGTCCAAATGTTTTATTAAATTTGATATATTATATAATAAAATTATATTCATTAATTAATAACTCTATAAGCACTTATTCATGTATTTTATTCATCATAATTTTATTACGTCCATTTATGGCCATTTTGATGAGTTATAACGTTCAATTTCATCATGTAGTGGGGTTCCTTTTCTTGTGTTTCATAATCTGTTCACTTGCATTCTTATATGAAAGATCATGTGATTTATTATATAGTATTTTTATTCTATTTTTTAATGAAACTAACATTTCATAAAGTTTTTTAATACTTTTTTCCAGATATTAAGATGTTTCATTAGATAATCATTTAGATTATTTTTTAATTTTTTGGGTCATTAAGAAATAGTTTTGTTTTATTATTTAATATTATGTATAAATGTTTGTTCCATTAAATAAAACGGGTTATTAGCTAAATATTAAATATTTTTTTAACCATTATAATGTTTTATAACCATCCATGAAGGTGTTCAATGAAAATGCAAACTGATCCTCCTTAAGGGTATAAATTAACACCTCATAGATGATATTTTCATTTTTAAAATAAAAGGGAGAGGGGAAGAGGATTGATGATGGATTATTTCATTAACATAATTAAATTAAATTTTAGATAAGATAATTTATTTATCATGAAACTTAGATAAGGGGAGCTGAGAAGAAAATAAGAAAGTAAAACAAATTAAAAAAATTAAATGAAAATTGAAAGATGGTTTAACCTCTTGAATTATCCACCTTGTGCACCTCCTTAAAAATTGGTTTTTGTATTTTGACCAATGGATCTAAGATTTGGCGAAGAATACTAGGTATAGGACTGGGTATAAATTGGGCAGGCTTCAAGGATTTGTAGTTATGAGGATAAGAGGTAGTTAGGGGAGGTATTTTTATGGGAGACGGGTGTTTGTTGACTTTTTTATTCATTGGTTTATTAATTTATCTCAATAATACAAAAAGTTTGAAAATTATCTCTAAATATATTAAAAAATGAAAAATATATAGATATTATGGTGTGTATATCATCCATGACTCAATAAATATTTAATAAAAATTATAATTCTATATACTTTATATTAACGTATCTCGCTATTTACATAAAATTCAACGTTTTTAGAAAAAATCCCAATCAACTAACCCTGACCATTTTTTCGACATGCATAATTTAAAAATAAACACTATTTTATGAAAATAATTTTCTTAAGATGATAAAGATAAATTTTAATTAAAATCCTCATTAATTTAGAAAATAGAAATTTTAAAATTATTAATGATTTTATGACATATTGAAAAATTAGTTAAGGTATCATATAATTATATTATAATGATATGAAAACAAAATATATATTTATAAATCTATTTTATGAAAATAAATTTTATTTTAAATATTTAGTTTAGTTCTAAAATTATAAATAAACATTCATGTTTTAGAAAATTCCAAATGTTAAATATATCATTTTTAAAAAATTTAATTACTTATACTTTCATATGATTATATCATACATTCATTCATAAGATTTATAAATTTTATTTATACATTAATGGCTGAGGTTACTATTCTATTAGTTGGTTTACTATTCATAGGGGTCATATTACAACTCCAATGGAAAAATTACTATTTTATTGGTTTATGTACCTAAATTTCTAAAAATAAAAGTTATTTCAATTATTATTTATCTATAAATATTTATTCTGTTCACTAAGTGATTTAATATGATTTATTATATAACATATAATTATAATAATTGAAAATTTCATTGATGTAATTTTGGGTCATTACAAAGAGACATTAAAAACCTATAGTCCTTATGGTAAATATAATTAACAAAAAGCAAAGGGGACCCAAGACTCACCCCATGTTTAAGGTTACTGAGTACAATTATTCAATGAATATTTCTCCAAAGACAGGAAAATGAAAAAGGATGTGGTTTGTTTTTCATGTGGAAATATGGGCTACTAGAAGAAGAACTACAACTAGTTAATGAATCAAGAGAAATCATTAGGTGTATTCATTGTCAATTTTAATCTTTTTATATAAACACGTTGAGTTTTAGAAAAATATTTTTGTGTTCACATTCATCTACAAATATACGAACCATATATATTTTGGAAGCTTTCTAGATGAGAGGTGGATTCACATGCAACCAATTGAGTGAGGATGTCTGCTTTTTTCCATTGATGACTTCCATTCTACATTATAAACATGGATTATATTAATTTTATAGATCAATTATTATATTATAAATTTTAAGAAGAATGTATTATCTATTTTTTCCAAGACATGAGTACATTTATTTTCATGTTTTTAATAAATAATTATAGTTTTATAATAATGAAATATGTTATGGTATGGAATATGTATGTAATTTCTTTTATGTATCAAATAATTAAAACCAAGTATTTACAGTTGATTACAAATCTTGTTTTTATGGACAGTTTCACAAACATCTATAACATCACCATCTTGATATTGTAAATGAGAATCATTTAACAATTACCTACCATGATGATTGTTGAGACTATTTTGATCTAAAACAACCCATAATATGTAATTGTTGTTTAAAAGTAATAATGGAAAAACACCACTTAGAGTGTAAGGTAAAAGGGCTATAGAGCTTCCATAATTGGTTATACTAATGTGTAAATAAATTTTATAGTAGAACATAATGTTGTTAATTAATACATCATTACTTCAATAGATTGTTTAAGCAGATGTGGATATATCTACTTAATTTGGTATAAGTCTAATTAATTTGATAAATTTAAAAAATTAAAGAATGAATTAGAGAATGAAAATGGTTATAAGATAAAGAAACATTGATTAGATCAATGTGGTAAATATGTTAACATTGATTTTTTTATCCTTTTGCAGGAGTGTGTTATCTTATCCTAACTCACTCAAAATTATATAATGTATTGGAATGGTGTTGATGAAATGAGAAACTATTTCATTTTTGACATGGTAAGGCCAATAATGACCCATGAAAATATTCTTTTATAATTTTAGGTATATTAATTAAAACTAAAACATACAAACTAAATAGAGTTCCTACCATAGATGAAAATGATATTCTATACTAGTTGTGGAATGGGAAGGAACACGTATTATTGAAAATGTGTCCATGTGTATGTGATGCATTTTTTATGAACATAATAGAACCAAAACATGATAACATAAGGCTTGTAGAATATATTTTTAATATATCTCAATTTAACAAAATTATATTACCTATACACCACATCAGATAAAATAATTAAAGTGGGCCTTTATCATAAAATTTTTGAGAGAGAACAAAATCCTCAAGAAGGATATTTGGATCAAGATAAAATTTGATGAAGTTGATGATATTTACATAAAATATTTCATGTAGGGAAATTTTCCCTAGTTCCCCATAGAAGGGGATAATATTCAAACCCAATTACCACATAGGACCACTAAATATGGTAGAAAATGACAAACATATAGTTTTCTAATCACCAAGTATAGAAACACATTATTGGATGCAAATAATAATTTTTCTTCCTATAAGCATGATATATAAATAATTGAATTTTCAAGATGATATGAATCCATGAATTGGGATATGGATTCTATATATGTGGTCTAATTATGAGTTCTGGTTGATCATCAATTTAATGTAATTTCCACTTCATAAAAATAGGTATTCAAGATAAAACTAGAAATGGAAGGTAAAGTGATTACCTAAAAAGGAACCTTAATAGAAAATTGTTCAAAAAGATTCATGAAATAGACTATAGGGAAACCATTCTTCTTGTATACATTTTTAAATCCATCATAAGTTTACTTTTTTTATTATAGATTGCCTGGACTGTGATATTTGACAGATAAAACTTAAAATATAATTACTTAATAGGAAACTTGAAGAATATTTCCATATGAAAAAACCTAAAGGGTTTTGACTCTCCTAAATTCTTTTAATATATTAATTTTTAAGAGATCCACGTATATATTTAAGAATAATCTACATCATTGAGCATTTAGTTTGATGAAACCATACAATATTTTTTTCATCAAGAATGTATGTGAGTAATGTGTTTACAAGCTATTTAGTGAGAGTGTAGTCAAATTCTTACTAGTCAATTTCAATGACATATTACTTATTGCAAATGATATAACAACATAATTATCATTTACATGATGGTTGAAAAAAATTTCTCCATTGACTCTATATGTGAAAAAACACAAATCCTTGGATTCAAGACCATTCATGATAGATATAAAAGGTGGTTAGGACTAATCCATGTTACATTTACTAACTAGATATATATAAGTTTAGTATCAACCAATAAAAGAGTGGATTGGTTCTAGTGTCGCATGGTATACATATATCCATAAATAGTTTTCTTTAGAAATAATTGAGGAGATCAAGAGAATGATTAATATCCCGTACACTTATATAATTGGATCAATCCTATCTTCAATATTATATTGTAGTATTTATGTTTCATATTTCACTAGTATAGTGGGAATATAACATGTTAACCACGCCAAAAAAATTAGTCTATTATTAAAGTTACCATAAAGTATCAAAGGTGTGGTAAGAAAATGTTCCTAGTATATACTGGGATTGAGGATTAAGTCGTCAAGGGATATAATGATTTTAGTTTTCAAATGAGTTATAATGATTTTGAAACTATAGTTATGATAATTCTTTAGTATCAATGAAGGTGCAATGTGAATGAAGTTTTTAAAACATGTAGTTATTTTCAATTTTATAGCATAGTACAATAATATATAAGATTTTGATATACAAAAATAATTAGTTTTTATTTTTAACATCATACAAATATTTTATTTTTATTTTTTATTGGTTTGTTTTCTATTACATTGTGTTATGATAATTCTCTAATAGTGTATCTCACAACTGATCTGAGGTCACTTTAAATAAAAAAGTAAATTCACTGGACGAATCACCTCTTGAGGTATTTCTCTCAGAGGGGTGAAGTTATTGTGAATATATTTTCCCTGTATGAACATATGAGGAAACCCTTGAATATTTTTTCTTCTTATTGGAAGAATGAATATTATGTGGGAGGTTACAGGATGAAAGTTGTTAATAGTTATCTCTAGTACAAGTGAGATTTAGATAGGCTGGTTCCCTAAAACCAATGTATATGTTCTTTATGATTACTTATATTGTTGTATTCGATTATTTAATAATTTTTTATCACATCATGATATTTCATACGTGTGATATAGTATCTGATAATATCCAATGAGTACATTTCTCAAAAAAACCACACCACAGTTCATGGCTATGATGTGAACCTAGAAGTTACCCTAACGTATTATTAAAAGAATATTATATTAATTGATGATATAATTTTATAATAAGAAAATTATACTGAGTATTATAGTTATAGGGATCATAAGTCATTTAGATATATTCTCATGATGATTTTCCCTGGTAAAATTGTGATAGTATATTATGAGAACATGAACCACTAATAAGAAATAAACATTTAGATATGTCATTAGATGATCGTATCTATGTATGATTTTAATGGTCATTATAATTTAATATAATTTTTAATATATGTCATGAGTAAAATACATTGATTTATTTTAGAAAAACATGATGACACAAATTTATAGAGAAGTTTGGTATATTTGGTATGTCACCCCTTTCTAAACCCCTATAAGTTTATAGTGGATTTATTTGATAATATGTGATCATGTAATATTTTAAAATAAAAGAATTTTTTTTGATAATAATCTTTAGGATAGTTATAGATTAATTCAATCGATAATATTTATTTTGGAAGAATTCTAGTTGATGTTATTTAAAAAGTAAAATAAATATTTGGGGATGTAATCCATTATGTTTCTTTTGGTGGAGTTATGCTGATAGATTTATATACAATAGGAATTATATAATGGAGGATATATATTATTTATTATGGTAAGAGTTTCAGAATTAGTAAAAATTAGGCTACTCTTGGCTAGCCATGCTTTGGAATCACTCAATAATGACTTGAACATGAGTGATCAATGAAGCCATAATCAATATATAAAGGCACAACAGTTTCAATAATAAATAATGTAGACCACTCAAGATCTTTCCCATGTGAGAACACAGTCATTAGTATAGGTGTGTTGATGGGATCGATGAATCATTCTATATGGTGACATCATAGATTAGTTTGGGATTAGACCCTATAACTCGTAATAGGTTAGTTTCAGAAGTGAATATTATTATTAGGATCAGTGTTGATAAGAGGATGTTACCTGTGGGAAATAAGGATGTATGAATTTTTCACCCATCATAAAAATATATTATAACAAGATCTATTTTATAGATCTCATTCCACCATTGAATCTATCTCACGGATCAACTTCAAACTCTTGATTGAGTTTTCACATATGTTTGTAATTCCATAAGATGTCCCAACTCACCATAGTCCCATTAAAGATGAGATTCTCATATCTTAGATACTATTTACATCACTTAGGATTTATGTTTAACAGAAGTAAATTTATCATGGATTACTAATCCTATATAGGGTACACAAAAAGGTGAAAGATTAAATCTCAACAAATTTAGATGTAGTGGAGGCTAAAAAATTTAAGATACAACCACACTATAGAATCTAGTTTGGGAGTTTCCTTTTTATGATTGTGTTGGGAGAAGAGTTTCATTTATTTACAATGATTTTCCAATTTGTGTTTCATGAGTGGATTTTGATGTATTAATTCTTGGATAATTGTTATAAATTCATAGAATGACATAATATTGGAAGTTTGAGCAATTTTCCATGTCAAAGGTGGTGATTATTAAGCTAATATTAAGTAGAAGGACATGAAACCTTAAGAAAATACACATTATTTTCAAGAAGGATGATGAAGAGTTTAATATGAACCAACATAATTACATTATTTCATCAAGAATAGGAATCTAATGAAAAATGTATTTTATATTTTCATGTAGAAGATTTGAAGAATCCTATGTTTTTTTTGCAATTGATATTATATCCAATACTTGGAATGTAAACATGTTTATTAATGATAGTTTTCTAAAAAATTATCTAAACCCTATGATAACCAAACAATCCCTCGCCAGTTCTGTGAGACTTAGCGGGTCACATACATTTGAGTGACATAAAATGGCAGGATGTAGGTGGGAGATGTGAGAATTTGAATCAAATAGCACCCAAATGATGTTTAAAAATTAATATTGGTTGTATATGGTCCGAATGGTGGTCAAATAGAATGGATGGGCTTTGGTAAGTGGGCTAGTTCATCGATGCACAACCTGTGAGAAGTCAGTGTTCTCATAGTCTATTCAGTCGTCAACCCCGGTTCTTGATAAAAGGTATTGTGGGAATGAAATTATATATAAATTCATACTTGAATGATCTCAAGGTTGATATAGTTCATGGTAAAGGACATTATTAATAATCCTCCTTTAAATATTATTGGAAAAAGAATCACCATTAGATTATTTTAATCTAGACCATATGATCAAATGAGTCCTTCATCCTCAACCTATTGATGCCTTAGATTTGCTGTTTATTAATTTTTTTTATATCTATGGATTCCATGATCGAAGATGAGTTCATGATTGTCATACACTCATGACCTTAAAAAGAATCCGTGATGGATATTTATAAATAAATGATACAATGTACATGAAATATTTTATTTTTTAGAAAAGTCCACTAAAAATGAAAATATCAATGAGAAGATCGTTCGACTATCCTTGGTTCAAGGATGTGTGAAGATTCAAACAAATGATGAAGTATGTGACCCGTATCACATAAGCATGTGTAGAAAATGTGAACCCACGTAAGAAATTGAATAATATTTTTTAGTATATGTTTGTTTCAGAAAAATGTAATGCCCTGAACGTTGTAACCTAGAGTCATTGAATTATTACATAACATTGGCATTATCACAAGAGATCATGTCTCTAATGACCAATTAGTTTAGTACCCATGGAAGTTCTAGATACATACATAATTTTTACATTACATCATAAAATAAAGAAAAACAACATTGTGTCCCCTTTGAACCCACTGATATCATTTGTCCTATCCCTATAGGTTAATCTTAATATACTTCTTCGCATATTGGGAAAAGAACATAAAAAGGGGTGAGCTCAAATGCTTAGAAAGGATAAAAATATAGCATAAACTTTCATAAATAATCAATAACATTTAAGGAATGTATAAGACTAAAACACTAGCCTTTTAAACATAATCTTCAGTATAATATTGTAAATATAAATAAAATAATTCCATTTACTTTTTCACATGGATGTATTACATGTCGAATAATCACATGTAATATCAATAAATAATTTTATAATGATGGAATTCATAATACAAGATATCATAACTACATAGTCAAGGCCATGTGCCAAGACTAAAAATAAGAGTCTTTCCAGGCCTTGTTCCAAGACTCTAGTTTTTCTAATGAGACCTACTAATGCATTAAGGAGCTATAACGGGCTCCACCGGTCACATACAACATCTAATTCATTCGTCATATGAAAATATTGAAACATAATCTAAGCATTCGAATTAAAACTGGCATATGAAATGTCAACATTTTAACCAAAAACCATGAATTGAATAAAAATATCACATCCACAGTCAAATATAACTCATTCAATACAATATGGAAGATTTTATAATAATAAATAAACCTTAATATAGAGTAATGAATGATATTTAAATAGATGAAAATAATTATGAAAACTATTTGACCGAAATAACCCATTTTTCTTGAAAACATTTAAAAGTCTCACTACGTAACAAGCAGCTATTAAAAATTGATTTTTGAATAAAAATTTCCCATACAACTTTGAAACATTTATAAAGAATTTTGATTTGAAAAAATTCATTTCCAAATAAATAAATCCTTAACACCATTTTAAATACTTTTACATTAATGACAAATATTTAGAAGAATAAATCATTAAAACATTTAAAATGATTTATTAGTTAGAGTTACTAACCAAATGAGAGACACTTGAATATAGATAATTGCAGTAATAAAACATTAAAATATATTGATAATAAAGTTATTTGTGACAAAATTTGTCAATGTCCAGTATTTACATCATATAAAAGTCAATTTGTTCATAACAATGAAGAAGTCTCAATGGAATGTAAATTGAGATGAAATCCCTTATAAAGGCTATATCATTAGGTTAAGGATAAATAAATGATATAATTATTTTGGAAAAATATAAATACACTCAATATGATTGGATATTCTATGTAAATAAATTAGAGGACATCCACACATATTTTTGTGAACAAAACACCAACGACATGGATGTTTAACTCAATGAATGTAAATTTAGTAAAGATTACTCTTATCATGTTCATATCAATTACCTGAGAATTTATCAAAATAGATATTACGTGTATCAAAAGTATATCCAAAAAAGGGGAGGGGAAATTACTACATAAATAAATAAATAGTGATTTCACACATAATCATGGAGTAAAATAATCAATGATGTTTGCGTAAAAACCAATGAGTAGAAATTGAAATAAGAAATTCCATTACTGATATGGTAACTTCGGAAACATACACCCCCTGAAAGAAGGAACATACAATGAATATCTAAATACCCATAAATTAAAGTATATTAATCCAATAATAAAATCATTGGTAGTACATACACCACACAAAAGAAAAGTTTATCAATACAACATGTATCTCATGAGAATAAAATGTGAGATGAAAACCCCTTACCTTGTACTTTTCCTTAGAAGAGGGTAAGTTAACCTCTAGTGTAATAGGGAAATAATTGTTATTAAATTATACAATAACCACACACATTAATATCATATCATATATTATCATGTAATATTTTTTTGTTAATGATATTTTAGTAGTATCACTGTTTTGGGTATTAACTGATTCATTTTCCTTTATATGTTTTGTTAGGTATGTCATGTTTATTATGGAGAGTATTTATTTGATTCATATCCAGAATAATTTTATGTTTTTAATCATTTTTTTAATCATAAATGAAAATTATTTTTGAATGGTTATGATGGGGAACAAAATCTCATCGCGTCGTAGAGATGGTAATCCGTACGTATGCACGAGCGACAATATCATTCAATTAGTGATGAAATCATATGTAATTGGATGTATATATTATATATATAGTATAATTAACATGTTATATTTATTATTTATATAAAATATACTCATTATTATATCCATCCGAATAATGAAGTGTTGAATAACAAACTACACCACGACATGGAGATGGTAAGCCGTATGTATGCACGTATGGTGACTTTGACATTCATGGGATAGATTGAATAATGAATTTGATTTTACCATATTTTTAAAAAAAAATCAGTATGTATAATGTACTTGATTTATTAATTTAGTATGGAAACTACAAAAAAGAGGATGTGGAGAAAGAAAAGAACATTGAAAGAGGTGATGCAATAATTATCTCTTCTACGGGTTCTTCCTTTTTATTTGAACAAAAGGCTCCTTATGTTGTATTTATGGTCAAATTAAATCCTCTAGGTTTAGGTGAGGGTAGTTGGGAGGATATTGGGGTAGGGGTTGGCTGATCCAAAAGGTGTTGGAGGAGTGAAATTAAGATAATGGGATATACTTATTTATAATATAGGTGAGGGTCACTTTAGAAAAAGATTGAAATAGTAATTTATTATAAAGATATTTTCAGTTTATAATAACTACAAAAAAGATTTAATTCGATGAAATGGTGGGGTGGGTTCCGAAAACTCTCATCCACTAGGTTTTTAAATAGTTTAGGACACCATATTAACCATATCTTTTAGAATTAACTCTTAGATAAATAGTTTAACTTTTACAATGTCTTCTTGTTTTTTTATATTATATAGTTAATAAAAATACTATTAAATGCCAAGAATACCTAAAGTGCTTTATTCATGACATATCAATATTTATATATGTACTTTTATTGATCCTTATATTTTTATGAATACTATATCATTCAATAATATAGTATTTTTTTTAAAAACAAATTTATGTCAATTTTGACACTATTTAGTTTTTTTGAAAGTCATAATAACTTTATCACATAGAAAAAAAGTATTCAATAAACCCTAAAATGTAATATTAACCTATAAAATTCGTGGAAAGCAAAAAATGTATCAATTTAAAATTATTTTGATATTTATAATATCAATTATTTTAATATTTTGTTATAAGGTAATTACTACATCATCATTGTGTCATATATAAATTTAACTATTTAATGTCTAAAAATTATAAATAAAATACCATGATGTAAGAAATATTTTGATATTTCTAATTCATATTTATAGTTGGATTTATATTATGTATACTCATATATTAAAAATGTTTTAGTTATTAATCTATGAATTTAGCACTTAATTCTTCCTTAAATAAAAAAAATTAATTCCTTAATATAATCCAATTTAATCAAAAGGATAATATTTTATTAGTAAGTTTGATTTTGTTCAAAATACACTTATCCTATAGAATTAGGACATGTTTTATTATAATTAAAATATACTTTTTACTTTTAATTAGCCTATTTATTTTTAACCGTTGTAAATAAAATTCAAAAGTTAATATTTTGAAAAAAATTATTTTTATCCTATTGAACCACATTTTACTTTCTGATGTTAACTGTGTCTCTTAGATTTTGGAAATTCAATTCACAGAAGTAGTAAAATTATGTTTTATGAAAATTTGAAAATATGCCTAGCAGGTGAGTAAAAGATAGTAAAATGTTCAATAAAATTTTATATATCCAATATAACTATTAAATGACTTCAATGAAGTAAAATGGAAAAATATAGGTATTATGTATCTATTTTGACTTCAAAATAAATTTAAATTAAAAATAATTATTTAAATAAGAATTCGGCTGTAAACAATAACGCAATGTTTTCACTATTCATAAAAAATTGAATGTTTTCAGAAATATCCAAAAATTTAAGCCAAATATAATTTAATTGTTCCAAATTCCTAAATGATGTATATTTTAACAAATTACACACATTGAAGTTGTATTAATTAATTTAAAGAAATTCCCATTGTCAAAACCAGAAATCCGTTTTTTGAGAATTAAAAACTATCAAAAGATTGATATGTGTTAATGACCAATTTAAATGTAAAATTACATAAAATAACCAAATTTTGATTAAATTATAAAAATATAATCTAATTATACTTCAAAAACATTCAAACATATAATTTTACACTATAAATTATTTTGATTAAAAAATATGATTTCAATTAAAATTTTTTATTTTATACTATTCATAAAAATATTAAAGTTATTAAAGAAGAACCAAAATGTTTTCCAAACTAAATTTTTATATAACAATTATAAATAAGATGTTTATTTTTTCTTATAAAATACATAAAAGTATAAAATATTTTATTTAAAAAGGGTTTTCCATTAAAGGTTGTAAAATTTCATTTTTTGAAAAAAAATCTTTTATCTGAAAAATTGAATTTGTTTTTATATTATGTCTATGAAACACATAATATGGGTGTAAAAATTATATAGAGTATTTAAAATTAAAAATTCATTTAATGATATTAATAAATTTATTGTTGAATGGATGGTTTGGTAAGTTGGGGTGCGCTTGAACTTGGTGTTTTGTGTGGCTCAAGCAATTGAATTACTTTAAAGAAAATAACTAACTATGAAATCATGGGGTGTTACATTCTTCCCCCTTTTTGAAAATTTCATCTCACAATTTTAATATTATTCTTAGGTACTTCATTGAATGTCTCACATCAGTAAAAGAGTCAATACAACTATAACTTAAAAAAATAATTAGAAGTACAATGGTCACCCGAGATAACGTATACTAGGATTCCATGTAGGAAAATATGGATATTGAAGAAAAAATAAGTGTCATGTTCTAATGGATAGTGATAGAAAAAATGATAGGAGAAAGTTTACAATAAGAAAACCACAAAACTTTGATGGGTTAAAAAGTCATTATCTTCCTAGTATGAAAAGAAAAAAAAACAACATTTTTTTAAGTTCAATTTAATAAAGTTGAGTAATTTATTTATGATATTTAATAAAAACATAAAGAGATATATTTAATTTTTATGTGGAGTTTCATCCTTAAATAAATTTCAACCTCTAACTCATCTTTTATCCAAACGACGAGTATTCAAGTTGACTGGGTCACACATGAAGTACTAGAATCAAGTTCTAGAGAATCACATAATCAATAATAGATGAACTATATATTTCCCTTATCTTTAGAGATTAAACAAACCCAAATGGTTATTTCAAGATCAGATGATCCACAAAATGGATAATCCTTTATAGAAATAAATACTAATATTAATTTCCAAAATTTAAAAAACAATACCCAAAGTTCAATAAAGACCATTCAATATACACTTGTCCTTAAAATACTTAAATATAATCCAAAGTATGTTGGAAACTAAAAACTACTATGAATTTAATCACATACTCTTTATTGTAAATCTTAACATTTATCTCTAAATAACATCAAACACTCATAAAGTATCATACAGAAGTGTAATGAACCAAATCACCTATTCTAAATGATATCTTAATAATTTTAATTAATAACCTTAATCTCTATAATAAAAACATAAATTCTTCAAAAAAAGAAAACCCACCATTACTCCTCAAATGAAATCCCATAATATTTTATTTTCCTTAGTCATATAGTGTTCCCAACAAAGCGAAAACCTTCCAAAATAACATTTATCAGATAATCACCAAATCATTTTCCTATACTATTGATATCCATTTAAAAAATAACAAGAACCCAAATCAATTTATTAATGATCAATAAAATAATTTAATTTAAAATAATAAATCACACTAACTAGGGACTTCATGTAGTCCAGTGGTAGGCGATAAATCCCAGTTGTAATTTGTTTGTGGGTTCAATTATCATATCCTTTTCGGATGTCATGGGTTGTCACACGGTCTGTGTGTGGTCCTTTATAAAAAACATCATTTTCCAAAATTCCCAAAATGAGATAAATTCCTCAAAAAACCATAATATTTTTTATCCACAAATGTATTCTCATACGTAACATTTTCATCCCATAAATTAATAACCAGTAATTGCCATAAAATCAAGGATCTTATAAAGTGTTATGGTTCTTTATAACTATATCCAAAAAAGTAAAGATAATTATTCCCCAAATATGATTTTCATATAACAAACTATAGGGTTACACATGCGAGGGAAAATTATTCAAAAGTAATCCCATCAACAAATAGAATTAATACTTTTAAACATTTTTCATCGATTAATTTCTACATAGGATCTTCCTTGTCCTATTGGTTATCATATAAAATAGGGAAGTGGATCGGGTAATGACCAGGTCCCGTAAATTTATGGAAAATTACTATAAATGGATTGTTAGGATCATTTTTATTTTCTTCCATAGTACTCATCAATTTTCCTTGGAAATTATTTAATTTAGATCCTTATTTCCCACACATAAAACATTTCTTTATTCTATTGAGACACGTTCCTGGGTGTCTCCTTCCATATGTTTTGCACGATGGAAATTGAGCTTTTATTTCACCATGGTGTCCACTACTGGATCACTTATCATTCTCCATCTTTTACTTCTATGTTGAGATTGGGAATTGGTTAATGTATATGTTGTTGATCATATTTTTGGAAACATTCTTCGGCATTAACATGATATATTATACACCTATTAAAATTTCATTTAGTTAATTACTTCCACTATTGTTACTACCTTGTACATCATGTTCAATGTTACTATGACTTCCTTGGAATCAATCCATTGACTAAAACAAGAAATCATAGTGTGAGTAACAATAATAATTAAATCATATAGATAATACCATGACAACTTAATTTCAATCAAAAATATCATAGGATTGAACAAGGTTATTTATTTTCATCTTATATTAAAATCCTTCATATTGTTTTATAATGGAAATGTGAATTATCCCAAGCATAACCCCCAGGAGTGTCGTAACCAAGAGCGTAGCAAGGCCCATTATCGTACAGTAGTTCCCATTAAAGTCTAGCTCAAAGTGATGTTTTTGGGTTTTACCCCTAGGTACATATGTTCTAGAGCCACCTCTACCTTCTCGTATCTAGAAAGAGATGAATTTCTTGGAGAACCGACATAATATTTGCATTAACATTTTTTGGATGTGCTTCTATAATAATAATCAAAGTTTATCCAAGGGTAGTATTTTATATTCAGATATTTTATAAATCTAGATTCCATGGTTTGTAACAAACTTCTTCTGATACAAACTGTAACGCCTTGACCCTAGTTACTAGAGTTGGTTCATTATTATATAATATTTTCATGATCAAAAGAGATCTAGTATCTAATGAAGAATTAGTTTTTTATCCTTTGAAGTACTAGATACATACATATGTTTTACATTATGTTATGAAATAAAGAAAAAAACATTGTGTCCCATTTTAAAAAACTCATATTTTATTGGCCTATCCATGCATGTTAATCAAAATATAATTATTCTTGTCCTAGGAAAAATAAAACACTAAAAGGTGTGAGCTCAGATGCTCAGTAAGGATAACAATATAGTGGAAACTTTCATAAATAAGCATAAACATTTAAGGGAATGTATAAGACTAAAACACAATCCTTTTAAACATAATCTTTAGTATAATATGGAAATTATAAAAAAAATAATTCCATTTATTGGTTCACATGGATATTATACTAGTCGAATAATCACATATAACATCAATAACTAATTTCAAAATGACGTATTGCATAATACCGGACATCATAACCAAATAGTCAAGGAATCATTCCAAGACTACAAATGAGATATTTTAATGGCCTTATTCCATGACAGAAGTTTGTCTCATGAGACCTATCGATGCATCAAGGAGTTATAGCAGGCTCCACCTGTCACCTAATAATTCCAATGCATTCATCATATGAAAATGTTGAAATATAATCTAATATTCATAATTAAACTAGCATGTGAAGTGACAATATTTTAACGACAAACCTTGAATGATATAAAAATATAACATCCAAAATAAAACATAACTAATTCAATAAAATATGCAATATTTTATTATAATAAATCAACCTCAATCATGAATAATAATAGATATTTACAAAGTTGAAAAAAATTAACAAAACTATTCGAAAAAATATCCCCTTTTCATGAAAACATTTAAAAGTCTCACTATTTTTCAAGAAGCTGTTAAAAATAGATTTTTGAAACAATGTGTTCCATACAAATTTTAATCTTCTATAATAAAGTTTAATTTTAAAACCTTAATGTCCATGTAAATAAATCCTTAACACAATTTTTAAAACATGGACAATAATGGGAATTATTTATAAGAATAAATAATTAAAATATTAAAAATTATATTTTAGTTATAGTTCCTAAAAAAATGAGAGATGCTTGAACATAGATAATTTAGGTAATAAAACATTTAAATATCACGAGAATAAAGGGATTCATTATATACGATGTTAAAGTAAATAATGTACACCATATAAAAGTGAATTGGATCATAACAACAAATCAGTATCAATGAAATGTAAATTGAGATGAAATCCCTTATAAAGACGATATCCTTAGGTTAAAGATAAATCAATGAAATAATTATGTTTAGCAAATATAAATACACTAAATATGATTAGTTATTTAGTGTAATTAAATAAGAGAACATTCACACATATTCTTGTAAAATCAACACCAATGACTTGGATGATTAACTCAATGAATGTAAATTGAGTAAAGATTACTTTTATCAATTTCATATTGATGACTTGAGAATTTATTAATGGATATATTATGTGCATAAAAAGTATATCCACACAAAGAGGAGTAAAAATTAATACATAAATACATAAATAGTGATTTCACACATAATCTTGGAGTAAAATAGTCAATGAATTTTTCCTAAAACCCAATGAGTTAAAATTGATATTAGAAATTCCCTTACCGATTTGGTAACATCCAAAACATACACCCCATGAAAGAAGGATCATACAATAAAGACATAAATACCCATAAATGAAATTATATTACATCGAGAATACAATCATGGGTAGTACATACACCACACAAGAGGAAATAATGGAAATATGGCATAAATCTCACAGGAATAAAAACTGAGATGAAAACTCATTAACTTTTACTTTTCCGTAGTCGAGTGTACGTTAACCACCTGTATAATGGTGAAATAATTGTTATTAAATTATATAAGAACCACATACGTAAATATGATATCATATGTGATCTTCTAATATTACTTTGTTAATGATATTTCAGTAGCATCATTGTTTTGGGTATTAACTAATCATTTTCCTTTATATGTTTTATTATGTAAGTCATATTTGTTATGTATATTATGTATTTTATTCTTATCCAGATTGATATTGTGTTCTTAAATATTATTTTTAACCAACAAATGAAAATTATTCTTGAATGTTTATGATACAGAATGAAATCTCATCGTGTTGGGAAGATGGTAAGTCGTACGTAAGAATGAGAGAAAGTATCATTCTATTAGTAGTGAAATTTTATGAAATTGGATGGTTATATTATATATAAAAAATAATTATAATGTTATATTTATAATTTACATCAGTTATACACATTATAATACCCATACAAATAATGAAGTGTCTAATAACCAACTACACCATGACGTGGAGATGGTAAGCCGTACTAATGCATGAATGATGACTTTGTATTTTATAGGATGGATAGAATAATGAATATGGTTGCACCATATTTATAATAACATCTCAGTATATATATAAGGTACTTGATTTATTATTTTAGTATGGATACAACAAATAAAGAGGATGTGGAGGAAGAAAAGAACATTGAAAGAGGTGATGAAGTAATTACCTCCTCCAATGGCCAAAAGACCTTCAATTTTTTATTGATTTTTGATAATACGCATTTCAAGGGATGAGGTGGAACCCTTAAAAGGCCCATAGGCGTATATATCACATGGACCATAGGCCTTGAATAAAGTCATTTCTTGTAGGCTTCAAACATTACATACAACCCAGAATAACTACTTGGAACTGCTCCTCCCCAGCATCTTCATCATGGAATCATCTCTCCACCTTCACATGACTATTTGGATAGGCTTTCTCGTACATTAAAATGCCTGTGATGAATTAATTACCTCTTCTTCAGGTTCTTCCTTTTAATTTGAATAAAAGGGATCCATAGGTTGCCTTTCTGATCAAATTAAGGTCTCCATGTTGATGTGAGGGTAGTTGGGAGGAAATTTTTGTAGGGGTTGGCCAATCCAAAAGGCTTTGGTGGTGTGGAATTAAGGGAAGGGGAAGTACACTTTTATAATAAAGGTGAGGGTCACATTTGGAAAAGCTTTAAATATTATTTTATTATAAAATCATATCTGATTTATAATGTCTCCAAAAGAATTGTTTTCAAGGCTAAGGCGAGATGAGGTCAAAAAACTATCAACAAATAGGTTTTAGACAAGTTTAGGTCACCACATTAAACTTATCTTTTAGATTTAACTCGTATTTTAATAGTTTAACTTTCATAATGTCTTCTTGTATTTTTATATTACATGGTTAATAAAATTATTATAAAATTCTAAGAGAACCTCAAGTGGTTCATTAAATGAAATATATATCAATATATATTTTTTTTGGCTGAACCAAATATTTTGATGAATATTATATCATTTAGTAATATAGTATTTGTTTTAAAAACTCTTTTATATAATATTTGACCCTATTTAAGATTTTGCTTTTGTGAAAGTCATAAACACTTTATCACTTCGAAAAAAATTTATTTAATCAACCATAACATGTCATATAAACCTATAAAATTCGTGGAATGGATAAAAATTCTCAATTTACATTTATTTGGATATTTATAATATCAATTATTTCAGTCATTTATTATAATGTGATTACTACATCATCATTGTGTCATAAAAAAATTTAATTATTTAAATTTTAAAAAATATAAATAAAATACAATGATATAAGAATTTTTTATAGATTTCTAATGAATGTTTATAGTCTAATTTATCTTCTTTATAACCCTATATTAAAATATTTTAGTTATTAAACATTAAAATTAACACTTTTAACTCTCCTTTAAATAAAATAATAAAAAATGTACTAATCTAATACATGTGGATAAAAAGGATTATATTTTGTTCTTAAGGTTGATTTTGGTCTAAATACACTAATATAGTAGAATTAGGACTTGTGTTAGGGTAATTATAATATCTTTTTTATCTTTAATTTCCGTATTTATTATTAATACAGGTAAATAAAATTCAAATGTTACTGATCACCCAAAAAATTGTCCTGTTGAACCAAATTTTACTTAATAATGTCAATTGTTTCTCAAGGATTTTTGAAATTAAATTCACAGAAGAGGTAAAATTATATTTTATGAAAATTTTCAAATGTGCCAAGAAGGTGAGTACAAGACGATAAAATGCTCAATAAACTTGTATATATTTAGTATTATTATAAAATGACTTCAATGAATTACATTAGGCTAATATAGTTTTTCTGTATCTATTTTAATTTTAATATAAATTTATATTTAAAATTATTATTTCAATAAAAATTCGGCTTTAAATCATAACACATGGGTTTTCACTATTCATCAAAAATTGAATGGTTTTAGAAAATAGCAATAATTTACCCAAAGTTAATTTTGATATTCCAAATTAAAAAATGATTTATGTTTCACTAAATTCAAAAAATAAATGTTGTATTAAGTAATTTAAAAGAATTTCCCATTTCCAAAACCCGAAAGTAGGTTTTTTAGAAGTAAGAACTATCAAAAAATTTATATGTGTTTAAGTCCAATTTAA
Source organism: Viscum album (assembly GCA_963277665.1). Taxonomy (NCBI): domain Eukaryota; kingdom Viridiplantae; phylum Streptophyta; class Magnoliopsida; order Santalales; family Viscaceae; genus Viscum; species Viscum album. Next base: position 721,316,245 of record OY728130.1, on the reverse strand, counting down.
AAGTAAGATTACTTCTAATGACCAAAATTGGATTAAATGATAAAAATAGAACCTAATTGTACTTCAAAACCATTCAAATGTATAATTTAACATTAAAATTTATTTTTTATTAAAAAATTTGTTTTCAATTAAAATTTAGTATTTTTCTTTATTCATCAAAATATAAAAGTTATCAGAAAATCACTGAAAATTTAACCAAACTAAAATTTTATATCCCATTAAAATTGCATTTTATGAATAATAATTATTTTTTCTAAAAATTGATTTTGTTCTTATATAATTTCTATGAAACACATAATATAGATGTTAAAATTATATGAAGTATATAAAATTAAAAATTCAGTTAATATTATTTATAACCTATTTTTCAAATGGTCTTTTTGATAAGTCGTGGTGCGTTCTAACTCAGTGTAGTGTGTAGCACATGCTATTGAATCACATTAAAGAAAATAACATACTATCAAATCATGGTGTGTTACAAACATGTGATATTTTGGTGTTTATAAAATATCCACAACATAAAATAATAATAAAATTCTCAGCACAACATAATATATCAAGATGGGGTAGTGTGTGATAGAGATTCCCTTCCTATAAATATTAAATACCAAGATTGATGAGTGATTTTGATACTCTTTAGATGATCTCATATTTTCTTGTAAATAAATCAGATTGAATTCCTATATTATGTGAAGAAGTGTTTTTGTGAAGCTTATTCTTGCACAAGGAAGTAGATAAATACCTTTAGTCTTCATCTTCTCATTACCACACCCGAATACCTTCATGAAGATCTTGTTCTGCAAATCCATTCAGTTTGGAAAGAACCCCTTGAGAAGCCGTGAAATAATCTATATCAGAACTATTTATAGGGAGGGTGGAAGGATTGAGATTGACCTAATTTTTTTTGGAATGTGCGGATAAACTTTGTAATTGTGCAGTGTCAATTTGGTGAAAAAATAAGAGTTCACATGTGGATATATGAAAACAGTATAAAAAACATTGATGAATGTATACATGAATGAATAAATGAAAATAAAAGTACTTTTATGAGATACATAAATCCTTTGGTGTTTGTAAAATTATCTATGCAAGGAAGTCATCACATGAATGTGATCATCAAACACATTCACAACAATTGAGTAACTAGAAAAAACATGAATGTAACACAAAAAATGATAATAAGTAAACACACACACACACACACAGATATATATATATATATATATATATATCTGTTTTTGTTATGGATTATAATATTGGAAATACCATGAATTTTACCACACATTCATAGGGACAGATATGTCAAGAACAACTTGATTTGAGATTTTTCAAGTCATATCTTACAAAAAAATAATACTAAAAAATTTGATTACACCACTTGAACTCAACTAAGTGGGGTTGGGACATCATCATTTATAGGAAAAATAACAAACCAAACATTTATATCCATAAGTAGACTTATTCGATATAGGTGATAATACATATCTAATAATTATTGAAAAACATTCTTACTAACTATTAATGATACATAAAGGGTGCATAAGAAAGTCAGATCCGTTGAGGTAATAAAGGGTGTTCAAAGTATAATCCTATCGTGGAAAATTACTTGAAAGAACATTTATGTAATTGGGAGATCATGGGAGAATGTATATTATTCTAGTTGGTTGTAGGAGTAGAAGGTGTCTCTCTGTTAGAGATATACTAGAAGAATTTGGGTGGATATGATAGTAGCATAATAATCTTGTGTGATTCAATAGAATGTATTGATAGGTTCTGGTAACAATGTGTGGTGTATTATAATAGATCTCATATGTGGATTTATGTGTTGGAATATGATGTGATTTTATATTTCCCGTGGTAATTGATAACAATATTATAGTAGAGCATACATGTTGGGGGGGGGGTATAGGCAACCTGTCAAGGAGTATACCATTCATCTAAAATATGTAATTATCATTTGTTGTTCTCTCTATTAACATTCCAAAATATTTGGTGAGACTGTGATAATCACCAAGCTTATTGAGAACCTTGATATGTTCAAGAGGTTGAATTGAAAATAAAATAATTTGAAAAAAACCATGATTCACTGCCCTAGTGGTCAATCTATACAAGGGTTATACAAGTGGTATCATACTGTAGGTTCCCTTTTAAATATACAAGAATGTATTTATGAAGTTTATATAGTAGAAAATTATTGAGATACCATATATGGAAGAAAAGGATGTTACTCCTTAGTTGAATAATCTATAGATTTTGTCAGAGACTAGGAAGAACATAAAGGAACTATTTTCATGATATTTAAATAATAATCTTCCAATAAAGGTAGAGTTTATATGTAAAGGCCCAGACATTCATTAATGAAAATTACTATTGATCTAATTAATTGTATTATTATGTAAAATGGTTATATAAAATGTGAACTTCATTTGTGTTATGTTTTTGGATTTTAAAATATCCTTATGTATTCTGACTGTTTCTAATATAGTTGTTGAATAGTGATCACATGATTAGTATAAATATAGGGCTTTAACAAATCCAATTTACTCAGACAAAGGAAGAGATGGCCTCATCTAGTAGACTATCCCCATATGAAGCCCATTGGTTGGAGCACGGAATGGAGGAAGTGTCATTGGGGTTCACTCATGACCAAGCCCAAGCTGAACTTGAATATGTTAAGTTCGAGCAGAACCACCTATGAGAGAAGTGGAAGTTGATAGATATTACAACTCGAACAATTTTATCAGAGCCACCCTAAGACTCTGTTCCCATCTCACACCTTAACCTAAGGTATTATGTGGGTTTTTAAGGTTTTATTTAACAAGTCCCTTGTACTTTGATTATGTGCATTTTTCTTGTATAGATAATATACATTCTTTTTATTATTTTTACTTTGTGAATATGTTTTAAAGAACAAATAGTATTTTAAAGTTAATATTCAACAAAGAAATATATTTTTATTAATTAATAGATTTTTTCATTAAATAGTATTTTAATAATTTTTTATTATTATTGTTAAATTAATTTTTGTTAAATATTAATTATCTTATAATTTTATGAATGCAATTGTAATTTTTATTAAGGTTTGAAAGCTAGTTTTGTCAAAACCAATGAATTATAGATAAGTTTCTATTTTTATTTTAAAATTAAAAATTCACATATATAGAAAATTATTTAGATAAAATGAATACTATTTTTGGAATCTTTACGTTAAAATTATCCACAGGTGATTTTTTTTAATTTTCTAAGAAAATCGAATTTTTGGGTAAAAATTAAATACCGTTTAAATATATAATGTGTTTTATGACATAATAATGACCCAAAAGTGATGTAATAAAATACAATAAACATTATTTTCGGCTAATATATATTTTAACACTAAAATAATGTGATTTTGGGTTTTATTGATTTATTTTACAGAGCTTTAGTGGACTTTTCAGGGATTATAAAATTTTTTTCCATTTGAAATTATTTTCCTTGAGAGTGTGACTCACCTCCACATAAGCAAACCTATTATTTTAAGAAGTTAGGCCATTGGCCTTAAAAAATATTGTTTTCCTCTCCCCACTGGAAAAAACAATGTAAAAAAACATGGTCTGGTTTGTGGTTTTGATTAGTATATTGTGAGGTTTCCCAATCCTAAATAATAATGAATTCCATCACCTTTCCTATATAAACCCATCCATGCTCCCACTTCATGTTCACTCAAAGCCTTTGGAGTTAGACCAAAAAATGTCCAATACTCTCTAGAATCCTCCCAAGGTGTCCCAATCTCCCAAGAAGCCACTCTCTTGCTTCCCCCAAATGTTTTGGATCACATTTCCAAGTAAGGGATTCTCAATTTCCTTATTTATATCAAAGTTTCATTATATTGTTATTCCCTATTATTTTTAATTATAAATATTGGGGTATAATTTTTAACCTCCCACATACTTCCCTCTTTATTTTTGACTAATTAGAGATCCCCTTTATTTATCATTAATGTATTCCATGTATACATGATACCATGCTGATATTCCGTAAAGAATTTATCTCTCCTTATTTATATTTAAGTAATTCTTTTGAATATTGAATTTAAATTCCATTAAAATTGATGGGAAATATATCTATATGACCCCATTACTATCTATTTCATGTAAAAAATTGGACAATTCCCTTTCTCTCTCATAAACCATTTTTATTAGTTCTTATGTCACGTTGTTATGCTGTCGAAATTGCTTTGCTATTTTCCATGCCAAAGTTATTGTGTAGTGAATAACATACCAATTTATCATTCAAGGTTATTCACCTTTATAGAAATTTACTTATTGTTTAAATAGTTATATTTATTAATTACACACTCATTAATCATGTAATAAATGATAATGTTTAATGAATCCCTATTTTATGATCCATATGGCAAACTTATGAATGAAATGAAATGATTTAGAAGGGTGTGCACTGATAGTGCTCTAACGAATTGGGTAAAGTATAGTATCATGATACGTCATGACCAATGGGTTTTGAATAATTATAATTCAAGGGCAATGGAGATTTACTCATGATTCATGTAAAATGAGGGTTTACTCATGCTCCGTGTGCAATGAGCCTTGGGTCATGCTATTTCCATGTTAAGTGTTGTTTCCACATTTCCATGTTATAATTATCCTGCATGATCATTCCTTTATGTTCATGTTTCTCTTATTTATCATTTATATGCCTATTATCTAACATGTATTGTATTTCTCATGTTATTAAATATTTATTCCCTTACTAGACTTTATAGCTCACCCTTTTCATATGCATGTCCTCAGGTTATCCCAAGCAATGCTTGGCACAAGGTAATGTAGTGGTCGTGTAAAGAATGTTTTAAATAAAGATGTTGTGTTTTATGTTTTAAGATGTTATGTAATGATCCTAAGCCCTAAAGACACTAGAACTCACGGTCTTTTATGTTGTATCAATTAATGTTTCATCTAATAAATCATGATTAAGTGTGTAATAAAGAGAAGGGCTGTCATAGTTGGTATTAGAGGATAGGTTTAGTTATTTTTGGGATTAGGATTAGATAACCCTAGTGAAGCCTAAGAGACAATACTATGTATAACAAAAACATCCATAGGTTTTGGTCGGTATTGAGTAAGTGTTTTATCAAGAAAATACATCCCTGTATGGATACGAGTAGATAGGGGCGACTCTAGCGAAGATGTACCTAGGGGTGAAAACCCCTATAAGGAGTTTCGGTCTTGAAACAGGGTATCCTGGTACACGACAATGGGAATTGCTACACTCTTGTTAATGACACTCCTGGGGGATATGCATTGGTAAATTTACAAGATTAGTATGAACCATTATTAAGGGAATTAAAACAAATCCATTTAGAATATATGTTCGATAACATAGATTAAATCCTATAGACTCATAAGTTAAGGAAATAAAAGCTATTTATATTTCATCTGTTTTGTCTTTGGATTACCATTTATGTGTTACCCCTAACATTCTTTTTATTCCAATGAATTTCAATTAATAGGAGGACTCAGGATAACAACCAATGTAAAGATCAATGTTATGACTATGCTAATGTGACGGTCAATCTGATGGGAGCGAGAATCAAAAACTTTGTCACGATTCACTCTCAGTTAACTAAATAATTGAATAGAAACATGGATCATGAAAAATTGTCAACCCCTTAAGAAATAACAAGTCGCTATCGAGAGATTCATGAGACAAATCCCTCCTAGTTTTAATAGATAATCTGGTCCTTCAATCCCTAAAAAATTGATAAACTCCATTGAAAATATCTTCTCCATCATTAATTATATCAAATATGAGAAGGTCTTCTAGCTGCATATCATATGGAGGGTGAAGCCGATCAATGATAGACATTGGTCAAAATTAAAAACCTTGAGGAGGAGATCGAGGCATTGGAAAAGATTTATTTCTAGAAAATGTTTTTCGATAATTATTTTCCATGCACCATCCAACATAAGATAAAAAGGGACTTCATTTCCATCAAGAAAAAAGATAATGAACCTGTGGGTACTATGAGGCAAGACTCAGAAGGCTTTCACGATATGCCTTTGTCTTTGTTATTTCCCCCTAATAAAATGTCCATCACTTCTTTTGTGGGATGAAACCTAGAATTCCGAAAGCCCTGACATCCATGACTTTGACAACTATGAGGAAGTTGTCTGATTTTCCCTCAAGGATAAAATGGAGATCAGAGAATCTCAGGGGTATCATGGGGATAAGAATCGTAAGTTGGAATTCAATTATAGTGGACTGATGGATGAATCCTATGATGTAAAGAAAATATTGCACCCCACATGGCAATGGTGTGGAATGAGGCCCCCTATAAAATTCCTGAAAGGGATGATGAAATGCTATAGGTGTGGAAGAGAAGGGAACCTAGATGTTAACTACTGACATGAAAAACCCACAGCTATGACAGAGGAGAGGAATGCTGAATTCAACTCTCAATGTAATGTTCATTACTTCAACTACAAAGAACTAGGGCATCATGAAAATCAGTTCCCTAAGACATTGGTTTTTGGAGGAAACCAACAACCTCCAAGGTAGAAAGTGTCAGCTTTTTTCCATCACTACTACCGAAGTGAACCCCAACAACGAAGTGGTGACACGTACGCTAGTTATTCATTCTAGAATAGGGAAGGTACTTTTTTATTTATGTTCTATTCATTCTTTTATATCCCTAATGATTAGTAGAACAATCCCAACATCACCACAACTCATGGAAGTAATGATGCAGTGAGTAAAAAAAATGGGGAAATCATTCCATCCCATGAATATAATTCCTCCCCCATATAAATCGGTGGATTGAAAATTCCGAAGAACTATGTCATTCTCCCTCTAGTGGAATTTGATGCAATTATTGTCATGGATTGTATTTCCTTATACAAAGAAAACAAAAATTTCCGTGAGAGGGAAATCAATCTCTATGTGGAAAATCGACCCCCGATTCTGTACAAGTTCCAGGAGAAAGATTAATCTCCTTTAGCTCCATCATCTCAAGCATGAATATTACTATCCTATGAGCACATTTATCGAGCATAAATGATTGAGTCTAAGGAGGAAACCATCATTGAAGACATTCCTTTTGTGAAGGAATTCGCTGAAGTGTTTCCTGAGGAATGTTTTGGTCTTCTTCCTAGAAGAGATGTTGAATTATCAATTGACCTTTTACCTGGGGAGTTTCCAATATCAAAGACTCCATATAGAAAGGCTGTTGTGGAGCTTGAGGAGCTGAAAAAACTACTACAAGATAATCTAGATAAATGGATTACACGCAAAAGTGCTTTACCATGGGGTCCACCTATCCTCTTCATCAATAAGTAGGATGGGTCAATGCACATTTTCATAGATTATCATTATAATAACAAAATCACAATAAAGAATAAGTATCCACTACCTAGAATTGATGACTTGTTCAGTCAGCTATGTGGAGAAAAATACTTTTCCAAGGTGGATTTGCATTCTGGATATTATCTTGTAAGGGTGAAGAAGGAAGATATCTCCAAGATGGATTTTAATACTGTGTACGGGCACTATGAAATCATCATAATGCCTTTCCGACTCAATAATTCCCTATCAATCTTCATGGACCTGATGAATAGAGTCATTAGATATTACCTCGACAAATTGTTCATAGTATTTATAGATGATATTATAATATATATCAAAACCATAGAGGATCATGATGGGAATCTAAGAACTATACTAGATACCTTGTGAAAGGAGAAGATATATGATAAGTATAGCATCTGTGAGTTCTGTTTGAAGAAGGTCTCATTCTTGGGCCATATCAACCCAAGAAATGGGAAATTTTTGGATCCCTCCAAGACAACTGCAATAGAGGGATGGCTGAGGCCAAAATTGGTAATAAATATCTGTATCGTCTTGGGGTTTTCTGGATATTATCGATGATTTGTGAGAAATTTCTCATGATTGTCCACCCCTATTACAGTTCTAGTTTGGAAGAGAGTAAAGTTTCCTTGGGGTGATGAATCCGAAGAATGCTTCAAGGAGTTGAAAATGTGGCTTATCACTAAGCCCGTTCTCACTTTCCCCACAAGTGGAGAACTTTTTTTGGTATTCAGTGATGCATTGAAGAAGGTCTTGGGCTGTGTGTTGATGAAAAATTACAAAGTCATTGCCTATGCTTCAATGCAATTGAAAGTTCATGAGAAGAATTATCCAACACCTGATATGGAGTTGGCGACGGTGATCTTTGCTTTAAAAAGTTTTCCGCATTATCTCATTGGGGATAAGTGTGAAACATATATAGACCACAAAATCATCAAGTATATATTCACACAAAAAGAGTTGAACATGCATCAATGAAGATGGTTAGAGCTTATCAAAGACTCTGACTAATCAATCCATTACCACCTAGGGAAAGTGAACTTGCTGGAAGATGATATATATTGAATGGAACCCGTGATTTTATCATTTATGAGAATTGAAAAGGATCAAAACATCATAGATTTGATGAATATAGACATGGGAATCAAAAATAAGGACACATCAACAATCCTTTCACAAATTATTGCTCAACCATCTCTTTTGTATGGGATAAAAGATTCTCAAAAGGATGATGTGGGAATTTAGATGAAAGTGTATAATATCATAACAAGAAAATCCTCAGAGTTCAATGTTAATGAGTAAGGAATTATGAGATTTGGGAAAAAGACTATGTGTTCCATCATGTCTGGAGATGAAGAAGGAACTTTTGGATGATGCACACAGTTCAAATTTCTCTATTCCCCCAAGAAACATAGAGATGTGTCGAGATATCTGAGAAAATTTTTAGTGGGATAATATGATGAAGGATATCATTCAGTATACATCAAAGTGCCTAGTTTGTCAGCTAGTGAAGGCAAAGAGGAAAAAGTCTAAGGGGATGATGTAACCATTTCCCATGCCATCATGGAAAAGGGAGAACATCACCATGAACATTGTCACCGAACATCCAAAGACATCCAAAGGCAACAATGCAATCTGGGTTGTTGTGGATCATCTTACAAAGTCTGCACACTACATTGAAATTTGTGAGGATTTCTCATTGGATCAACAATCAAGGATATACCTCAGGGTAGTGGTAAGGTTGCATGGAGTAGCACTATCTATTATATATGATCGAGATACAACATTCACCTCTATGTTTTGGAAGAGTCTTCGACTTTCTCTAGATACAGAACTAAACTTCAATATGAACTATCTTCCTAAACCTGATGGCCAATCTGAATGAACCATTTAGACACTAGAAGATATTTTAAGATCATGTTCAATGGAATTTAAAGGAGGATGGGATAAACATCTTCCTCTAGTTGAATTATCATATGATAATAGGTTCCACTCAAGCATCTGAATGGTGCCTTATGAAGCCCTGTATGGGAAGAGGTGAAGAACACTGGCATGTTGGGATGAAGTCGGTGAGCATAAGCTTCTAGGACCTAAAATGGTCGAAAAAATGGTGGAAAAGGTGAAAACCATTCATTAACATATGAGGGAAACCCAAATTTTATAGAAGAGTTATGTAGATAACCATTGATGAGACCTTGAGATTAAAGTTGGAGACATGATGTTTATATACATATCTCTATGGAAGAAGGTCACACGGTTTGGAAAGAATAGGATATTATGTCCTAGGTACATTGGCCCCTTTGAGATTCATTATTGCGTCAGGGCTGTGGCCTATCTACTAGAACTTCCACCTACCATGACCAAAGTACATGATGTATTTCATGTATCCATCATAAAGAAGTACGTACCGGACCCTTTACATGTACTCTATTCAGAGGTAGTAAAAATAAAGGATGACCTTTCTAACAAGGAGAAACTAGTGAATATCTTAGATCATATAGAAAAAGTTATATGATATAATACAATAACCCTCTTCAAGGTGTTGTGAAGAAACCACATGTGTGAAGAAGATACATGGGAATCAGAGGAAGTGATGAAGCATAGTTACCTACATTTTTATTAGTATTGGAAAAGGAAATTTCATAGGAGAAATTTATTAAGGGGGGAATATTTTAACGACCCAAACATTCATTAATGAAAATTACTCCTGATCTAATTAAATGTATTATTATATAAAATTGTTATATAAAATGTGAGCATCATCGGATTTATGTTTTTGGATAATAAAATACTGTTAAAAATTGTGATAGTTCCTAATATATCCATTTCAAAGTGATCACATGATTAGTATAAATATAGGGCTTTAACAAATCCAATTTACTCAGAAAAAGGAAGTGATGGCCTCATCCAATAGGATTTTCCCATACGAAGCCCAATTTAACGAGATAATAATAGAGGTGGTATCATTGGGTTTCACTCTAGAATAAGCCCAAGCCAATTTTGAATACGTTAATCTCGATCAGAACTGCCTACGAGAGAGGCGGAAGTTCATAGAGATTACCACTCCAGCAATGTTATATGATCCACCCCAAGAGACTGTCACAATCGCGTAACATACCATAAGGTCTTATGCTAGTGTTTTATTGGGTTTTGTAATAAGACCCTAGTACTACGATTACATACATCATTCTTGTATATTAAAAATACATTTTTTATTATTGTTACTTTGTAAATAGTTTTTAATGCAAAGATAGCTCTTTTTTAGTTAATATTAAACTAGGATTTTTTCAATGAATTAATAGATTTTTTAATTAAAAAACATTTTAGTAAAATATTATTAATATTATTAAAATAATTTTTATTAAATATAAATTTTTGTATAATTTTATGAATAAAAATTTAATTTTTTAAAGGATTGAATGTTTTTTTTGTCAAAAACCCTTGAATCTTTGTTAAATTTTAGTTTTTATTTTAAATGTAAAAATTCACATATTTATAAAATTATTTAGATAAAATGATTTTTTAAATAATTAGGATGTATAAATTATCTAATGGTGAATTGTTCATAATTTTCTGGGATAGTCTAATTTTTTGCGTAAAAATTAAATACCATTTAAATATATAATGTGTTTTATAACATAATAATTACCCAATAGTGGTGTAATAAAATACTATAAAATTATTTTTGGCCAATATATGTTTTATAATTAAAATATTTTGATTTTTGGTATGTTTCATTAATTTTACAAAGATTTACTGGACCCTTCAAGGTTTATAAAACATTTTGTCTTTTTAAATTTTTTTCCTTGATAGTGTGACTCACCTCCACATAAGTATCCCTATTATTTTAAGAAATCTCAGACATTGGACATAAAAAAATATTATTTTCCACTATCCTTTGGCAAAAACCATGGGCAAATACAATGGTCTTGTTTGTGTTTTTTATTAGTTTATTGTGAGGTGTCGCAAACATAAATAACAAAGAATTCCCTCTGCTTTTCTATATAAACCCACCCAATCTCTCACTTCCTCTTCACTCAAAGCCTTTGGAGTTTGACCAACCCCTAACCTACTCTCTATATAATCCTCCCAAGGTGATCCAAGCTCCCAATAACCCTCTATCAAGACTCTCTGATGCTTTTGGGATCACACTTTCAAGAAATGGATTCTCACTTTCCATATTTATATCCAAGTTTCCTTATATTGTTATGCCATTTAATTTTGAATTATAAATTTTGTGTTATGATTTTTCATGTCCCCCATACTTCCCTCTTCATGTGTTACTAGTTAGAGATCCCATTTATCCTTCATTAATTCCTTCCATGCATACATGTTACCAGGGAGGAATTCCATATGGAATTTTCCTCTCCTCATTTACAGGAATGTAATTATTTTGTATCATGAATCTAAATTCCAATAAAAGTTTTGGGACATGTATCTATATGTACCGATTAATTATTATTTCATGTAAATATTATGAGACACACATTTCACTCTCATCAACCATTTTTATGAGTTCTTATGTCATGCTGTTATGATGCCGAAATTGCATCGTGATTTTCTAAGCCAAAGTCATTGTGTAGTGAATATCGTGCCCATTTCTCTCTTAAGGGTATTCAAATTTATTCACATTTAATTACTGTTTAAATATTTTTATGTATGAATTCCACACAAATTTATCGTGGAATAAATGATAATGTTTAATGAATTAATTTGTTATGATCTATGTGGCACACTTATGCATGAAAAGAAATGATTAAGAAGGGTGTGCCCTGATAGCGCTCCAATGAATTGGGTAAAGTGAAGGATCATTAAATTTCATGTGAAATGGGTGTTGACACATGCTAATTCTATTGCAATGAGGATTCACTTGTTCTTCATGTGAAATGAGGGTTTATCATGCTCCAAGTGCAATGAGCCTTGGCTCATGCTAATTCCATGTTAGGTGTTGTTTTAACATTTCTATGTTATAATTATCATGATTTACCATGAATTTGTGTCCATGTTCCTAATGTTCTCCATTGATATTATTATTGTGAAACATGTATTTTAGTCCTCATGTTATTCAATGTTTATTCCCTTACTGGGCTTTATAGCTCACCATTTTTTTATGCATGTCCTCAGGTTATCCCATGCAATGCTATTTACGAGGGAATGTAGTGGTAAGGTAAAGATTGTTTTTGAAAAAGATGTTTTATATCATGGGTTGAGTAGTCATATAATGATTTTAAGGCCCAAAGACACTAGGAATATTGATCTTCTATGTTGTGTCAAGTGAAATTTTTTGTAATAAATCATTTTTAAGTGTGTAATAAAGAGCAGGGTTTTCATGAAATAGGTAATCAAAGTGGGATATCATTAAATAATTATCATTATTATGATTATTATAGTGTAGTTCTTATGTTATGATGGTTATGGATCACTTATTTATCTTCATTAGGTATTCAGAACAATTTCAATATCATCCTAAAGAGGTAGTAAAATAAATTGTTTGAGGCATAAGTGGTCGTCAAGATTAGAAATTATAGATGAATGAAGAGGAAAATGTCATGGATGATACATTGGATAAGAATGTTAGGATATAAAACACTCTCAAAAAACATATGGAAAAATGGATGAAACTTTTTATATTTAAAATAAATGATATGAAAAAACTATTAAATAATTTCAAGGAATGTTTTATGAGATATAATTCATTGACATTGTATTTTTTTACCTTTTTGTGCATCAAAAAAGTTAAAAAACGTTTATTTAGATGTGAAATATTCTCAAATAAAGGACAAAGCTGAGATGTTAATATAGAAAAATAATTATTTAAAAGATTCAACGAAAATGAGTGATGAACAATAGAGTTGGGATGAAAATATGTGAATAGATTAGGATTAGAATAACATTCCCAACAAGATGATTTTAGTGTTGTAGGTGAGATTGAAAAATGAAGAATAAAAAAAAGTGTAAACATCCCAAAATTCTGGAAGGATATATACATCCAGTAATGTTTTTATTAATGATCATGACTCTAATAAGAGTATTAGGACATCCTATAATATAATGACATCATCGTCCAAGAAGAACATATCATATAACCCAGAATATATCTTGTGTAAAAAATATTTATTTTATGTATTGGTATTGGTTTTAAACCAAACTCTAGGAATGAGTTGATAGTGAAAAATATTTCTAAAACCACCACATTAAGGGTGTTCATGAAAATTATATGAATATAAATTCACCATTAAGTTTCCTAATGACCTATGGTTCTTCTAAAAATAAAATAGTTTCACAATTAATGAAATCTAAATAGACTACACCAAAAATGAAGGTCAATGTCACATAAGATATTTTTGGGGTTACTAGAAATTCAGGTACAAGTAATTGGAAAGCAGGAATAACATGAAAATTAATTAGGATAAGAGAAGTTTTTATTTTAATGGGATAAAGATTGAAGAAATGGTAAGACCTTCACTAGAGAATAATAATCCATAGAAAATGAAAGGTGGCCAGTTAGAAATGGGATGTTAAAAAAATATAATATTCTTAAACAAACTATCAATAAGAATGACAGTGATAGATCATCTCCTACATGAAATGTAGAAGAAAATAAGCATGAAAATAACTACCCCTTAGATAAAATGAGGCTCTAATATAATAATAACAACAATAACATGTTTCGAGACATAATACATATCATCGTAGAATATCTAAGCTCCGTGGTTTTTGTTGGTGCTGTGAAATTTACGGTAATATGCCTAATAATTCTGTTATAACACATAATATCAAGAAAATATCAATTAATAATGGGGAATCCATGGGTAATCTGTGATAATACATTCTCATATAAAAAATATTGTGACAAAAAATAACTAAATATAATGGAAATACATTATAATAGAAATCATGGCGGAATAATTAATTCCACAGAATGGGTATGATAAGTAAACTATGAATAGGACAAACAATGTCGTGGGTTTAGACACAATTATCATCTTGAATTCTACTATAGGTGAACGAGAAGTTTCCTAATTATTCCCAATTATTTTATGTGTTTTAAACTAAAATGAACAGAAATGATGGATTTGTTAAAGGCGATAAATTTTGGATAATGATAATATATTGTACTTAACAAAGTATGTTGAATTCTATAAAATGTTGGAAAATAGTTCATTCCATAAAGGGGGCCAACCTTGAGAGGAGTCTATCATTTTATTAAATTTCAATGAATCTAAATAGAAATATTTCAATGAAAACAAAAGCTTATGTTTTTTTTTCAATCAAACATTCATCTATTATTATTAATTTCATTTATCATGAAACATATAACTAGGTTTTTTGGTAGACAAAAACATGAGTCAAAGGGTGAAAAATATACGTGGGTTTCTTGGTAGAAAAAAACATGAGTCAAAGGGAAGATATATCATTTGAGTTGGAATTTGTAATATGTTTGTTGAATTAGGAGAATAATTTATAATTTTCATGGTGAAACATGTTATTTAAATCCCATTACCATGTCAATTGAGAATTTCTCATTATCATATTACATGCTTGGTAGTTTATAGAAAGCATGGAAAATATTAGTTTTCTTCATCTAGTAAGCCCAAATAAACTTGGAGTTAGTTAACTAAAAGAAATTTACTAAGAGAATCATGTGATTTCATACCTCTCTTAGAAGTGATCGAGAAATTTATATATAATGGATATGAAAAAATTTTCTCTAAGAATAAAGTGATTAAAAAACCCTATTTACCCTTTTCTTTTTATTACCAATAATGGGATAATGATTGAGTACACATATTGGCTTTTAAATATGCAAAGAGATATTGAAAACAAAATTAAAAAGGAGATACTGTTTGGACTAGAGTTTCATTTGTTTTCAATGATGTTTAAATATGTTTTTTTGAGTTGAAAATGAATTATTTATTATTATATTATTATTAGGGTATCATAAAATGATATAAGATAATGTGCATGAACAATAATCATCATTAATTTTAAGGATTTTGAAGTCTTTTGTAAGTCCAAATACATGTTCCATTAAGATATTTCACTTTTTTTCAACAAGGATAAAAATTTATATGAATTTGGAAACAAATAATTTTATTATATCTTGGGTACTAATAAATACCTAAAAACATTTTATTATGGGAATGAACTAGATATAAATTAGATTATGTTTTTATTGGGAGATGTATTATTTTCCATAAATCCAATATAAAAATGCATATGAATGGGTATTTACCAAAATATTTAAATCCCTTATCTCAGTGAAGGAGTTATTGAACCATATTTGTGGGACACAGGAGGTCTAACAACATGGGAGATACTCGACATGGCTACCTGTGGGGGGTATATGAGAGAATTAGGGATGAATAACACCCATGGAAAGGTGAACGGGTAAAATGGGAAACATTGGATTGAAATGGAATGTGTATTATTCATACGGGCTTAGAAAGGTGGGATAACTTGTATAGGAACAACCTCTTAGATGCCTATGTAATTATTGTCTGTTCAGGTGCCAACTCCATTACAAGATTGAAGGTGAAGAATTAATGGAATAATATATAAAGTACAGCTTAAATGAGATCATTTTATTGGTGGGAAATAGGAAAGGGTGATACTTTTAATCCATATTTAAATGTTTTGTGAATAATATTCATCATTAGATGAGTTTAATTTGGACCGTCTAATTGAATAATGATGTAATCATGAACCACTTGACACTTGAGATCTTTTTTTGCCTATGTTCTACATGAAGTTAGATTCCAAGATCAATGTTGACTTTGTGACTGTTATATTCTCTAGATCATGGGAAGAGTAATTATTATACCTTCACGGTACCAAGATACAGTGTGCATGAATTATTTAGTTAGGAGTTAAGGACACTTCCAAATGATATCATATCTGAGAGTATTTTTCGAGCATCCGAAGTTCAATGATGCATTTAAGATTCAAACAAGTGATGAAACCTATGAACCATATCACATGCACGAGGGATGAAAAAATGAAATCTTATAAGATAAGGTGTTATGTTTTAGTGTAAGTATGTTTTTGAAAAACACAATATTTTGGTGTTTATAAAATACCTATGAAAAGATAAAAAAATGGTGTTTTTATGCAGTATAAAATATAGATATGTAAAGGTATAAGGAATATATGATTTTTCATTAAATACTGAAGCACTGATCCAGATGTAGGTCACCATTATTCTACAGAGGATCTCATTTTATGAAGATAATATAATATGAAAACACTATTTTTTCATGAATAAGAGTTACAATGAAGCATATTATTGCATGAGAAAGAGGATAAACACTACGATCGTTCAACATTTGTTTATCAAACATGATGTGCGTCATGAATATTTATTTCTATGAATCCTTACGACTTAGTGAGAAATCATTGAAACAATATTATATAGTGTATACAAACACTGTGTTTCATGAAGGTAAAAGGATTGAGATAACTTATGCATTGTTCATAATGCACTGAGAAACATGGAAGTAATTATAATTATATTGTTTATAAGAAAGTTTATTTAACATGTTAACATGTGGGAATAAGATAAAAAACACATGTGCATGCATTATTTCATGAATATATGAAAAAAGACACACTTTCATGGGATACACACACCCACTCTGGTATAGAACACTATTTACACAAGGAAGGAAACACATTCCTGTGATCACCAAAAGCATGGTTAACTATTAAGAATCATGAAATAAACAAGAAGATAGAACCTAAAATGATTATACAAATATATTCATATATATATATATATATATACATGTTTTTGTTAGGGTTTATAAGCTTGTGAAGACCATACAATGTACAACACATGCATGTTGATTAATAGTTATGAACAAAGTGATTTGAGATTGTTAAAGTCTTATCTCACATAAATAATATATTCCTTTTTTAAAAATACCATTGAAAAACTACATGAGGACGGGGAATAATCAATTATAAGAAAATAAAATAGCCCAACCATTTTTTGAACTGATGAAACTAATGAGATATATGTGATCATAGATATTTGATAAACACCGACAGACCTCATTAGTGATTGTCAAAGCTAAATAAATGGTTCAGGGGAAAATCAGGTTTATATGATCATAGAGGAATATCAACGAATCATCATATATTAGATAAATCCATGAATAATGGTGAAGTATTATAGTTGGTTCTTGGAGTAGGTGAAGTCTTCTGGTTGGCTCTAAGAGGATAAGTATCCTCTTGGTTAGTGTTGAAAAAAAATAATGCTTTTGGGTGGATATGGATATAGGATAATTCATGTGTGTGATTCAGGTGCAGGATAGTGTGGATTCTAGTAACACTATGTGATGAAGTATAAATAACCACCTATGTGAATTCAATAATTAATATACGGTGTGATTTTATACTATCCATTGTAATAAAAAAATATATTATAGTGGAGAATCCATGTTGGGGGTATAACAAACATACAATAAATTGACCTTCCATTCAATCCATGTAAATACCATCTATTGTGATCTCTTTTATCATTAATTTATATGATGTGTGACTGTAAGAATCCTTGCGTGGATTGATCATCAAGACAAATTTACATTTTTTATTTGAAATGTTTTTTTGTAAATGTATATCACAAATTCACCCCTCTTAGTAGTAAATTCGTCATGGGGTACTACAAATCTGCCTCTAATGTACAAAGTATCCATTTTATAGGAGATGATATTTACAACATAAAGACACATTTTTTCGATAATATATTTTTAAAAATATATTTTAAATTCATTCCAACACTAGAAGGAAATATTCTACATGAAAAATTTATGTGGGGATTAAGTTTTGTGTTATACCATTTTAAAGGTGTCTATAATGTGGTGAAACAGTTTTTCTATAGACCAATTTTGGGTTTATAGTTATAGAGACTAATATATAACCTCACCATATAGTATATTATACACTATAAGAAAATTATTTTAGAATTATAAATTGGACGGTGTCCATACTGAATGGTCTCTAATAATGTAAAATGAATTTTTTCATACAGAAGATTGTACCATGGAATTAATAGCTACCTTATAGTAGCCATGAATGATTTAAGTATATGATTATGGGGGTCCCTAACTATAAAAAAAGTATGAATTTTTTTCGTTGATTGTCAATGGAGGATACACCATATGTAATTAATATTTTACAATCATGGATCATGAAGGGTTAAAAGGAAAATACCACAATCCTGATTCTATGTATATTCATTTATTTATATTTACATATATGGAAATTTATTCCTTATAGAGGGATATATTCTCAAAAAATTATATCTTTTAGATATGAAATTAACCTTTCTGTTATTATATGAGATACTTAGATAATTTATGAGTCATTTATAATACGTAAAAGTATAGCTACATCACATATAATAATGAATGATTAAAAATAAATGATCTACAGTACACAAAAGTGGAAATTATGGAGAAGAAGAAAAGGAGCCCAAATGGGGTTATCAAGATATCATTTGAAGATTATTTTCAAAAATCAAAATAGCTACAAAATAAGTGAGATTTATTTCTAATGAAATATATTCATGTAGAGGAAAGATAGAGGAGTTACTAAAGAAAATAATGTGACAAAATTCCTATTTAATTCTATAAATAAAGGTTATTTATATAATTTATTAGGAAATAAGAAGACCTGAAGTCTCATTATTATATTTTCCAATGATATTGACTGCTATTACATCTGATAGAAAAAATATTTTCGATGTAAAATTCACACAAATCATTTAAAAGAGAATGTGGAAATTCAAATGGAGCAAATCCTAATTCTCTAAAACTCTCAGACAATAGGTGATATTATTCATTGGAGAGAGTTCTAATTCTTTCTATTTCAAAATAAGTGAGTTTAATTGGGATTTGTGAGGGAAATAATCCATGGGAGATAGTTCATATAAAAAACCATTTTAAATAATTTATATAAGAAATTAGGGACAAATCATAAAGAAATATACAGGGAGTATAGTGATTTTGGTCCACTAACACATTTTCTTTAACATGATCCTTATACTACCCTATTGTGGTAAACCTTGTAAAAAAAATGTCCATGAATTTGTTTTTATATACACACTGTAAAATATCATCAGACAATGTTAATAAAGACAATAAAAAAGAAATTTGATATTTAATGTCTAGTTAGGTACTTCGATTAACACAAATATTAAATAGAAAAATAATTTACCTTTATAATTAAGAGGTAAACATGCACTGTAGTAGGAAGAACATTGAAATGTATCCAAGCCTTAATTCACCCCAAACCCATGTATCAAATCCCCTCATAGAATTAAAAATTTATATCAATGGGATGTGTTCTTATAATGCTTTTTTTCTCTTCCTTTTTCACAAAATTTTTTAGGTTTTTATTAAAATTTTCCCTTATATTATATTATACCAATGAAGAAGTAATATCAATAACTTGGATAGAGATGTCTAGTGAATCCTCTTATTTTGGAATTGAGTTTTGAGAGACTTAGACATAGACTAATGATTCTAAAATATTAGAAAATAATGGTATAGAAAATTCATATTATGAACCAATTTAATCATTTAATACTTCTACAAATATAAATGAAGAGGTCAATAGGACATGTGAAGTTAGAACTACTGATGATGAAGAAGTTACAGGGAGGTAAAATGTGGATTCTTTTCATAATGTAACAACAATTGGATCATCATTTAAAAGATGATAATATAAATATGTAGTATTAGAATAATTTATTATACATCTCAATTCAAGTGCTACGAATTGAGGTTGGTAAATTAAAATCCTAAACACAGGGAATGTGAATGTTTCTACTAAACAATATAAAAAAAATAATCTACTAGATAAATGGTTATAGAATATTTCTTCAATGGTTGAAAAATGAATGATGATATCTTGACGAATAATTTTAAGTCAAAAGAGGTACAAAATGTGATGACTAGGAATAATAATCCTACTTCAAACCAATCTGAATTGGTTTTGGAGACAAATGGGTTCTAAAAATAATAGTTATTAATTAATGATTTTGTTTTTCAAATTAATTTGAAAATTTAGGAAAAAAGGGATATGGTAGATATGTTATCCAATACATTATAAGATGGGATGGCATTTGACAAGACTCTCAATAAAAAATAAATGTTCAACATGAATCTAAGCAAAAAAATCACTCAATAATTGGGGGAATAGCTAAATAAATTCAATAAAGAACTATAGAAATAATGTTTAAATGTAATTCCATATTTAAAGGATGTATTACTTTTACAATTTCAGTTTTATAAAATATGCGATGATGAAAAAATATAATATCATTTTATATCTGAGTAAATACATTAAAAATTTATGGTGTCCCAACTTCAATGATATATGAGATAATATGGTATTGGATAAGATTAACAATCTCCCAAGAATAAGATAATGAAATCAATGGAAATTCCCAATAATTATGAAAATCATAAAGCTGTTGAGACTTTGGCTAATAAATTCCTACAAGAGGTAATGAAAACAAGAAGAGACCAAGAAAAATATAGGTAATCCTGGGTATATTTTGTAGGATACATGGTTAAAATTCAATTTTTTTGGAGGAATTGTATTATTTTCATATTGTGAAGATATAGAAATTTTAATTCAAAGAAGTACACCAGAACCTATGATTAATCGATATCATTATAATTATTCATTCCATAATATTAATGACTCAAATAGAAATTTTTCAATATTGACCATATAAATTTAATGTTTAAATCAAAATTCATTAAATTATGAATTAGTATCAATAAAAAATAGGTTCATTGTGTCGGGAAAAAATGAGTCTCAGTAAAGGCTGTATGATGAACAAAAAAACTCCTCAGCAACAGTTATCCTAGAAGAAACAATGAAAAATATTGAAATAAAGAAATGGTTTATTATAGTTTTGAGATAGGTTGAAGAAGTAGTGAAGGTGCATCAACCTCAAAAGAAAATGGAATGAAATATGACACTTTTTTTCATCATGGAAGATAAATGATTAGTTGATCTAAAAATCACTAAAAGGCCAGAGTTGCTATAATTTCCCTGACCCTAGAATCTTCTATATTTTTGTTACATTATCACATTATTACTAGATACATGTGATCTCATCCCAACAGACCAAATATTTTAGCATTAATGGTTAATAAGGTACATTATTGAATCCTAAATTACAATAGAATATATAAAAAAACATTGTATTTTCTATGAGAACATAATTATTCTCTCTATCATATCCTTGAATATAAATTATAATAAAATCCCTAGAATCCCGAGTAAAGGAATCAAAATAAAAAGGTGAGATTTGATAATCTATATGGGTATTCATATTTTAGAATCTATCACATAATAAATAAGGCTTGAATAATATGGAATGAAAAACTGATGATAAAATAATTCAATATAAATAATCACATGAGATTGAAAGTTATCCATAGATGACATAAATATTTGTATAATCAAATGTAAATCAATAAATGATTTCATAATTAAGTAATGCGTAATTCAGCACATAAAAAAATATTCTCGAGGCCTCATTCCAATACTTATTGCATAACTGAGTATGGAATTTTCCAAATAGATAACATGTTTTATCTCATGAGACCTACCTATTCCTAGAGGGGGTAAAAAAATTACTCCTTGCCTATTTATTTTTATATCCAATGCATTAATCATATTAATAAACACTGCAATATAATTAACATTTTTAATAATCAATAACATCTTCTATATGATGATCTAGTATACAAAATTCCGAAACATTCCCTATCAAACAGATGATAAAATAACTATAAAAATAATAAGGATAACAACATTAAAACATGTCTCAAGAGGTTATAAATTAATATAGTTGTTTTTTTTCAATTATGAATATAAATTCCATTAAAGGGTAATTAAACACATTCTTCCATAAAACATCCTTTTCAAATTTGAAATTAACTTTTAAAAATAAAATTGCCAAAATATTTTGACCAAAATTTTGTTATAAAATAATCATGGAAACATGTTAAAGAAGATTAAAATTATTTCATGGTCACTAAATTTGTAAATTCCTTTCATGATGAGTATGTTAATAAATTGTCCTTTCATATTTTTGGTAAAAATTAAAAAATAATCTCTTTGATAAAATGACAAGAAGATTCCTTTGAAATTTTTTATAGAATGTAAAAAATAGGTAAAAATAAATTTAAAAAATTTATATTACAAATTTAAAAAAATTATTAAAATAATTTTTTATAAACATATATACATAAAATAAAATGATTCCTAAACAAACAGAAATCAAATTCTGTTTCCCATAAAAACATGATTTCTGTATATTGAGTACCTAAATGAGGAATATGAAAGGAAATGTTATAATATTTAGAAAAAAAGGAAGATAAATTATGTTAGTTTTTTCTAGAAGGATCATATAATAACCCCAATTGAGACATAAATATAAAAAATCTCAATCATTGGTGAGATTATGAAATAAACTCTAGCATCAAGTCCGAATTACTTTGAATATAATTTTAACCTCCTATATAATTAATTTAAATTTACTATAACTCTATAAAAGAACCATATTATTACTTATAATATCATATATTCTCTTATAATTACATTTTAATATCCATTTATCAATAATTATTTATTAAAAAAGATTGTCTTAGAGTGTTAATAGTCTCTTTTTTCATGTAAGTTTTTGTTCATAAGTCTCACTCCATGTACATTAATCATAGTCCCAAAATCTATAGAATGTCAATAATGATATAGTTATTATATATATCCATTATATAAATATATATATATTTTACTTATATATTTAATCACCCATAAAAGGTGGAGATATAAAAATGAACTAAACAATTCATGTAGATGGTAGATTTAACATACAAATTAATGGTTTTTTCACATATAAAATGAGGGAAAGAAGAAAGATAAACAATATTTAACCTTTCTAGAGTCCTTATTAAATAATATATATTTTATATATTCATTAAAATTATTATTATTACCACTTATTTAATGGGTAAATTATAAATTGAGTTACATCGATTTGTGGAGGCGGTAGCCCACACTATGCATGAGAGATGTTATTATTTCACAAAAAATTGAATGGTAATAAGATAAATGATATGTTATATTTATTGAATCATAATTACATAATAAATATCATATTTACTAATTATTTTCATAATTATAACCATGAAATTAAAATGCAATGAAAAACAAATAACACTACTATATGGAGACGAGAAGTTGTGCGTACGAATGAAAAATGTTTTCTCTATGCATAAGATGTAAAGGGTGGGAATTTATTTTACTAGAATCATAATAAAAACTAATAAATTTTTGATATTGGATTTAGTATTTACATATGGTTAAAATAGATTAATTTTAAGTAGAATATGAAATAAAGATGAATGAAAGGGTAAAGCTGATAAATTCTCCTTCAGTTTAACCCCGTTAGATCATTTGTTTTGGACCTTTTCAATGGCCTTATAAGAATACCATAACATATTAATAGATTCAATGGAATTTGATAAGAAATATGGGTCTAGGTTGGTCAATATATATGGCTCAATGCGTGTGACAAAGAGAAGAAATGGTGTTCCCTTTTATAAGTGAAGAGAGGGGCACTATTTTCCTTATATAGACTATTAAATTAATATAAATAATTTTCATGTTCAAGTATCTAAAAATTGTTATATATAGAATATATTGAGACAATGAGTTCAAATAATATCATCTGATAACATTTTACAAAATTAGATTATGTTTTCACCCTTGTCTATACATTTTAATTCCCCATTTTCCTTTTGAACAATTACCCTAATATCAATTTTTTTACTCATTAGGAGTCAATAAAAGTATAATGTGAAATTAAGGACCCATAAATGGACGATTACTGACATTTTCAATGATATCCCATTGACTTGGACAATGATATTATTTTTATGTATTTTAAATAATTTAATAATATATATTTCATCATAAAATATCATTAATTTCATTTTTTGAAATACATAAAATATTATATTTATAAAACATGTAATATTTTTTCAAAATTACTTGGTTTAACGGATAAAGAAAATATGATCATAAAATAATTATCCAATGATATTTTGGGTACTATTTTAACCCGAATATTTTTTATTAAACCCTTGGTTAAACCAATTTTACTCGTTATTATGGTAATTTTTTAAATTTTATTTTACACTTTATATCACTGAAAATAATATCGCTTTTATATTTTTTAAAACCCTTTACTTGTTTTTTTACTTATTTCACACGAACTTTCTTAATGTTTTAGAATTAATTGATTTATTTATTTAATCAAAAAAATTAAAATATATTATTATGAATAAAAAATTGATTCATATTTCAAATGAATATTTATAACAAAACATATCCTCCTTTTTTCCTTATGAAAAAACTTTTATATATATTATAGTAAAGAGAGTAATTTTTTTTATTTATTCTTTTCCTTATATAATATTAAAGTCATAATCAAAGAAAAATGAAAAAAGTGACCACATTGTTTTGAAACTTGAATGTTTATGGAATAACAATCATATAATATAGGATAAATGGAATTTTATAACAAATTTAAAGCCTTACCCAAATTTTTATACTTTTTTAACCATTTTTTCTATACCATAGTGGAGAATGTTTTCCAAGTCTACTATTCATAATGACAAAAAATGAAATAAAATTATTTACATAATATAACACCAAATATGGAATATATCATTCATGACTCAATTTATATAAGTGGTTGAATATTATTTGAAATTAAACCCACAAAACATGATGAAATGATGTTTTCTATAAAAAATTGTTTTGTGCTGTATAAAAAGTTATTAATCTAAAATACAACATGATATTAATTGAAATGATCATAATTTGATTATTCAGAATATAAATGAAAATATTTTTCTTATAATATAATATATAAAAATTTCAAATTTCAAATATGTTAAATAAAAAAAATATATTTAATAATGTTCAATATTTTCACTATTTTTCAAAACTCCAAAAATCAAAATATTAGCAAACACATCGTATAGGATAAATTTTACATAATTTTTTCAAAAATGATGTAATTTTTATAAAATAAAATTTATATAAGTTGAATAAATTAATTATAATTTCCACACATAATATTCAATTAGAATCATATTTGGGAGAAAATAAATTTTTGAATCAAAAAATGATTTCAATAAAAGTCGAGTTATTATTTCCTAAGAATTAATAAATTAATTTTTATTAAGTTAAAATATTGTACATATATTTGATAATGTAGTTACTCATATTGATACCTACCAATTCAATGGTTGTGTCACATTAAATAATAATTTTTTATAATTCATATCAATTCAATTCATGATCAGTGTTGTGTGATAAGAAATATATATGGATTATTGGTATTTTTTTAAAAATAATTGTGGTGTTACATTCCCTTCGTAAAAAAATTTCACCCTAAAATTTTTTATATTAGTTATCAATCATTCAACATTTTAAAATAACATTATTTAAAAGCTACATCATATAGAGGGATAATAAAACTCGTTTCAAAGAAGGAATGGGGGAAGGGTAATGGTTACCTAAATAACACATAATCGGGTTCCTAAATAATTAAAACATTATTGGAATGATTAAATATTTACATATAAGATAAGAATTCCATCCAAATAATGATAGAGAATTTTGTAGAACATGATCATGTAAAAGTAAATGACCACAAAACAATAAATCTTAAAGGGGTGAAAATACCAAAAATTCATCAAGAAAGAAAGGATGCAATTTTTATTTCAAGATCCTTTTTCATAATGGTGTGGTATTTTTTTCTATAAATATTGATAATGTGACGAAATTTTGTTATTTGTGTTCTTTTTATTTCATATGAAAATTTTCATTCTATGGTTATGTATAAATCAAATTAAACATTATATCTTATTCTAAAAAAATGATGATTTTTGGTGAATTTTTCATTCGTGAAGAACAAAATTTTAATTTTAGTGGATAATTAGACTCATAAAATAATTATAATTCATTAATTCTATATCTAAATATTTATCAAAACTAATTTTTTTTATAAAACTTTATCCAATATGGACTAATATACTAATCTATAAAACAACAATAATAACCCCCAATGTTCATCCTAATCCATTCTACGAATAGTTTTCCAAAAGTATCCTCCCAAATATGTTTGAAAAAATATATACCAAAAAAATTAAACTGATTTGTTCATATTAATATCAAGAGTATCCTAACTATTTTCTCCAAATAATGTTAATCACACGTATGTTCATATATTTAAAATGTATATACCTTGATCATATGCTCCTTAAAATATGATAATTCTTTCCATAAATATCCATAATTACCATAAATCCATGATAAAATCACATATCCATCTATAAATTCTCTTTATCTTTATTCCTCAAATTATACTTACCTGAAGCATATAATTTTACCCAAAATATAGTGAACTTATTTTGATATAAAATTGATCACTTAGTCACCAAATGAATTTTCATTCCCAGGGTTATCTGTACAGTGAAACATTTATTCCAAAATTTTAATTAACATTTTATAAGAAATAACCATATCAACATCAATGATTATGTTAAATCTAAAGGTTAAAAACAAATTTCAACATGTCAAGAAATTATAAAATCATTCTTCCTGAAAGAACCTTTTCACTAAAATACACACTGAACCAAAATGCTCTATTCTATAAATGACTTCTAAAAAGTCCTCATTCATCATACACACCTATAATATAAAACATCACAAGGGTCATTTATACATTTGAAATTATTATCCAACTTAGACCTATAAATCAATGACACATTAGGAATCCAATTTATTATAGAATATCACATGTTTCCATATATTTTATCCTCTCATTCATCATAATGGTACATAAATAAAACCAGAATTAACCAAAGAATATCCCTCAAAAGTGTCAAAACAGGTTCACAATAATGTACCATTTACCATGTTCGTAATTATGGTTGAGATATACTATAAAAACACTTTTTAGGGTATTAAACCAAGATAAATTAGTTCAAAACCACATCCACTTATATTATCTAGATTGAGTTTTATTCCTAGAAAACCAAAAAAATCTTCCTTATAAAACATTTATGATATTAACATATAATTAGAAATATCCTCATGGTCATTCAAAAGGTTTTGTTATATAATATATGTTTTTTCAAAATCTATTACCCAAGGGATCAACTTAACTTTCTTAAATACTTACTATAAATCCCAAAAACCTATAATCCCAAAGATGGTGTTTACATTATTACATTGGTACAAGATACAAGAGATCACATGTAACTTCTTGGACTGTCTTACCATCGAACTTGTAAAGAAAAAGGTGGGTTACATGTCCTCAAGTGCCACTCCCTGTACGTTAGAGGCTGCTGAGTTGCAGTGAGGGTCTCAAGAGGTGATACTGAGAAGACTATACCATCATATTAGAGATGAAAAAGAGTAAAATAATATAAATGTAATAAAATATCAGAAATAGTATGATAATGAAAGTCGGTGGAATAAATATTCTCATACAATTAGTGAATTAATCCCATGGTGATGATACATTATGGAATGTAGTAAACAATACAGCCTACTTTTTGGTATAGTAAAAATAAATAAAAAAACAAAAAAATTCCTAATGAAAATTTCCATGAGAATCCTGAGATACGGCGCAGTCCATTGCTCCTAACTCTAGGTATGAGGATTCAATAACAAGAAACATCCAAGGTTCGTAGTCCTGTGGACAAGGATGGTCTACATGGGTACCCAAACGCAATGGCTGCCTGAGTAGTATGTGAGATACAAATATAACAAGGCTAGCACCATGAGTGTCTATACCTATCTAGAAAGTGTAATATAAATTTATCATTGTTCAGCTATAAAGTATAAATAAAGGAAACAAATCTTGTAAACAACCTCCCATCCAGGTTCCTATGGGACACCAAACAACAATAACTTATTCAGTTCATAGCCAGAAAGTCTATCTGAACATGAAACTATATATGTATATAAATAATAAGATATATAAATATATTATAATTATTCATATATTTATATAGGATGGGTTGGAACAGGAAGTGACTCATAGGCATTCAATACCAGGGAAAATATCTTATGGTCTAATCACTGACCCAACTCCAAGAGCTCTCATAGTCTCTTGGCATTCACGATCTGGATAGACCAAGATGTAACTCATGGAAATCCATCACTTGGAGAATTTCACACTATCTAACCCATGGCCTAGCTCCAATATCTCTCACAGTCTCTTGGAAATAGACAAGGGATCTCTCACGGTCTTCCCTAACTCAAGGCTCTCACACTCCTTGGATCCATAGCTAGAATCTCACGTTTTCATTCTTCTCAAGGGATCTCCTAGTCCTATGGCTTCTTATCCTATATAATGTGTAATCATTCAAAACATATAATGCATGAGGATGTAACCTCCCATACATCTCATTATACAATTACATTTATATTCATTATCATGATTATAATATTATTCATAAGGCAATACCTATAAGGAAATTCACATATCCATACCATTATCATAATTTATACATGAGAAAATACCATTAAATAACCGACATATAAGGTATAACCTCTTATGAGATTCTAATTAACACATTTTATTCCATTTAAGACATTCGAAAAAAACATGTCATTAGGTGGTCCATCCTCAACAAATTCAACACACTCAATTTACCTAGAATGTAAAATTGATCTAAGGTATAAGTGCTAAAGGAAATGGGGCCTTTTTTATTTTTGTTAAGGTATACAACACAATTTCATAAACCCCCCAACCCCTATTATTTATTTTAAACACCCCATTTAACTCATTTAAATGTGGAAACAATGTTTCGAGGCTTAGGTGTTGATTGGTAGGGTCTTGAAGAGAAAGTATATTCCCACTTTAGAGATTTTAAAAATGTGGCTATGAAAGGATAAAAAATATTAAAACGATATGGAAAGTAATAATAAATTCCTATCATTATATTTTATCATGATGACTGAGAACCTCTATTTTATGGGTTTTATTATAATGTCATGATATTATTATCACAAAATAAAAATATCATTTACCATTTTATTTTCTTTGTAAAAGGATTCATTAAATATAATCATTATTCATTAATTAAATAATAAGGATAGTTCAATAAATAATTCATTAATGTGTTACATTAAATTAAAGTGCATGGAAAAGAACCCTACACGAGTGTGGAACCCATCCATCCACTTCTTCTCTTAGAGCTATCGAAATAAAATCTGATGCTCCCCCACTAAGCATATGTATCTCAACCTAAAAGCAAGTACACCTAGCCCTTATGCACATATTCACATGTCCCATGAACATGTGAAAGTTGATCATTACATATATGCTTTTATGAATACTCCTGTCTCCACTCGGCTATGTTTGAATATATATATATATATATATATATATATTGTCACACCAAGCCCCATACATGTATAATCATTTCTATGGGTGATTATACACATAACGGGGGAACCCACATATATATTTAATTATCTATGCACACATAGGTGAGTCACCTTTGACTTTGTGACTCAAAATCAACATGTTGGAACTAAAGCACTAGACAAAGCATACTAGAAAAATTAAAAAAATTATGAAATTAATTTAGTAGTTGTGAAACTAAGAAACAAGAGAAAACCATCACCAAGGATATTAGAGACCAACCGAAATGAGCTGAACCACTTTGCATTCGGTGATAGTTGTTGGAACATGCATCAAATGGTCTCAAGAGACCTTTCACACCAACCTAGAACAAGAGATAACTGAAAAATTGGTTTACCCAATTATTTTGGTTCTTTAAATTCCCACCAGAGGATGATTAGGAGGAAAAATGGATAGAAACTAGGAGGAAAAGGGTGAGAGAGACTTATCATGGGGATCTAATCAAGAAACAAAATAAAGTAGTTGATAATTGAAGGATGGAAAGGATATCGTAGGGAGGAGGACACATGGTAATGTGGGAACCACTTTGGGGTGCCGGTGTTTCCCGAATGAGGGGTTGAGGGAGAGTATAATTATGTTTTATGTTTTTCTTAATTTAATTTCAAATAATTATAATTTTTTAAAATAGAGTTTTGGGCACAGTGAAGCCACAAGGTTTGGAAAAGAGTGCACAAACTATGCGTCCACCACTATAGATCTGGATGACCTCACACGAGCTTGGCACACGGTTTGATAAACTATGTGTTTCCCATGAGAAACATCTATTCCCTTTTAAATTATGGTTTCATGGATAGATACAGTTAGCTGAAAGGTTTAGCAGACCATGTGGTGTCTTCTGTTATTCAAAACTAGATGTTTTCTTTATTCTGATGCTCCCAAAACTTCTTGATCCACCTTGGGAGACTTAACGAGGCTTCACCAAAGTCAAAAAACATCACAATACTTTATCCAAAGTCTCAAAATTATATTCCTTATAATGGTTATAAAAATGACTCATTCAGTAGTTGAAAAATTTAAAAAACATCTCTTTTTATCCAGATTAAAAACATGGATCATTTCAACCTTCTAACTAAAGAACTTCTCACCCCCAAGAAGCCTTTGTAAACAATGTACCCCTCACCCGACCGACTAGGGTTGTGATGATATGCTCAAATGGATCTGTTACATTTACAAAATTCTCATGCACCATAATTTATTTTATATGAAAGAGGAACTTAATCCCTTTAATACCACAATTAATCACTTGATTTCCAACCAAAACATTGAGATATCACTTACCTAGACCAGTTCATCTAGATACACAATCACCTCGTCATCTCATAAAGCATCTATATAGGTGTACTTCCCACCATAGGCTTTAATGTTAAGCTACCAAAATTCATAGCATGACTCAAAAATTATTGAAATTGACTTAGAAAAACTACACTAAGCATCTTAACAATCCTCATAGCATTATTTGAAACAACACAAACAATCCATTTTCCATCAACCCGGTAGCCCAAAACAAACCGAAATTTCATTAAAGGCATCATCCAACACTAACCGCACACGTCTTCACCATATAACATGACGCTAAATGTTTATTCCCCAGCTGTGACAATAAAACATGAAAGGAAAGAGTCGAGCGTCTTGGTTGACCATTCAAGAGGATGTTAGGCTTAGAAAACTGGAATTTTATATGATGAACTGTGATGCCTTCTCCCAAGGAACCTCACATTTAATAAGAACATGAGAAAAAAAAATACATACTCGAATTTTGGTTATGATTGCAATATCATACCACAAGTAAAAAATGAATACCTCATTTATCCCATTAAGTGAAAAATCCAAACAATCCAAAGAAAATTAAAGCATTAGCTCAACATAAGACCGATGCTCTCTTAGTATATCTTGGAGGATTACCTGATAGGGAACATGTTCGTCGCTTAACATAGTACACTAAGAGGATTGAAATGAATTACACTTAATCATACCCATCGATGGGAAAGAGTAATGGTTGGACCACCACTGGTCGACTTCAAATAAGGAAATCAGCTTCTTTTCCAACGCATCATTAACTAAACACATTCCTTTACCACATTTAGGCATTCAATGTATACTCAAACTTAACTACTGAGACGTATCCCAAACCAATGGTGTTTATCAGGGGGTGCATAAACAACCATACATAATTAC
This sequence comes from Viscum album, assembly GCA_963277665.1. Lineage (NCBI taxonomy): Eukaryota > Viridiplantae > Streptophyta > Magnoliopsida > Santalales > Viscaceae > Viscum > Viscum album. The sequence goes on along the minus strand of OY728130.1, from coordinate 721,284,171 downwards.
TTCATGCTTCCATAAATGCATGAAAAGGAATTTAAAACATGAAAACCTCAAATGCATTTAAGCATAAACCAACCATTCCCCAATGTTCCTCTTTCGAGTTACATATACTTTGAATGAAACATAACTTACAGATCCGACATGACTCTTCCCACCTTATGAGTGTCCTTGTAATTGACGGAATGAAGGTAAGCTAGCCTCTAAAAAGTGTGATAGTAAAAAAAACACAATAAACTAATGTGTGATTCTCCTATGAGATATGATCATGATGTAAATTTTTTAAGAAAACCAAAAAACAAGGCCAGCATGTCAAAACACACAAGTCTGTAGAAACTCAACCCAATCAATGGGATGAGCAGATTCAGAAATACTCATATCACTCTATATGGAGATGACCCGAGACTATACTCAAAGGCACAAAAATAAATGATTTAACTAAACTCAACTAGTTAGTAATTTCATTTAACACTCAACATTACCACATATATCAACTCATACTACCCAAGCAGAAGAGAAGGGGGTCAAAAGTCCAAAAAAACAACTCACCATGAATGAGGCTTGTCTAACCAGCTGAAAACGAGCACTACCCATTACTCAATCCCATAATAAGGAAAATAAAGCATGAAAATACATCAAAAAAGGGGTGTTAGTGGGATCCAAAAGTCATACAAGGAACAATGACACTTGGATGGTACCTAATGTCAGAAAAAATGGCACTAGTAGGGCATTATTGTTCTAAGAGCTCTACCTACCACATTCTAGAACCTCATGAAGAATGAACATAGTCCCTAATGTATGGTCATGTTAAACAATAGCCATGGTCTCAACAGCCTAACAACCTATGAAGAATTCCATAGTTTGAAATCCAAATAATCTCAGGGGAAACTCAACTACCCTAAATCAAGTTTCTAAACAAAGAATGCTGCTAAAAGATCCATTTTCTAATACCTCTTTAAATTAAATAAATACTAATTATTTAAACATCTAAAAAATATAATTTCAATATTCGAGTACCATTTTTTAAAATAGAACACAAACTACTTGATTAAGAGAATTCCCCAAGCGAAAAACATGCATGAATAATCAAACGTCCTCTTCAAACATTTAACTACTTTTGACATCCCACCATGATAGGAAATTTATCATATAAATTCATTTTTAACAATTAAGGAGATTTAAAAGTTTCCCATTAAGATAATTTACCTTAGATAAAAATTTAATATATATAAATAAATAATCATTTCAGAAATAATCATGTCATTACATTTAATCTAGATTTCTATTTCCTAATTCTGGACGTGCCCATACACTTCATAGACTGAGAATTGGAACCCATTAATTGATACCAAACTCCAATTAAGATTATAGTATGCTTAAAAACATAACATTCTACCTTATGGGTGTCCATATACCAACCCATCAATCACCCATAAATTTTATAGTTTGGAATTTCGATCCCATTTATTTAAAACCCATCCACTTTTGAATTTAAAATTGTGTGCATATTTTTCCATTTTCACGAAGGATCGAGTATATGAGTTCTCTTTTCCCAATTTTTTGGCTCTCATAAATCTTCAACATGAATAATTTCTCTCATTTTGTCAAAATAAGTTTACATATATCAAATAGTACAACCATGTTATCAAAAAAAAATGAACCGAGAATCATGTCTTATTTTTAATAAATCATGTTACACTAACTGGAAAGCATTCTTAAGAATTACCAACGTATGTAGAAACTAATAATGATACTTTGATACTTAACATTGAACATAATAACATGATACTAAAATAAAAGGCATGGAATAACATATAAAAAGAAATATAACAATAAATGTGCACCACATATCACCCCAATCAAGTCAACATGCATCCTATAAATGCAACTACAGGGCATGGAACTATGCATGGAATGTTAATTCATATGTGACTAATAATGATGCATGAAATGCATCTCCCTTGTCATATTATGAAAAGGTAAAATTTTATAATGTTCAAAAATCATTAGTAGTAGAAATACTTCATCCACTCTAGGTTAAATAATATCAACTATAATTGAAAACAACTTGAATAGAAATCCCAACCCTGGGAACTTGGACATTTCTTATTACAATTAGTGATATGTCCCAAGAACTGCTATTAACCAAGAACTGAAACATTCCCAATATCCTGTATAACAACCCAAAATATTATGAAAAAGGAAATCAAACAACATTTGATACCACTTTGTAACATCCTAGCCCATATTACCATCAAACTGGTAGTCGAATCAGTGTGTCACATGACCCCAAGCACATCTCCCCGTATGATTGAGCCTTACAACAAGTAGAAAGGGTATTGGGAGCTGATAGTGGTAAGAGTATACCCTCATATAAGAGATGAAAAATGATAATATAATATAAATAGAAGAAAATAACAGAAATAATTATCAAATGAAAGACCATAGTAGACATATTTTCATATAACTCGTGAATTCGTGACAAGGTAATGATTCATGATGGATCAAAGTAAATAATAAAACATGATTTTCAGTAAAGAATAAATAAATAAAAGAACTAAAAATTCATATGGATAATCTCCATGATCATCCTGAGCTCCAACTCAATCCTTTTCTCCCAACACTAGATACAAGCATACAACAACAAGCCACGACCAAGGTTTATAGTCCTGTGAACAAGAAAGGTCCACTCTGGTACCTTAGTGTTATAGGGGCCTAAGTATGGTGTGAGATATAAATAGCATTAGTCCATCTCCTCTAGTGTATATCGCTATTCATAAAGTGTAATATAAAGTTAATATTGTGTAGCCATTAAGTGTAAATAAAGAAAACCGGTCATATAAACAACCTCCCATCTATGTTCATAGGGGATAGTTGATGATAATAACTTATTCGGCTCATATCCAAAAAGTATGTCTGAACATGGCAATATATGTCTATATATAAAAATGGTTATATATAAATATTAGTTATTAATATATTTATATTGGTTGGGTTGGACCAAGACGTAACTCACAGGCATCCAATACTAGGGAAAAGCTCTAACGATCTAATCTGTGAACCAACTCCCAGAGCTCCCATGGTCTCCTGGTATTAATGTGATTTAAGGGTTGAGATTTAACTCATGGACATCCATCACTAGTAGTGGTGCCCATGGTATAACACCTGTCCCATCCCCATGAGTTTTCATGGTCTATTGGAAATACATGAGGGAGATCTCACAGCATTCCCTACCTCAAGGATCTTATGGCCCTTGGGTCAAAAGCTAGAAGCTCACATAGTCTTTCTTCCAAAGTGATATCATAGTCTTTTGGATTCCCAACCTATATAAGGAGTAATCAATCACAACAGATAATGCATGAGTCACTAACCCCTCATGAATCTCATTATACTGTTTCATTTATATCATTATCCTAAATATATTATAATGCATAAGTTAGTACCTCTTATGGAATTCACATTTCCATACCATAATCATAATTTATACATAGGGGAATACATTTAAAAACCTTCAAATAAGGAATATACTACTATGAATTAAAAATTAAAATTTTTTATTCCATTTAATCTATTCAAAATAAAACATTTCTTTAGTTGAGCCATCCTCTACAATGTTTGCGCACTCAAATTTCATAACATGGAAAATTGATATATGGTATAATTTCTAAAGGAAAGGAGGCCTTGTTCATTTTACTTATGAAATATTACTCCATTTCATATTCCACCCTACCCTTTCCATTTAGTTAAAAAAAACCCAATTTATCTTATTTAAATGTGCTAACTATGTTTCAAGGAACAGTTGAAAAGGTGATGGGTCATAATGACAAAGCATACACCCACTTGGGATGTTGTAAAAGAGGGGCCCAGAACATCAGCACATCATTTATCAACTATAAATCAAGAATAAAGAAATCAACAAAGGTATATGGAAGGAAATCATAAATTCATATCACTACATTATTAGCTTGAAAAACGAACACCTCTGTTTGAGGATTTTTTTAACAAATCATTACATTCTTATCACACAATCAACATTACATTTAAAATTTCATTATATTTTTTAAAGGATGCATTTTATCTAATCATTATACATTAATAAAATGATAAGGGAGGTGTAATAAATAATTCATTAATGCATTACATAGAAAAAAACAGAATAGAAAAGGACCCTACCTCAGGGTGAAACCAAGTCGTCCACTTCAGCTCTTGGAGTTTTCTAACTAAATGTTTGTGCTACCCTACTAAGCATATGTGTCTCCACACACATTTAAGGAAACCTATCCCTTATGAACATATTCACATGGCCCATGAAAATTTGCAATGGGATCCTTAAAAATATTATTATATGAATAAAACAACCTCCACTCACCTAATTATGCATATATATATACATATATGTGGTCACACCTATCCCCATACATGTATAATAATTTCAATCGATGATTATAAACATAAAGGGGGAACCCAAATATATATTTAATTACCTATGAACATGAAGGAGAGTCTCATTTTACTTGGAGACTCGAAACAAACAAGTAGGGACCAACACACTAGACAAAGCATACTAGGATCCAAAAAATAAAGAACCTAATTTAGGAAGTGAAAAAGCATGAAAAAAGAGGATACTCATACCGTGGATATCAGATACCAACTGATATGAGCCAAACTACACTTCCATCATCTACAGTTGTAGTAAAATGCATCAAAGTGTCCCAAGAGACCTACCGCCCCGACCAAGAATAAGCGAGGATGAAAAAATTGGGTTGACCAATGAATTAGGGTCTGACCAATTCTTACCAGGCTCTAATTAGGTAGAGAAATGGAGAAAAACAAAGATGATAAGAAAGAGAGAGACTTAGCATGGGGATTCAGTGAATAAAGGAATGAAATCTATTTAGAATCAAAAGCGGGAGTGAAGGAAATATGGATGAGGTCACACGATGAAGGGGGAACCCCTTTGGGGCGCTGGTGGGTCGTGAATAATGGGGTAACAGTGAGTATATTTATGTTTTATTTATGTTTCAATTTAATTTAAAATAGTTAAAATTTTATAAAATTAGGTGTCACACATGATTAAGACATGTGGTTTCAAAAATTGTATGCTAACCGTGTGTCCACCACTAGACATCTGCAGCACCATGCACAATCTTGGATCATGGTTTCAAAATCCTTGTGCAACCTATTCGAAACGTCTCTTACAACTTAAATTAGGGTTGTATAGTTACCTGTAGTGGGTCTCATGGTTTAACATACCGTGTGCCAATCTTGCACCCTCTACTGTACATAAAACATGATAATTGTTTTGGTCTGTTCTCCCAAAACATATCAATCTACCTAAGGATATATAACAAGGCTTCACCAACATCTAGAAACAATACATTGATGTGACCAAACACTCAAAATTTCACTCTATGGATTGGTTATAAAAATGACCAATTTGGTAATTAAAAATATAAAATAATTTCACATTTTAGCCCAGTTCAAAATGTGAATCGTTATATAACTTCCCAAAGTATCAAATAGTTTATAATTCTTTGTTAACTAGATATATACTTGAACCCTAAATTAAATTTAAAACATAATAAAAAACATAGTATTTTCTTTGACAACATGATTAATCCTTTTATCACATCCTTCCATATCAATAAAAATCATCTTCTTGGAATCTTGAGTATCAGAAATAAAATTAGGGTTTGGGCTCAAATGATCTGTAAAAAATGTTTATAGTAGAATCTATTAAAAAACTAATTGGGTTAGAATAATATAGAGTGAGTAAATAATGAGCAAATGATTCATTATAAATAATAACAATACTTTAAAACATATCCATGTAATGAAAAGCTATTCAAATAATCTAATTCAAGTCAATAAATAATTTCATAATGATGGAACGTATCATGCCAATCATTCAAAACATACCATCGACTCCTCATGTCATTATATCTTACTTAAATGAGAGATGAATTGGCAAAATAACCAACCTATTTTGCCTAATGAATCATACAATTTCATTAAGGGGATATATAATTCTAGCCTCCACCCATCAAATAATAAGTATAATGAATTAAAAATATGAAGAAATAATAAAACATAATTATCCGGTGTTAATAATAAAAAACTATCCAAATAGGAAAAAATTATATACATAATTTAAATATATTCCAAATCAAACTGATCATAAAACATTCTGAGAAATAATAAGGATGATATCAATATATAATTCTATAGTGGATCAAAATAAAAATAAAGGTGATTTTGTTGATTAATATAGAGACCATAAAAAGATCATTAAAAACATTCTAAAAAAGATCTTTTTAACAGGGAAATTATTATTTTTTTAAATATAGCATATTAAAAAAAATATTTGAAAATAATAATTGAAACATTCAATGGAAGATTAAATTAATTGGGTAGTTATGATAGTGGTAAATTGAATTTATGTTGAGTACCTTACAGTATAGATTCCATTGATATTTTAAGTAAATGGTCAAAAATTACGTCATTCAAAAAATAGAATGAAGAATCATTTGAAAATTTATTTTGAGAAATTCAATAATGGGTAAAAATTAATTTAAAAAAGAAATTTAAAATAATAAAATTATTCATTAAAACATTTTATTAAAAATGTTTACATGGAAGAAAAAAATTCTCAGTAAAATAGAAAACAAATTCGGTGTTTCTTAAAGTAATTATTTTAGTTTCTTTACTACTTAAAAGAGGAAAATAAAGAGAATGAAATATACATTTCATAAATAAATAAATTAGAATAAAGAAACATGTGTTTAATATTTAAATATAAAAAAATTCCCTAAATTAATTCCTTAACATAAATAATCCCAAATAATGATGATATTGTGAAACAAACCCTAACCTAACGTAAAACTTTCTTAATACGATCCTTTAAAATATTGTATAAAAATTGAAATTTATTATAATTGTATAAAATGATGATATAAATACTTATAATATCATAAAATATCTAATTATTACATTTAAATACCCTTTTAATAATTATTTATTAAAAATCCTCTTTTCTAAGTATTTTAGTCACCTTTTTCATGTAAGCTACAGTTAAAATATTATGGTATGTGTAAATTTATAATTGTTCCATAAGCTATATACTAATAATCATGATATAATAATCATATATATTCATTTTATATATATTTTAATATTAATCCATAAAATTTTGAGACATAAAAATTCATTACACCGTTAATGGAGAGGGTGAGCTATATTTACTAATGAACGATCATTCCACTTTTCAACAGATTGATCAATAGAAAGGTAAATAAAATTTCACCATTTTAGAGTTATTATTATATCATATATGTCATATATATTCATTAAATTTATCATTTTTATCATCCATGTGACCACATCATGATTCACTATTTTATTTCCCCTTACACCACTCTATTAAGCTAATTTTGTATTTCAAATTCAAAATATAATAACAAATTTCACATCATTTTTTATTTAATTATTTAATATTTATCACTGTTAAAAAGTTAAATTTAATTTTTTTAATTTTTCATTATAGGTGGTGGTGATTTTTTGGGCCCAATATGAATTTGATGGAATATGGGCCAAATTATGCATGAATCCAAGCACACATGTGGACTAAACTACACAATACAACTAATCTGTGAATCTAATTGGGTAAAAACTTTTAGACTAAAACAAATTAATTGGAATAAAAATATTTTTAAGAAAATGAATCCCAATTATGCCATTTTGGAGCCCAAATGAAACAATGATTCTAATAAAAGGAAACCAGAAAATGTCAAAATTTTGATTATGTATTTAAGAAATAACTACCATTTTTTACATTATATGGTTGATAAATCTATAATGGACTTAGATAGGATGTTGGTAAAAAATGTTTTTTTAGGTCGAGATAAGGATGTTTAATTTACCAAATCCATGGGACAAGTGTTATCTTGATATATGGGTTACCAAAACAACATCCTAATTTGGAAATAACATGAAACATTGGGAACCTAATTTGAATTAGAAAATATAAAGCAAAACACGACCATTATAGAGATCCAATGGATTCCTCTCCAATTACTAGAAGCTCTGGGGGCCCTAATCATCATAGGAAGATCAGATATTAAGGTAAATTTATACATGATAATCCTCCTCCTCTCAATGGAAAGAAAAATATTTGATGGTCATTTAGAGGAAGCTACAAATATTTAGGAGGGAGTACCAACACTTATTCTTCAACCGGTATTGTGTAATGTTTTGTGAAATATTCCAATTAAGTTTAGTAGATACATTAATATTATCTGAATGAATTTAGTTCATTCAATAAAGAGAAAAAAATTTCATTTCAATATAGATTGGGTTTATGATTTAAGTGGGAATTATGGGTTCTTCCGATTAGAAAAGTCAAGAATCTTCTATCTCTCACAAATATATGAGATACCTGTATGATTTTGAAGCCTTAACTCAATTTTTTTGTTCCTAAATTTAAAAAACAATATTTTTTCAAAGGTTTGTTTCCATATGCATCATATTAAAATTAATAATGGGAATTGATATCTTGACAACCCTAAACCAATGTATTCCATTAAAGAATGTTTATTTTTAGGAATGACGATCTAACCAAGGTGTGTAGTGTAACTTGAAATTGTATTCTTACCTCATAATTATAATGAAACATAATTACTCTGTCAACATTTAAACACATTAATCAATTAATTTTTTTAAAATTATTTTCAAACCTACCCCCTCCTTTAGATTTTTTTATTAAAAATACACCATTCAACCCTCCAAATCCCCTTGAGAGATGACATAGGGTATTTTATAAACTATATATCATCTTTAAAAACATAATAAATTTGACTAGTAATAACAACACTATCATGTTTTGAAACAATTTCTGGGGTGCGTTTCTATTTTTTGTGTGCGTGTTTTATAAATTATTTGTAAATTTGTTGAATATTTACATGGTTTATCTTATAACATTACATTTTTGTTTGTTATAATTTATTTATTTTGAGTAATTATGGATTATGGGATATTAATAAAATGAAATACATCTTTCTGAACATGAAACATAGATGATTATTCTTCATCGACAATATGAAGCACTAAATTATTCCCTGAATGAGGATGCATAAAAAATTGACACTATTATCAATCCTTATTGTTCTGTAGAAATAAACATCATGAATGAAATAAAACTGAATAATATGGCTGAAAATAATCAAATATTATAGGAACTAACGTCTCCTAATGTTTATATGAAACAAATATACACTAAAATTCAAAGATAATCACCTAATTTTGAACTTAAATCTAGACTCAATCACTTATTACAATGATTACATGGACTTTCTAGAGAATACCTACATAATCACTTAATATAATTTCACACTTTATGTTCAACATTAAAACATGAAAATGTGGATGATAATAAGACTAACATTGAGAATTCCCTTTCCCATTTTAATATAGTGTAAAATATTGGTTATATTATGTTAATTCCAAAATAAGAGGCTGGGAGGGTGTGAAAAAAGATCTGGAAAAATATTTCACAACCTCTTGAACAATAACAACTAAGAATGAAATCTATGTTATAATGAAATCACATGGGAAAAACATTATGATTACTTGGAAATATTTAAAGGATCTATTAAATTTTCCAACACAAAAAAATCGAGGCTCAAAATTTAATACAATAATTTTGTATGGTTTAATTAAAACAGATCATAATATAGTTGATGCTGCTGCAGGTAGTGCACATGTTAAAAAAACCCCAATCGCTTCAAATACCCTCATTCAGAACATGGTGCAAAGCACTCAAAAATTCAATTCATGGTCAATTGTCCACATTCATGTTTCCCTTGATGTACAATATTCTGAATTCGATAAGAAGGTGGATAATTTTTTTAATAGGTAAGTACCCTTCTCCAAAAAACATTATATTTTCCATGGGAAATCCCAAACTCCTACTCTAATTCATTGTGGTATATATTCCAGCAACACCAATTATTTTGGCCAATTTACTCAATTGGCGAAAACATATGAGATTTATGAGGAAAGGATTCTTGTATGACCATATATCCAACCCATTAAAAATGAACCAAGAACCTTATTCAACACATAGTGAATAGAAAACCAATCCTATTATAAAAGGGGAATTCAAAACAACCTCGACATCCATGGAACCAATCGGGCTAGAGTTTTCACCCATAACCACAACCAAAATATCATGAACCACCACAAAGGCCTTTCCAAAACACCTTTCAAAACAAAACCCTATCCGAGAAGTCATGATGAAAAAATAGCTGAAAATAATCTCCAATTCCAAAACAAACCACCCCATCATCCATACAAGACCTAAAACGTAATTAGGTCGTCTCTCCTACTCTGTAGGGGAAAATCAAATTAATTAGTTAAGTAAAATTCTCACTTAAAAACTAGTTATCCCTATGTATAATGTGAATGTTAGTGCCATTACCCTTGGGAGAGGAATAAAAATTAAAATAAAAATGATTCCTTAACTAGAGTCTTCCTCTCTAGTGGAAACCACCATTCCAACCGTTAAAAATAGTACAAATGAGGAGAGAAATTTTCTTGATAGAATCCCTACCAATGTAAAGAAAGATCCATTTAATTATAAACCAATCCAAGCCATTCTTCAATGATTTCCCCAAAGTACAACCATCCATTTATAGAAAAGGAAATAGAACATGACAAATAAATATTTGAAACATTCAATGAAGTATATGTTAACAACCCCTTGATTTATATTATGAAGAAAATCCATGACATGAAAAGTATATGAAGGAGATGTGAACACAATTAATGTGACATCGAGGTAATGAAATTATGTCCTTGTTGATATATCCCTCTACCTTGATAGAGACATCACATTGCACCCAATTTAATGATCCAAAAAATTTTATTGATTCTAGGAACCATATAGCAGTAATTCCTTTCCAATTTTATTATTCATTTGGGTGCTTCTACAAATGTGACACATCAATCCATTTCATTTCATCAAAGGATGGGTAATTAAATCCCACATGAATTTATGTTCAATAATAAAACTAAATTACCACACATACCTCTGGTGTATTGGAGTATGTTCTTGTGAGGGTGAAAATTTTAATTTTCCCCGATGATTTTTATGTGCACAAAAAAGAAAATGAAAGGATGAAAGGAAATACAGACATTTAATTTTGGAGAACATTAAGGGGGACTAAATACCATATGTAATGTAAATAATTGTATATTATCTATGGAGTATGTAGGTTACATTGTCTCGTTTATCATCCTTGATTCCATGAAGCACCCCTAAATGAAAATTCTTCACATTCAGTTGATTCTATTAATGTAATCCCTTTCCCCAAAAAATCATTTTTTTATTTCCCCAGACCACCTCTCTATTTTAAGTCATTGATATAAATTCTAGGTAACGGATCATGCATTTAATATCATAAAAATTTAGACAAATGTCAATAATTCTCATTAGTTTATGATTTTTGGAGCACTTAGAATCCCATGACCATTTATGATACTGCTAAATACTTAAAATCAGATTATTTATATGAGGATATTTCCATAGATTAGTTATATGTGTTTAGTGACCTCTCATATTCAAATCCACTCCCATAATTCAAAACCCCCTGAATTTGTACTTAAACCACTAGCTAAAAATTTGATATATTCTTCTCTGGTGAAAGAAAACAAGCTAACTATCATCATTTCAATTTTACTCCCTCCAAAGTAGGGATGAAAAATACATGAAATTTCTAATAAATATAAACATTTATTGTGATGAAAAATATCTTACATTCACATTATAAAGCAAATAATTTTCTTTTATCATACATTATTTAATGGTGATGCTAAACCGATGAGGCAAGAAAAACACCGACTAAACCCAAACCACCTCAATGTTGTAAAAAACAAAGCTCATAAAATTACTGGCTTCTACAATCATTTATGACATACATAAAAGAAAATGGGTCAGTACAGTATTGATAGTTCCCTTGAAAAACTAGTCTTATGATTATTGTAATTAAAAATAATGAATTGATTAAAACCACTGAGCAAAATAGTCTGTTTGTTTATGTAGATAACTGTAGAATAAACATACACCCTAGGAGGGTCCATCTCCAACATTATTCATTAAATAGATGTTTTGAATCTAGAATAAAATTAAACATACTATTTCCATGATAAATAATCAAGAATAATTCATATCTATATCACCCTCTAGGTTTAGGAAATGACATATATCACTTTCCACTGTGGCAAATTTTATCACAGGAGGACTCCATTACACTTATACAATGCTACATGTACATTCCTGAAGGGAATTTTTAGTATTTTTTAGATTACCTAGAGAATTTCCTGGATTTATTCTTGGATAATTTCACTATTTAATTTTAATATTTGGATTACTGTTTTCGAAGTCATGGTTCTATCCAACATCACTGCATTGAAAATAATCTTCTATAAAATTGTGAGAAATACCATTTCATGGTGCAACAAGGTATTGTACATGGATATTTAATATATGGGGATGGTATCCAAGTAAATAAATCAAATGTGGATTCCATTTCATCCCATTCATTCATAAAAAATGTTCAGTATGGGTGTACTTTTGTAGGTCATGCTATATTTTTTCATCTTTTTAGTGATGACTTTTTTATGATTTCACTCCCCTCTCTAGATTAAGGAAAAATGAAAAAGAATCTGTGATTGAAATAAATTGTGTAGAAGATTTTAACAAATTCAAATGGATTCATACATCACCCCTAGTAATCTAACCACCTTAGTGGAATTTACCATTTGAGCTCATGTGTGACGCCACTAACTATGCATTTCAGGTCTTCTTATCACATTTGGTTGATTGAGATCTACATGTCATTGTTGAGGCTTCAACCACTATAAAACCTGCCCAAGAAAATGAAACCAAAACTAAATAATAATTCCCTTACATGGTTTTTCATTTGAAAAATTTATTTAAAACTTTTTAGGGTTCAAAGTATTGTTTTCACAGACCATGTAGCCTTCAAGTATCTCCTTATGAAACTGGAATCAAAACCATGTATCATTCGATGGATGGTCCCTCTTCAAACATTTAATCCAGAAATTAGAGACAAATAATGATCATAGAATGTGGTGGATGGCCATATTAGTAATATTCTTTCATCCAGAGACATTAAATCATCCCCATGTATTCCTATAAATGTAATGTTTTTTGCAGAGAAATTGTATTGAGTGAAATATGTTGTTTCTCGGTATAATGAAATTATAAATTATTTGGATGAATCTTGAAGTCATACTAATTTAAATAAAAACCAAGATAATTGTCTAAATCATGAGTCTCGTTGGTATATTTGGGATGACAGTTTCCATTGGTACACATATAGTGATTAATTCCTCAGGAATTTTGTTCCTAATAGAGAGTTTCAGTCTATCCTTAGGTTCTTCCATAATCATTATTTTGGGGACACATTGGTCCCTAATGAATTTCTTGCAAGTTCCTTGATTCTGGTCTCTTTTTTCCAACACAATTTCTCGACGCCCATGATTTATACAAAATATATCCTTGAAGATAAATAATGGAGAATTTCTCCCAAATAAATGAAATTCAAAAACCAACCCTGTTCTTTCATGACTATTATGATTATATTGGTAGTGAATTTATGAGGCCATTTCCCAATTCATTTGGAAATTTTCCATTCATCATGTATTATATTATGTGTCTAAATTGGTAGAGGAATGGGCAATAAGGACTAATGATTCAATGACAGTTGTAAAATTTTTGAGAAGCAGAATTTTCTATTATTTTGGATTATATGTGTTCATCATAAGTGAATGTGGATCTCCTTTCTATGACTGAACAATGAAATAAATGTTCTATCATTGTTGGGCTAGGAATCATGTTTTTACTATATATCACCCACAACCAATTGGTCATAATGAGGAGTTAAATAGGGATATAAAGAAATTTATCAATAAATTGATTAACCAAATTGAAGATATTTGAGTCTTTGAATACATGATTCATTATGGGATTACCATGCTTTCTTTAAAACTCTCATTGGGTATGTATCCATATTATATTGTTTCTGGAAAACATTTTCACCACCGTATTGAGATAGAAAATTGGTCCTACTATGAAATTATAAAATGAAATTGTAATATTATTAGTTTAGGTTCTCATAGGATGACAAAAAATCATTAGATAAGGGAAATCAAAATAGATTCAAATGATTACTCTATGATTTATAAGGATACACACAAGGCTACCCATGACCACCTCATCCTTCTTCATCAATTCCACATTGGACAGAAGATAATTATTTTCAATGAAAGAATGAAGTTGTATCAAGGTAAAATTCATTCCCAATTGGTTTGTCCCATGCATAGTTATTAATGTTTATCCATTTGGGGTTTTACATGTTCAAAATTAATAAAAAATTATCTTTCACTGTTAATGGGTAGTAGTTGAAGCACTTTTAAGAAGCCATTCTAGAGTACCCGATGGAGGAAGACCTACTTTTGGAAGCAACCTACTAATGACACACACTAGGTTTTATCCTTCCTTCTCACATTAACATTTATATATTGTGGGAACTGAAAACTATATGTGTGGGGGTTAGGCTATATTCTTGGGTACTTTAGTATTTTTTCATCTTTCTTTTGTTTTCATTTTTTCCTTTTTTGTATTAGTTTTTTAAATTTTACATACCTTCCTATGTTTTTCAATAATTTTCATCATCTTTATTAATTTTGTCCTTGTAAAATATTTAATAAAACTGTTACCTCCCCCACATCCCATTAAATTTTTTATGTTCCAGAATAATCATTTTTATGGCCTCCTCATCATGAGAATTATAGAAAATACGTGATAAATTTCATAATTTCATGTTTTTTTAACAATTTATTTTTTTGAGTTATAGAAACTATATTTTAGCATGAATTGTACATTCATGAAAGAATTTTTTTGATAGAATTAGGGATTTTTATTTTTTAAATGGTTAAATCACTCTGAATCCTTTGAGAATATTGATACCCTTTTTGTGACTATGTTTTGGGAAAATTGTGTCACTTAATATTTACACACATCTTTACACCCAACCATGATGTTTGAATTTTTATTACTCAATAAAAGTTTAGTATATGTTAGGTTAGTATTTATCATCTTTCAGAAATTATTCTTCCATTTTTCCATTCTTTATCCAATCTTATTCATTACATTACTAGATTGACCTCTACTTGTGTACCAATTATCCATCAATTATAAGCCCTACAAAAATAAAAAAACCAATAAATATGGGTTGTGTATTGGGATGGTCAAAAACTACTCTTCCTAATTCTTTGATGTTGTTATAATAATTAAAATTAGTATCATTATAAGATCAACAAATTATTGTGATATGAGTGTGATATTTGTTCCAGGTGAATCTTTTGAAAAAAATGACAATAATAAATAAGGGGAGTGGATAAATGTATAACATATGGGGATATCAAGGATGGGATATAATGGATTGAATTTCAATAATTCATAAAAGAGTGGGTCATGAAATTTGATTTTAAAGGATATAGTGATGGTTCGGTGGATGAAAAAATATAAGATAAAAATTTCAATAAGCTATATCTACGAGATATAATGTGGTAATAATTTCATTAAATGGTTTCCACACACACATGTGGAGATTTAGTGACATGGTTAACATTTTAATTATTTTATTATATTGGTATCTTGTTTCACAAAGAATTTCATTCTAAGAAAATTGATGAGACATCATTTTCCATGATCATTGATAATAACTCCTTGGTGCGGTCTTCAATTTTATAAAAATATTATTAGTAATTAAATTTTAAATTTCAAATCATCTATAATTTTTTAATATCTCCATGAATCATTATATGGAAATAATTCTATTCCCATGAGTGAAAATATTAGGTTAGGATGTAATGACACAATGATTCAATATTTTATTTCCCCCTTACACCATTATATTAATCTGATTTTGTATTGTAAATTAAAAATTTAATAAAAAAATTCACATCATTTTTGTTTAAATTTTATTTTTATCACTGTTAAAAATGGATTTCTAACTAGTTTTGATTTTTTCATTGTAAGAGGTGGTGATTTGGAGGGACCATGATAATGTTGAAGGAAAACGGGAAATAGTATATAAGAATCCAAGCAAGCATGTGAAATCAACCACACACCAGACTTAATATATCAATCCAATTGAGTTGAAATTTTGTAAAATGATTAATGATTTAATCATATATAACTCTTTGGAAAACACCAAACAATAATTAGTCCATTAGGGGTCGTAATTGAATTGAAAATGATCGAGAAAAGATTCTCCATGAAGTAAAAAAAGTGTTTTTATATTATAGAAATATCTATAATTTTTGACATTATGTAGCCACAAAATGTTACATTTATATATAGAGGATATTAGGAAACAATTTTTTTCATTTATCCTTGTTTAAATAAGGTATTTTAGTAACCCAAAATCGTCGGTGAAGTTTTATCTCAAAATATGGGTTCCCAAAACCAACTCCCATTTTGGCTATAAAAGGGAACCTTGAGTACCTCATTTGTGTGCATGACTAGGAAGAAAATGTATTCGATTTTGGAGATCCAAAGGAGTATGATACTAATCCTGGATTCTCTTGAGGCCCCTATCCTGATAGTGAGATCAACGATAAGGGTGAAGTTCTAACAGAGCCTCCTCCTCCTATTGAGGGAATGTTAAATGGTGGACGACCATATTGAGGATGCTACCAACACATGGGGGGGGGGTGTTCCAACTCATTTTATTCTTCTAGATTTATGTAATTTGTGTTTTAAATATTTCACTTATTTTTAATATTTACATTATTATCCTGTAAATGAATTTCATTGGTTTAATAAAGATAAATATTTTTCATTTCAATATTGATTGGGTTAATATTTAAGTGGGAATATTGGGTTATTTTGATTGGACAAGAAAAAACCTCTTTATCTCAAACAAACATGAGATATTAGTATGATTTGAAAAAACTCAGTCAATTTTTATGGTCCAAACCTTGAAAACATGATTTTTGGGTCAAGGGTTGGTTCATTATGCATCATTTTGAAAAGAAAGGGGCGAATCATGATCTTGAAAACCCTAAACCAATGGATTCCATTAAACCATTTTCAATTTTTAACAATGATTAAATAATCAAGGTGTGTAACTAAATTGAAATGATCTCTGTCTTTCATAATTCTAAAAACACCACCTTAATTTTTTGACTATTAAACAATTTAATTAATTCATTATATTTTTAATACTGTTTTCAAAACTACACTCTTTTAGTCTGTTATATAAAAAATACACACTTTAAACCTTTAACGCTCATTGAGAGATGACCTATGGCCTTCCATAAGCTATAAATCCGCCTTAAAAACAATAAAAATTTCACATGTAAGGACAACACATTCACAATGTAAATAAAAAATGAAAAAACGAATCACATTGCTATGTGGATGTGGTAGTCAACACATACACATAGCTGACTTTATCAATTTATATTAAATGGAAGTGTGAGAAGTAAAATGGAATATTATATTTGAAAAACCATAATTATTTTCTAAATATCACATTTAGTCATTAGCATTTTATTTTCAACCATCCATGTAAAAGAGTGATAAAAATTAATATATCCAATGTATAAAGATAGTAACATATACTTATGCACGAGTGATATTTTCACTTTCTATATGATATATAAAATTTGAAAAATGGTTGTGACATATTTGAAACAAAATATGAGTAAATTTATGATATATGATTTATTATTTTAGTATAAATATGACATATTTAGAAGAATTTGAAGACGAAATAAACATGAAAGGGTATGTAAAAATGATTACCTTTTCTTCAATAGGCATCCTAATGAACTTTTATTTATGATTCGTAGGATGGAATTTTAAGAATTGAATCGCATATAATTCTAGTATATGAATGTTTATAAGAGAATTAAGAAGTTTTTTTAATCTATTGTTTTCAAAGGGTGTCTGGAAGAGAGGGAAAATGAGTTCATTTTATAATTAAGTAGAGGGGATCTCATTGAATTACTTAATTTATTAAATCAATATAAATTAATATTCAATGTAATGTGGATAAAAAATATGTATTTGGAATATAATGTGATTATATTAAAAAATGTTTACATAAAAATAAAATCTGTACATGTTTATTTATGTTTTTTACCCTAATCTCTTTGATTTAATATCCATTAACTCTTTTGACAATTATCATGATATCAAATTTTTTAAAACATTAAGGGTCAATAAATTTACTCTAAAATGAAGAATAACCCTTAAATGAAAAATGATTTATATTTTAAACTATATAAAATCCATGTATTCAAGGATAATATTTTAATAAATTTTAAATAATTTAATAAAATATTATTTATTATTAATTATCTTTAATTTCATTTTTATAAATACACAAAATGTTACTATATAATATTTTTTGACTCACTTGAAATTATTCCTAAATGAAATGGATTAAAATATATGGAATATATTTTCATAATATATTCTTGAAACAAAATTTTATATATAATTTTAATACCTATATTTTGGTTTTACCCTAGGTCGAGAAATTTTAACCTAAACTATGGTAATAAAATTTTAAATATTAAAGTGTTATAATTTTGTTTTCAAGATAAATATTTTATCATAAATGGAAAAGGATGAAATTTTATACCATTTCACATCCTTATAATCCACTTTCAATATTTTAATTATTTTGAAATAATTTAATAAAATATTATACGACATTAAATACTATTATTGTCATTTTATGAACAATTCAGATAATTTGAATTTGAAGACAACATGAAAGAAATTAAATTTTAATATTGACATTTGAAACATCTATAAAATTTTATATCTATCTACAAAATTGATGGTAATTTTTAGATCAGTCAAAAACTATCACTTTTAAGGTTTTTAAAATTATTTACATGATTTTAATACTACACGCACAAGCACTATAACGACATCCTCTATAAATTAAAGGGAATTATTTCATCACTACAAATTAAAAATAAATTAATATGTTACAATAATAATTCACAATTAAAATAAATATTTATATATTAACTTATTATTATTTTATGCTAATGTAAAAAATTTAGATATATCAATTCCTAGAGAGTGATAGTCTGTATTTATTCTTTTTTTAATATAACATAATGGTCATAAAAATAGAAAAATGGAACCAAGTGGCCATATTGTTATTAATAATGGAAGGGAAATGTTGAAGTATACTCATAAAATAGGATAAAGGATGGGGTTATATAAATTTTAATGACTTATCCCAATGGTTTATCTTAGTTTTATCTAATTTACCCCAACTATTGTGAAAATTGTCTTCCATGGTAACTATACAAAATGATAAAAACTAAAGGGGAACTATTTAATAAATTTAATACCCCTCATTGTTAATGTGGAATAAAATTATCAATATTAATTTCACATTAGTGCTAAAATTTAATTTGTAATTAAACCATCAAAATGCAATGAAAAACATTGTATAAAATGCAATGTTTTCTAGTGTATAAAAAGTTATTATAAAAAGCACAGCATAAAATTAATTACAATAAACATATTTGGATGATTAATAATTAAAATGTAAAAATTATTCATTTAAATCCATTTTAAAATAAAAGTTAACTTCATATATTATTTAAATTAAAAGAAATATTTGAATAATTTGTTTTATTCTCAATTAAAAAATAATCCTTTTAAGAAAATTAACAAAAATTTATTATTGGTTAATTTTTAAATTAATATATAATAAATGAATTTAATTTTTTAATAAAATTTTAAAAATATCTATAAATTAGTTATAATTTCCTCACTAAGAAAAACAAAAATTATTTTTAAAGAAAACTAATTATTTAAGAATAAATGATTTCAAGAAAAATATAGTGCATATATCCTATGAATTAATCAATAAATATTTATTGAGTATGAATAATATATACATACATATATATATATATATATTTCACAATTCAGTCACCCAAGTTCTGAACCTCTATTTTAAGGGCTATGATAGAGTTAAATAATACTATATTTAAATTACATCACATTTCACTGAAAAAATATTGTTGCATTATAAGAAAGCTATCAAGCATATTTTTATTTTAAAAAAATGATAGGGTGATACAGTTAAAAATTTTAGGAATATTCCTTCTTTGGAGAATGATGCTCGGGTAAATGTCCCCTCAAATTGAATCATAAGAGGAGGTGTGAACAAGTGGAATAAATTCTACATTTGCGGAAAATCAAAATACATGTCAGTATAATAATTCTCTCATTCAAGAAGATATTTGTGTCGATGGTCTCATAAAAAATATCCATTTGTAAAGGGACAAATACAATACCTAAAAAATAACTTCAATATAGAGAAGATCTTTTATATGTTGTATAATTAATTTATCAAAATATATGAAAGGGAAAATGAATTTATGAAGATGTGGTGTTAGTTCATTTGAAACACCCCATTCTATATCAAGAGGAAAGAAAACCTGCACCTCTCCCCTTATACTATACATTTTATTACATGAATAATGGTTTTTAGGACATACGGGGTGACACAATCCATGGGATATGGGTGCTCCAAAGAATAGAAGTAATGATGTGACTATATCTGAAATTTAGATGAACATTCTTAGAAGAAAGTAGTTGTTAATCTCTTTCAACTTCAGTTTAGTGTCATTCCTGAAGATATATGAATGTATGAAATTGTATTGCTAATTTCTATAATTAATTTATTGATTTAAATGAAATATAATACATCACCATATAGACGAATAATTCTATTTATAATGATAAATCTGTCCAGATATGATGGATAATCTGTTATGTGGTTAGTCAAATGAATCCATTATGAGGGGAGAAATGGTTAAAACTCTAGAAAGGTTGAATCTTATGTATAACAATTCATATTCTAACTTGTTTTTATCATTTTTTCATCATTTTTTATTAAATGATGCTAAAAAATTATCCTCTCAATAAATGATGACCGTAAATAATGAAAAACATTTCAAATACCCAATTCGTAAATAAAGGGTAATCTAGAGTTGAAAATAAAATAGATATCTTTTTGGTGTCAAAAAAATTTATTAGTGATTCCAAATTCTACCATTTTTTAGGATTCTTGATGATTTTAGACACTCTATTGTTGGAGGATATCATGATAAAAAAGTTTTACGTCAAGGAAATATAAAAAATTATAGGATCATAATAGATAACATAAAAAATGGAATTATCTTGTTGGTGTTAATAAGTGGCATAACATATTTTGGAAATGGTATACCATTCAATATTTAGGATTTCAATCTTATAAGATAAAATTTTCATGTGCTTTTTTATTATAGGATGCTATGATAAATTGAAACGAAGAGGCTAATATCAATTTATTAGACCTAGTGAACTATATAGAAAACCATGTAGGTGTCAGCTTAGACTCTTATTTTCTACACCACTCCCTAGATTGGAAGGATTTAAGAATTTATTAACATCTCATGTGATATGTGGTAATATTTATCACAACCTTTTTGTTAAAGTGATTTAGGTATTTTTGAATAAATAGATTTAAATGATTGATATGTTATGGATTCTGGATCTATAAATTCAAAAAAAAATTTGGATAAATAGTATTCATGAATCTATTATCATATGGGGATATGTTTCTTACATAAATATATATTTTTCTATAAAATTAATCCATTTTATTTTATTAAAAGGAGGGATAGTGAAAGTATTGTTGCTTCTGAGGTGAAATTTCCAATTAAATCGAAGGGGATGTTTATTAGAACCATTTGTGGTAAAAGTGTATTTTTTGACAATATGTGATCCTAGAATTATAGAAAACAAAAGGTTTTATTTTTTGATAATAAAATTTAGGATAGTTATGGATTCATTCATTCCATTATATTGAATTGGGAGGAATTCGGGTTAATGTCCTGTTGGAAGTAAACTATATATTATTAGAGGTGTTGGCGTATGTTATTGTTTGTGGTATTACCATGAAGGAGTTATATAATAAAGTAGTTATAGGATGGGTGAGTTTAGCTTTTGGATAAGGTACGATATGAGGTTTTACCAAAAATTATGCCATACATTCCCTACCATGCAAAAGAATCACTAAACTAGGAATTGTGTGTGAGTGATCAACCAAGGACTATTCAAAACATAGTGGTAGTAGGGTGGAATGTATAGGTAACATAGAGAATGTAATAATTTTTAAATGCAAGAACACACATGGGCACTATTGTTTTCATGGGTTTAGTGGTCTATATCAAAGGTCGAGGAAAAATTTTTTTCCAGGAGTGGACCCCATTAATGATTACTATTGAGTTAGGAATGTGAAGATTTATATTAATCGTAGTGATGGGAAGTGGATGTTCAACATGTTACTTGGGATTGTAGGAAGTATTCAACCACCATAAAACATATTATTATAATGAGATTAATTAAATAAAACTCGTTATACCTTTTCATCTGACCTATAGATCATCTTCAACATGTGGCTCATGAGTTCATGCATGTTCGATGCACTGAATAAAGGATCAAATTGCTACTGTCCCATGAAAGATGATATGCACACAATATTGTTATGACTTTCATCCTGCAGGGTTTGGATTCAACATAATTAATGTTTTCAAGGATCTCTAATACTCTAAAAAAATGACCCATAGTGATTAATATTACATAAAAACAAACACAAAGGTAGTGGAGTCTACAATATAATAGTGATATTCACACCATACAAATAGATTTTGGAGTTTTTCATTTATTATCTCCATAAACTATATATGTTTTTAGAGGTCACTACACCATTAAGTAAAGGATACACCAATATGAAATTTCATTCGTACATTAAATTTATTAGTATTGATTCTATTATGGCCCTGATCATGGCATAATTTGTTTTAAAAACTAGAGCTTTCACCATAGAACTAATGGCTATATTGCAATAGTCATGCATAGTTGATGGAGCTGATTATGAGAGTCCATAACTATCATTAAATGTTTGATCATTTTTTGTAGTTAAAAACAGTGGGTTATCTTTATCTCATAGAGGTTTTGTGATCAATGTTCAGGATCATTTAAAAGATGAAGATCATGATTGCGGTGTAGTGTATATTCAATTTCCATATTTATCAATATATAAATTCATGCCTTGTAGATAGAGATTTTCTAAAGGAGTTGTGTCTTTTAGATTTGAAAATATCCATGTCGTTATATCCTGAGACACATTGAGATTTTAAGTTGAATTTATAACTCTTAAAATTAATTTTACAACACATGTGATAACACATTTATAAGAATAAAATATCTTCACCGTAAAAAAGAGGTAATTCTAGAGAAGAATAAAATGTACCATTATTAGTTTATCTAAAATTGGTAGAAGAATATGAAAACTATCTCAAATAATTATAGAGGATAGAGAGATGTATTTTTATTAAAATATATTCGTTCATAGGAACAAGAGAGTGTTTGTTTCATCATGGAATGTAAAGACAATCATGTATTATTTTGGAAAGAAAAAGGAGTTATAGAATTATTCTAGAAAGAAGAAAACTTAACATATCCTAAAGATCATTCCAAATGAGAAGGAACATACATGAAATGTCATGGAATACAATTTATTTAGTTAATTTTCACCCCAAACCTATAAACAAGTATGTTTCAATTAAAAAGTCACCAATCTATATTCAGTGCAGCACTAAAACTATTGGTGTTGTTATTCTTTATCATATGTGAAAATTTTATCTTTTAACATCCCTCCCAATATCATTGTCCTAATAATGTGTGATGGAATTAAATTGTTTTAAGAGACACCCAAAGACCCTAAAGGCTATAAATAAGTGCTAATGCGCTTAAATATATGCATGGTACAATTTTCCATGTAAGAATAAAACTCCATACCAAATATGTCATAAAAAAATAAGTGCTATATGATGAATGAATCAATTAGAGGAAACTCAAACATTTCATTTATATCAAAAAAAACTAAAACCATGTTCCACAGTAGAAGACTAAAATATCAAAGTACACTGTTGAAGAAAAAACATAAAAAACAAAAGACAACCAAATAATTTCCAAAGATCCACATGCCCTATGCTCCAAGTGCATAAACAACCAATGTATATTGAAATACTAGTTAATATGTGTGATACATTACATTTTCCAATTTCATAGTAAAAAAAACTATAAAAGCACAAAAGTTCCAATGAATTGGAGAAAAATGAACTCAGTTGATTTCCCCCAATGACTTCCCTACTGTCACCAATAGGATAGAACATGTTAGCCACATTTATATAAATATAATATATATAGAATAATTTATAAAACAATTTATATAGATATAAAAAAGTTCTAATGATACCATTTTATCAAAAACATGACCATGTTCTAAGTAAATCAACCAACAATGTTCTAGAATAATTTCACACATTCTATTTTGGCATAACTATTCCACATCACTTATCCACACATCCAACCATGCATGAAAACTATAGACATCCATTAACATAAGAGTTGTGAGTCTTCCTATCATTATGACATTACATGATGAACCATTTTTATGTTTGAGATATTTGAACTTTATCCATGCTAATTTTTATTTGGGAGAATCGATAACCTTATCTACCCTTAATGAAAATGAACACACAATACCATTAGGCCAAACCAATGTCAAAAAAATCATGTCACCCATTTCAATAAAACCATTATTTTATTGAAAAGAATAAAAAAATTCAAATCAACCTTTCTAATTCATTTCAGCAAAACCATTCATTTTATTGATTTTTTTATTAATCCATTTACCTAAATTCATGATAATCAAAAATTTTATGCCCATAATCGAAACAATTTCTACAGTAATAGTGAATTCTCATGTTCCCACAAACCATCACTCAATAGGGTTCTTAAGAATCATTAAACGATAAATTAATGATAAATTTCACAAAAAACAATTCAGTTTAAAATCAAGCCTTAATATTCAATAGGGATTATTCTAGAGTTAGGCCACTTACCTCACGTTTTATGGTGAAAACAAAGAACGACACTCAAATGTCCATGACAGAAGGTGAAACCTCCACAAACCCACATTAGATAACTTCCCCATTCATGAACCAAGATAAACCTGATCATATATTTTGAACAACTATCTTAGATATAACAAAGGTGAATGTGTATCTAAGAAACAGAGATAGATAGAGAAGTAAATATAAGAAAAATCTATAAGCGTAACCAAGAATGATCACTTACTAAGAGATATATATTTAAAATAGCTCGATAATATTTTGTATCACCCCTAAATTGATGATAAAATCATCATAGGCAATTTTGAAGAGTGAAAATAGTGTTAGGGAAGCATAGGGGAAAAGGGTAAGTTATAGGATAAAATGAGTGAGATCTATAGTTTTAGGATATCACTTTTAACCCATGAACAGTTTGTCACACAGTTAGAAAAACAATACAATAACATTTTGAATGATAATACCTCAATGGTGAGTCAAACTTTGTTACCAAACCATGTGCCAACCATTCCAAAGCTCATTTTCTCAACACATAATCACTTATAAATGTTTGTTTTAACCATCCACTACTCGTGGCCACCCATTTTCTAGCTGTGTTCCTTCCATTTATCTTTTGTCTCATTTTGAACAGTTTTCTTCTAGTACTACAGGGTTTTACAAAACCAAGAACCTCTAGAAAATCCCAAAGGACACTCTAAATGTCTTCCAAAATCTCCTAAACATCACCCATATTAATTACATACATAAAAATCATATACAAATGGTAACATACATAAAATTGGGGGTGCTATAATCTTACCACCATTTGACTTTCCATCTCCAAAATGATGAAATCGAAATTATTGCTGAAAGAGTTCTCATCACTTCCCATTTATTTATTTCTCCCATTCTCTTGTCTCTTCTGGAATCTGACCATGTTTCCACAAACCCCTCACATGAATGATTCTTTTTCCTAGAAACACTTTCTCTTTCCTATCCAAAATCCATAGTGGGATATGTAGTAATAAAACTTCCAAATATAGTTCAACATGATCCCATTAAATCACATGTTCTAGATTAGGCTGATACTTTTTCAATTGAGATATGTGAAAGAAATTATGTTCCACAAATAACTATTTTGGAAATTGAAACCAATATTACATCTCACTAACCCATTTAGGTGTCTCAAAAAGGACATTATATCGAGAGGATATTATTCCATGAATCCCAACACAATGATGTCCAATCCTTAGGAAGGTTATCAATAACTCATGACCACTCACCATGAAGTAAAATGACCATCGATGGTGATCCATAATTTTTTTTTGAAAACTCTGAGCCATATCCATTTATTTCAGGATTAAGGGAATATTCTCATTTATTTCATGGATATGACATAGCCCAAAATTGATAAAATATCATCTATTTCTACACATCAATGGGAATAATGACAAGGATTCCCATATAATTCATCAATAGAAGCCACATTTATCAAGGTCTGATACATATTGTTATAAGATAAATACACCAATGACAGATGATCTCCAATTGAGACACCAAAATCCTTTACAAAATTTCACAACATGTCATCAAAAGTATGTATCTTTAATTTTTATTTCCAATCTATCTGGGGATGACATATCATTATAATAGTCAAATGAGTTCAAAGGGCTTTATGTAATAATTTATAGAAATGGGATGTAATCCTCACATCACTTTCTGACATGATCAAAAATGGAATTTTAGGCATATTTACCATTTCATAGATATATTGTTTTTATTATTTTTCTAACGTATGAGAATCCAATATATGGATGAAGTGAGTAGACATTATTATTCTATCAACCATCACCCATATGACATCATGTTTCGGGGCTATTCTTTGGAGACCAATTAGAAAATCTATAGCTATCTAATCCCAATAATAAAAAGGAATAGGAAAATAATGAAACATTCATGTTGGTCACTAATGTGTTGCTATAACATGCCAACATGTTAAGAATAATGAAATAGATTTAGCTACAAAAATTTTTATAACCTTCTATCCGAATGAAATCTTCATCAATTTATGTATACTATATATTCTATGATAAATATCATATATTGAGTAGTTGTAAGAATGAACTAGTTGTTCCTGATAGCCGTATGCACAACCATCTATTTTATGTACCACAATACTGAACTATCATCCATATTCCATCCGTCAATAGTCTCCCCATCATTTAGTTTTGAACTCATTTCAAGACATTCTAAATTAGATGTCTTTTCCTGTTTAACCATATTTTCCAAATCAGGAACCAATGAAAATAGAAATAAAACCACATCATCACCTTGGTATTCACATTCAAATTTCATTTCACCTACGACTCACATCAACTACCACTCATCAAAATCTTCTTTATCCAACTAAGCATACAACATTTTGATTACTTCAACGACCATCTAATTTATATATTCTGATGTATACATAATGTTATAGTTGAACATATTGTGATACTACATCAATATTATTTGTCTCATATTCATACCTCATAGTGAGAAGATATTATTCAAACTATTATGATCGGGGAACACTTTGAATTTCTCGCCAAATAAGTCCTACCACTATGTTTTCCAAAGCATTAACCACAACTGTTAACATCAAATCATGTGTCGGGTTATTCTTCTAATCAATAATCAACTATCATGATATATATAAAAAAACATGGCCTCCTTTCATGAGAACACATCTGAACCCTTATCCTGAAACATCACAATACACCATGTACCCTTGCCCTGATTTGGGAAAAATCAGGATAGGTACTAATGTAAAAAAAGAGTATACTCTTTAATGGAATTATGAAATTACTCAAAACATTAGAATGTAACATTATCCATTGAAAAATCTATCACAGGTGAAGATATTCTCGAGAATTCATGCACCAAGAATCGATAATAACCACCTTGACTAAGAAATATCCATATCTCAAAGATGTTATATAATGGTTAACAAGAGATTATAAATTATATCTTTTCTGGATCTACAAAAACCAAATTTTCAGAGATATCATAGCCATGAAAACATAACTCTAGTATCAAAAAATCACACATTGATAATTTGGAATACAAATGTCGCTCCCACCATATTTCGAAAATCATTTCCATGTGTTTTATATGCTTATCCCTTATTCTTGAATACACCAATATGTCATCCACAAAGACCACAAAAAAACAATAGATATACATATAAAATATCTAATGCATCAATTCCAAAGTGAATGATGGTGTATTCAAAATCCCAAAAGTCAAAACAACATACTCATAGTAGTTATATTTTCTTTTGAATGATGTATTTTGACTATATACCTTTTGAAATCAAAATTCCGATACCCTTATTGTAAGTCAATTTTGGAGATCCACTGATCTACCCTCAATTGATAAAATTGATCATCAATTAATGAATTGGATAAATATTCTTTATCATAACTTGGTTATTCTTATGATAATTGAAACAAATTCTAATATTTATATCTACTTTCAAGATAAAAAAAATTACTGTTACCCATAGAGATGTGTTTGGCTAAATGAACCCTTTTCTCTCCAACTCATCCAACTGCACTTTCATTTCCCTTATTTTTGTAGGTTCCATTTGATATGACATAATGGATATCCGAATATTTCCCAAGTGTAGATCAATCACGAACTCAAAATCCCTTACAAATAGTAACCCTTTGAAATACTCGAGAAACATATAAGGAAACTAGTCAACCACTACTGGAAAAAATATATTCAAAATCTCATCTACTTATGATGTTTGCACCCAGTTAGAATAATTGCATCACTGAGAGGGGGAGGGGTGAATCAGTCATATCTTTACCTTTATATTTCCACATAAAATGAAACCCCCTTCACCACATGTTAATGAGTTTATTCTCTACAGAAAACAAATCAGAACCACATGTATAAGAACTCAAATATTTAAAAGGTTCACTATTAAATAAGAATAGATACATCCTTGTTATGGTTCAGAAACAATGCAATACAACACAATCCACTTGAAAAAAATCGTTTTTATTGAATACATTGAGTAGAGCGTTCCCTTTCACTAATGTAGAACTATGAAATGAATCTAATAGTGAGTGTGCTCATTATAGTACAAATGATGTGGTAAATTTTTTAAAGCAACACAAGTAACCTGTAATTCTTTATCAACATGCAAAAATATATTATTCGAAAAAACGTGGTTCAAATTCTTATCGAGAAGATGGAAAGAAAATTAATGAATTTAACATGACACTATGTTTTATTTCCTTGTCTAGTTTTCCCAGTCTGATTGCTCCGTACATGAAAATATAACTCTATCATAATACAGGTGATGGAATTATGAACACCTTACTAATTTAGAATGAAAATCCTAATACAATAATCCTACTTGCTAAATATGATAGTTATTCCCAATGTGACCACCTACCGAATATTATAATCAAATGAATAAAATAACTAGCTAAATACATTGTAATTCTTATCCCTTCTCCTTTCACTTATTTATAATAAAACATCTTCAACAAAGCTCATTACAAAAACTTCTTCTCTCTATCTCAAGTAATATTCATCACTCCACCTTCTATACTCTTCACAATGAATAGTAATTCATTGAAAATTACTATTCAATTTTCTCCTTTTATAGGTGATCGAATATGGTTTTGGTGGAATTTAAAATTGTTTCCATCTCAAACAAATTCCCTAAATTTTCATGTTTCCATTAATTTTAGTTCCATCTTGACTTTATCCAAACTTCTCAATTATTATTGTTTCTTCTAGATCTATCTCTAATCTTATAAATCATAAGCTTGATTTTGTCTTTCTTTAAAAACTTAAGTCCGAATCCAAATTCATCAATAAGATTCCTTCATTACAATGTTATGTACTAATTTCTTTTATGAGGAATTAAATACCATTATGATTGCTCGATTCGATTATTTTACTATTTACCCATTATGATTTTTTCATTACAACCATAAATATGACTCAATATCTACTATAATACGATGGAACTTTACCCAATTTTTGAGAGAATTTGATAATAAATCACGTTTTTCCGTCATTAACAATACATCCAACCATGTTCTTCAGACTCTTACCAATCTAATGCCTAATCGAGTTTTGATTATGATCTATTTCGTTACATTTTTTGTCACACACTATAAATGGTTGACTGCATTAATGATCGGTTTCTACCATTACATTTTGACTTGGCTTTCATAGTTTCATTTCATTTACCAGCAGTCTTATTGTAAAAAATTCAGCCATTGACGAACACGTTAGTACAACAAATATGATTGTCCGATGTCAGGAGATGTGACTTCAACATCTTCCTTCATTTCCACATTATAATCATCCATATTTTCCATTAAAAATTCATCATTTGAAAAATTCATTCTAATAACCATAATGTGAAAAAAAAATCTTATTCACCAACTTCTTTTCTTTCATAAACAACATTTTGTATCATGACTTCCTTCATGAAATTGATTACATTAATGATAAAATTGTAGCATAATATGAAATAAAAAAAATTATAACTTATATATATATTTTTAATAACATTCATTCATTATCTACCCAAATACGATTGTCATGATTATGATCATAGTAGATATGATTGGAAATTTCTCATACACTCCCCCATTTCTTTAATCAACCTAGTACTACATGTTTAATAGAATAATTATGATTTATGTGAACACTAGGATTAAAAATGCATCATCACATTTGTTTTATCATAACCATGTAGACACTAATTTATCCCCATTACAATCAATCCTTTCATTCTAGATTCAGTGAGAATCTAATGAGCATTTTCTTCTAGCCATCTTCTCCTGAATATGATAGACCTTTTAAATCATTGTGAATTTTATTCTATGAATATGATGGTAGTACAAATTTCACATAATACAAAATGAGGTGATTTATTTTCTCCCCAGAGCTCATATTATTCTTACAAACTGTTGACCACAAAATAAAATACCTAAATAAAATTATCCTTATCATCTCAGTCCAAAAAATATTCCCCTTCAGATTTTGTTGTCAACCAAGATTCATAAATCACTAAACGTTGTTTCCTCAAGATATGTTGGTTAATAATAAATCTAAGACTATGTAAGAAAACCCATTTTTGGAAACAAGAATCATTGACATGAAAACCATGCTATCCAAAAAGTAATAATCATGAAACCACTTCATGTGTTCTTCAAATAAATATTCATTAAATTTCTCAACTTTTTGAATTTCCATGGAATAAAAAAATTCTGATAATCCCTCTAACAAATAGTTATAATTTTTGAACACATATAATGTTTGATTCACACCTTACCCACAACTCCCCCTTCTCACTTGCATTAAAAAATTATATATTTGTGAAAAAATTATTCCACTTTACAACACTATGAAAAGGTAAGATGAGATAGAGGAGAGAAACAAATCACTCAACCTTGATAATGAAGATGTTGGATTCCCATGGTCAACCTCAATTTCGAAATGGATTCATTCAGTAAAGGTATATTGAAAATGTCAAAACCTTGATATGATGTAGAAACATATTCCATCTCAAATTCATTCTTCTCCACATTCTCTTAGTTGAAATGATATTTGATATCAATATGTTTTGAACGATATTGTTGAACCAAATTACAATAGATATTGACTGCATATTGATTATCAGAATCCAAGTGCATGGGTAACATTACATCAAGATGTAATTCATCTAATAAAGTTTTCATCCATATATGTTGAGTAGTAGCTTGAGTGGTAGAAACATTCTTATCTTAAACCATATTGAGAGATACTTAATTATGTTTCTTAATATTCCAACTAACAAAATTATTTCCAAGAAAGAATACTCCACATGATGTGGTTCTTATATCATCAACATTTCATACCCAATCAATATCTAAATTCCCAAACAAATCTATAATTTCTCAGCTATTATACATGATTCGTAAATTTATAATTCCTTTCATATATCTAATAATTATCTTTCTAGTAATTAAATGTTATTCATTTGGAGCACTCTGAAATATTTTACATTAGGTGGTAGGATAAACAATTTTTGATCAAGAGGTATTCAGATAAAACCAAATTCTAATTATATTTTTAATTGAATTTTTATAATTTTACTTTCCTTCTCCAAATGTTGGAAAATTTTCCAATAGAGATCAGTATTGAAATAGGTTTTGAGTTTTCCATGTCAAACCTCTATAAAAGATCCTTAGCATAAATTTATTGATATGGAATCATTTTTTTAATCATTTTATAAAACTTTCTACCTAATAAATCATTTCATTTCCACATGAATATAAATATCAAACAGTTTTTAAATTTCTTTAGAAAATTATTACCAATATTTTTCATCATTTCAAGGAAATATAATGCCATCAACATAAAAAATTACAATGAGGGAATAAACATGACTTACTTTGATGTAAATATTTTTATTAACAATTCCTTTCATAAAATTCATACTCTTTCCAAATGTATCAAATTTGGAATACCATGAACTTGACGCTTGTTTTAGACAATACAAGGCATTCTTCAGTCTACAAATACATAATTCATATTTCAAAAAAATAAATCCACAATTTTGTTAAATGTAATATTCATCCTCAAGATCCACATTTAGAAATGCAGACATTACATCCATTTCAATGATTTTTCAACATTATTATGAAGAATTATCAATAAAAATTATGATTATTTATATCCTTTCAATTGGTGAAAATAGTTCATCAAAATCCAAAACATCAATTTTTGAGTAACCTTTTCACATTAATCTTGATTTATTTTTTATCACTTCACATTTTTAATTCATATTCTTCCAAAAAACTCGCATTTTACCAATGAATGTTTTCTATTCTATTTTAGAAGTAAGTTCCCATGCGTCATTCTTTTATATAAGATCCAGCTCATCAATTATGGCCTACACTGATTTTAGATACTCAAAAGATTCTTTCACATCATTTGTGTAGACGTTTGAATACATGAAAGTATGTGTTATAAAATTTCATGTTGTTATTGTTTGAGCCTTTTGATTTTGGAAACCCATAATATTATGAGTTTACACTTGATTACTTAGCCTATGATGAAATTGGAAAAAATTATCCTCTTCACTAGAAATATCTGATTCTGAATATTCTTTTTGAGTAGGATTACAATTGTCCATATCCTAATAAGAAATTTTTTCCTTATCCTACTAAACGTCATTATCTTCATTAGTATTCTTATCTTCATTTGTATTTTAATTACCTTTCACTGCAATATGTTCAAAAATTCTTCATGCATCTTTGTTGAAACATATGTATCCTATTCCATTAAGATAATAACCAAAAAAATTCTATCTTCACCTTTAGGATCAAGCATTCCAATGTTTCTACATTTCTTGTTTATAATACATGGACACCCGAAAACACGTAAGTGTTTCAAACATGAGTTTTTATGAAAAATATTCATATGAAGTCATATAAGATCTTGTCATGTGGAAAAATTGTTTTTGAATGTATACGGCAGTACTCATGGATTTCCTCAAATAGTAATGAGAAAGATGATGTTCTTGTACTATTGTTCTCTAAATTTCAACCAAAACTATATTCTTTTTTTAGAAACCCGATTTTCGTGAGGGGTGTATGGGGAACTATACTAATTATAAATTCCTTACTATTCAATATATGTCTCAAAATATTTTTCTCTATATTAATCATCATTATAAGTTCTCAATTTGGTCAATGAATACTCACATACATTCTCAGCTTTCCTCCAAGAACTTTTAATCATTTTCGGATCCTCTAATTTATATTTCATATACACGACACAATTGATGTTAGTTAATTAATCATTGAAAGTGATTAAATACTTATCAATAATCTTTTACTATTTGATCATTTTACCATTGATGTCATACTGGATATGTTTTAGGGGTTTTTTTGAAAAAATATCAACTTTATTGTATACTGAATTTGTAATATTTACTTTCTAAAAAATAGTAATATAGAAATATATTTCTCTTGGGAAATTAAAAATTTCTCAGTGACTATTTATTTTATATATATTTATGTTGTTGTTTTGATACATGTGTTCTGTCTTTTTATGCTATAATTTATTTTCTTCCACTATGCCCATGTAACAAGAGTTTTATGCCTCATCCACTTGAAATAAGTTTCCCTTTATACATTTTACACTTAAACAATATTCCCATCCTTTTAATTTTTTTAAAACCCATCATTCTAGAAAGTTCATTTGTTACCATTATCATGCAATTTTAAAACACTCCGTCAGTTATGATTCATATCAATAATATATAAAACATTTTTGGATTTTAACTTTTATTTCCCAATAACCACAAAACCAATACCTTTGTTTTCAAATGACTCATCATTTTCAAAAGTAACTATTCCTTATCCAAATCCTTTCACATTCATGAGATTTTTTAAATATACTCTCAAATAATAATAGCATCCACTATCAAGAATACATGACTGTTCTCATTTTATAACTTTCAAATATGTTTCAACAAGAATATCTTTTTGTTATTTATTTTCTTTTTCATCTTGGACTTCTAATAAATGTTATGGAATTTTTTTTAAAGTAACAAAATAAGAAATATATTTATAAGGTGTATAGGTTTTTCTAACCTTTCAAAAAAAGTGTCAAGTAGTTGGAATCTATTTTCAACTTTGAAAACATCCTTTTTAGGTTTCTTTCAAACGTTCATCTCAGACTTATTTTGAGAGGATTGACTCCCCCTCAGACATTTCTTTAAATATCCTATGGAATAATATCAATATTTTGGTTGAAACCAAATGTGTTTTTCATCTATCCAAATCCACCAAAATTCCATCAAAATACATAGAAAGAGTATTTGCCTCTAAAATTTCCATACTCACCAGAATTGTAAATATGTATATCAGTATCCTTATTATATTTCTAATATTACCCAAAAAACTTTTTGATATCAATAAAAACATTATTTGTCTTTTTAGACTTATCGGAATAAGAATTATTAGAAATATTTTTGGATCCAAAGAGTTTGAGGACATTTTTAGACGTAGGGTATTCTGAAACTTCTGTATTACCAACATTTTTGGTCTTGTCTATAGACATAACTTTTCCAAATTTCATATTTTCAGAATCAATTCCATCATTATTCTAATAATTTGAAGGTAAATATTTTTGAACCCTCTCATTTTTCTCTTCATGAGAGCTTTCACTAATTTGAAATCTATAGTTTTTGAAAACTTTATTTTTCTGTTCATATTTAGAAATTTTTTGTTGTACATGTTACAAATATTCTTCATTCTCATTTATCTTCACATCCAGATTCTCATTAAAATTATTTTATTACTTTAATATATTTCTTCATATCATCAATTTTTTGTTCCAGATTAACATTCTCATCAGGAAATAAATATTTATTTCTCATTGAGGAAAATTCATCTTCCAAATTCTTGTTTTTATTTTAAAAAATTCAAATATTCCTCAGATATTCTCTTAACACTACATTCAAATGAAAATTATATTTATTTTCACCTACTTAATAACTGATCCTTCCAACCCCTTCATAATTCTTTGTTTTAATCAATGTATTCAAAACACCATACTCCATAAAATTTTCAGATTCAACATCACTAAATTTTTTATCATTATCTTTAGATATGACACTTCATCTTTCAAAATTTAATAATTTCATATCTTTCTCTATAGAATAGGATTTTTATTTATTTATATTTTCGTTCGTTTGACATCTTGTTCTTATTTCATCTCCATCACTATTTTCTTCTTTATTTCATTGAAGAAAAATAACCACAAAATTCCAAATGAATCAACATTCAAAACAGTTCAAGTGATATTTCCTTTGGTATTTCCTTATACCCCTTTTCACATTTTCAGAAAAAAAGGCTTAAATACCATCAAAATTTATTACATTCCTCATTTTTCAATCACCTTCAATAACTTTATCATCAATAATAATCATCATCGACATCTATTTCTTGGAAGCCATGAAATAAATTTCTCTATCCAATTTTGTCATTCTTTTCATAGTTTTATCCCTTCTCATTTCATAATTGATGAGAGTTCTATGAAAATAATCTAGAGATAATATTTAAGGATTTTTTAATCTTAATAAATAAAATGTTGAACCTAAATTTTTATTAAGGATTTGTTAGTTCTTTTCCACAACTGTAGAATCCTCTAATGTTTCACTAAGACATTTAATTATAGATCAATAGCCTTAAAAACTACATATTGTTGAGTTATGTAAAGAAATCACATTGAAAATATTTTTGGGTTTAGGTTTTAGATAATTAGTACATAACTCATTTATAAAAACATAAATATTACAATTTAGACACTTCTACTCACTATCCGTTTTTTATAAAATAAAAACTTTTACAAATGAATGATGGGTTCGTTTCATGTTTAAACATCACATAATTTCCCTTTATTTTATCCTTATGTAAATACTACCTTAAATCCTGTGAAAAAATTTTAAACATCGGATTACCATAAAAATCTCAGTATGTGATCCAAAAATAAGTAAAACTCTAAGCCTTTAAAAAACATGTAAACTGTGAATACCTATCATAAAGTAATTTTTTTCACCTTTAACATCTGTAAATACTCTTCACTGAATATCTGCTTAATGATTACCCCGTTTTGTAATCAAAATATCACTATAAAACCCATTGAAACCACATATAACATGAAAAGGTAGCATGTGACATAATCATACATAAACAGAATAACCATATAGTCTACTTCCACACATGTCACTCTTACAAATTAAATATCCATACGGCTGACTTCCATACCCAATGCATTGGAAGTTATAACATAACAAACCTTACTTGATTTATCATGCAACCAACTATCTTTGGTTTATCATGTAACCAACCGTATTTATTTTATCACATAACTATCCATCAAATGTCCAAGTACCATTATATATCCTGACAAATAAAATATATCAATTATCAATGCTTCACTCACAAAATTTCATTTACAATCATAATAAATTATTTTCAAGATATTAAAATAGTCAAAACACATTCAAAACCATTTCCAATACTAAAAAAACCAAAAATGGAATAAGGGATTTATTTTTATTTTAAAAACATTAAGTCTTATAGAGAAATCATAATATCAAATCATTTGGACACATAACATTTTGTTCTTTGGTTTGTGTTGGTTTGGTGTGTGGCTGCAATGGTGGATCCCCTTGGACACACTTTCTTGGTTTTTTTCAATTTCATGGTTCTCACTTAATGGAAAAGTGTTTTCAAAAATAAAAAAATAAATTTTCAGTCAGTCAAAGAAGTCGTAGTCACTATATACATTAAATAAAAACAAACCATTTATCATTTTTTTCAAAAAGTATTATAGTCCATAAAAATATATTTCTTTTAAAAAATAACATTTCATAAAAATAAATATATAATTAAATATAATATATTAAAAATTAATTCCACACATAAGAGTAGAATGACATAATCACGAATAGATGTTTAACCAAATAAATGGAAATTGGGTTGGAAAATTCACTTATTTTATGTCCAACTCTTCTCGTATGTTCCTAGTTCTTTGTGAATATTAAATATGGTTAATTTATTCCTTCTTCAGAACATTATTAAGTTTTATTAGTCCCTTTTTGTCACTTATTACCATGATATAGTAATTACATAATTATTTAAGTTCATATTAGAGGTTTTTTTAATATTATGTTCTTGAGTCAAAAATGATATTGGTATGATGTATATAGTTCATGTGGACATAAGTACATCATCACTAGAATAAAAAACATGACATAAATATATTATATATTATTTTTATTTATTTTTAAGAATATTTTTGGAAAAACTAAAAACACTGTTAATGGGGGTGATAGGTCGTATGTATGCATGATCATTATTTTTGTTTTCTTGCTGTATTAAAAAAAGCATATTAAATGAAATGTATGTAATTATGTATTCATATATAATATAATTATAGTCGAATTAATAATGTCACTTATATAATATATTTTTTCTAAATCAATCCTTAATATATTCCTGGTTATGTGTGAAGGAACCACATCATTTTGAGAAGGTGGTAATCCACACAACCCAAAACAATGTTATCATATAACCACAATTTGGAAAGTATGAAGGTATATATGTTATAACATTTAAATAATATTAAATATGTTTAAATATACATATTAAAATTTTATTTTACCATAAAAAAAGGTTTTATGACGTTCCAGGAATGTAGTAATTGAAATAGAAATAAATGATTATTCATGGAGGCGATTAACAGACAAAACATGGACAATAATTTCATTTCTTTGAATAGGAGGAGTTGAGAAAGGAAATAGATATGAGATATTCCATTAGAAATAAAAACTAATGTATGTAAATTATTCTTCAGTTATTAGGCATTTATGGATGAAGTTGGTGACTATAAAGTAGAAAAATAAAACAAAATTAAGAGAGGAACTTTTAGAAAATTACATCTTGAATATCTCCTCCTTGAAAGAACCTTCAGGACCTTTGATTTGGTATTTTGGAGAGAAAAAAATCATTGGGAAATTGGGATAGTGAGGAGGATATGTTTTTTCATACTGTTTAGGATCTTAATGGTTTTTTGGGTTGAAATTGGGAGGTGAGGGTTGGTAATTATAATGGGGAGGGGTGAGTTCAAGTGATGAATTTTTTTTATTTTATATTTACTTCTAACCACATAAAGGTGGCATTAAATTACATGAAATCATCTTTTA
Organism: Viscum album; assembly: GCA_963277665.1. NCBI lineage: Eukaryota > Viridiplantae > Streptophyta > Magnoliopsida > Santalales > Viscaceae > Viscum > Viscum album. Next base: position 721,245,320 of record OY728130.1, on the reverse strand, counting down.
ATTAATGTTTTATAGGATAGTTGGGGTTGATCTACACCTCAAACACCGTTTAAATGTTTTATTTTTTTGGGTATATTAAGCTTGTAACTTTTAATGTTAACACATACCAAATTTTAATTTTTCTATAGTAAATAAATATTTTAACATGGTAACATTTATATATATAAAAAATAAATTTAACATAAAAACTAATTTGTAAATTATGATATAAAATATAGAAACTATTTTATCTAATTAAATTCATAGATTTGGGAAAATTATATTTAAAATTTATTCCACAGAAAAAAAATAAAATTGGGTTTTTAAAGTTAGACATTCGAAAGTTGGAAACACTTTTCTATCAATTTTAAATTTGGAATTTATTACCAATTCCTAAATTGGGTTAAATGATAGAAATATATTATAATTAAACTCTTAATCCATTTAAAATGACTATTTATCTATATAAAAAAATTATATGAAAAAACAGTTTTGAATTAAAATTCCATATATTTCACTATTCATTAAAATAAGAATGTTATCATAAAAATTCCAAAAAGTTACCCAAACTAAAATTTTGATGACCTGATTCAAAATAAGATGTTCTTACCAAATAGAACTTATAAATTCATCAAAAAATTATATTTAAATTGGATTCTCCATCAAAATGGGGTAAAACTACATTTTAAATAAAGAACCTGTTTTTTTATAAAATTATATTTGTTCTTATATAATGTCTAAAAACACATAAGTTGAATTTTAAACAATATATTGTGTTAATATTTTTTTTAATTTAATCAATAAGTGTGATATGATTATTTTATGAACACAATTATTCTTATTTAAATAGTTTTTCATAAAATGCATCCTTTATATTTAGATAGTTTTTATTTCCATTTCTAATTAATTTGTTAACCAATCAATTTATATATAAACATATTAAAACTATATTTTCATAATTGAGTGAATAATGCAAATTCCTGCTATTCTAATGGCTAGGAGATAACTACCATATTAAATAATAATATATAGTTGTTTGTTGAAGCTCAATGTGGCATATCATTTATGCTATGGAACACATTGTTTATTTTTAAAAACTAGGGGTGTTACACTGATAGTGATGACAATGTCATTTACCCTAGTAATGAAGTCCCTTATAGATTCATACTCACCCATTTTCAAATCATCATACTTCAATTTCTAGTAATTTAATTTTCCCTTTTTTACTTCTATACTTCCTTCATATATGTTTTTAAATTTATCTCATATACCATTGGTTGTGGAAACACCTTCATAATAAAAAATTCAGATTTATAAGTGTTGAATATAATTAATTCTTGTACATTCCATCATTCTCAAGATTCTTCTTATAAATATGTGTTAGAGGAATGTTTTTCATCAATAGGAGGAAACCCATCCATTACATATTCAAAAACATCATATCCAATAGACATGGGATGAGGAAATATTCCTTCTCTCTCGATATTAAAATTCATTCAATTGAAATCAAAAATTCATTTCCTTTTAAAATAACTTAGACTCTTTGTAAACATGTATTTGAAAACATTAATAAAGAACAAGATAAAGGGAACCTACCATGATACCAATTTTAAGTGCCCAATTAGGATAATTAAATCACATAGAGGGGGATATGATGAATCAATGATATATTTTATTTTATTTTTACTTATAAAATGCAACAACCTTCTCCTCCAGTTTATTATTTCATCCCCTTTTGAAAACAAATCAAACACATATCCATAAGAACACAAGTATTTAAAAAGTTAAAAATTTAAATAGAGTAGCTACATCCTTGGAATACTTTGAAAAAAATCCAATACCACACAATCAAATAGAAAGCAATCATTTTCTATGGAATAAAATGAGTAGGATATTCCTTTTCACTTGTGTAGAACCACGAAAATAGTATAATAGTATGTATTCTCGTTCTTGAAGAAATGATATAATACAATGTATTTGTAACTACACATGTTACCCATGTTTCCTTATCAACATCCATAAATGTATTCTTTGAAAATCAATTATTCACATTCATACCTAAAAGCTGGTAGGATCTTTGAGGAATTTGATATGAAAATTATTCTGATTATGAAGTCTAATTTTTACATTATGATTGCTGAGTATAGAAAAATATAACTCTATTAGACAAAATTTGGGACAATTATGAACACCTTCATGCTTCTGTCTGAAAATCCAAATATGATAATCCTACTAGTTCAATATGGTAATTCTTCCCAATATGATCTATGGATAAATTCCTTTTTGTATTGCCTATATTTCTTTGAATTATATCAAAGAAAAAAATCTTCAACAAAGTTCAATATGTAAACTTCTTATCTTTATCTCTAAAATTCTTCAGTGCTCGACTTTCCTTCTTCTTCACCATGAATAATAATTTAATCAGAAATGAATGATGTACTTCTGGCTTTTATAAGTGACCCAGATATGGATTTTGTGGGAATTAAAAATCATTTCCCCTCCCATAAAAAATCCTTGAATTTTCTTGTTTTCCTGATTTTATGGTGAATAATGACGTCTTCTACACTTCTCAATTCATCTCTTTTCTTCTCAATATTTGAAGAATATTCAAAACTACTCGGTTTTCTTCTATATTTCAATAAAAAACATCAATTTGAATCCAATTTCTTCAATATGATTCCTTCATTACATTGCTTCGTACCATTTTCTTGTATGAGTAAATTCATAACATTGTGATTTCCTGATTCGATTACATTACCATATTCCCATTATGTTTTTATCATTATCACTAAAAATGAATCGGTACCAAATCTTCTATAGTGGATCATGACCCAATTTATACAACCATTTGAAAAAAAATTAGGGGTTTTCCTTCCTTTACAATGAATCCAACCATCCATTTTATACACTTACCGAAATCAAGTATGATTCCAGTTTTGATTATGATTTTTTCCATTATGAAGTATGAAACTTCTAAAAAATGGTTCACATCATTTCTGATCAAGTGATGTCATTAAATTATGAATCAACGTCAATAGTTTCAATTATTTTACTATCATTCTTGATGTAATTTTATTTATTTGATAAATACTATTGTACACCGAATACGATAGACTGATGTTCATATCTTCAACTTCATCATTATCATTAATTTCTTCATTAATATAATCTATAAAATCCTTTAAAAAAATATTCATCTTGAAAATTCATTATAATAACCTTATTTCAGGAAATCTTCGGCTTGACCAACTTCCTTGTTTAGAAAACATCAGCTTATATCATGACCTCCATCATGAATCTTATTACATTTAAGAGAAACTTTTAGCATCATCTTTAATACCATTAAATGTATTATAACTACATTATATTTCATAAAAAACATTCCTTCATTTTCTTCCCCAAGAAAATTGACATGATTTTGATCAAACTGGATACTATTGGAATCATCTCTTTCACTCAACCTTTCGTTCATCAGGCTTGCATCAAAAGATTTATAGAATACATTTGACTTTTGATAAATCCTGGATTAGAAAAGAATCAATAAATTTTCTTATTGAATCCAAATTGTCTCTGATTTAGCACCATTATGATCAATCATTTCATTCTAGATTCAGTTCGAATATGATGACCCTTTTCATAAATCCAACTTCACTGAAATATGATCCAAATTTCCATGCATTGTAAATCTAATTCTCCGAATATGATGGCAGTCTGAATGACACCAAATCCAAAGTGTTGTGATTTTGTTTCTCCTTAAACCTCAAGTTCTTGTTAATCATTGTTGAATAACAAATAAATTACATGAATATGATTATCCTAATAAGTTTGGTCAAAATTGATTCCAAAGATAATAATGAGAACTAATATGAAATTATTATGGCTAATGTTTCCAAAAAGCCTTTTGTACCTACCTTTACACTCATTTCTACTTTAATGAGATGATTGATCCCATCCTCAGTCATGAAAAAAATGGTTTGTATAAAACAGTTGATGTGAGACATCAAAATTTTCAAACAATCCATATCTCAGATTAAATCATAGACAACCATCTCCCATATAGAAGAATTCCATGTTAGCTTGGATCTATCAATGATTATTTAACAAGATATACACACAATGTCTAGACATTCTATTTAACCAATCAGATTTTTAATTTATATCACAAAAGGCATCAAGTCTTCTTTTAAATATTTCATATCAACAACAAAAGAAACAATAATGGAATGTGAAACACACGTATCAAGTAAATCTAGAATAAGAGTATAATTTAAAATAATTTTACTTACCACTATATATGGTCTTGGATGGTCATCCACAATATCATGTTCATATCCATATAACTGTTTTTGGCTAAACATTCTCCTCATATCCCTATAGAGAGTGCAAAACATTAGGAGTCATGGTATTCCTATAATCACCATGTATAGGTCTATTCTACAGTTGATATTGATTCTGTTGACCTCATCCTATCAAAGCATATGACGACTGTGATACCTGAGATATGTCGCGTGGACCGCAACATAGAGCACTAGGAATGTTGCACTAAATATTCCCCATATAATTTCATTTGTGGAAATATCTTGGGGGTGTCATACACTTTATCTTCACATGGATTAATGAACCTCACTGAAGGCATCGTAGATTGCTCAATGGTTTTGGAGGAACATTCAATGGTCCTATAAATTGTCTCTGATTCACACTTTCACCTTAGAAATAGGTTTCCATATTCCTCATTCACCCAATATTAGATTACCCACTGTTTCTTATGGGTATCGACATACTTCCTCCTACCATAGACCCTCATATATCTTTTTCGGCTACCATCTTATAATTAACTCTCTTTGTATAATCTGTTATATAGATCTTGACAAGATTCAGTGAAATATCATATATTATGATTGATTCAATGATCATGCCTTCAAGGATACATTCATAGTATCCTCAGGTGAAAAGTTATCTAAATTCATGAATTTAGCTGCATATTTATTGACAAAAATATTTTCCTATTTCTAGATGAATAAGTAAGTTTTTATCTAAATTATGAATGTGTGATGATATAATTTTTTGTTGAAAAATTATTAAATATACTCCCAACTAATACCATCATCCACTTTCTCTTACATAGCTAAATAACACCATTTTCATGAAAGATCATGCTGTATATATGTCCCCATGTAAACTTCCAGATCTACTGGTGTGTTGATGAAATTGATGATATGATTCTTCGAATTCAGTCACACCTCTAATGTTTCATTTATGAATCACCCTGAAAATGGGGGGATTCTACTTCTAGAACTGAACAGAGTGATCCTCTTTTCATGGTTCATCCCTTTAGTTCCATTTATCCACTACCTGGAATGCTTGTATGATACTCTAAACCAGCTATTGGTTCACTTATGGGTGAGGTGAAACCACATTATTAGTAGATTCTTTTGATTGGTTTCTATGACGCCTATCAGGTTCCATTTTCTATAAAAACAATAAATACAATTAGTCTCACTCTCTATAAATTAAAGGCTTAAAACTCAAAATTCCATCACAACCACTATTATTAATTTCTTTCCAAAATCAACCTTTCCACATTCAATAATTTTAAAAAAAACATAGTTTCATTCAAAAATCAAATTGTATTCATGATTTCATTATCATTATCTTTTAAAAATCATACATTTGACACAATAACTTATTCGTTATTCAAAAATCAGAACATTGTATGAAATAATTACATAAAATTAAATATACACTCATAATGGGAAATAATTTTCTAATGCATGTTGTGCGCATATAATTTGATTAACACATGAAAATGAGACTCCAAATCAAATAAGTGTCTCCAAAACACTTAAGTTCTCAACTCAATGGTAACTTGAATTGTAGAATAAAAAGTTTATCTACATTTTTTCATTTTAAAAATTTCATGTACCGAAAATCCTACCGCTTCTTATAATCACAAATGAAGGAATAAAAAAGAAAGAATTTACACTCCATTATTAACAACCAATAGCAATTAAAGCATCAACCAAGTCATAGACCACTTATTCAAGAATGTAAGTACCAAGCTGATACAATTTGCAGAATCCCTCTGATTCCCATTGGCTTGATAAGATGTGAATGCATTAATTGGTCCAAAGAAACATACCCAAGATTCCAAAGCATGGAAATAAATGCTGAAGAGATTAAAAATAGGTGGGGGACTATTTTCCCTTTAAAAATAAAACAACAAACCAAAAATTTCATAACCAAATAAGCGATATATAATGCATGAAATGATGAAATAAAAATCAAAAAATTAATTTATATCAAAACCAAACTAAAACCCCGTTCCCTTGAGGAATAATATAATATAAAATAATATAATGGATGAAAAAAATATTAGAACACAAGAAAACAAAATAATTTTTATTTCTCCACATAATCCAATATAAAACTCCCAAAACATAACAAGTACCACGGTGTAATACTAAAGATGTGTGATTATTTACCTTTTCCCATTCACCAGTAACGAATATTTTCAAAAGAACTAATGTTCCAAATAAGGGGTGAGTAATTAATAATTTTAGATCTTCCCCAATGACTTCCATACTCGTGCTGCTAGTATATGACATGTTAGTAACATTTATATAAAAATAGTTTATATAAAACAATTTCCACAACAATTTATATCAAAATATAAATGAATTCCAATGAAACTATTTTCTTGAAACAACATCAATTTCCATAGAAAGAAATAAAAAATGTGTAAAATCATTTCACACATTATATTTTGAAAGAACTATTACACATCATTTATCCAGATATCCAACAATGTATGAAAACCATGGACCTCCCTATACTCGTAAGTGGGGAGTCATCCTTTCACTAATCTATCACTTAATATACAATTTTTATATGGGATATCACTAACCCTTATCCATCCCATTAATGATTGGGGAGAATCTTTACCCTTATCAATCCTAAAGTCCCATGACCACTAAAAACCATTATGCCAAATGAATATCAAAACTGCTATTTCATCCATTATAATAAAATGGTTTTTCTATTGGAAACCTTCAAGAAACCAATTAAAATAAACCATTCTAATTCATTTTAATAAAAAAATTCCTTTAATTGGAAAACTTTTGATTAAAATATTTACCACAATTCATAAAAATATATATTTTAAAATCAATATTTCATATCAAGGAACCAAAACACTTTCTAAAAAACACCCAATTTCTAGTATTCCAAAAACATCCATTCTAGAGGGTTCTCACAAATTATTACATAGAAAATTCATGATCCATTTACCACAAAATATTGAATTTCAAATAAAGACTTTATATTATAAATATAAGAGTTGAAAGTGAATACACCTACCTTATTTTTATCGTGAAAATGAAGAATATAACTCAAACTTTAATGAAACCAGAAAAACATCTACAAAGCCACCATAGATCACTTACCCTGTCATGATTCAGGAAAAATCTAATAATATTTTTAATAATCCTTCTTACATTAAACCACAATAGATGTATATCTACAAAACTGAGAGATTAATATAATAATATCTATGAAAGATCACCAAGAACAACCAAGAGTGATATATTACGACTGGAATCCAACTCCAAATCACTAAGAGAAGCCATGTGATCACCTCGGGATCGATTGGAGAATCGTTATATACCTTTTGGAAGAGGGAAATTTGATTTTAGGATGAATTTGAGGAAAAAAGAGTGTGTTAAAGGGGAATATTATTGAGATACACAATTTTAGGATCTCACTTTTTCCCCTTGCACGGTTAGTAGCATGGTTAGGAAAATCAGGCGCTAACTATGTGCAAGCTACTTATTCAAGGGTGAACCTCACCCTAATAGATCGCACGGTTACAAAACCCTTTCACAACCAAGATAAAGATTAATTTATAAAAATTTCCACACTTATCATGATTTGGTGTAAAAATGTTCCACTAATGTGAATTCCCTTTATCCTTTGTCTCTACATTCATAGTTTCATGTAGGTGTTGCACGATTTTATCAAATAATGAACCAACCATACACCTATAAAAAATCCCACAAACACTCCAAAATTCCTCCAACTATCCAAAACATCACCCATCTCATTTACATAATTAAATATCATAAATTAAGTGTTACTTACATGAAATTTAGGATTCCATATATCTTCATCTAAAATAGTGAATATAACAGTGACCTGTGAGGGAAGTGACCCAGGGGAAAAAAATTAATCAACCTAAAAACATAGTAAGGTAGTGATACTTGTAATTAATGTCTTATAATAAGTCCAAAAGTAGCTATCATAGTGAATTTGTTCCACCAACACAATTTTGGTATCAATATCTAGGGAATAGCCCATTGTGATGAACTGCGTAAAAACCGTAATATACTTATGGTGGTTTTATCTTCACTCAGAATAAAATATAATAAAATGAATTTGATAAATATAATCAATAGAAAAATTTATAATTAAATGATAGAAAGTTATTTGGTTCAAAAATAATAATGAAGGGAAAAAGAGGTGACCCTTATAATTATGGGGTCAAGATCCACTAGGGAAAAAAGAACATTGGAACATATCCATAAGCAAATTAAACCCCTCCCACTAGGTTGTCTATTCACCTATTAGACCTAAAAAATAATGGTATAGTACTAATGAATAATATTTTGAAGTATTTAACCATTATTTTCATGAAAAAATGATGATATATCATGCCCATTTAAGGTAATAGAACTATCTGATTATGTTCATATTCATGGTTTTATTCATCAGCATATTTATTTATGAAATGGAAATGAAAGAAACATCAATAAAAAACATTCATGACACATGTATCCAACCTTATTGATTATATATTTTTAGATTAATTGATTATATTACACAGTGTTCCTTAGTATTTAGTTGTATATCATTTCAAAATTAAATTCCTTTTTATGGGTGCCTTGAAATGTTTCTAGACACTAACCTTGGACATTAGGTTGTATGGCCTACTTGAATTGAGAAAGGGGCATAGAGGGTCACTATTTATGTTTGTACAGAATATTATGTAAATTATATATGATTTTAATATTTTGACTAAATATTATTCTCATAAGTGACTTCATAACTATATAAATGATTGATTGGGCAGATGCATTTACTAGTTATTTGAAAGAAGATATGTTTGTTGATATTTCATAAATATATATTCATTTTTTTAAAATTTACTATTAATTCATTTGAAAGTGAATAATTTTTTATATTTATTTATTGTAATATTTACACATAAATCAAGGCTTGAAAAATAATTTTTAGAATCGAAAGACTGAGTCTAATGTTCAATCAAGAAATACCATATTAAATATTATTTTAATATATTTTAATTTATTTATTCTAGGAAATAATATTTATTTATCCCTGAGTTTAGACTGTTTCATGTAAAGAATAATAATAATATTATTATTTTCACATAGTGTACGGGGTTAATAGAGTCATAAGGGTCCGTGTAAAATTTTTACTCTCTAATTCCAGAAAATTTTAAACATTGATATGAAATTCTATAAATCCCGAAAATCCAATATACTTTTTTTACACAATGGAATCTTTGTAATAATCTATATCCCTAGAGAGATCCTCTACTAGAATGGTCTCATGAATATAGAGTTTTCATCCTCTTCCAATATCTCACTTATAGAGAAAACAAGGATATTCCTTATACCTAAAGTTATTCTTTTGGGAGTGAGTGACTAACAAGTCATTTTATATGAACGTTTGAACTAAAATAAAGTGATTCCTATATAATCGATGAGAGGACTATGGTGAATGTTAGGATCACTTAAAAACTAAATCTATCTATGATTCCTCATACGTAAATATAATATAGTAATATATATTTATCTGATCATCATCCATAGAGAATGAATTCAACAATAGGTAAATATTTATTTAAATAATTTAATTATACATTATATGTGAAAAATATCCCCTCTTGGTTATGTGTTTTTAAAAATTCAAAATCACATTAATTTCTTTGGCATGAATTTATATGTCATTTACATATCATAATAAGTTTTGACTTCAAAAAATATATTAGTTGGAGGGTTCATAATATACCCCTCCAATGTGTTTGAAACCTTCTAGAAAAATCATCCATAACACGTAGTACATCACAACTCATGCCCCATCTCAATCATGGTTGTCCCACTCTCCAATATCCAATATTACTCTATTCATATCCTTCATCATTGAAATAATATCCATCTATCAGTTCACATCTTCTCACTCAAGGTATTTTCAACCAGGATATCTCACTCATTGAAAGTTCCCTTTATAGAATGGAAATAATTTAAAAATTTCATTTTCTAATACATGTTTTCCTCATTATCTCAATACATAAATATAGAGGGAATTTTTGGAGATCATCTAAAGAGAGTAATAACAAATTGGGTTTTATAAAAAAAATTACAAGTTATATAAGGTATATCTGTAGTTTTTATTTACCATGAAAAATGTTTGAAGACTTCTTTTGTGGACTAAAACCAAAACGTTACAAACATTGAGAAATTAAAGACATTAATAGTTTTAAATAAATATTATATTGTAACCTTAAGGCTCATAAATGGATCAGTGAATCCCAATGTTATCATAGGAATAGATATTAAAAACTAAGAATAAATTTTGACTATGAGGGTTCAACAGATAAGCATAATAGAGGGAAAAATATCCAAATTGACAACTATCAAAAGTATGTAATGAAATTTCCTATAATCTAGCTTAAATTTAATGTAATATTCTTCATGTGTGAAAAATTAGTTAATCCAGATAATGATTAAAAAAGGGACATGGTAAATCTAATCAATAAAATCGAATAAAAGCATAGTCAGTTGACCCCATGGTCAAATGTTAAAACTACAAAGAATATGAACATTATAGTGACTCAAGTTTCTTATACATGGATATTACATATGTTTAGATGAATATTCATTACATCACATAAAAAACACTTAAGGATTGTAATAGTTTATTAATATTGGAATCACGGAACACAATAATCTTAATTCATGAAAGATATTAAATTTCCCCCATAAATATCATCTGATTATATACTTTTCACATATACACCCTTCAAAAACCAGTATTAATAACCAAGGGAGAATAACCATTAGAATTAGAGAGATAAAATGAATAGTATTGGTCAAAAAGGGATATACGTAAATATAACATGAACATAAGGGTATGAGAACATAAGGATAAATTATAGACACCATACCCTTCATTACAATGATTAATATATTAGATCATAGAAAAAAGGATAATAGTTTATAAAACACGAATAATGAGGAAATTAAAAAATATTATATATGAGAGAATAAAATTGGAATAAGACATAGATTTGTGGCATAAACAATAGAATATAAAATTGTATGTCAAGGATACCCACCAACACATTCACAAAATATTCTTCCTGGTATAACCACTACATTCCCAACATTTGGCTTGGGCTAAGAACATGTGTACCCTATTTACAACTTAGGAAAACCACCTATGTACTATTCATTTTGGGATTGGGATAACTACCCATGTACCCTAAATTTTGGGTTTGGGAAAACCATCCATATATCCTCCTTTTTGGGATTACCCTAAACACCAGCGTACCATCTAGGTTCAGAGAAGAGAAATAATTAAATAATGCATTAGAGGGAGATATAGGTGCAAATCATCACAAAAATTAAGTCAGAGTTATGTATGCTATAAGATCATAAAACATTCATCATACTATAAACCACAAATAGAAATTGGTTAATAATGATTTCAAAATTTCATATCCAATGGAAAAAAATTGCTTTCACAACCATTTAATCATTTCATCATATAACAACCCATAAAACAATTAAGGGGTTCAATAATAATTTTAACATGGTATTACCCAAGGAAGAGAAATGGGTTTCATATAAATCATGTCATCATAAATGATTATGTGAAAAAATAATAAAACAATACTTGGATCGTATCCCAACTAAATCAGAAGTAACCAAAAATGATTTCATATTATATGGAGAAGTAATCATAATGAAAATTCACTCCAAACATTTCTTATAGAAAATATATTTTCATTTATAATTACTTTTTATAAAAAAAACATTTTCAAAAACATTTTCTTTGAAAATAACCTTAATAATATATAAATTAATGTTTTAAAATACAATAAAATATATCCTGAGGAAAATATCATCTTTTCTATAAAAAAGGTTTTTTATAAAAAAAATATTTTTAAAACCATTTTCATTGATAATAACCTTTAAAACATATCAGGGGTGATTTAAATATTATTTAAAATAATCTTTGAGGAAAATATACTAACTGCTTTGAAAATTAATTTTTAAAATAGAAAAACTTTTCAAAATATTTTCCATAAAAATAACAAAAAAAACAAATATATTATTAATAAAAAATAATATTCATGGCAATGGGATATTTTGATCATGTTTTACACATTAATACAAAAATTCCTTTCACAATTTCAGAAGAAGATAATCATGAATTGTTTGGAAAACAACATAATGATTCATTTCTTAGTGTTTATTAAAAAACTAAAACATGATTAAAAAATCTTTTAAATATAATTAGAAAAAAATAAATTATATTTTTCGAAAAAATACATTTTTCTATGAAATATGGTTTTGAATGAAATTAGATATCTTGTAAAAGAGGAAAATAATGTCGGATTTTCTTAGAAAATATTCTCCAGTATATTAAGTACCAAAGAGTGGGAAAATGATACTATTAATTTAAAATATAATGAAAAATAATAAGTTAAGTATATTCATTATTTTTTGAGATATGGATCATAATATTTTATCATTGGAAACATCATCTTATCTACCAAAAAAATGATGAGATTGTAACATGAAATCATTACCACTATGGTTTCTTTGAATCATAATCCCGATAAAGGATTTACATAAAATGGGACATAAAATATTACGATGAAAAATAGATTCATGTTATTACATGTGAAATTAACTTTATATACACATCATTAAATAATACAGGTGCACAACATAACATACATATCGAAGAGGGAAAATTGAGGTAAAAATCGCTTACCCCTTAAATAATTATTGTATCATAAATTCTAATAAAGAATATCTTAAAATGAAAATTTAAGTATCATTAATTAAAGGAGATTCGGGATATTACATATCAAATGGACTTTATGTACACAAAAATAAAAAAAATGAGTGGTTAATTTTCATAGGTCACCCAAAATTTAATGGGAGACTAGAAATTCCATACCATAAGTCTAGGCATCCTTCATGCACATTCGAACCTCATGTATAATAAATATAATATTAATATAAAAATATTTTTGATACATAAAAATAAATATCTATATATAAGTATATACATATATATCATACTATATATTATTTTCTTATTAACTTTTATTACCCATTTATTAACAAATCCTTTTCAAAATCATGTATTGGGTAATAACCACTTCTTTGTTTATATTTTTTTTATCATACACCCTATTAACTTGATTGATAATATATATTATATTATATTGTAACCATGATATAAATATGACATATATTCAGTATATAATTATTTATTGTTATCTAAAAAATATAGAGATAGAAAATCAAATACCTCATTCATGGAGATAGTAGGGCATACGTACGCTTGAATGTTATTTCCATTTTCTCAATAACATAAAATAAAGAAAGATAAAGGATATAATATCATTAGATAATAATTTATATGTAATATATATCAAATATTATCATTAAAAAATCCATATTATAATCATTATAAAGCAAGAATGAATCACATCGCTCCGTGAGGCGGTAGTCTTCCGTACACAAGATCGACATTATTGTATACATGAAAATTGGAATCATGATGTTATATGACATATAATAATTTAAATTTAATTATAGTATCATAAATATCATATATTTACAATTAATATTAAATTACTTCCAACCGTACAATGTGGTAATAGAAAAAAAATGAAATCAGATCGCTTGGCGGTTGTCTCTTGTATACACGAACGATGATTTCATAACCCATCTGATGGAAGTGGAAATTGTTTTAGGTAATAAGATTTAAATAAAAACATATAAGTGTAAATAATATACTTAGGAAATTATAAAATAATGTTATAAAAATAAATTTAGAAGGTGGAGGAATAAATATAATAAAATCACTCATTGACAAATGATACCTCTTCTTTGGGTATCCTCCTTCGATTTCCGCCAAATACCTTCCTAGAATAGCTTTATGAATAAAATAAATCATCTAGGATTAGTGTAGGGAAGTTGTAATGTTATTTTTAAGGTATTATATATCTATAAGGTATTAAATGTTTAAACAGAATAGGATAATAGGGATACCTATTATAATTAACGAGAGTTGCACACTTGAAATTTTTTCAAATTATTTGATCCACCCATGTTTTTTTCATTTCACAAGGATTAAATAATAGACTATTATAGATCCTATAAGATATAAGTTTCAAATGTGGACCTATAATGTGTTTTTAAATGTTTGTATAGTTTCAACCTTTATCGATTATGTTTAACCCTGGGTAAACCTAATTTTATACAAACCACAGTAAATAATTGTTATTGTAATCCCTATTCATTTTTGTAAAAAAATAAGTTTAAATATATAGATAATATAAATTATTTTGATTCAATATATGAAATTTATTTTTACTAATTATGTTCTGAAAATTGTAAAATTTCAATCGAAAATTATTCCCACATTCGTGATGAAAATATTGGTTTTTAAAGAGAAAATGTTTTAACATTTACAAAGTTTTTAAATATAAATTCAGTATTAAATTTATTAAAATTACATAAATTAGATAAATGTATGTATAATTGAGCTAATATTAAATTTAAACAAATTTAAAATATAATTTAATTTACAAATAAATTAAACGAAAAGGCAGTTTTAAATTAAAATTCACTATTTTTTTACTATTCATCATAAAATTAAAATTTTCAAAAAATACTCAAAAATTCACCATAATATAATTTTTCCTGATGATTTAAAAATTTTATTTTATTTTTTCAAATAATGTTTCTAAAATTTCCATATATTAAATTTAAAGAAAATCCCAAAGACATGATAAAAAAGCGAGTTTCTGATAAGTGCATTTTTCGAGCATAAGATGTTTTATATTGAATCTATGTACAATAATATTACTTATATGAATAACAATTAATATATATTGATATATAATCTATACCTTTAATTTAAAAAACTCCCCAATACGGATTATTTAAATTATGTTAAATTCAGAAACATTAATCACTTTCAAATAGCTTTCAGAAAAAAGTTTTCTTTTAACAAGTAATAAACATATACTAAAATCTAATATAAAGATGATTCATAAGTAATTATGTAGAATAAATATAAATAAATAATATTTATGTTACATTAAATCATTACATAGAATTTAAATTCATTTCAATATATAGAAGAATATATAGTTTTAAAAAAATCAGTATTTTTCACTATTAACTAAAAAATAAATATTTTCTAGAAACACCCAAAGATTCACAATAAGTTATTTTTGATATAATGATTAACAAAATGAAGTGTTTTTATCAACTAGAGTTCCTAAAATATCTACAAATATATTTTAATATTTTCTATAAAAAAATCAAATCATTTTTGAAGAATACATATTTGTTATGAATATAATTTCATTGCAAAAATGATTGATTATTCACTAATCATAACATAATAAATTTAAATTGAGTATTAATTTTAAAAGTAAATTCTATTAAATTTTTTATATTTTTTATACCCTTCTATATAATGGCTATGTTATAATGGACATATTTAAAATAATATAATCTCATGGTTCACTAAATCTCATTGTCATGTGACATAAACACATTCAATGAAACTAGTTGTTTCGTGAAGATAAAATTGGAGTTTCATATAAAAAATGTTATACATGATGTTTCATGTGATAGAGAATATATAAAATATTTAATTCATTTGAAAAATATTCCAATTTCTCGTGGTTTTACACTCTACCCCATTTTAATGAATTTTTCACTCGCAATTCTTCTTAATTTTTGAAGGATTAAATTTTTAATAACCATGTATATAATTCCATATAATAAGAATGGTTACTAATAAATAATTTTGAAAACTATATAGGGATTTCAGAAATTAATCTTGAATAAAACATTATACTTTCCCAAATATGAGAACATAGTTTGGAAGTGAAAACATGGGTATAAAAGTAAAACCTAACTGCCAAATATAGAAGAAAAGTGATAGATAACATTGATAAAAATAAGGAGTTTGATCTAAATAACATTAATAAAGACAAATACATAATCCAAACAGTTATGAATGTAGTCATTGATATAATAAAAAATGATGATGATAGTATAAAAATTTATTTAATGACCCTTTTCTAATATTATGGAATTCTTTTTCCATTTACACATAGAATATATAAAAATGTACTTCTGTGATTAGTTATTAATTATATAGGCATAATTTGATCCTTTGCTTGAACCTTGGTCAATTTATAATTCATATCTTACACTGAGAGTTTATTTCTTTTCATTTCTAATGCACTAAATAAAATCCTTGAAGTAATGAAAAATTATACCTTTTATCTCATGTTAAAAAAACATTAACAAAGGTTATTATGTATGGATAAAAAATCATTTGGTGAAATAATATGTCAATCCCTTAAATCCCATCCAAATTTCAACATAAACCATTTCAAAAATTATTATCCTTATGAACCTTCTTAAATATTAAAAATCAAAACATCTGAAAAAAGGTCACCAAATTTAAAAAATGATTTTATCTTTGATTATCTAAATATCATTAAGCATCTCTTTATCTTCAAATGAAAAATATGTAAATTACATAGTCATATATTATCCTAAAGCTTGGTAATAATGATAATTACCCTAAAACTCAATGATAACATGCATTAGTCCATTTTACTTATATTTAAAAAATATATTATAGAAAATAAACCATATATCCAATAAGGTTATAAACTCCATCAATGATAACATAAGACAATTTATTAACAAAGTATTTATCAGTTCTTAGGATATTATTAATATCCAATTTTATTTAACCATATCAACCATCCACCTATATATAATAAACATAGTTTTATTAACCTTATGAACTTATTAAGGGTTATCATCCCTTAATCATAATATCACCTTTCCCTTAAATCAATATTTTTGTCCCTTAGTACATTTAATTTTTTTGATAATATTTAATGGAAAACTTATACTAAACAATCGTTATATATTTCATGATTCAAAATAAATAAACTAAAATTAATAAATAATTCAACCATCCCACTTACTTCTCATACCATTAACTAGTCTTCATCATCCATTACAAAAATTCTTCTTTCCTTTCATATGTAATTTTTATTCTATCAATAATCATAAATATAACAATTAAGTGTATATCCATTATGATTCAATTCATTTAATTTCCCTTTTAGACATTTATTTTCATAACTCCCATATACTAAACATTTAAATTAGTTTTCCATTGATAATACCATAGAAAGACCAATATTATCATCTG
This sequence comes from Viscum album, assembly GCA_963277665.1. NCBI lineage: Eukaryota > Viridiplantae > Streptophyta > Magnoliopsida > Santalales > Viscaceae > Viscum > Viscum album. The sequence goes on along the minus strand of OY728130.1, from coordinate 721,227,761 downwards.
TTGTGTGAACTAAACATTTCATTTTCCCTTCAAAATTGATGACTTTAGGCCATTATTCACTACAAATAAATCATCTTCTTATTCATTTGATACATTCCCTTGACTTCTTCTTCCAACATTACCACCATATAGGAAGATGAATCTCTATTCCTATATGTTATCCATTACCCAAACTCTCATCGATCTCTATCGTTCTCTTCTTTAATGAGTCTGAGAGTTGGTTAAGGTTCAAATTATTAATTGTATTCAGTGATAACTAATGAGGAATAATCATAATATCCTTATCTCTAGTAATCTCCCCATTTTTATTATCATTAGAAAAAATTCAATCACATTCAATGTTAACCCAATTCCTTCAGGTTCCTACCATGGAATAAAACCAAAAAAATCATAGTGTAGAAAAAATAATCATAGTGGGGAACCACAGAATCCAGAAAAATAACTTAGTAGATATATAAATCAAGAAAACATCATTTCATGACATGGAACATTATGTTTATCCAGGAAATTAAATGTCATCATCTTATTTAAATCTCTATTGGTGTTCAGAAGGATTTTTTGAATTTCCAATGAAAATACCTTGGTAGTTTCAAACTAGGTGTGAAACAAGTCCTATTATTATTCACCAAGTGATGAACGAGTTGATATCAATTGGTCCATTTAAAATTTATTACAACTAGGTACCTCTAGGATAGAACCTCAAAAACTTGTAGTATCCAGATAGGGATATAATTTCTTGGAAATAACATTATCAATTCATTAAATAATACAGGGCATTTTCCTGTAAAATGAATCATCTTTAGAATTATCCTGAGAGAAAACCCTAGAAATTTCCTTATAAATATATGTCTGAATTTCACTAAATTTATATTATCTATGTTTCCAAAGGTTGAATAAAAATCACCTTTGATTTCAAATATAGTGACCATGGTCTCTCTAATAGGGATAATACATCTTCTTAGATAAATATACATTACATTTCACAAACACATGTCTTAGGAACAAAATAATTTAATGCATTTGGAAACATGGAACAAAAACTTCTTAATTCATGAAACATCATCAATTTACTCCATAAATATCTTCCCAATATGTAATTTTCCTAAATATACCATATTTCAAAAATTCTCTCATAACATGGTGAGCGGAAACATAAAAAAGGTTAAGATCCAATTCTCAATAAGGAAATACATTAGAAATAGGTATTCATATCATGAAAATTAGGGCATGAGAACATAACCATATTATATGAAAATTATACTATGAATATAAAATATTTGAATAGTAATTCATTGAATAAATATTAGAAGTTCATAATAAATGAATCATTATTTAATCAATAAACATGATCCCTAAGAGAATAACATTGGAAAGGAACATAGATTTTAAGCATACACAAAATAAAAGAAAATATTATGTCAAGGCTACCCACCAAGACATTCATAAACATTTTTGAATTGGTCTAAAAACCAATATACCTAATTAATTATTGGTATAACCACATGTATACCTTATTTTTGGGGTTGTGTTATCCACTCATATTCCCTCCTTTGTAGCCTGGGTCTAAGTTCTCAGGTACCAACAATTTATGGTTTGGGATAACCACCTGCGTACCCTCCTTTTTGGAATTAGTAAAACCATTATTGAACCATCCAATTATATATAAAATTAATCAATACCTAATGAATTAGAGGGAGATATAGGTCACACACATCACATAATCGAAATCATACATATGTGTGATACAAAGTAATAATTGATTTCGGATTTCAAAACCCATAAAATAAAATGGTTTTCAAAAAGATTTCATAACATCATAACCTATGGAAGAAATATGTTTCATAATCATTTAATCATTTCATCATAGCATAACCTATGAAAAAATAATAATGTTTTATAATAATATTTGTAACACCCCAAGATTAAATAGTACTTTATTTTTTCAAAGTAATTCAATAACTTGCACTACACGCAACACCAAGTTCAAGCGCACCACGACTTACCAAACTAGCCGTTCAAAAGAGGATACAAATAGTATTAACTAAAATTTTAACATTATATAATCCTTATAATTTTAGAATCCATATTATGTGTTTTGTATACATAATGAAAAAACAAATTCATTTGTTTTTGTTAAAAGAAGTATCTTTTAAAAAAAATGAAATTTTTCCGCCTTTTAATGGAGAACCCCTTTTAAATCCAATATTTGAAACTTTTATAGATTCAATTTCAGAAAATAAACTTCTTCTTTAGAATCAGGACATAATAATTTCATAAATTTTTGGTGTTTTTCTGATAATATTCATATTAGGGTGAATAGTGAAAAATACTATATTTTAATGGAAAACAACATTTTTAATCAAAATAATATTTAGTGTTAAATTAAAAATTTTAATGGTTTGTAAGTATAAATAGATTATACTTTTATAATTTAATCCAATTTTATTCATTGGAAATAATTTTAATTTGAAATTGAACATAAACAAGTTTCAATCTTTTGTTAGTTATTATTTCTTAAAAACACTCTTTCTGGTTTTGACAATGGGAATTAATTTTAAATTAATAAATGAAAAATCATTTTCTTAAATTTAGTAAAATAGATTCAATTTCTTAATTAATAATATCAAAATTATTTTAGGGTGAAATAACGGTATTTTCCTTAAAACATTCAATTTTTGATGAATAGTGAAAACACTGAGTTATTGTTTAAAACCGACTATTTATATAACTAATTATTTAATTAATTTAAATTTATTTTAGGTCAAAATATTAAAAAAATACCTATAAAAGTTCAATGTAATTCATTGGGGTCAGTTTATAATAATTTTAGATATATAAATATTTTATTGATCTTTTTACCATCTTTTACCAACCTCCTTGGAGCATTTGAAAATTTACATAAAACTTAATTTTACCTCTTTTGTGAGTTGAATTTAAAAAATCTGAGAGACACTGATGATATAAGTAAGTAAAATGTGTTTCAATAAGATGAAAATAATTTCTGGTGAATAGTATCTTTTTACTTATATTTACCACATTTAAAAGTAAATATGGTAATTATGGATAAAATGACATTATTATAACCCTAAAACATGTCCTAATTCTATTTGATAAAGTTAATTCGTCCAAAAAATACTTAGGAATAAAATATGATCCTTTAGTTCCACTTGGATTATATTAGGACATTTATTATTATTTAATTCAAAGAAGAGTTAAAAGTGTTAAATTCAATGTTTAATAATTAAAAAAAAATTAATATATGGATACACATAAGATAAATTATACTATAAATTTTAATTAAAAAGATAAAAATATTTCTTAAATAATTGTATTTTATTTATATTTTTTAGATATAAAATAATTAAATTTATTTATGACACAATGATGATGCAGTAATTACCGTGTTAATGAAATATTAAAATAATAGATATTATAAGTATCAACATAAATGTAATTATAGAGTTTTTATGACTTCAACTAATTTTAGAGGTTAATATTACAAATTTGGGTTGGTTAGATTAATTTTTTTCGAAGTAATAATGCTGTTATGAATTTAGCAAAAACAAAATACCAAATAGTGTCAAAATTGACATAAATGTGTTTTTAAAACACATAATATATTATTAATTGATATTCTATTTCTAAAAATCTATGGTTCGGCCAAAATACTTATATAAGGATAGGTGTATCATTAATGAACCACTTGGGGTTCTCTTGGAATTATATTGTTTTTTATTGTCCATATAATATAAAAATACAAAGAGACATGATAAATGTCAAACTATTTAACGAAGAGTTAAATATAAGTGATAAGGTTTATATAGTGACCCAAAACTGTCTAAATCCTATTGGTTGGGGGGTTTTAGACTCCTCCATACTTTATAATTTAAATAATTCATTTTGGGGCCATTAGAAACCATAAATTTATTTATTATAATGTAATATTTCTTTCTTTTCCTAAGGTGCCCCTCACCCCTCTTATAATTGGGCACTCCCCCTTCTCTCTAATTCACACCATAAATGCCATATGGCTCAACCAAACCCAGCACAAATACCCTATAAAATATTTTACCATTATTCAAGAGGCCTTCCATTAGTCGTAAAGGCAACCTATAGAGCCTTTTGATCAAATCAAAAGGAATAACCCGACGAAGAGGTAAATATTTCATCACCTCTTTCAAGTTCCTTTCTTCTTCCACATCCTCTTTCTTTTTTGTTTCCATTCTAAAATAATAACTACAATATCTTATATATACTGGGATGTTATTATAAATATGGTACAACCATATTCATTATTCTATCCATCCTTTGAATTACATGTCACCATACATGCGTACATATGGCTTTCCGTCTCCACGTCTTGGTGTAATTGTTATTCAATACATTATTATTTGGATGGGTATAATAATGATGTGTAATTGACGTAATTAATAAATATAAAATGATAAATATTCTATATATATGATATAACATCCAATTATATATTATTTTAATATCTAAAGAATGATATTGTCACCCGTGCATACGTACGGATTTCCATCTCCACGAACGCGATAAGATTCATTCCCAATCGTATCCATTCAAGAAAATTTTTTATTAGATGATTAAAAATAATGTTTAAAGACTTAATATAATTTTGAATATGAATAAGATACATCCCACCCTTAACAAAAATTACATATGTAACAAATAATATAAAGGAAATTGAATCAGCTAACACCCGAAACAACGATAATACTAAGATATTATTAACAAAGAAATGTAAAAATATCATATATGATATCATATTAATGTATATGATTCTTGTATAATTTAATAACAATTATTTAACCATTATACATGAGGTTTACCTACCCTAGACCAAGGAAAATTACAAGGTAAGGGTTAATTTCACAATCTCTTTATTATCCGAGGTTGTTTTTAGGTAAGTATCTACTAGGACCTCTTTATCATCCACGTCCATGTTTCTTAAAAATGTATTTCAAAACATTATTACTATTTTATAGACTATGGGTTAAATTAATTTATACTTTTTTTTGAATTTTATAAGATGGTTATAAAGGAATGTTTCCATCATTTTCCAAACAAGGTCCTTTATAACCTTTTCGACCAAATTAAGGCAAGAATGGATTTTTTTACTTATAGGGCGGGTGCGACTATTTTTCTCCGTAATAAAATCATCGATGATTCCCTTAAAAACATATAAAAATATTTTCAAATTTTCTATTTATAATTATGTGACTCTTAAATGATTTCAAAATAGAAATATATATTTCTATGAAGAAGGTTTTAATTTCATCTATGTCAACATCCTTTGATGGATTTTATGCTTATTTGATATTGATTTATTATGATACAAAACTTCCACATTGTATTGAAGGTTTTGTGATATGTTTTATAGTGGATGAGTTATTTTAATACGATTCATGGTTTATGGATAAATTCTTGACATTTTTTATGCTAGTTTTAATATGAATATTTATGTTATGTTTAATCCTTTTCATATAAAGATTGAATTGGGCTTATTAAGTGACAGGTGGAGCCCGCTATAGCTCCTCAATGAATCGGTAGGTCTCATGAGACAAACCAGTGTCTTGGAACAAGGCCTTGACAAAATCATATTTGTAGTCTTGTCACAAGACATTGACTATGTGGTTATGAAAGTCTGGCATTATGCGTTCCATCATTATGAATGTGGCTATTGATATTGCATTTGACTATTTGACTAGTAGAATATCCATGTGAGTAATTAAATGGAATTATTTTGATTTATATTTTCTATATTATGATGATGTTTATGTTGAAAAGTATTTTGTTTTAGTTTTATACATTTATTTAAATGTTTATGCTTATTTATGAAAGCTTCTGCTATATTTTTATCCTTACTGAGCATATGATCTCTCCCCTTTCTATGTTATATTTTTTCCAGGATGGGAATAAGTATATTATGACTGACTTGCAAGTATAGTATATGGGATCTCAGTGTTTTCAATGGAAACAATGTTGTTTTAGTTTTTCATTTTAGGATTTAATGTAAGCCTTATGAATGTATCTAGTACTTCCAAGGCTACTAAACTAATCGGTATTTCGAGACTTGATCATTTGTGATCACACAAATGATACGTAATAATGCACTGACTCTGTATAGCTAGGGTTGGGGAATTACAGTTGGCATCAGAGGATATTTAGTACATACCTTGGAATCTAGATTTAGATAAACTCTTATTAGAGCACATTACCCTAAGATAGACTTTGATGATTAATATAGATGAACTTCCTAGAATTTTGTTATTGTGGATATTTTGTGAGTTTTATAAGAAATAAATCACTATATAGATAGGAGCAGGTAGTGGTGGCTCTGGCATAGATGTACCTAGGGGTAAAACCCAAAACACCAGTTTGAGTTAGACTCGAACAAGAAGTGGTGCACAACAACAGGCCTTGCTGCACTCTTTATTACGACACCCCTGGGGGATATGTTTAAGATAATTTATTTTTCATTACAAACAATTATGAAGGGTTTTTGGGTATATACTTCCTTGAGTAAATCATTTTTTATGATTATGTATTATATCCATAAACTGTTCAATATACATTAGGTATTTTAAAAGTTTGTAATTATTCATTGCAATTCATAAACTGACCTAGTGTATACAATTGTATAGAAATGGTGCCTAGTAGAAGGAATGTGAACTCTAGAAATATGTATGATCCCAAGAGTAAGAATGATAATTTCTTTCATGGTATTAATCCAACATTTAAAAGGGAAATAATATCCCATTCATTATCAACATATAAAGAAATAGTATCATGTGTTAATAAGATAAGTAATGAATTCTATGAGTCTTATGGCTTTGAAGGGAAGAAAGAAAATAAATGGATGGAAGATATAAAGATGGATAAAAGAAAGGGGGAAATTAATTATGTTCCAATACATGTTAACTATGGGAAGAATAACCTTGGTAAATGCTTGATGGGAATTGGATTTTTTTAAAAGTGTCAAGAAAAACGACACAAAGTATGTGATTGCAAGGGTAAGAAAAAAGATTCAAATGTACAAAGCTTCATCTGCAAGGAGTTGGGACACCACACGAATCAATGTCCAAATCATCATAGTTTACCCCAATGATACTATTGGATAATAATAAATTTATGATACTACCGACGCGGAAGATGAATGATTAGATTTATTAAGTTTTTATTAAATTATTATATCATCTGATTTTTGTATTAATGATATACATGTTATAAGAATTATAGAGTATATAAGGATTGTAATGCAGTACTGTTTCATTAAGGACGTGAGATTGTGTGGAACGAAGAAAAGTGATTCAATATAAGGTTAAATTTTTGGAAAATATATGGTTGATAGAAAGATAAACCATAATATGGTTCTGATTCTGAGGTAGTGATTTCGGAATAATACATGATTCATTTGGATAAATTATATTGGATATTCTTTACTACCTTGAAACTAATTAACGATTTTCATATTCCATAATTTTTGGAGTTTACAACATTTTTGGATAGAAGGTGCATATCCAGTATTCTATAAGGAATAAGGGATCATAAATGTAATCAATAAGGTTTCATGGTATTCAAGATGTTGCAGTGTTTTAAAAAATACATGATAAAGCTGTTCTCATGTTATTACATGGAAAAAATGATCTTCATTGTATTTACCTTACTTATAAATTTAGGACTATGAGTTTGGATAGAAGTATTTTTCATAAGTTTAGTTTGAGATTATTTTTGGATTACCATAAAAAGGACAACCCGGAGGTCAGGCGGCAACCCGTCACGTCCGGTATGGCCACGAGACATGAACCTACAACTGAAGGGAGAAAAGGGTGTATCAGCTAACACTGGCCCATGTGATGCCCTATATTGAATGATTTAGTTTTTTTAAAGATCATGTAGATTAATTATAAATTCATTTTTTTGAACCCTATACTAATAAGATAAATAGAATATTTTTTATGTTCTACTATCTTTTGGAGTGAAAGATGTGTTTGTGGTTGAAATTAGTTAATGGATTGAGCTCTACTTGTAAAGTATATATTTTTTCTTCTCTTATTCTATGAAGAAATTAATTATTAAACTTCAGGTAAGGGATCTTAAAACTAAAAATGTGTTATCCTAATACCTTATGTATTGTTGAGCTAATGATATTTTAAATCATCATAGATTGATGGCTTTGAGGCCATAAATTCTACAACTATTTGTGACCTATGAACTCAATCACTCCCTATAAATAGTTATTTTTTTACTACAATTATGTGTCTCTAATTTCCACCAATGTTACCCTAATTGAGATCATAATTTGGTGGTGACTTTTTCATACCCCTTTTCCTATTATTATGATTAAATTTTATTAACCCAATTTCCGATGTGGGTTTTCCCACAAAGGTATTTTCAATTTTCAACCTTTTATTTTTGAAGAACAATTTGAAATTGTGAGGACGTGATTTATTGATAGAGGGAAGAATGTAACACCCCAAGATTTCATAGTACGCTATTTCTTCAAAGTAATTCAATAACATGCACTGCATACAACCCCAAGTTCAAGCGCAAACTGACATACCAATCTAGCCATTAAAAAGAGGTTATGAATGGTATTAACTAAATTTTGAACATTATATAATCCTTATAATTTCGGAATCCATGTTATGAGTTTCTTATACATAATGAAAGAAAAAATTCATCTGTTTTTTATAATAGAATTATTTTAAAAGAAAATTGAAATTTTACTGCCTTTTAATGGAGAATCCTTCTTAAATCCAATATTTTAAACTTTTATATATTCAATTTTACAAAACAAACTACTCCTTTTTAATTGGGACATAAGAATTTAACAAATTTTTGGTGTTTTTCTGATAACATTCATATTTGGGTGAATAGTAAAGAATTCAATATTTTAGCTGAAAAAACATTTTTAATCAAAATAATTAGTAGTGTTAGATTATATATTTAAATGGTTTAGAAATATAAATAGATTATATTTTTACCATTTAATCCATTTTTATTAATTTTAAATAATTTCATTTTGAAATGGAACATAAACAAGTATCAATATTTTGTTTGTTATTATTTCTTTGAGACACTCTTTTTAGATTTGACATCCGAAATTAATTTTAAACTAATAAATGAAACTTCTAAATTTTGAGTTTGGTAAGATAGACTTAATTTTTGAATTCAGAATATCAAAATTAGTTTAGGGTGAAATTTTTGTATTTTTCTTAAAACATTCAATTTTTGATGAATAGTGAAAAACACTGAGTTTTTGTTTAAACCCAACTATTAATTTAAATAATCAATTATTTTATTTAAATTTATTTTAGGTAAAAATATATACATAATACCTATATAATTTTAATTTAACTCATTGGGGTCAGTTTATAATAATTTTAGATATATAAAAATTTTATTGAACTTTTTACTGTCTTCTACCCACCTCCCATGAGCATTTTAAAATTTACATAAAACATATTTTTGCACTTCTGTTAGTTGAATATCAAAAATCCAATAGACACGGATGATATCAGTAAGTAAAATGTGGTTCAATAAGATAAAAATAATTTTTGGTGAATAGTAACTTTTTACTTTTATTTACTATGGTTAAAAGTAAATAGGGTAATTAAGGGTAAAATGACATTATTAATACCCTAAAACATGTTATAATTCTATTTATTAAGTTTAATTCGACCAAAAACTACCTTAGGAATAAAATCTGATCCTTTAGGTCAACTTGGATTAGATTAGGATATTTATTATTATTTTATTCAAAGAAAAGTTAAAAGTGTTAAATACAATGTTTAATTAATAAATCATTTTTAATAGATGGTTAAACTTTAGATAAATTATACTATAAATATTAATTAAAAATCTCAAATAATTTCCTACATTATGGTATTTTATTTATATTTTTTAGACATAATATAATTAAATTTATTTATGACACAATGATGATGCAATAATTAACATATTAATGAAAGATTAAACTAATTGATTTTATAAATATCCAAATAAATGTAATTTTAGACTTTTCATAAATTCCTCTAATTTTATCGGTTACTTTGACATATTAGGGTTTGTTAAATAAATTTTATTCGATGTAATAATACTGTTTTGAATTTAGTAAAAACAAAATAACAAACAATGTCAAAATTGACATAAAAGAGTTTTTAAAACAAATATTATATTATTAATTGATATTGTATTCTTAAAAATATGTGGTTCAGCCAAAAGATTTTTATAATTATAGTTTTATCATTAATGAACCACTTGGGGTTCTCTTGGAAGTATATAGTATGTTTATTTACCATATAATATAAAAATACAAAGAGACATGGAAAATGTAAAATTATTTAACTAAGAGTTAAATCTAAAGGATAAGGTTAATATAGTGACCCAAACCTATCTAAAAAATATTTGTTGAGTGATTTTTATCCCATCCCCACCTTAAAATTTAAATAAATCAATTTGGGGCCATTTTAAACTGAAAATGATTTTATTATAAAATAATATTTCTAGCTTTTCCTAGGGTGTCCCCCTCCCTTCTTATAAAAGAGAACTCCCCCTTCTCTATAATTAACACCTTAAAATCCATAGGAGTAGCTAGAAAACCAACCTATGGATCCCTTTTGATCAAATCCAAAGGAAGAACCCGAAGAAGAGATAAATATTTCATCACCTCTTTCAAGTTCTTTTCTTCGTCCACTTCTTCTTTATTTGTTATTTCTATTCTAAAATAATAACACCAGTATATTATATATACTGTGATTTTATTATAAATATGGTACAACCATATTCATTATTCTATCCATCCTTTGAATGAAAAGTCACTATACATGTGTACGTACGACTTTCGGTCTCCATGTCAGGATGTAATTGTTATTCAATACATTATTGTTTAGATGAATATAATAATGATGTGTAATTGATGTAAATAATAAATATAACTTGATAATGATTCTTTATACATGATATACCATCCAACTATTTATTATTTTTATACCAAAAGAATGATATTGTCGCTCACACATATGTACGGATTACTGTCTCTACAAACGTGATGAGATTCATTCCCCGTCGTATCCATTCATGAATAATTTTTATTAGATGATCAAAAATAATGTTTAAAGACTTAATATCATTCGTAATATGAATAAGATACATCCTATCCAAAACAAAAATTAATTACATAACGAATCATATAAAGGAAAATGAATTAGTTAACACCTAAAATGACGATAATACTAAGATATTATTAACAAATCAATGTTAAAAGATCAGATATGATATCATTTTAATGTATATGATTCTTGTATAATTTATTAACAATTATTTCACCATTATACATGAGTTATACTACCCTTTACTAAGAAAAGTACAATGTAAGGGTTAATCTCACAATATCTTTAATATCTGAGGTTGTCTTTATGTAAGTATATACTAGGACCTCTTTATCAACCACTTCCATGTTTCTTAAAAATATATTTCAAAACATTATTACTATTTTGTAGACTGTGGGTTAAAGTCATTTATACCCTTTTTTGACTTTTATAAGATTTTTATAAAGGTATCATTCCATAATTTTCCAAACAAGGTCCTTTATAACCTTTTCGACAAAATTAAGGTAAAAATTGATTTTTTTAACTTATATGGTAGGTGTAGATATTTTTACCATTATGACATCATAGAAGCTTCCCTTACTAGCTTATAAAAATATTTCCAAATGTTTTCTTTATAATTATGTGACTCTTAAATGTTTTTAAAATAGAAAGAAATATTTCTCTAAACAAGGTTTTCATTTTATCTATGTCAACATCTTCTGATGGATTTTAAGATTATTTGAGGATTATTTATTGTGATACAAAAATTCCACATTGTATTGATAGTTTTCTGATATGTTTGACTGTGGATGTTTTATTTTTATAACATTTATGATTTATGGATAAAGTATTGACATTTCATATGCTAGTTTTAATACGAATGTTTATGTTATGTTTAATCCTTTTCAGATTAGGAATGCATTGGACTTAGTGATGGGTGGAGCCTGCTACAAATCCTCAATGCATCAGTAGGTCTCATGAAACAAACTGGTGTATTGGAAAAAGTCCTTGAAAAAAACTTATTTGTATTCTTGGCACAAGGTCTTGACTATGTGGTTATGAAAGTCTGGCATTATGCATTCCATCATTATGAAAGTGTCTATTGATATTGCATGTGATTATTCAACTAGTAGAATATCTACTTGAGTAATTAAATGGAATTATCTTGATTTATATTTTCCATATTATGATGAATGTTATGTTGAAAAGGATTTTTTTTAGTTTTATACATTGCCTTAAATGTTTATGATTATTTATGAAAGATTCCACTATATTGTTATCTGTACTGAGCATCTGAGCTCAACTATTTATATGTTTTGTTTTCCCTAGTATGTGAATAAGTATATTATGACTAACCTGCAGGGATAGTCTATGGGATATTAGTGTTGTATATGGTGACAATTTTGATGTTGTTTTCTATTTTATGAAGTAATTTAAACCTTATTAATGTATCTAGTACTTCAAGGCTACTAAACTAATCGGTATTTCGAGACTTAATATTTTGTGATCATGCCAATGATACGTAATAATGCACAGAATCTGGGTAACTAGGGTCAGGGAGTTATAGTTATATTATGGTATAACTCATAGAAGAGAAACCAGTTTCATAAACCTCATTTCATCATAAACCATTCTATGAAAGAATAAGAACAGTATCTGTAAGATCCTGGGTTTTGATATGATGTAAAAAACATTTTATATTCAGTTTAACTCATTTTTTAGACGTAATGTAATATTATACTAAGATCATGGATGTTTTAGGGAATTTGGGGCCTATTCGGATCCTAGAGGCCATATTTTGGAGGAAGAAATCTGGGATACTTGATTAGTACAAACTATGAGACCCAAGACACATGTTTAGAAATTACTCTGAAAGGTTAAATATATAGTAGTTCAATGCTACATAGTTTTAGGAAACTATGAAACCCTAGCTACATTCCCATGCTAAAAACATGATACATTTACACATGATTTGTGCATGGTTTTCCAATCCATGTCCATGAATCGTGAGAAGTTTCCCCTGAGGAAGATATTGGTGAAATGTTGGTGAAGGGTTTTTTCCAACCATGAGGACAAAACATATGACACACATAAAATGTGGGAAATGAAAATTTTCCCCTTGAAAGATTATTTTATTAAAGCCTATTCTTATTTAATTTTTCAAATGCATAAGGGGTCTTTAATTTGAGATCTCACTCTTGTCCTATGATAGTGATTGAGGGATCTTCTTTATCTGGGCTCGGATTTGAACACCATCTTTCCAATTAGATGTACACTAATAAGTTATTCATTCATCTTATACCATTTTTTATCGAAAAATTTATTTAGATGAATTATAATATGCCCTATTTTATGTATTTTTCTCCTTTATTCATTTTTCTCACAATCTAGACAAAATAAAATCTTGATACTACTTGAATGATCTATTACGAACCAAATATTGGTGGCTTATACCTATTCCCATGAGTTTGGTATTTTTAAATTTAGCTGTTGTGTTGTTGCATGATGGAATTTATAACATTTCCCTAAAAATTAAGTAAATTATTTAATTTAATACATTGAAATTTATTAGGTTTCTTTTTGCATACCATTTTATGGTTGGAGGTTATTCAGCCTCAATATAGGCCACCAATGGGGTGTTCACTTTTATTTTCCCTATGATATATAACCTTGTTGGATCTTTTTTTAACTTTCCAATGATTTGGGTGCTTATTAAATTGAATGTGTTGAATTTAATTCATTAGGAGAAGGTTATGAATTCTTTTACATTTATTCACATGATACAATAATTGTTAACTTGTTTAAATGGACATTATTACAATTGTGGTAACGAATGGGATGAACTCATGGTATGTGAATGTCTATGGAATGAGTATTGAAATGATATGATGAATTGGTTAGGTTAGAAGATTCCTTGTTCAGTATACTGTGGATGCTACTTTTATTATATGACATGGAAGTTTAGTTCATTGATATGGTGTATGGTATTGTATGCCTTGGACATGTTTAATGTTGGGATATTGATTCCATATGATTCCATAACCCTTGCTACCCCTTGGATTTATATTTCTTGGGCTCATAGAGGATATGGTTTGTTGAAATTATCCTTGGACCCCACCAAAGACTTTATTGAGCTTACATCGGGATTTTCTGAGGACATGATGTGGATGCCTTGATCTTCTATATGTTGGATCTGTCCCTTCCTAGTTTGACATATTTTATTATATTTCTTTACCATTGTGGATGTTGCACACTCTGGATTATATGCAATGACTGTGATGGTAATATACACAAGATTATATGGTATGACCATGGTAGATGTTTTACACATGATTAAACAATGAGGTCAATGTGGTTATTTCTTTCCTATGATTTATAGATACACAACTATGGTAATTTGGGTCCAGTGGGTTGACTAGAATGTATCACTTGTTTAGTTTTGTTTACATCTTCCCTTGTTTATTATAACTTTACTATTTTTTGTAGGGAGCCTTTTTTGGTTGTACTTTATCCCATATTCCCTGGGTACTTTACATTCAATACTACTATACCAATTATATATATATATATATTGAAATGCTTAGACTATTATAAAAAACTAGATTTTTATAGAATCCACTGATGGTGACCTACAACATGTTCTTTCGCTACTTGTATGGGATACCATTAGGTACCCGGATAGACCTCATGGATGCAGGAATGGACCAGGAAAATCACATATTATACGATGCCAATTTTTGTATTTCTTATAAGAATTGGAGGACAGATACCTATCATGGAAAATGATGATATATGGGATTGTTATTTTTTGTCATTTTTGGTATTTTGATACATGTATTGTACTATATTCTAATTTATTTGTTTTCTTACTTTTTAAATACATTAAATGTCACCTCATATTGTATATGATATTACTTATAAATTAGTTTATTTTTTAGGTCTTGGATTTCTATCGTCTTCCAGGTTGATTTACATCTTCAATAATTTACTAATGATATTATATCATTGTGCAATAGTCCAAAATGAGGGAATCATGTCCACATAGAAACACCCTATGACCTCATTGGTAGTTGGTATCCTTATTCAAACGGGGAGGTACACAAGATGATATGTGACCCACCGGGTCGAGGAACCGATAAGTTAATCCTAGATCAGGATGTTATAAAGTTGTTTCGATGATTTTTTTCTCTACCTTAATATTTTTAAAAAAATTTCCCGATATTAGGAAATTTTTTAAATTTGGTAATGAGATGATCCTATGAGTAGCTAACCCATGTATAGAGAAAATCAAAATTAAAATGGATGGAAATTGTGGTTTTTTTGATTTTTCCAATTTTATATGAATTGATTCCCCCATAATGTTATGAAACTAGAATTTGATATTATAAATGATATGGTTGGAGATATATTTTACCATTACCCATGAGATGAAGGTATTCATATAATTCATCATTTTAGGAATCTTACAGGATAACATTCCATGAATTATGACAATCTATATATGATTCATTTCTTGAAAACATGGTTGTGTGATCAATGCCTTTTGTGATATGGATTTATCCTCCATATTTTATATTTATATTTAGGAAACATTGTTGATACATAGAGTGACTATAATAACATAAAATTTATTTCCTTCTTAGGATACAAAAGAAACGCTATGTATTCTGTTAGAGAACTTTGAGTCAAGGACCATTGGTCATACAGACTAGAACATGTTATGGTATGGATTATGTGAATTCCAAACATTAGTTTACAAGGATTATGATCCCTTATGGATCATAATTAGTGACCCATTTTTTCAACCATTCAAAACAACGTTTTAATAAAATTGAAATAAAATAAAAATGGAGTTCGGGAAGACCATGACCCAAATTTAAAGTGGGAAGTAGGTAGTGTCTAGTTAATTTTTCGACTACATCTTTTTACCTCTTCTATGAAATGGGAGTAGGCATGTGGTATGATCTACTTATAGGAAGTAATATACCTACATTATTTTCTTATATATGATCAATTCATTTCCAATCATTTCTGAGGTGAGAGTTTGGAGTTATAGAGACATGTCACCATGATGACCTCTAGTTATATGCTATAAGGATGGCGAAAAACACACTATAGTGGTGGTGGGACATGAGATACTAGTAGATCAACTTGTATTGCATGTTTCAGCACATGATATTTTACTGGAAAGTAGTGATGATTCATAGTTATTCTAGGGTTTTAAGATATTCATGCAGACTATCTGGGAGAACTGAAATCTACATCATATATGGAAGAGAAGACATTGTTGTTCTAGAAGTAGTATCATCTAATATTTTTAGGGGATAGAAGTCCATGGGCGTAAGAGATATGGATAGAGATGATTTTGTTTTATCTTTAATCATCTGGAGACATGCCCAAAGTGGAGAGTGATGTTTGAGACTTATATTCTTGAAGGGTTAGAAAAGTGCTGGTGGGATGTTTTGAAATATTATGGTGCACTGTGAGATATTTTTTAGATGGATTTAAAACATATGATTTGTGTATACATTTCCCCTAAGACAATAAGAGCATAGCGGCCAAAGTTAATGAATATTCATCATTCTTTATAGCGCTCCACCGTTTTTCACTAATCTATTTTGTTGGTGATGAATCAAGGGAGAGTCACTTCATGGATGTTCTCAGACATGTTAGGATGGTATGACAGGGAGTATGATATACTCTATGATACCAAATGTAGGATCTAAATAAGAAAGAGATTCTCAAATACAAGAGGGGGGGGGGTGAATTGTTCCTCTTAAAAATTACCTTAGGAAATTTTAGAATGGTTATGTTTAACAAAGTTAAACAGAATAATTCACAAGACCTCTATTAATAATAAAGATTTACTAGATTCCGGAAAAGTGATTCCGAAAATGGAACTTATCAAAAGATACAATGATTAAGATAATACCTTAAAGCGTATAGAATCTAACTATATCAGTGTACAAGTAAAGATGTATAAGAAAGTTATACTTTCCTTAGCAATAAAAAATGCAGCAGAAAAACAAGTTGTAAAACTACAAGTAACAAACAGTAAATCTTTTAACCCAATGAGAAGGGTATCCAACAACTTTGGATAATGGTCCCCTATTTTATACTTTCAAGAAAGTATGTCTTACCCATAACATGGTAAGCCCTTGATAAAAAGATCGGAGTCTGTCTTGCTATCTCCGCAAGCCCTAAACTATCAGGTAGTCGACACCTCTGTCTTCCTCAGCAAGGAATCCCTCAACATCAATGTGTTGGAACCTCTAACTTCCTATCCCTGGAAGCCCTCGATTGTAATTAGAAACAATCAAAGTCGCACGAAGCAAGTCTGCACATGGAAATATTTGAACAAGCTATTCAAACATTCTGCATGATGCTTTGAGAGTTGATAAGAGCCTCTATCTAGAAATCAATTTAGCATGTTCTGATCAACAAAATTCCAAAAGTTCTAAAAGATGTGAGCATGTTATAATGAGCTCTTATTTTTAGGAGAAGCTCCAATAGTTGGCACCCTTCCTCAATGGTCATATTTTTCCTTGAATTTCGGAGGGACCTATACACTGGTCACTTGACCAATGGTTAGTCAATATCTGAAGGTATGACATCATTTGGTAAAGAAACAAGTATAAGCATTAATAAAACTGAAGTTCAGAATGTAATAAAACAAAAGTTCGGAGTCTATCCAAAATGGAATTCGGAGTCTATAATAAAGAGATATTCATATTCTGTTTTTTAGTAATTCAGAACCTAAATGGTTTAGAAATACAAAGTCTAAATTTCCAAGGAAATCCAGAGACTTGTTTCTGTAGAATTCAAAATATGAACTTACAGAGTTTGGAGTCGAGCTAGTAGAAGTTCGGAGTCTAACTCATAGAAGTTAGGAGTCGAAATCATAGAAGTTTGGTGTTGAACCCACATAGGTTAGAAAGTCGAAATCATTGAAGTTCGGAGTCAAAATCCTTGAAGTTCGGAGTCGAACTCATTTACGTTCGGAGTCTAACTCAAAGAAGTTCGGAGTGGAACTTTATGAGAGTTCATTTCTAGAATTCATGGAGGAACATTATGAGAGTTCGTATCCAGAATTTGTAGTGGAACTTCATTAGAGTTCATATCCAAAATTCAGAGAGGAACATCATAAGAGTTCATATCCAGAATTCGGAGTTGATCTTCATCAGTGTTCGTTTCCAGAATTCGGAGTGGAACTTCATCAGAGTTTGTATCCAGAATTCGGATCCTAAAAACAGAATTCTTCATATCTAAGTATTATATGATTTCAATGTTTTAGGTATGAATCTGATTTTTATACTCAAGAAAAATATTTATATGAGAAAATAAAACATGGTAGGGGTAAATTCCTTTGGGAAGGAAATTTTCCATATAGAAGTAAAATATAGATTTACTTATGTATAAGGTGTTTGTGATTTTTAAAACAAGAAGGAATGGAAAAGTAATAAGTAAAACCTTATTGACTCAACAATATCCCCCTATTTGGAAAGCACAAACAACCTTTCGAAAAAGTACATAAGGACTTTAGAAAAAATTCCTTTATTCTTTAAAATTAAAACTTATCTCCATTTGTTCATATAATATGGTGAATACAACTAACTCCCCCTTAGGATTAGGAACTCTAAAGATTGTGTCCTGGATTTATTGAAGGGAGTATTCATTATCATGTGAATGAAAAACTTCGTAATAATAAACTCCCCCTTACATAAGGATAGTTCTTAGAAATTTTTCTTCTCCCTCTTAGATTTTTCATTCTCCCCCTTTGAGTAGTTCTTTTTAATTCTCCCCTTTTGTGATTTTCAAAAATAATTTAAGGTAATGGAAAAGAAATAAAGTACCTGAAACATTAGTACATAATAGAACAAGATACAAAAAAACCAGATATTTCATTTGATTTTAAAGACTTTTTACAAGGAAATACATTACAACAAAAAAATCGGATTTGTCTATTTGTATTCCTTTTCATTGGAGATTAACTTCTTAAACAAGGTTTTCAGCTTCTTGAGGACTTTCTGGCTTCCTCAGATTGCTTCTCCAAAGCTGTGATCATTTCTTATTGATCTTTCAGGACCTCCGCCTGAGCCTTCACGGCCTCTTCCAGCATCTTTAGTAATTCAGCCTGCTTTTCGAGCTTCTCTTTGATCTCAATCCGGATATCTCTTTCCCCTTTCCAGTTTTGAGAAACCGAGTCAAGCTTCCCATTCAAATCCCTCACCTGTTGATTCTGAGTATTTTTCTCAAGGGTCAGCATATCCCGAAGATTCTTCATCTTGGCATCCTCGGTCTAAAAATCCTCTATAAAATAATTCTGAAAATGATCAATCTCTATCACTTCATCATCAATTTTCTTTGACCATAGAGTGATTTTTCTGCATGATTTCCTGTGGACATCATAATTGATAAGAGAATTTCTATGATCAGCCTTAATCTTCAAACACTTATCCATCACCATGTATATGGATTATGAATTCTGATTTAAGTTGTGCTGAAGCATCTGACATCTAGAGTCTATGGTGGGAATGATCGGAATGGTGTCCACCAACTTCTTCAAAGACTCAACAACAAAATCATGACCTAGTGCTGATGATTTCGAATCAGATGCCTTGATTTGGGATTGTTCTTCTTCAATTTCCACCAACTTACTTCTTGAAGAGCCACCAACATCATTCTTACTTATAATATCTTTTGTTGGGGTGTCCATAAGCACTTGCTTCCCCCTATCAACATTTGGAACTTCCTCATTAGGAGATTCTTCCTCACTTTCAGTTACACGAACAATCTTATCTTCATCTGGTTTTTCTTTCTCTGCTCCTTCTTCAAGAAATTACTTCTCATAGCTTTCTTGCTTAGATAATTCATTTTCTTTTTCTTCGTCCTTGTCATCATCTCTCTTATCATCTTTTCATCTCCCCTTCCCGGAGTGATAAGATTTGAGGACTTAGCCTCAGATGTTCGGGGTGTTGGTTTTTCTGAAGGGTTTTCCTTCTCTTGATACTCTTACAATTATATAATCAAGTCATCTATATCACCAATTCCTTCTTATACAACTTCTTCTTCTTATACTTCCTCTTCTTCTTCTATTTCTTAAGCAACTTCTGCCTCTACTTCTTCACCAGCTCCTTTCTCTACTCCTTCAAAAACCTATTTCCATTTAGACTTTTCCGGAGTGATGTAATGTTTTCCAGGGGTCTCCAGTAATGGCTGAAAATAAATTGTTTCCGGTACGAGTAAAGACCCGGAAATTTCAAGGAAAATTTTCTCTTAATTTTCTTTGGAATTTTACAAGAACACAGTTTTTGACGGCGCCTGATTCCGAGGCCCGGTGTGCCCGAAATCATTTTCCTAAATTTAGCTTGGGTAGGTTCAATGAACCAATGAGCGGGTTTTTATAACTTTTGAACCAGTGCTCGGAATTGAAATCTGAGGGCACTGATGAACTCCCAACGCCGGTAATTTCTTAAGGGGACCCTTACCACAATTGCGTTTGCTCGGGAGGAGAAGTTAAAATTTTTGGGTTATATATGAAGTGAATAAAATTGGGGAAAAATTTTATTTTTGTATCTAGGTGGCTATATCCTACATTGGGGTGTTGGGGTGGGGCACCTAACTACCCATGTGATGATAATAGTGAGGTGGGGCCCACACGATCCCCAACCTTACAACTTCCCATAACACTCATAACCTTTTCCCCCTCTTTAATTTGTAACACTCAAAGAAACCCCTCTTTAACTCTCCCAACATTTAATAGGACCTTCTCTCTCCCTCTCTTACCTCTTTCCAACATACACAAATTAATTAATTGAACCTACTCAGTTAATTAATTAAGTGTTTTGAGTTTTGAAATTTGAAATGGCTTGTGTTAATAAAATAACAAGGGTAGCTTATTATTTTATTTTTGGGAGGGCTTTCGTTGTGCTAAGGAAGATTGGGAGAAAATTATTGTGAAGAAGAAGAGGACTTCCTTATCGATGAAGAACGACATCTTCTTCGACGAAGAACGCCGGTTCCGCAAAGAATGATCGAAATGCCATCTTTTCTATTCTCCGCGACAAGTGAGGAGACACCGCATCAGACGCACCCCGATGTCGCCTACGAATTCATTCCTCGCAACGCCGTTTTCCGTGACGCTCGACGTGCGACATCAATTATCAAGGTAGGGGAATTTATTTTGGTGTTCTCTTATCTTTTGAGAAAATAATGATGAGCGCGGACCAACCAATTCCAGGTTGATCCGCGGATCGTTCGTTCATGCGGATTGATGTTAAGGATTATTATTTAATTTGCTCGTGATTATTACATTGACGTTCTTCGTGAAATATGACCATTTTCTATCATTTAACTAGAGGGGGCCGGACCGCACAAACACGGACGACCCTCCTTATTATCCATGTGGGTTTCTTTTGTTGATTGAAACGGAAATGGTGCGGTGCCGTCGCACCGCGCGGAAATGTGCGGCAAGGAATGTGTGGCGTCGTCGCGCCGTGCTGTGAAAACGAACAAGGACACGACGCCATCGCGCCGCGTCGAAGAAACCCTAAGACATCAACAGACGGAGTCGGGCCACAGCGAAGGGGCGCGACGCCATCGCGGCGCGCCGGAGAACCACAAAGACAGCGTGTTTTGTTAATTGACGTGCGAATTGATGGGCGACGACAAACGAAGATGCACAGGCATTGTGGGATTATTGCAGCGAAGGTCAGATCCTGGGGTGACCACTGGCGAAGACTGCAGGCGAATCAAACCTTCGGAGCGCGTCCGGTGGTCCGCGGAAGCCCCTGCCAGCGCGCCATGCCGGTGCGGCGGTGCCGGCGGTCGCGGGCGGCGGCGCCCGGAGTGCTGCCGGAAGTATTCGCCTTGGCGGCGGAGCACGGTCTGAAGACCACGCGAGACCGGAGGGGAGCGGCGGGACGCGGCTGGCTGCCGTGTCCGCTGGCACGGGTCCCCCCCCCCCACGCATGGTTCGGCCGTTCGGCCGACCCCCCGGCCGAGCCGGGCCGACTTGGGCAGACCGGGCCGGGCTACGCCCAGCCGGGCCGGACCGCGCCGGCCGGGCCGGACCCACACCCGGGTCGGGTCGACCCGGTTCTGGCTGACCCAGGGGGCCTCGGGCCGGGTCGGTCTGGGCCCGAAACCCCCATTTTCGGACCCCTCACGGTCTTTTGCCCATATCTTGAGATATAGAACTCCGATCGATGCACCATCAGTGGCGATGCGATCCTTTGATTGAGACGGTCGTTTCGGTATATCGCACTCAATGTTTCGGAACACTTTGGGTTCAGCTGGGTTGGTTCGGATACGAAACCAACCGGGCCCTCGGAGCGGAAACACTTATATCTTGAGCTTCAGACGTCCGATTGGCGTTCCATTGACTTTGATGGATTCCTCTAAGTGAGACTGATCTTTTGGATTACTCCGCTTGAGGTTTGGATGTCGTCGGAGTGCGTTTGGGTTTGTTCGTTCCCGAAACCAACCGGGCCCCTGGAACGAAAAAGCCAATAACTCACAGACCGGGCGTCCGATTGATACGCCGTCTGTCTCGTTGAATTCTTCTTGATGAGACGGAACTTTTGGAATACTTCGCCCAAGTTTTGGTTACTGTTGGATAGTGGTCGGGTTGGATTGTACCCGAAATCCAACCGGGCCCTTGGAACAGAAAAGTTGTTATCTTTTAGACCAAACGTCCGTTTGACGAACCGTCAACGGCGTTGGTGATCTCGTTGGGAAACGGTCCCTATGAGTATGACCTATGAGAGTTCGGGGTACAGTTGAGATACGGCCGGGTTGGTTCGCTCACGAAACCAACCAGGCCCCTGGGACGAAAAGTCTAATAACTCTCAGACCGGGCGTCCGATTGACGCGCCATCTATTGCGTTGAGACCCCTATGACGAGGCGGTCCATTGAGATATTTATTTGTGGAAATTTGAGATACTTGGAGTATCGACCTATAGCTCATGGAGCGGACCCTCCCAGAGACGAGCGTGCAGAGTATGGAGACTGTGTAGCTGACTGAGACCTGATGACTACTTGACCGACTAGACTTGGATTGAGTCGACTAGCCCAGTGGACGGAGCACTACTTTGTTTGGGTGCAGACCCATGGCGGACGGAGCACTACCTGTGTGACAGTGCAGACCCGCGATACTCATCCGGAGAGTACCTCAATAGGCTAATAGGGGGTGTGCTCTACTGTGTTTGGGTGACATACCCCGGCGGGAAGCACTACTGTGTTTGGGTGGCTGACCCGCAGTACTCGACAGGAGGAGTACGTCAACAGTCTTAGGTTAGTGAGCAGTACCTCAGAGTCATGACAGGACCACTGTACACTCTAGAGACGAGGCTCTTTAGCAGTTACGGTTTCGATAATGAAAATCCTGGTTTGATCTGAGACTTTTGACCTTTGTGTTTCACTCATGATTGAGATAAGTCACTTGATAACTTACGTATATGTATGGGCATATACCTGAGAAGTGGTTATCCGTTGATTTCATGATCTTTGTGATTTCCTCATGATTGAGATGGGTTACTTGATAACTTAGGTATATGCATGGGCATATACCTAAGTAGAGGTTATCTGTTGAGATCTTCTTTGTTGTTATCCTTGTTGGTTTTTAGTGAGACCTTGAGGGTCTCGGGGTCCCTACTGAGTATCGTTATACTCACCCCTGCATGGGCTATGCCCGCACCTTGTTGTGTTGGTTGCAGACGACAGGCGGTGTTGACGGAGGCCGAGTGTTCGAGGATTGGATGGTACCCGGAGGTGGACTACACGATGAGTCAGTACCCGGAGGTCGACTACACGACGATTCGGTATCCAGTGGTGGACTTCACAACGAGACGACACATGGAGGAGGTTGACGAGCAAGAGCGTTGTGGAGGCTATCTGTACCTACCCTTCAGGTAGGATCCGTGGTGGACGATCCAGGAGCTGTTCCATCTGTACCTACCCTTCAGGTAGGATCCGAGGAGGACGACCTAGGAGCCGCTTCCTTTCTTCCAGCTGTTGTCTTTTTCTCTTATACTTTGTTCAGTTGTAGTTGTAATTTCATTTGGGTTTGTATTCTGGGCCATTTACCTTTCAACACTTCTCTTTGTACTTAGTGTTTTACTTCCACTTGTACTCTGTGGTGTTTTGTTTACTTTTATAAAGGCAATGCCTTCCCAGTTATCGGGATTTATGACTTTGGTGCTAGTCGCCAGCCCTTGGCCTATGGAAGGCGGGCTTGGGGTAGTCACGACACAGGCCCTGAGGACGGGTCGTGACAAATTGGTATGAAAGGAGTCGGTTCTACCGCAGAACTTATAACTCTGATATTTTCTTTCTGTGAAGAAATAGTGTTACAGGTACAAAGTGTAGTCTTCAGTTCATGGAGTCTAGTGTTGGTGCGGGCGGCTGACGTATCCATACACCAGGGCCCATACAACTGAATTCTGACTTTGTGCATGAAAACACTGAATGCATAGGTGTTTCCAGAAGTTTTATTTAAATATCAGCTCAAACCAGGTCAGCTCACCAGGTATAATCATTTGACTGTGTCACGTTGTTTCTTTCTGGATGCCTTTTCTCAGACGACCAGCTAGAGCCCAGAGAGATGTGCATACTGATAGCCTGTCGAGCGACAAGGCTTCTATACAGGGCCCTCTTGCAGTTGAGGAACCAGCGGAGGCACTAGCGGTACTACCATACATTGGGCCACCGATGCCACCAACCCCAGCAGTAGGCGATGCACGCCACTTGAGTGCGCTGCACGAGTTCCTACGCCAGAGGCCACCTAGGTTCTGGGGAGTGACGGACCCGCAGGCGGCTGAGGTTTAGCTGGAGGCTGTGGTTAGAGTCTTCAGGCTAGTGGGGATGCCTTCAGACTTCATGGTAATCTTTGCTGCTAGCCTTCTTCAGGCAGCAGCAGGCAGGTGGTGGAGCCACTTCTTCCAGTTTTGCGACGGGATGACCTTCGCATGGGAAGACTTCGAGACCTTCTTCAGGGTGGAGTTTGTGCCAGGAGCTCTACAACTCGAGCGTGTTCAAGAGCTGCTGCCTTTGCCGCGTGTTATTCAATCAGTAGCCGAGTCATATGTGGGCAGTAGACAGATGATGCAGAGGTCCAGGAGGACCAAACCAGCAGTTGGGTGATCTCGGGTTTTAGGATCAGTGGCGCGGGGCACCCGGTGCGGGGACAGAGATTGGTGTTCCAGAAACAGGAAGTGTTACACATGTGGCGGAATGGGTCACCTGGCATGTGACTGTCCAACTCCTCGTACAGTTGATCCGCAGGCTTTGGAGGAGCCACCGAGGCAGAAGTAGCAGTGGGTGTTTGAGCAACAGCCGAGCAGTGGACAAGGCAGTAGAGCTCCGGGAGTAGGTGGACAGGAGCGGAACTAGTGGATATGTCTCTTATACTTCTAGTTCCATGTTGTTGTTGTATTCATGTCTTTGTACTATGAGATGCAATAATAAAAAATACACTTATCATTGTTTTCTTTCCTGTCCTTTTGTTTGGTTGATACAGAGTGGTTCCGGTTAAAACTGTTGACTTGACCCTCACTTTCGAGATTTCTACTGGAGGAGACCTAGTGACCTCACACTGATGCCGAAAGTGTGACTCGACCCTTGGAGGCGAGAGTGACAGTTGGAATCTTTTGGTGGCAGCGTCGAGACCTTACGACGTTGGTCTGAGTATGGATTGGATCCATAGTTCATACACGAATTGACTGTATTAGGAAAAAGTTTGTGGTTTAACTACGACGTCGGAATGGGTTTTCCTTGGTCAGTGAAAAAGGAAACCCCAGGCAGCAGAGGGTAACTCTTTCACAGGAGGGTGCGACCAATCACTCTTGAGTCGGTCAACCATTCCCTCATGGCAGCAGTCGTTTGAGTTTCAGTTCTAACAGGAATTGGAGACCTCTAGAGTTTGAGGATAACGATCACGTCCTTATACTGGTCTCACCTCAACTAGGTTTACGGGGATGTGGCCATGGCGGAAAGTTATCTCCGAGGTTCAACGATCCTTTCTAGGTCCTTAGCTGGGTAGGAGAGGTGGTTTACCGCTTGACCCATCCACCTCAGTTGCACCAGGTGCACAGAGTTTTCCAGTTATCTCAACTGAGGAGATACGTGCTCGACCCTTCGCATATCATCGACCATGAGGAGCAGGACGATGGCGATGGGTTTACTTCCACGTAAGTTCCAGTAGGGATCGAGGATCGACATGAGCGGATCCTACGAGGACGGTCGAATCCTCAGGTGCACTTTCTTTGGCAGTACGGAATCTCTAGGTAAGCACATGGGAGCGGAAGGCTCAAATGCGTTCTCAATACCACTTTTGTTACCCTAGTTTGTGTTGAAGCTTTACCGGGACGTAAAGCCCTGAGGTGGGAGTAATGTAAAGACCCGAAAATTTCAACGAAAATTATTTCTTAATTTTTTTTGGAATTTTACAAGAACGCAGTTTCTGACGTCGCCTGATTCCGAGGCCCGGTGTGCTCGAAATCATTTTCTGAAATTTAGCTCGGGTACGTTCAGTGAACCAACAAGCGGGTTTTTATAACTTTTGAACCGGTGCTCGGAATTGAAATCCGAGGGTACCGATGAACTCGCAACACCGGTAATTGCTTAAGGGGACCCTTACCGTAGTTGCGTTTTCTCGGGAGGAGAAGTTATAATTTGTGGGTTATATATGAAGTGAATAAAATTGTGGAACAATTTTTTTTTTGAATCTAAGTGGATATATCCTACATGGGGGAGTTGGGGTGGGGAACCTAACTACCCATGTGAGGATAATAGTGAGGTGGGGCCCACATGAGCCACAACCTTACAACTTCCCATAACTCTCATAACCTTTTCCCCCTCATTAATTTGTATCTCTCAAAGAAACCCCTCTTTAACTCTCCCAACATTTAAGAGGACCTTCTCTCTCCCTCTCTTAACTCTTTCCAACATACACAAATTAATTAATTGAACCTACTCAATTAATTAATTATGTGTTTTGAGTTTTGAAATTTGAAATGGCTTGTGTTAATAAAATAACGAGGGTAGCTTATTATTTTATTTTTGGGA
Organism: Viscum album; assembly: GCA_963277665.1. Taxonomy (NCBI): domain Eukaryota; kingdom Viridiplantae; phylum Streptophyta; class Magnoliopsida; order Santalales; family Viscaceae; genus Viscum; species Viscum album. The sequence continues at coordinate 721,200,581 of OY728130.1, read as the reverse complement.
GGGCTTTTGTTGTGCTAAGGAATATTGGGAGAGAATTATTGTGAAGAAGAAGAGGACTTCCTTCTCGACGAAGAATGACATCTTCTTCGACGAAGAACACCGGTTCCGCAAAGAACGATTGACGTGCTATCTTTTCACTTCTCCGTGACAAGTGAGGAGACGCCGAATCAGACGCACTCCGACGTCGCCTACGAATTCCTTCCTCGCAACATCGTTTTCTACGACGCTCGACATGCGACATCAATTATCAAGGTAGGGGAATTTATTTTGGTGTTCTCTTATATATTGAGAAAAGAATGATGACCGTGGACCAACCAATTCTAGGTTGATCCGCGGATCGTTCGTTCATGAGGATTGATGTTGAGGATTATTATTTAATTTGTTCATGATTATTACCTTGACGTTCTTCTTGAAATATGAACTTTTTCTATCATTTAATGAGAGGGGGCTGGACCGCATAAACACAGACGACCCTCCTCATTATCCATGTGGGTTTCTTTTGTGGATTGAAACGGAAATGGCACAGTGTCGTCACACCGCGCGGAAACGTGCGGTAAGGAATGCACGGCGCCATCGCGCGGCGCCGTGAAAACGAACAAGGACGCGACGTCATCGCGCCGCGTCGAAGAAACCCGAATAAATCCGCGGACGGAGTCGGGCCACGGCGAAGGGGCACGGCGCCATTGCGTCACGCCGAAGAACCATGAAGATGACACGTTTTGTTAATTGACGTGCGGATTGACGGGCGACGAAAAACGAAGACGCACAGGCGTTGTGGGATCTTTGCAGCGAAGGTCGGATCCCGGGGTGACCACTGGTGAAGACCACAGGCGAATCAGACCACCGGAGCGCGTCCGGTGGTACGCCGAAGCCCTTGCCAGTGCGCCACGCCGGTGCGGCGGCGCCGGCGGTCGGGGGCTGCGGCGCCCGGTGCGCCGCCGGAAGAATCCACCGTGGCTGAAGCCGCTACGGCGGAGCGCGGTCCCGCGACCGCACGGGGCCAGAAGGGAGAGGCACTATGCGGCCGGCTGCCGCGTCCGCTGGCATGGGCGGCCCCACGCGGGGTCGCAGCTATTCACGCTGGGGCAGCCCCCCCCCGCATGGTTCGGCCAAACCCCCGGCCAAGCCGGGCCGGCTTGGGCAGACCGGGCCGGGCCACGCCCAGCTGGACCGGACTGCGTCGTCCGGGCCAGACCCACACCCGGGTCGGGTCGACCCGGTTCAGGCCGACCCAGGTGGTCTCGGGCCGGGTCGGTACGGGCCCGAAACCCACGTTTTCGGACCCCTCACGGTCTTTCACCCATATTGTGAGCTGTAGAACTCCGATCGATGCACCGTCAACGGCGATGTGATCCTTGGATCGAGTCGGTCGTTTCGGTATATCACACTCAAAGTTTTGGAACACTTTGGGTTCGACCGGGTTGGTTCAGATACGAAACCAACAGGGCCCTCGGAGCAGAAACACTTATATCTTGAGCTCCGGACGTCCGATTGATGTGCCATCGACGTTGATGGATTCCTCTAAGTGAGATGGATCTTTAGCTTTCTCCGCTCAAGGTTTGGATGCCGTCGGAGTGTGGTCGGGTTGGTTGGTTCACGAAACCAACCGGGCCCCTAGAACGAAAAAGCCAATAACTCACAGACCGAGCGTCCGATTGACGCGTCGTCTGTCTCGTTGAATTAATCTTGATGAGACGGTACTTTTGGCATACTTCGCCCGAGTTTTGGTTGTTGTTGTTGGATAGTGGCCGGGTTGGATTGTACCCGAAATCCAACTGGGCCCTTGGAATGAAAAAGCTGTTATCTTGCAGACTAGACGTCCGTTTGACGAACTCTCAGCGGCGTTGGTGATCTCACTGAGAAACGGTCCCTATGATTATACCCTGTGAGTGTTCGGGGTAAAGTTGAGATATGGCCGGGTTGTTTCACTCACAAAACCAACCGGGCCCCTAGGACGAAAAGGCTAATGACTCACAGACCGGGCGTCCGATTGACGCGCCGTCTGTTGTCTTGAGACCCCTATGACGAGGAGGTCCATTGAGATATTTCATCATGGGACTTTGAGATACATGGAGTATCGACCTGTAGCTCGTGGAGCGGACCCTCCCAGAGACGATCGTGTGGAGTACGGAGACCGTGTAGCCGACTGAGACCTGACGAATGCTTGACCGACTCAACTTGGAGTGAGTCGACTAGCCCATTGGACGAAGCACTACTTTGTTTGGGTGCAGACCCATGGTGGACGAAGCACTTCCTGTGTGACAGTACAGACCCGCGGTACTCGTCCAGAGAGTACCTCAGCAGGCTACTTGGTGGTGTGCACTACTGTGTTTGGGTGACATACCCCATCGGGAAACACTACTATGTTTGGGTGGATGAGCCGCGGTACTCGACAGGATGAGTACCTCAGCAGTCTTAGGTTAGTGAGCAGTACCTCAGAGTCGTGACATGACCACTGTACACTCCAGAGACGGGGATCTTCAGCAGTTACGGTTTTGATAATGAAAATCCAGGATTGAGCTCAGACATTTGACTTTTGTGTTTACCTAATGATTGAGATGGGACACTTGATAACTTAGGTATATGTATGAGCATATACCTGGGTAGTGGTTATCCGTTGATTTCATGATCTTGGTGTTTTCCTCACGATTGAGATGGGTTACTTGATAACATAGGAATATGCATGGGAATATACCTATGTAGTGGTTATCTTTTGAGATCTTCTTTGTGGTTATCCTTGTTGGTTTTTATTGAGACCTTGAGGGTCTCGGGGTCCCTACTTAGTATCGTTATACTCACCCCTGCACAGGCTATGCTCGCACCTCATTGTGTTGGATGAAGACGATGGGTAGTGCTGATGGAGGCCGAGTGTTCGAGGATTGGACTGTACCCGGATGTGGACTACACGATGAGTCAGTACCCGGAGGTGGAATACACAACGAGTCAGTATCCGGAGGTGGACTTCGCGACGAGACGACACACAGAGGATGTTGACGGGCGATATTGTTGTGGAGGCTATCTGTACCTACCCTTCAGGTAGGATCCGTGGTGGACGATCCAGGAGCCGCGCCATCTGTACCTACTCTTCAGGTAGGATCCGAGGAGGACGACCCAGGAGCCACTTTCGTTCTTCCAGCTGTTGTCTTTTTCTGTTGTACTTTGTTCAGTTGTAGTTGTACTTTCATTTGGGTTTGTATTCTGGCCCATTTACCTTTTAGGACTTCTCTTTGTAATTAGTGTTTTACTTCCTCTTGTACTCTGTGGTGTTTGGTTTACTTTTATAAATGCAATGCCTTCCCAGTTATCGGGATTTATGCCTTTGGTGCTAGTCGCCAACCCCTGGCCTATGGAAGGCGGGCTTGGGGTAGTCACGGAATTGGCCCTGAGGACGTGTCGTGACAGTATGAGAATATTCTGAGAGGCTATTTCTGTTTTTTTCAAAAGAGATTGTACAACTTTAGCTTCAGACATCTTCATCTTCATCTTCTTTTCTTTGTCCTGTTTCTCTAACTCATCCACAACTTTTTCTCTTAAGTCCTTAGCCTTAGCAGGGTCCAATCTGAACTATGGATCCCCTTGTTTCCTTTTCTCCTTATCTTCTCTCCATTTAGATGCCACCCCATCTTGATATTCTTTCTGTTTCTTCGGCTTGGGAGGTGCGGATTGGGTTTCCTTCGTTTTGGGGGTCTTGTCTTCAGCAACCACATCTTTCAATTTCCTCTTTTTAGAATCCTTCTTCACTGGATCACCATTCTCCACATTTTCTGGATTGGTTTTAGCCTCTTCCTCTAGAAAATTATAAAACTCTCCTATTTCCTTGGAATAGGCCATATTAATCCTTTTCAAGGTATCATCACTAACAAGTATAACCTTGTAATTCAGAGACTTAGACTTACATGAAATCTTAAATGAATCCAGACACCGAACTATCAGCTTTGATAGTAAGGCAGGGTACATGATGATTTGAGCTCTCAAATTTCCCTCCTTAATGTTCTTCATTGTTATAAGAACATGCCTCCTCAGATTGACTTTTATTAGATTCACCAAGAATTATAAGAAATATATATCTCTTTTCTTCAGGGTATCATTGTCACCCTTTCATGGAACCATGAAACCTTGTACCCACAACTGAATAATTCGATTTTTAGAAGATAGGTTAGCAATCTTGGCTGTCTTTACATCATGAATCCCAAGACACTCCGAGGCCTTCACCCTGAAAAAACTGCCTTGAACATCTAGTATTTTGTGTGAGAAACATTTAGCTTCTCCATCCTATACCAGCCCCACCAAGATTTCAACCTTGATGTAAGTATGTTTGTAAGTGTTCTTATAAGAATTGAAAGAAATCTTTATCATCCCTCTTCCTCATAGAATCATGTTGATTCATAGAACTATACATGTAACTCCAGATAGACCATTTCTTGAACACCTATCTTAGATACGCATACATCTTCCCAACCATTCAAATAAATGTTTTTAGAGATGATAGAATCATAATTGTAAAAGTTTGGATGGACTTGTCTTTCCATGTATATTTTCCATTTTGTGATTAGCTTCAAGGAAGAAATTTCTTGAGAGGCTGCTTCTATAGACATTCGGAATGGAGGAGCACTGAAAGATTCAGAATGAGCTTTATGAGTTGAGGTAGAGCTTTAACAAGAAAGATCTTGAAATCGATGAGGGACAACAATTGGGGTCCCCTTTATATAGGCGATGGAGGCGACCTTTCACCTTCCAAAAGAAATCTAACGGTTAAAAAACACTCTGATATGATCTGATGGTTTAAAACATATCCACAAGGAAATCTTGAATCCTATCTTTTAAGGTTTTAATAAAAACAATCGGATTTAAGAAGAAATGAATCCGAGAAATTTTATAAGAAAAAGAAACTACCAGAAACTAAAAAATGACTATGAAAATTTAAATAAGGAAGTTATACCTTTCAGATTGGCTTGGAAGATTATTCCCCATAGGCGATATTCTTCTTGAAGATAATTTGACTACGAAAAACTCATTATGAAAGACTCACTATGAAAAATTCTAGTACGAAAAATATGAGTACGAAAATTCCCATTACAAAAATTCTCATTACGAAAATTCTCATTACAAAAATTCTGAGTATGAAAATTTCATTTCAAAAATATCCAGTATGAAAAAATCATTAAAAAAATTTCCAGTATGATAACTTCATTACGAAAATTTCCAGTACGAAAACCACATTACGAAAATTTCCAGAATGAAAACTTCATTAAAAAAAGTTCCAGTATGAAAACTTCATTATGAAAATTTCCAGTATGAAAACATCATTACGAAAATTTCTAGTATGAAGACTTCATTAAGAAGATTTCCAGTGTGAAAACATCATTACAAAAAATTTGAAAAAACATCATAACTGTTGTACTCCCCCTATGAAAAAGAGTTTTTTACTGTAAGGAGAAAGGTTCAATAGGAAGTTACATAAGGAATATTACCTTACGGTTATCATTCCTAAAATCTGTTTAATGTATTCAAATCTATCGGAGCATAATGTTTTTATGAAAATTTCACAAACTTGATCTTGCGTTCTGATGAATTACAGAATGATATCTCCTTTTATTGTGTGATCCCTAATGATGTGATTCCTAATATCTATGGGTTTTGCATGGGAGTGATGTGCAGGGTTTTTACTAAGGGAAATGGCACTTGTGTTATCACACAAAATTTGAGTCTTAGTAAAACTCAAGCCAAAATCTGTGAGTATCTATTGCATCCACAATACTTGAGCACAAAAACTTCCAGCTGCTACATATTCAGCTTCCGCAGTGGAGAGTGCTACTGTGTGTTTCTTCTTGAAAGACCAAGAAACTAATGAATCTCCTATGAAATGACAAATTCTGGATGTACTGTTTCTATCCATTCTATATCCACCAAAGTCATCATATGAAAAGTTCTTTAAAACAAAATCATTTCCAGAAGTAGCAAATAGTCCTAAATCCATGGTTCCCTTTAAGTAGCAAAAAAATCTTTTCACTGGATTTAAATGAGATTCCTTAAGATTGGATTGATATTTTTCAAATAAGCATACTGAAAACATTATGACTGGTCGACTATATGTCAAGTAAAGTAGACTTCTTATCATACCTCTAAAAGATTTTTGATCTACTGGTTTCTCAACTTCATCATGATCAAATGTGTTTGAGGTACCAATAGGAGTAGTTATACTCTTAGTGTTGTCATACCCATACTTTTTAAGAAGATATTTAATATACTTATATTGGGATATGTAGATTCCATCTGATTTTTGATAAATTTGAAAACCATGGAAAATGTTAACTCACCCATCATACTCATTTCAAACTCAGATTTAATTAGATTCACAAAGGAATCAGTTAAATATAACTGAGTTGAACCAAATATAATGTCACAAAAATAAATTTAAACAATCAAAACATTTTTCTTATCTTTATTTATAAAAAGTGTTTGATCTAAATTTACATTAACATAGTTTGTTAGAAGAAAAAATCATGTAAGTATATCATACTAAGATCGTGGGGATTGTTTAACGCCATTCAAAGCTTTTATATGTCTAAAAACATGATCAGGATGTTTTGCGTCTTCAAATCCAGGAGGTTGTTCAACAAAAACATCCTCTTCAACATAACCATTAAAGAAAGCACATTTGACATCCATTTGAAAAAGTTTAAAATTGAATAATTCTACAAAGGAAAGTAGAATATGAATAGATTGTAGTCTAGCTATTGGAGCATAGGTTTCTTCATAGTCTATTACTCCTTGTTGATTATAGCCCTTAGAAAATAATCTATCTTTATTTCTTACGATGATTCCATTTTCATCTCACTTATTTATGAAGACCCATTTTACTCTAATTACAGAGGTTTCCTTAGGTATTTCAACCAAGTACCAGACTTTATTCCTTTTAATTTCATTTAGTTCATCTTGCATGGATTTAATCCAATCATCATCACCTAAAGCATCATCAGTGCCTTTTTTGGTTCTAATTGGGAAAAGAATTCTAGATGTTCTATTTCATTTCTTAAGTAAGTTCTAGTTCTTATGGGTTGATTCACATCACCAATGATACTATCACTCGGATGATTCTTTAGAAATGACTGGTTTGGGTTTTGTAAAACCTGTTCATCAATATAGGGTAGAAAGTATTCTGGGGTAAATGTTTCAAAAGTATATTCTTGTACATTTTCATTATCAGAAGGATTTTCTATCAAAGGATGATAATAAATTTTTGAAAACACATCCAATGATTTAGGATGGGGTTGTTTGAAAATCAAAAAGATTAGTTTCATCAAATTTGACATGTACTGTTTCTTTAACAGTGTAAGTGTTTTTGTTAAAAACGCTATTGGACTTAGAAGTTGTGGAGTAGCGTAAGAAAATCACTTCATCAGATTTTGGTTCAAGTTATTGTAAGTTATCTTTAGTGTTAAAAATGAATACTTTCCATAAAAAAACCATAAAATAGGAAAGTCTAGGTTTTCTACCATTCCATAACTCATAAGGTGTTTTATTATAAAAAGGTCTAAAAAACTCGATTTATAGTATAACAAGTAGTACTTACAGCTTCAGCCCAAAAATTTTTGGTAACAGAATAATCACTCAACATGGTTCAAGTTATCTCTTAAATAATTCTATTACTTCTTTCAACAACACCATTTTTTGAGGTGTTCTTGGTGTTGATAATTTGTGAGTAATACCTCTTCTACTACAAAAAGTTTCAAGATCAGAATTTTGAAATTCTCCATCATGATAACTATGAATCATTTTCAATGGAAGGTTTTTCCCATTTCTAACATGGTCTCTAAAAACTTTAAATAAGAAAAAGCTTCAGACTTCTTTTCTAGAAAATAGACCCATGTAAATCAAGTGTAATAATTAACTAAAACAAATACATAATATTTCCCCCCAATGCTACCAGTTTGTGTGAGAACAAAAAGATCCATGTGCACTAGCTGTAATGCATCAGTAGTTGAGACTCCACCGATTTATTTTAAATGTGATTTATGTATCTTTCTATATTGACAAGGTTCACACACTTTTGAATAATCAAATCTATGCTCTGGTAGATCCTTAACTAAAACTTTCTTATAATGATTACATAAGTTTCTAAGGTTACAATGTCTTGACCTTCTATGCCATAACCAAGAATGATCATCCAATACACTAAGTCAAGGTATGCCTTAGTTCCTAAGTTCTTCTAAATTTAGTGTGTAAACATTCTCTTGCCAATGGGAAGAAAGAATAAACTCTTCCTTGTAATTGTGTATTAGGAACTTATCATTACTAAAATTCCCAAGGTAGCCTTCATCAAATAATTGACATATGCTAATGATATAGTGCTTAATAACTTTGACAAACAAAACATTTGAAATCCACATTTGTCCAAGAAAAACGCTATTACCTATACCAATAATTTCTCTCGGAGAATTATCTTCAAAAGTTACTTTTCCTCTATTCGTCTTGATAATATTTTTGAAATTGTTTTTCTTACCAGTCATATGTTGGGAACATCCACTATCCATGTACCTAGTATTATTGTTGGTACATTCACTATTTTCCTGAAAATAAGAAAAAGTTAGGTTTTTGGAATCCAGACTTGCTTGGATCCGAAAATTTCAAAAAGAAAAATTTTGGGTACCCACATCTTCTTAGAAAATTAAGCCTTATGAAATCCTAATGATTGGGTTTTGTTTAATGAACAATTATTTGCCCAGTGACCACCACATTAAAACTTTGTGTAGAATGGGGCACTTTGAGGAACAAAGTAGTTGTTACTAAATATTAGTTTAGAACTTCTGTAACCAAAACCAAAATTATTCCTTCATGGTCAGATTTGTGATTACATTTTATCAAATTTTCTTTACCATGGGTAATGTTTGGCAAACACTTACTCAAGGAAAATATTTCGTATTTGAGTTTTATAACAAGATTTTGTTCTTAAAAACATGTGATATTGAACTAGAACTAGGCTCGAAAACATTTTTCTTAGAAATTAAATTTCATAGTTCTTTAAAAAGTTTATTCGTTTCAGAACATACTTGCTCATGATTTTTTAAAATACTTTCAAAATCAGCATTTTTCTAATCAATATCTTTAGAAGGATTTGATATTTCATTAGAAAGAATAGTATTCCTAGATTTTTCCTTATCAATCTTTTTCATGAGTTTGGAGTTCTCAATCTCAAGAAGTTCAGCAAACCTAGAAACTTCTTCATAGGTAGGTAAAGAATTTTCCTAATCAGAAGAGGATTCTTCATCAAAAGAGTTATAATATTTACTATCATTAGGATTTAACGAAACGTTGGTCAAGGATTCAGAATTGTGTACCTTATCCATAAAGTAATGATTATCAATAGGTAGCCTGGATAAAAGACCAAGATTCTTTTGTCCAGAAGATTCATAATCAGAAGATTCATCTGAAGAGTCACCACCCCTGGCACTCTAGGTGTCATTAGATTTTAGAACATTCTTAGCGTTGGAATCGTAATACTTCTTTCTATTCCTTTATGAATTCCTCTCATTTATTTCTTTTCTTTTGAGCATAGGGAAATCAGGTCTTATGTGTCCAGCTCTCTTGCATTCATAGAATGTGACCTCTGAATCTTTCTTATCTTTCCTTTCCATATTCTTATACTTGGATTAGAAATTTCTCTATCCAACTATCTTTTTCATCCTTCGAGCAAGATTAGCTAACTCATTTTCTGATACTTTACTATCACTAGATCCAGATTGGATAATAACCTTCTTAGACTTAGATCTAGAAACTCTCTTAGGAGTCCTGGATTTAATGTGATTTGAAGTTGTAGTAAAAGTAACACTACCATTCCCATTCTTCTTCTTTATCTTGTCAGCATCTCTCTTCATTCTAATCTCATGTTGAAGAAGAGTTCCAAAAAGTTCATCAAGAGAATTTTGATTAACCTTTCTGTTCTCATCAATTGAAGTCCTTTTTGATTCTCACTCATTGTGCATAATATCTATGATATTCTCAACAAGGGCTTCATCATCTAGACCGTTCTCTCCCATTTATTGTAAGCTATTCATGATGGTCATGAATCTCTATTGCACCTTGAAAATTGCTTCTCTATATGGAAAATTGAAACCATGATACTCCACTCTAAGCATAGCTCTTCTAGTCACAATCACTTTAGATGTACCAAAATGAGTAACTTCAAGTTTCTTCCCTATAAAGTTAGCTATTTCACAAGAATAAATTTGGAAATATATGTTCTTAGTCATTGAACAATGTAAAATATTGTGTACCTTATAGTTGAGTTGGTATTCATGCTTTTCATGATTAGTAAAAGCACTTACTTCTTTATCAGGGATCTTTTATCCACCGGTAAGCATAACAAAATTTTCAACCCCAGTGTTGATAATGTAAGTCTTCATGCGATCTCTCCAATATTCATAATCATTACCATCAAAGATAGTTGGTCTGGGAGGATTTATGTTGTCAATAGAACCAACATTTAAACCTTCCATCCTTAAGAAAATCTTTGGCACACAAACTTGTTATAAGTATAAGTCTATAAACAAGAGAAAATATTCTAACCCAAAAAATTGTATCTCTAAGAAAAAAGTGAATACGAACTATGGATCTGGAAATATGAATCCGAAAAGTTGGAATCCGAAAATATAAATCCAAAAATGTGGATCCGAGAATTTCATTCTGAATCAAATCGTGAGACTAATTCAGATTGATCCAAATTCTCTGATACCAATTGTTAGGATGGTATGACACTGAGTATGATATACTTTGTGATACCAAACATAGGATATAAATAAGAAAGAGATTCTATGATATAAGAGGGGGGGGGGGGGGGTTGAATTGTACCTTATAAAAATTCCCTTAGGAAATTTTAGAATGGTTATGTTTAACAAAGTTAGATAGAATAATTCACAGAACCTCTATGAATACTGAAGACTTTCTAGATTTCGGAAATGTGATTCTGAGAATTGAACTTAACAAAAGTTACAAATATTAAGATTATACCTTAAAAAGTATAGAATCTAGCTATATCAGAGTACAAGTAAAGAAGTATAAAAAAGTTATAATTTCCTTACAAATACAAAATGCATTAGAAAAGCAAGAGGTAAAACTACAAGTAACAAACAATAACTCTTTTAACTGAAAGAGAAGGGTATCCAACGAACTTGGATAAAGGTCCCTTGATTTATACTTTCAATAAAGTATGTCTTACCCACACCAGGGTAAGCCCTCTATATGAAGATTGGAGTCTGTCTTGCTATCCCAGCAACCCTCAACTATCAGGTAGTCAGCACCTCTGTCTTCCTCAGCAAGGAAGCCCTCAACTTCAAGGTGTTGGAACCTCTGTCTTCCTATCCCCGAAAGCCCTTCATTGTAATGAGCAACAATCAGATTCACACGAAGAAAGTCTTCACAAGGAAAATATTTAACATGTTGTTCAAACTTTTTTGCACGAAGCTTTGAGAGTTGATAAGAGCCTCTCTCTCTAGAAATCACTTCAGGAATTTATGACCACTAAAATTCCAAAAGTTCCAAAAGTTGTGAGCACATTTAAATGAGATCATATTTATAGGAGAAGCTCCAATGGTCGGCTCCCTCCTCCAATGGTCATATTATTCCTTGAATTTCAGAGGGCCCTATACATGTTTCACTCGACCAACAGTTTGTCAATAACAGAAGGCATGAAATCATTTTGTAATGAAACAAGTATAAGCATAAGTAAAACTGACATTAGGAATGTAAGAAAACAAAATTTTGGAGTCTAAAAAAAATTGAATTTAGAGTCTATAATAAATAGATATTCAGATTCTATTTTTTTGGAATTCAGAACCTAAATTATGTAGAAATCCAGAGTCTGAATTTCCAAGGAAATTCAGAGTCTAGATTCAATAGAATTCATAATATGAACATACAGAGTTCGGAGTAGAACTAGAAGAAGTTCTGAGTCTAACTCTTAGAAGTTTAGAGTTGAACTGATAGAAGTTCTGAGTTGAACTCATAGAAGTTTGGGGTCGAACACATAGAAGTTCGGAGTCGAAGTCATATAAGTTCGAAGTCGAACTCATAGAAGTTCAGAGTGGAACTTTATGAGAGTTCGTATCCCGAATTAGGAGTGGAACTTCATTAGAGTTTGTATCCAAAAATCCAGAGTGGAACTTAATTAGAGTTCGTATCCAAAATTCAGAGTGGAATTTCATTAGAGTTTGTATCCAAAATTCGAAGTGGAACTTCATTAGAGTTCATATCCAGAATTCGGATCCTAAAAATAGAATGCTTCATATCTAAGTATTATATGATTCTGAGGTTTTAGTTATGAATATGATTTTTATAATTATGAAAAATATTGATATGAGCAATCAAAACATGGTAGGGTTAAATTCCATTGGGAAGGAAATTTTACTTATAGAAGTAAAATATAGATTTACATATGTATAAGGTGTTTTTGATTTTCAAAACAGGAATGAATGGAAAAGTCATAACGAAAACCTTACCAACTCAACAAGACATTCCATTCAATCAAAGGTAAACTATTTCACGATGAGTAATATTACAGTGGTAGTGAATCCAGATCTTATTACAAAATGAAACCTAAGGGATTTTGGAGGTGTGGAGAAGGGAAGTGTAGTATCTTGACGCATTGGTTCAATTTCCAATCATAGGAAAAACAATTTTGAGGAATATCCCAAGGGAAATTCCAAGAAGGCTATTAGTATAGGTATATCTATTTCTGTTGTGAGTGTGGAATACAAGGAAATATGTGAAATCAATGTTATCGAGACCCAATTGAGTGATGAACTTGAGACAATAGGGACCACATTAAATGATTTTACAAGAACTCCCCCATGCAATTCATTGAAGTTAATCGACTCCGAATATAGGTTTAGTAGTGGGATTCATAGCTCTATGTCATGAGGAGGGATAGATTAGTACTAATCATTCTGGTTGAGGTGGTAGTGACTTACAAGGTAGCTAGACAGTCATTGTGTCTAGATAGAATAATGGCCATACTTAGAGAAATGAGATTGTTTCAATGGGACATGGTTTAGGGAAGATATATTATGTATATCTTACACCAAAGGATAAGAGAATCAGGTCATTTATATTGAGATATTAGATTTTATTATCCACTATGCTAGTATCTTCACTTTTTGATAGTGTGTTTCATGTAGTTTCATATTAGTACCTATTGTAGATATTTTTAGGATCATTATTATGTCTCATGATTTTATTATGATCTTGAATACTTTATTGGCGATTAGGACAAATGGTGTATGCCAGTTTTAGGAGTTTTCCCTTGATATTTATGTGTTTCACTTCATTTGGAATCATTTTTCCCTTATATTATAGGGTTTCATGTCATAATATGGATGGGAAATCTATTTTCTTATCGATACCTTATTGATTTCTATCACTTTATGGTGACTTTTACATTACCAACAGGTGATGTTTTTATTCATGAGGTTGAATGGGATTTCTAGGAGAGATGAGATGGACTAAAATCATGGGCTGGGAGTTATGAAAACCCATATTTCTAGTTTATATCTGGTTAAAGAAGGTTCATGTTATGAATATTTCCATTCATTAGTTGACTGTTTTTGGGGTTTTTTTGAATGAATTTTCAGCTTTATATCCAATAAAAAATGTGGAGTTGTATATCGATATATTACCTAGAGTTACACTGTTATCCATTCCTCCTTATTGGATGGACACTAGAGAGTTGTAGGGTCTCATGAAGAAACTAGATGACTTGGAGGAAAATAGATTTAATGGGTCCATTCAACTTTTCTGGGGGTTTTATGGTCTTTTTTGGAAAAGTAATATTGTACCATAATGTCTGTGTGGATGATTAGAAATTGAACAAGTTGAAGGGTAAGAACCAGTATCCATTTCCAAAGATAAGTGACCTTTTTATTAGCTCATAAGAGTTTAGGTGTTCTCAAATATTAACTTGAAGTCAGGATATTATCATGTTCATGTTAGACCGGAAGAAATACCTCATACATCATTTCATACAAGGTACAATCTAAAAATATATCTAGTTATGCCATTTGGTCTCAGGAACATGCCGGAAATTTTCATGGGTCTGATGAACCAAGTTTTATTTTCTTACATGGATTCATTTGGGTTTTTTTTCATGGGTGATATCATGATTTATTCCCACAATTAACATGACCATGATAGACATATTGGTATTATTATGAAAAAACTGAGAGAACAATATTTTTATTTTATTCCCATAAAAAATCCACTTCTAGATTGATAAGACTCACTTCTAGGGTTATATTCTTTCATAGACTAAAGTATCTATTGACACAAAGAAGGTGAAAACTATTAATTTCCTAAGAGAAACCCACAAACATATTTAAATTTAGATTTTAATGAGGATAGATAAATACTACAGTAATTTCATATAGAAAATATTACAAATAAATACACCACTGATGGGATTGAATAATAAGGGTGTGATGTTTTTATGGACAGATACATGTAAGAAAAACATTCATGAGATAAAAGGAATACTTACCTCTTCACCGGTCATGGTTCTATGAAAGTTGTATAGGATCCACCACATGTCTTATGATGAATAAATTATCAGGCTAGTCGTAGTTCGTATATAGGGGTAGAGTCGTGGAATATCGATCTTATCATATGAGGACACAAATGATTAATTACCCAACACACAATCTTGATTTAGTCATTGTTGTACATTCCTTACATTGTTATAGGAACTATTTACTTAGAGAGACATTATGTGTACATAGAAGAAACATCTGGTATATATTTAAACTATGTGAATTGAATTTGAGGCAGCATACGTGTGTTGAGTACCTATAGTCCTTTGAATTTTATCTTTCCTATATGATATGAAAGGGAAATAAACTAGTTGATTAACTGAGCATGAGCAATCAGTTTAAATCACTAAAAAATGCTAGTTGTAGGTGGTATCTTAGAGACTTATTATTTGGAATTCACTTGGATGTGTGGGATGATTAGGGCTAGATTTTTCTCTCATCCATGGAAGTGACTTCTAATCCAATGGATAGAGATAGTTTGAGAAAGATATATATTTCTAAAGTCCTAGTATTATGGGAGATTGTAGAAGATGATCACCCACCTCCTAGTTAGACTATTGGTGAGGATCATATTCTGTATATTCACAGTTTTATATTGGTTTCTACAAGCAGACACGAAGAGATGATGTAGGATTTTCATTCACTAGTTTGTGAAGTGTATCTCAGTGTTACCAAAATGTATTGTGATTTATGTCACTGGAATTAGTGGAGGAGGATGAAACATTAGGTAGCTGGTTTTTTTATGAGGTGTTCCACATGTCAGCAACAGCTAAAAGAGGAACATAAAAAAACATCCAAATATTTATAGAAGATTACTTTTCCTAAGTAGAAATTGCATGGTGTTGTGATGGATTACATGATCACATTTCTATGTCCACCATAAAGTAGTGATGATTTTATGGGTTTCTGTGGACCTACTGATAAAGGGAATTCATTTTTTTTTGTGATCAGGGAGACCATATCACTAGATGAGTTTGGGAGGTCGTATATCAATGACATATTGTGACTTCCCAGAGATCCTCAGAATGTTGTATTAGATAGGGACACATGTTTATTCCTTATCAGGGGAAGATTTTTCAGATGTATTTTCATAAACATGTTCTTTGTATAACATTATACCACCCTTAGACTGATTTTCAGTTAAGGAACCAAATTCAAGTGCTTGAGGACATGCTGAGAGCATGTGTTTTCAATGTTGGGGGCTCTTAGGAGAGGAATATTCCCCCACTTGAGTTCTCATACAATAATAGTTATTATGATACTATCTAGGGAGAACCGTACATGTCATTGCATGGTATTCCATGTCAATCACCCTATTACTAACTAGAGACAGGTAAGACAACTTTAATTGGACCACATCTAATTCCGGAGACTTCACAATTAGTCAATTTGAATAAAAAATGGTTGGATACAATAAAGTCTTGATTGAAATATTACACCAATAACCATCTATCTCCTATAGAGTTCGAGGTCGAGGATTGAGTCTTTTTAATTATCTCACTGAGGTAGAGACACATATTGATTAGGATACATGTTATGCTTTATATTGGATATTTGAGTCCATTAGAGATGTTTTGATAGATTTGGGATGATATCCTATCAGTTGAAGATACCTTAGAAGTACCAATTCAAGCACAACACCATCCATTTATCTCAGCTTCCCCATTATCACTCAGACCTATCTCACACTCTATAAAAATAAGTGGTGGAATTATAGGATGTTTTGTCTTTTAAGGAGAATCCTATTTGTATCATTGATTAGAGAATGACTATTCTTTTAGGCTGTTTAGTTCTTATTGAATGAACGTTTATAGGATAAGGCTTGGGAAGATGTGGTTGATGTAAATGAACAATGACTAGAGTTATTTCCAGGAGACTAGTAAACACACATTGAAGGAAAATTTAGGGATGAATTTATTTATAGCGGGGTGAGATTTTAAAATCTTAGGGTTTTCCTATGATTTATAGAACATGTTTTTGGTTTAACTATTTTGTTTTGACCTAATATATGTTTCTAATTAGATTGTAGTATTTTTAGGTATTTTTGGGTCTTGTTATGAACATAAAGCATGAATTTTGGAGAATTGAAATTCAGCCTCAATTTTAGTACAAAACAAGTTACCCAGGCCTAATTTTCATACCTAACATTGAATTGATGAATAAATAGTATTAGGAGGCCGCATATTTTTAGGAATCCATAAAACATGGGATGCATGATCATGTGAAAAACTAAAAACTTCTAACATATCCTAGATGCATGGTTTTGGAATTTTTTTCCCAAACCATGTGAATGAACCATGAGAAGCCCCTTGATGAAGATAAGTTCTCACAGTTGGCACATGGTTTGGAAAACGATGTGGCCAAACCATGAAACCCAATTAAAATGTGTGAAATGTCAATGTTTCCCTCGAAAGATTATTTTATTAAACAATCTTCTTATTTAATTTCTCTAAAGCCCAAGGGGTGTCCCATTTTGTCTACCCCTCTCGAACTAATCTTGGGTGTGAGTAACCTTCTCTATCCAGACCCAGATTCAAAATCTATTTATCTTATAGGATATACATTGATATGTTATAAATTTATCTTATACTAGTATTCAATAGCATTTGTATCAACAAAGTTATTTAGGTCAACGATAGTATGTCCTATTTTTTGGACTTTCATCCATTCCACATTTTTTCTCCCAAACTTGAGTAAATCATAGCACAATACTGGATGAGTTTTGTATAATGGACCTATGATATGTGGTATATAAATTTTCCTAGAAGTTTTGTGTTTAATAATGCTAGTCTAATTTTTTACGTATGCTGATCAATCTAGTGTTTCCCAAAAAATAATTTAATAATTGAATTTAATCTATTGGAACCTATTATGCTTCCCTTTGAACACTATTTTCTAGTTAGATGCCATTTGACATCAACCTATTCCACCCATTAGGTGAGCCCTTTATTTTTTTCTAATGTTATACTACCAAATTTGGATCATATTATCTGTCCAATGATTTTGGATCCTATTTAATTGAATACACCGTATTTCGTTGATTAGGAGAATGTTATTACTCCTTGTATATGTGTTTTAATTCTTTTTAATGATTAAATTTGGAAAATTTATTTTATTTAAATTTTTTAAATTATTTAGAAGAACTCATTGAATGTGAATTATTACGAAATTATAACTAAAATTAGATGATGAATTAGTTCAGTTAGTGGACAGGTTTTTTAGTTTACCTTAGATCAAGATTCTCTAAGATGTTATGAACTTTTATCCAATGGATCTTGTTTACACTATAGGATGTGTTAGACTTGTTTACTCTAGGTATTTTGATTCCATATGAGTCCTTAGGCCTTGCTACCCATTATATATAGAATGCTTGGGATCATAATATTCATTGACTATAGAAATTCTCCTTCAACCGTACCCAAGTCTTTTTTGAGTTTCCATCAAGATTATATAGAGAAATGATACAGATTTCGTGGTTTTCTATAACATAGATCTGACTCTTCATGTTTTAAAACATTGGATTATACGGTACGACTATTTTGTATGTGGTACACTATTGATTATATGTCATTGGTGTGATGTTATTATACAATGGATTATATGGAATGGATATGGTATATATTTTACACTTTATTACATGGAAAAGATGATGTGACAATTGTTTTTCTATGATTAAAAAATATCCATTGTATGGGTATTTGACTCCAGTGGGTAGAATGGATAATATCACCTATTTATTTCTATTTACATTTTCCCCTATTTCGTGGGGTTGGACTATTATTTTCAGTGAGCATTTTTGGATGGAGAGTATCATATATTCCTTGATCCATATACTTTTAATATTTTTATACCTATTCAATATATATTTTAGATTACTAAAATAGTTATATATAGACAAATTTTTTTATAGACACCTAGGTGGTGGCCTACTGAGATTTATCTTGAACCTTTTTTGGGATTCCGTTGGGTATTCAAAGAAAACCCATGGAAGTAGGATGGGACTGAGGAAATCATTCATTGTACGATTCTCGATTTTCTTATTTGTTAGGAACATGGGAGGACATGTCCAATCTGGGATCATGATGCTAGATGGGAGAGTTTTTTTCTTTAAGGTATTTGGATACATGTACTGTATTTTATCATTGTATTCCAATTTTACTTCTTTTTAGATATATGAATTGATATATTATCTATTATATGTGGTTAATTATAGAATATTTTATTTTTTGACATTGGTGTTTTTTTTAACTAGTTGATTTATTTCCTATATTATTTATATTTGATTTTATACCATTTCATCTCACTCTAAGAAAAGTGAATCGTCTCCCCATTGACACGCTATAGTCCCTCAATTTGTGTCTACTAATTCTAGAATATGGGTAAAAATGCTTGAAACCATGTTACCCACGGCCACAAGACCCCATTGAGTAGCTCTTAGGTTATGATGTTACATTATCCTTATATCATATCCCCATTAAAGCTTAATTAATGAAAAATGATTTTATTTTACATGAAGAATATTTTTTAATGAAAAATCACATGACACATTTCTTAAGGAAAACAACCACTTGTGAATAATTTTTTTAAATCTAAAATCACTTAAAATTATTATTTTTGAGAGTAACATTGAAAATTTATAGACAATTATTTAAAAATATTTTTAAACACTTTTTTAGGAAAATATATTTTCATATTTTAACAACAATTTTTAAAACATCAAGCATTTTAAAAATTATTTTATTTTAAACTAACATTGAAAACTTATGAAAGAATATTTATAATTCATTTAAAATATATCGTGAGGAAAATTCCAATTCCTCCTTGAAAAATACATTTTAAAACATAAAATATTTTTGATATAATTTTATATAAAAATAAAATTGAAAACATATAAAATTGTATTTAAAGAAAACATTGTTCACGAATATGAGATGTTTCTTTTATGTTGTACACGTTAAAAAAATATTTCACTCATATTTTAGGAAAGAGTTAATGGGAATTGTATGGAAAATGAAATGAAGATTCCTTTGAAAATATTTTTGTAAGAAAATTAAAACACGGTTAATAATTTAATTTAATATTAAAAGGATAATAAATAATGATTTTTTATTTTAAATTTTTTTTGGGAGAAAACTGATTTTCAACTAAAGAGAAAAATAAAGGCGGATTTAAAAAAATCTCAATTGTACTAAGCACTAAAGAGTGTGAAATGGAACTATTAGATAAAAAATATGAATGTAAAAAGGTGCATGAAATAATTATCTTATTGAGATATGGATTATAATATTTTATCATTGGATACATAATTAAATAAAATCCTGACAAACAATGATATTGTAACATAAAATCCCTTTCACTTTGGTATCTCTGAATCATAATCCACATGATGTAATAATAAAGAAAATGACATAAAATATCATGAGGACAAATAATCTTATGACATTACATGTCAAAGGGGCTTCACATACACCTCATGAAAAAATATATGTTCATAGGATAATATACATCTCAAAGAAGGAAAATTGAGATAAAATATCTCTTACATCATTAATAATATTGGGATCACATGCCCTAATAATTAATAACATAAAACATAAATTTAAATTTCATTAATACAATAATATTAATTATAAAAAATTTCAAAGATTCAATTTATAATCCATAAAAATGATACGAGTGGTGAATTTACATATGTCTCTTTGAAATAAAAGAGTGACTAGAAATTCCATACATCATGTTTTGAATTACTACATATATGTTGAAACCTATTGTATAATAAATATAATTTTCTTATAATTATATTTCATAATGAAACGAATAAAAATCATACAATATATTATTTAATTTTGACCTTTTATTGCAAATTTATTAACAATTTCCTGTTAAAATCATGTTTCGGGTAATAACACCTTTGTTTATGGAATATGATTTGATTTGTAATTTTAGGTCCAGAAAAAGTTATAATTGTTACATAATATGTTTAATTTTAACAATGATATAAATATTATACGTAACACCACTAGCTTCGAAAATACACTTCTACTTGAATAATACAATAGCTCGCCCTGTACGCAGCTTTGAGTTCTTGGACACGACAACCAATCAAACTAGAAGTTATGAGTAGTAATACCAAATTTTAGAAATTTAATAAATTTTATTTATCAAAATGGGATTTATTTTTGGTTTTGGAAATTAAAAATTACTGTACGTTGGATTTTTGGTGTTTTTTCTGAAAACATTCAATTTTTTTTGAAAAGTAAAAAACACTGCATTATTATTAAAAACTATCTTTTTATTTATATAATTATTTAATTTATCTAAATTTATTTTAGGTAAAAATATATATATATATAATACCTATATATTTTAAATGTAATTTATTGGAGTCATTTTATATTAAGATTAGATATATAATATTTTATTGAAGTTTTAACATCTTTTACCCACCTTCTAGGAAAATTTACAAATTTGCATAAAACGTAATTTTACCACTTCTATGAACTAAATTTCAAAACTCCAAGAGACATGGTTGACATCAGTAAGTAAATTGAGGTTCAATAAGAAGAAAATATTTTTTTCAGAATTGTAACGTTTGAATTTTATTTACCATGGTTAAAAGTAAATAGGGTAATTAAAGGGAAAAATGATATTTTAATTACCCTAAAACATGTCATAATTCTGTTGGATAAGTTTTTTTCGACCAAATAAACCTTTAGAGTAGAATATGATCTTTTTGGTCCATATGGATTAGATTAGTACATTTATTATTATTTTATTTAAAGAGGAGTTAAATTTTAAAATTCAATGTTTAATAAGTAAATCATTTTTTATATAGGGTTATACATAATATAAATAAGACTATAAATATTAATTAAAAGCTAAAAATAATTCCTATGGAATAGTATTTTATTTATAATTTTTAGACATATAATAATTAAATTTATATATGACACAATGACGATTTAGTAATTATATTATTTTTCAAAGATTAAAATAATTCAAATTATAATAATTAATACAATTGTATATTAAAACACTAGATTTATTATATGAATATTATAGGTTAATATTACATGTTAAGGTTGATTAAATAATTGTTTTTGAATCCATAAAGTTGTTATGACTTTCACAAAAACCAAATACTAAATAGTGTCAAAATTGACAAAAAAGAATATTTTTTAAAAAATAATATATTATTTATTGATAAAATATTCCAAAAAATATTTGGTTCCGTGAAAAGACATATATAATAATATATATTTTATTAATGAATCCCTTGGGGTTCACTTGGCATTTTTATAGTATGTTAATTACCCATTTAAAATAAAAATTCCAGATGACATTGTAAAAGTTAAACTATTTTACTAAGAGTTAAATCTAAAAGATAAGGTTAATATGTGGACATAAAACCGGTCTAAAATATATGGGTTGATATGTTTCTGACCCATCCATACCCTATCCTTGAAATAAATTCTTTTGGATCCATTATAAACCAAACATGATTGCATAATAACATAATATTTCTACCTCTTCCTAAACTGACCCTCACCTCTCTAATAAAAAGGTACATCCCCTTCTCTCAAAATTACACCCCCAAATCCATTTTACATGGACTAAATATGCAAAAATATCCTCCCAACTACCATAAATTCATCCTAGAGTCCTTAATTTTATTATAATCAAACCTGTGGAGCCGTGTTGATAAATATCAAAAGGAAGCACCCGAAGAAGAGGAAATAATTTCACCACCAATTTCAAAATTCTTTTATTCTTCCATTTCCTATTTCATTATTGTTTCCATACCAAAATAATAAATCCAGAACCTTATAAATAATGTGATGTTATTAAAAATATTGTACAATAATATTCATTATTATATCCATCCTATTAATGACAAAGTCATCATATGTGTGTACGTACGGCTTACAGTCTCCACGTCATTGTGTAGTTTGTTATTAAACACTTAATTATTTGTATGGGTATAATAATGATTAAAATATATGTAAAATAATTAACATTACATGTTAATGATTCTTTATATATGATATAACATCCAATTACATAGAGGTTCACCATCAATAGAATTATATTGTCTCTTGTTCTTACGTATGGATTACCATCTCCACGAACGCGATAATATTCATTTCATCTTCATAACCATTAAAGAATAATTTTAATTTTATAATTGAAAATAATGTTGAAGAACTTAATATCATTTTGGATATGAATCAAATACATTCTATCTATATCAAACATGACTTATTTATCTAAACATATAATGGAAAATGAATCAGTTCACACCCGAAACAATGGTACTATTGAAATGTTATTAACAAAACAATATTAGAAGATCATATATGATATCATAATTATGTATGGGTTTCATGTATAATTTAATAAAAATTATTTAACTATTATACAAAAGATTAATGTACCCTCAATCAAGGAAAATTATTATTCAGGGTTAGTTCTATAATCTCTTCATTATCCGAGGTTGTTTATACATTAGAATCTATTGGGGCCTCTTTACCATCCACATCCGTGTTTCTTAAAAATGTATTTCAAAACAATTTTTACTATTTACTAGACTATTGGATGAAGTCATTTATAACCTTGTTTTACTTTATATATATTGTTTATAAAGTAATATTTCCAACATTTTTCAAACAAGGTCCTTTATGACCATTTCAACAAAATTAATGAAATAATGATTTTTTAACTTATACGGCGAGTGTGGCTATTTTAGGCCATTATAAAACCTTAGAAGATTCTATTAAAATATTATATTAATATTTTTTGAAAATAAATGTTTTATTTTTTAATTATGTGACTTTTTAATGATTTGAAAATATATATAGATATTTCTCTCAAATAGTTTGATTTATTCTATGTCAACATCTTTTGATGGAATTTACACTTGTTTTAAGTTGATTTATTATGATGAAATATTACTTATTATATTAAAGGTTTGGGGATTTTTTTGACTATGGATATGTTAATTTTATACCATTCATCATTTATGGTTCTAGTATTAACATTTTTTAAGATATTTTGAAACGAATGTTTTTGTTATGTCTAAACCTTTTCTTATGAGGAATGATTTGGACTTAGTAATTAATGAGTTGAGACCACTATATCTCTTCAATGAAGCAGTAGGTCTCATGAAACAAACCTGTTTCTTGGCACAAGCCCATGAAAAAAATATTTTTTTTAGTCTTGACATAAGGTCCTGACATTGTGGTTATGATGTCCAAAATTATTTATTCCATAATTATGAAATTGTCTATTGTTATTACACATGATTACTCGACTAGTAAAATATCCATGTGGATAAGTAAATGACATTATATGATTTATATTTTCCATATTATGCTGATGATTTTGTTTAAAATTCTTGGGTTTTAGACTTATAAATTTAATTAAATGTTTATTCTCATTTATGATATTTTCTCCAATATTGTTATCCTTACTGAGCATCTCATATCACACCTTTCTATGTTTTTTTTTTCAGGATGAAAAGAAGTATATTATAACTGACTTGCATGGATAGTCTAAGGGAGACAAATGTGCTCAAAGGAGACACAATATTGTTTTTTTCCATTTTATAATGTAGTGTAAAATATATTTATGTATCTAGTACTTTCAAGGATACTATACTAATCGATCATTTCAGGTTTGATCCCTTATGATCAAGACAATGCTATGTAATATTGCACCAAATCTATGTAAGTAGGGTCAGGGAGTTATAGTTGTTATTAGAGGAATTTCAGTACCATCCTTGGAAGCTATATTTAGAAAAAACTCTAATTAGAAAACACGACGCTATGATATATTTTTGGGGATTAGTATAGAAGAACATCCAAAAAATTTTGGTTTTGTAAATATTATGTGGGTTTTCCATGGAAATACATCCATGTATGGATATGAGCAGGTAGATGTGTCTTTTCTATAGATGTACCTAGGATTGAAAACATCTACAAGGAGTTTTTTTCTTGACCTGGGGTATCCTGGTAGATGACAACAGGCCTTGCTACACTCTTGGTTAGTGCACTCCTGGGGGATATGCTTAGGATATTTCACATTTTCTCTACAAACCATTATGAAGGATTTATGAGTAAATACTTACTCAGATAATGTTTTTTTGATTATAGATTATATGCATAAAATTTTCAATTTATGTTAGGTATTTTACTAGTTTGTAATTATGTATTGTGATTCATAAACTAATATAGTACACTACATTATTTAGAAATGGAGAATAGAGGAAGAAATGAAAAATATATAAATGATCTTAATCCTTGAAGGGATTTCCATCCCAATTGAGATAATTATAGTGGATCTGGTGATTCAACCAGTGCTAAACAACTTATTACCATGCTGGGACAACTCACTCAGGTTATGAATAATAACCCTATATATATGGAGTACCCTGATCCGAAATGTAGAGGATCAATGTTAGACGTCTTCATGAGGAAAAAACTACCAACATTCAATGGGACTACAAATCCATTTGTATCAGAGAAATGGATAAGTTCCTTAGATAAAATATTTCAGGATTAGTGGAGTAATGAAAGGGAAAACGTTGTCATGGAAGATTATTGCCTCATGGGATAGGCAGATCAATGGTAGTTGTTAATTAAAAACACTATGGACGATGAAGAAGTATAAAATATGGAATGGAGGGAGTTTAAAGAAAATTTCATAGAAAAATACTTTCCTCATCACCATCGAGTAGATATGGAAATAAAATTTATGAGTCTGAGACAAAATGAGGATGAGAATTTCACAAAGTATGAAGATAACATTACTAGGATAGAATGGAATGCATAAGATTATATACATAACCCAAGGAGTAATATTGATCGATTCTTTTATAGGTTAAAACATTTTCTCTATCGAGCATTAGTATCACAATCCATCTCATCCTACAAATATATTTTCTCAAGTTCTATGATGATAGAAATGGAATTATCTATGTCTTACAACTTTAACACAATGAAAGATAATTTATGATCTTTTGAACACTCTATAAATAGAAATAAGGGGAGGAAGGGATAATTCGAATTCCCATCCTATAGTAAATGTGGGAAGAAACACCATAGTACTTTCCTGATGGAATGGGAGTCTATTACAAGTGTGGTAAAAAATTTCATCAAGCTTATGATTAGAAGGTTACAAATGTAGTCATTATTAAAAGATAAAATTGTATATAAATGGGGAATTGTGGAAATGAATGTCCTAAGAACCATAGGGACTTACCTCATAAAAGGGAAAGGTAGAAAATCCATGTTTATGCGATCACTACTGCTGAGGTTGATTCTCCAAATGAAATTGTGGAAGGTAATTTAATGGTTTCCTCAAATTTAGAGAAATAATTATTTGATTCTAGATCATCCCAATGTTTAATGTCATCTATGTTTTCAATGAAAATTAGAAATTTCCAATTTGATTTAAAAAGGGAGTTTTTAGTCAAAACTCTTAAGGGAAGTATCATTGCAACAATGTTTTGTGAATCAGTTCTCATTAGGGAATATGAAAATGCTTTATCTGCTGATCTCATCTTCATACCCATGATTGAATTTGATATAATCCTCAATATATATTGGCTTTCAAAACATGATGTGAAAATTTATTTTAACAAAAATGAGGTTACAATTTTCAATGATGATAAACAGTGCCTTATCTTAAGAGCAGAAACGTCACCATATGATTCTTATCTAGATCTACCCCCTTTAGCTATACTAAATCCAATTATTGGAGAGCAATAGAATAAAAATAATGTGGTTTCGGAAAGGAATGTTCCAATAGAGGATGTACCTATGGTGAAATAATATGTTGATGTGTTTCCACAGAATTTACCTAGACATCCTCTAGAATGAGAAATTGAGTTTTCCATTGATTTAATTCCTAGTTTAAGGACCATATCTAAGAACCCTTATATAATGGTCACAGTAGAATTAGTGGAAATAATGAAAAAACTAAAGGAATTGAGTAATAAAGGATTTATTCTCCCTAGAGTTTCTCCATGGGGATCCCCTATTCATTTTGTTAAGAATAAAGATAGATCTATGAGGTTGTGCATTGACTATAGGGAGATCAATGCTAAACCAAAAAAGAACAAGTATCCCCTACCTCACATTTATGACTTATTCGATCAACTTTAAAGAGGTAAATCTTTTTCAATAATTGAATTTTGATATGGACATAAACATTTTTCTATGAAAAAGGAAGACATTCAGAAAATAACATTTCAAACCACATACGGGCATTGCATGTTTACAATATTTCATTTTGGACTGACCTATGCACCCTCTATCTTCATAGATCAAATGAATCGAGTTTTCAAGGAATATGCTGATGAATATTTAGTGGTATTTGTTGATGATATCTTGGTTTACTCTAAAAGCTATGTATATCATGAAAATCACTCACACACTATTCTGAACACCCTTAAAATAAATGAATTATATGGGTTGTTTAGAAACTCTGAATTATGGATTTAGGAAATTTATTTTCTTGGCCATATTATCTATAAGGATGGAGTCTTTATCGATCCTTCAAAGGTCAAGGAAATAAATTAATGTCAAGAACTAATGAGTATAACTGAGTTACACCATTTTATTGGTTTACTATGTTATTGTCGGCATTTCGTCCAAGATTTTTCCTGATTGGCTAACCCATTTAACAAGCTCAGACATAAAGGGATTAAATTTTTGACAATAGAATGTGAAGAATGTTTTGAAAAACTGGATAAAATATTAGTTAAGGATCCTATCATTACTCTACCATGAAGGAATAATGGGTTTGTTATTTATAGTGATGCTTCAAAGAAATGACTTGGTTGTGTCCTTATGTTTAATGAAATAGTTATTTCCAATGTATCTTGACATCTAAGAATTCATGAACGAAACTATCCCACTCATGATCTTGAGTTAACAACAATAATATTTTCTTCAAAGATATGGAGTCACTATCTCATTTGTACAAAATGTGAGATATATACATATCACAAGATATTGAATTATATTTTCTCATAAAAAGAACATAACATGAGGCAAAGACAATGGCTTAAACTACTAAAGGATTATGATTGCACTATACACTACCACCCGAGGAAGGAAAATACGGTTCCAGATGCTTTGAGCTGAAAGGATCATAGTGTTTTGACCAAGATGAGGGTCGGAAGGGATCATCTGTTCCTCTATATAGTAAAGATAGATATGGGAATAATCATGGATGGTGAAACATCAAAAACTTTTCAAATGGTTTCCCAACCATATTTACTAAAAAGGATAAAAAGTTCTAAGACTGATGATGATGAGTTTCAAAATAAAATTATAAATAATAATGATGGGAGATTGATTGAATTCATATATGAAGAAAAAAATTTGAAATTTGGGAAGATACATTGTGTTCTTGACATACCCAGTCTTAAAAGGGAATTGTTAGATGATGCTCATAACTCCAATTCTCTATACACCCTGATAGAACTATGATGTATAGATATTTGAAGAAATCTTTTTGGTTGGACAACATGAAGAGGGAGATTACTGATTATGTGTCATGATGTATGGTTTTTCAATAGGTGAATGCTGGAATACAACATTCTAGAGGATTAATGCAACATCCTTCTATAGTTGAGTAAAAATGGGATGGTATTATGATGGAATTTTTTATGGAGCTACCAAAGACTATTGCATGGAATGATGTAATATGGGACACTATTGATCATATTACCAAGTCATCTAATTTCTTTCTTTATAAAAGATTTACCACTTGAATGTTTAGCATGACTATATATTAATCAAGTTATAAGACTTCATGGAGTTCCTATATCGATTGTTTAGAATCGTGATCCCTATTTTACATCATGATTGTGAAAAAGACTTCAGAAGGCCCTGGATATTGAACTTCGTTTGAGCACTTCCTACCACCCTCAAACTGATGGACAATCATGACATACTATTAGAACCTTATAAGTCATGTTGAGATGTTTCCCACATTACATTCAAGGTATGTGGGATCAATATTTACCTTTTTTAGGATTTTCTTTAAACAATAGCTTCTATTCATGTATTAAAATGGCACCATATGATGCATTATATGGAAAGAGATGTTGCACACCCACTTGTTGGGATGATGTTGGAGAAAGAAAACTCGTACGCTCAGAACATGTTAAGGAAACAATGGACAATGAGAATATTATCCAATCCCACATCAAAGAAACTCAAAATCGGAAAAATAGATATGCTCAAAACCGATGAAAGGAATTGGAATTTCAAGTAGGATATCATATTTCCATGAAGGTATCCCCAGGGAAGGGTATAGTATGATTCAGTAAGAAGGGAAAATTATGTCCAAGGAACATCAGAACATTATAAAATCTAGAAAAAATTGGAGTTGTAGCTTACCATTTAGAAATACCTCCAAGTCTCTCTAAATTTCATGATGTGTTCCACATATCACTGTTATGAAAATACATGTCTGGCCCAATGCATGTACTCCCCTACGATGATATAGAACTGAAATGCAATCTATCTTATTGTAAATATCTGTCAATATTCTTAATAACAAATAACATGTGTTGAGAAACTAGATGACTTGTCTGGTAAAAGTTCTATGGAGAAACTATAAGATAGAAGAGGCTACGTGGGAACCTGATGAACTTATGATGAAGAAGCACATAAATATTATTATATAGTAGTATTCTAGAAATTTAGAGAAAGAAATTATTTGAACCAGCGAAGAGTGTAACACACCAAACGTCTATGATACGTTTCTTTTTGAATAATACAATAGTTTGTGATATACTCATCTTCGTGTTCTAGCAGACCACGACCAATCAAACAAGCCGTTATGAATAGTAATACAAACTTTTGGAAATTTTATAAATTTTAATATTCAGAACTAGCATAATTTTTGGATTTAGAATATCAAAATTTGGTGCGGGTGAATTTTTGGTATTTTTCTGATAACATTCAATTATTGATGAATAGTGAAAAACGTGGTGTTATTATTTAAAACCTACATTTTATTTATATATTATTTATTTTATCTAAATTTATTTTATGCAAAAATATATAAATAATACCTATATATGTTTAATGTAATTCATTGGAGTCATTTAATAATAATATTAGATATATAAAAGTTTATTAAATATTTTACGTCTTTTACGCACCTTCTAAGAAAAGTTTCAAATTTTCATAAAACGTAATTTTACCACTTCTGTGCATTGAATTTCAAAAATCTGAGAGACATGGTTGAAATCAGTATGTAAAATGTGGTTCAATAGGATGAAACTATTTTTTTGGTGAATACTAACATTTATGGTTTTTTACCACTCTTAAAAGTAAATAGGGAAATTAAAGGTAAAAATGATCTTTTTGGTCCACCTGTATTGGATTAGGACAATTATTATTTTTTTATTTAAAGAGTTAAATGTTTTTAATTCGATATTTAATAACTAAATCATTTTTAATAAAGGGATATACAAAAGATAAACTACACTATAAATTTTCAATATAAAGACAAAAATATTTTCTATATAATAGTGTTTTATTTATAATTTTTAGACATTAAATAATTAAATTTATTTATGAAAAATTGATAATGTAGTAATTACCTTAATATTGAATAATTAAAATAATTGATATTATAAATATTAATATACATGTAAATTGAGGATTTTGATGTATTCCAAAAAATTTCAAGGATAATATTACATGTTAGGGTTGATTATATTTTTTTGGAATTGATAATGTTCTTATGACTTTCATAAAAAACAAAATCTAAATAGTGTCAATATTCACATAAATGAGTTTATAAAACAAGTAAATTATTTTTAATTGATATTATATTCCTAAAAATATATGGTTTGGCCAAAGGACTTATATAGTAATAGATATGTTATTAGGTAACTACTTGGGGTTCTCCTGGAATTTAATTGTATGTTTATTATCCATGTTATATAAAAATACAAGAAGACATTTTAAAAGATAAAATATTTAACTAAGAGTTAAATCTAAAAGATAAGGTTAATATGGTGACATAAAAACTATCTAAAACCAATTATTTGAGAGGATTTTGAACCAGGCCCACCATGTCCTCGAAATAAATCCTTTTGGGGCCATTATAAACTGAATATGTTTTTACAATTAAATAATATTTCACGTTTTTTCTTAAGTGACCCTCACCTCTCTTATAAAAGGTTACTTCCCTTCTCTCAAAATAAAACCAACAAATCCATTAGGCTCAGCCAAATCCTTCTCAAATATCCTCCAAACTACCCTCACTACAACCTAGATTCTTTATTTTGATTATAATCCAACCTAGGGTGCCCTTTTGTTCAAATCAAAAGGAAGCACCCGAAGAAGATCTAATAATTTCACCACCTCTTTCAAAATTCATTTCTTCTTCCAATTCACATTTCATTGTTGTTTCTATACAAAAATAATAACTCTTGTGCCTTCAACATACTTTTATGATATTATAAATATGGTATAAACATATTGATTATTCTATCTATCCTATGAATGACCAAGTCACCATACGTACGTACGTACAACATACCGTCCCCACTTCGTGGTGTGATTTGTTATTCAAAACATCATTATTAGGATTGGTATAATAATGAGTATAATTGATGTAAATAATAAATATAACATGTTAATTATTCTTTATATATGATATACCATCCAAATACATATGATTTCACCATTAATTGAATGATATTGTCGCTCGTGCATACATACCGATCACCGTCTCCATGAATGCAACAAGATTCATTTCCCCATCATAACCATTCAAGAGTAATTTTTATTTTCTGATTAAATATAATGTTTAAGAACTTAATATCATTCTGGATATGAATTAAATACATCATATCCATTTCAAACATGACTTACGTTACAAAACATATAAAGGAAAACAAATCAGTTAACACCAGAAACAATGATACTACTGAAACATTACTAACAAAGAAATATTTGAAGTTCGTATATGATATCATATTAATATATGTGGTTCTGGTGTAATTTAATAAAAATT
The DNA here is from genome assembly GCA_963277665.1 of Viscum album. Taxonomy (NCBI): domain Eukaryota; kingdom Viridiplantae; phylum Streptophyta; class Magnoliopsida; order Santalales; family Viscaceae; genus Viscum; species Viscum album. The sequence continues at coordinate 721,168,956 of OY728130.1, read as the reverse complement.
ATTTAACTATTATACAAAATATTAATGAACCCTAGATCATGGAAAATCACAGGGTATGTATTAATTCTACAATCTCTTCATTATTCGCGGTTGTTTATATGTGAGTATCTGCTGGATATCTTTATCAACCACATCCGTGTTTCATAGAAATGTATTTAAAAACATTATTGATATTTACTAGACTACGGGTTAATGTCCTTTATACCATTTTTGTCTTTTTATTGAATGTTTATAAGGTAATCTTTCCATCTTTTTCGAAACAAGGTCCTTTAAAACCATTTCGGAAAAATTATGTAAAGAATGTTTTTTAACTCATATGACGAGTGCGTCTATATTAACCTATTAAAAAATCATTGAATTTTCCATTAATATATTATAATAATTTTTTAAAAATAATTTTTTTATTTATAATTATTTGAATTTTATATTATTTCCAAATATAAAGTGATATTTCCCTCAAATAGTTTAGATTTCATCTATGTCAACATCCTTTGATAAATTTTACACTTATTTGATGTTGATTTATTATGATTCAATATTACTTATTGAATTTACGGTTTTTTAATATGTTTGACTAGGGATGTGTTATTTTCATACCATTAAGAGGTTATGGTTAATGTATTAACATTTCATATGCTAGTTTTAATACAAATGTTTAGGTTATGTTTCAACCTTTTGAAATGAGGAATGAATTAGACATAGTAAGTTACAGGTGGAGCCTGCTATAGATCCTCGATGTTTTGGTAGATATCATGAGAAAATATAGTGTCTTGGCACAATTCATTGAAAAAATATTATTTGTAGGCTTGGCTTGACGTCTTGACTATGTGGTTATGATGTCCGACATTTTTCCTTCCATCACTACAAAAATGGATATTGATATTACATGGGATTATTCCACTAGTAGAATATCCCTGGTAAAAAGTAAATAAAATTATTTGATATATCTTTTCCATATTATGATTATGTTTATGTTTACAAGGTATGTTTTTTATTCTTATACATTTCCTTAAATGTTTATTGTTATTTATGATAGTTTCTGTTAAATTGTTATCCTTACTGAGCATCTGAGCTCACCCCTTTCAATGTTTTGTTCTTTCCCAGGATATGAAGAAGTATATAATGTATAGCCTGCATGGATATTATAATAGTGATGAATTTGTTATAATGAGACACAATTATGTTGTTTTTAATTACATAATGTAGTGTAAAACTTATGTATAAATCTTGTACATCCAAGGCTACTAAACTGATCAGTCTTTCTGGATTTGATCCCTTGTGATAATGTGAATGTTATGTAATATAGCACCGAATCATGGTAAATATATTTGGGGAATTACATTATTTATATTCAGTATATATGTATTTATTTAGATCTACAGAATTCATATATGGAAAATTAAATAAACCCTTAATGGATAGAGTCGGACATACATATACATGAATGTTGGTACCATTTTCTCTATGTATTGATGGAAGTAAAGGTAAATGAAATATTATAATTATAGAATCATTTTTATGTCATATATATCATATACATTAATTAAAAATATAACTATTACCTTCCACATAAATCATTAATGAATCACATCACTTCGTGAGGCGGTAGTCCGTCATACACATGCGAAATATTGTTATATTCCCAAAAAATGGAAAGCATGTAGGTACATGTGATATAATAATTCAGAAATATAAATAATATAATAAGTTATAAATAAATATATATATATATATATATTAAATATATAATTATTTTTATCCATTGTCTATGGTAATGGAAAAATTAATGACATCAGTTCGTGAAGAGGTAGTTCTTCGTATACATAATGGATGATTTCCTAAGCCATTTGATGGAGTCTCAAATTTTTTTTAGGTTATTTATTTTAAATAACAATATAGAAGTATATTTAAGATATTTTGGTTAGTATATTATCATGTTATAATAATAATTTAATGGGGTGGATTAATAAATAAAACAAAACACTTGTTGATGAATGTTACCTCTTCTTCAAATATCCTCTATAGGTATGCACCAAAAGTGTTCATAGGAAAGATTTTTGTCCCATATTAGGATTATTGGATGAGGGGATATATTATTTGAATATATTTGAGTAGGTATTGTCTGAACCAAAATGGTCTAATAGTATGGAGATGAGAGGATAAGGGGTGGCCTTTTATATGTGAGGTGAGTGGCCTAGTGGTAAATTTTTTAATGAATGAATTCCACCCACATTTCTTCATATAAGAATTCTTCAATAATGGGAAAATATATATAATGGAAGATATATGTTTTAAATATTTCCATAAAATGGGGTTTTTACATTTTTTGGGTTAACTAAAACCCATATTGTTTTAGTTTATCCACCATTGTAAACTACTTTTTACCTTTACTTTAGTAAATACTTTTTACAGTTTTCACTATAATTTTGTTCATATAATAAGTTGAACATATTGGATAATATATATTATTCTGTTTGAAAATATAGAAATCTATTTTTACTAATTCCATTCACATTAGATGAAAATTTTAATTTGAAAATTTTCTCATATAAGTTATGAGAATAATGGGTTTTAAAGAGAAAATCATCAATCATTTACAATGTTTTTATATCTTAATTAAACAATAAATTTATTAAAATTACATAAATTGGATTAATTTATGTATAAATAAAATAATTATCTATTTTAATATTTTAAATATATAATTTAACTTCATAAATAAATTAAACGATAATGCATTTTTTAGTTAAAATTCAGTATTTTTTACTCATAATCAAAAAATTATTCTTTTTATAAAATACTCAAAACATCACCCCTAATAAATTTTTTATGTTATTTTTGGAAAATTTATGTTTCATTTTTCAAAAAAATTTATAAAATTTGGAAAAATTAAAAGAAAATCAAAACACAACGGCACAATGAAAATTTTGGTTTTCGAGAAGTGTAATTTCCAGGCTCAAGATAATATTATATTAACATTATATCTAATAATAGTCATTTTTATTGTAAAATAGATTATATTGATATATAATATAATAATTTCAATGAATAAAATACCCGTTATCTATTATTTTAATTAATTAAAATGTTTAAAAAGTATGCACTTCCAAATAGATTTCATTAAAAGTCTTCTTTTAAAAGAAAAAATAAACTAATACTGAAATCCAATATAATATTTATTAAAATGTAATTATGTTGATTAATTATATGATAATAATACATATGTTACATTAATAATAATTTTTTATTTAAATTACATACTTTATTCAAAATAGATTATAGTTTTACAATAATCGGTAATTTTCACTAATCACTGAAAAATCAATATTTTTAGAAAAATACCAAAATTTAATAATAATTTAATTAATCTTTGATGATTATAGAAATGAATTTAATTCTATAAAAAAAATCTAAAATATCAACAAATTAATTATAAAATTTTCTCATAAAAATAGTTATCATTTTTTAAGAAAACCTATTTTTGAGGAATATAACTACTTCAGTAAGAATTGATTGATTATTTAATATATGTTTACAAATAAATATATATTGAATAAAAAATGTAAATTTATTCACCATAAATTATAAAATATTATTAATATCCTCTTATATAACATTTAGGTTATAATATACATACTCAAAATATTTCGTTTTACAGTTCACTAATGTCTGGTGTTGCGTGTCAATCATGCTTTTGAATAAACTAGTTGTTGGGTGAATTCGAAAGTCTATGTTTAATAATATTAGATAATTTATCGTAGATTTATGTAATACTAACTATATGAAATTTCAATTTCATCTAAAAAAATACTTCACAAAATATCTTGGTGTTATATAAAATATAAATAATTCCACCAAACTAAGGGGCATAGAGGGAAAAAAAGAAAAAATATCCTAAAAAAATAAACAAAATAGATCATACATTTTTCTTTCCACCAAGTTGTTCAATAAAAACAATGTGATAATAGAAATAAATGATTCCATTTAATAATATAGTATATACCATTTGATTCTAGTTGTGCACATTCATTCATATCATGGAAATTCTATAGGTATATCCAAACATAACCTCAAGACATAGAGGATGTTATATCAGTTAAAAAACTAATTGGTTCTATATTTTCATCTTAAGTATATAAATCCTCCCCAATTATTATTTTTTCGAAATAATATTCCCGAAAATATAGTTATGCTATTTTTTATAGAATTCAATTCTATACTAAAAAAACTGGTCACCCATTTATAAGGAAATACCATGTTTTTTAGTAGAGGTAAATCAATTTCAATCTCCCAATACATCCTATAATTCAGTAAATGTGAAAAGATAATTAAGAATATCATATTATAACTCCTTCTAAAGTATGTATATTATTTCCTTGTAAGAAATATTATCTATATCAAATGATGAAGGCACATAAAGGGTCATCCTTAAAAACCATTCCATTGTAAGGGATTACAAATCATTATTACTCAAAGAGTTTCATAAAATTACGGTGGATTGTTAAGTTTAGTTTTATATATAAATTATACCAAATGATCTACCCACATCAATTATTCCCTATTCAATGAACACTATTGAACAAGAAGAGTTAATGAAGAAATTATAGGATAATTTGGGAATGGTTTTCACAAACCATAGTTATTGTACATGGGGTTCACCATTCATATTTTTTTTATGAAAAATGATGTGTCTATGTACCTATATATTTAATATCATGATAATTATTAGGACGTGATAACGAGAAAGCATCATATTCCATGGATTAATGACTTTTTTAACCTACTAAGTAAAGATTATTACTTTTCTTCGATGTATATTTGATTATGATACCATTAATTAATTTAAAGAATGTGGATATTAATAAGGATTAAATTCATATATGACCAGGAATCTATGAGTTCATAATAATTCCATTAAAAATCAATAATGGTACTAAAATATTCATTGACTTGAATAATATAGTCTTTGGATATTACCATGACATTTTTTGGTGGTGTTTATACTTGACATTTTTATATATTAAAAAAATTTGTATATTAATTAAATGAAATTTATAAGTTTGTTTAGATCATTATGAGTAGATTATTTATATGAAATATAAATTAAATTCGAACTTTAGAATGATATTGTCACATTCCAGGATAAAATGATTATAATGAATAGATTATCTTTACATCCTTCAAAAAAGAAGTTGATTGATGAGTGGCCTGAGAAACGTTTTTTTGAAATATATATGTTGCATATAAATATTATATGAATACTATAGACTGATTTTTAGAAATTTCTCATGACTGAAAAATCCATGGACCAAGATAACTCAGAATGGAAAATTGTTTGTCTAGTCAGACTAATGTGATGATTATTTTAAGGAGCTAGAGAAAAGTCTTTTCACTACACATTTACTTACAATATCCTCAAATTAAGATGGATTCATGATGTACAATGATGCTTCTAGGAATAAATTTGTTTGTGTTCTTAGAAAAAATTATAAATTCAAATAATATGCCTTTATACAATTGAATCTGAATGAGAAAACATATCCAACACATGATATGGAGTTAAAATTAGTAATTTTTTCCTTATCGATTTGGAGGAATTATATATATGTATAAATTTATAGAATATATACTCAATATAGAACATTATAATATATATTCATATAAAAATAGATCAATATGTTCTAAAAAATATGGTTGGATTTGATCGTTTAGTATAACTGATCCACCCATTACTATTCATGAATTGAAGAAAAGTAATATATTCTCTTAGAAAAAATGATCCATCAAATATAATAATGGGGAGGATTCAAAGATGTCCAATCTTAAATGGATTTTAATGAATAGAAATATGAATCAAAATGGAAGGGATGAAATCCTACATTTTTCAAATGACTGAACAATAATATATCCCGGAGATGATTAATATATCCCATTTAGAAGATATAGAAATCCAAAATAAGGTTAAAAAGGATATAATCTTAGAGTTTGAAATTAATAATGATAGATTTTTAAAATTTTAAAAAATATTAATTGTTCCATATGACCATGATATAAATAAGGATTTGTAAGATGATTCTGATAACCCACCATTATTTATCCACCTAGAAATCACTATGATGTAATGGGATCTCTAAGAGAACTTCTAGTGGGATAATACAAAATGGGATATTGGATATTGTGGATTATATATTATTGTGATTGTTATGTAAATATGTTTGGGATTAATGTTAAAATTTTTAGGGAATTATATTACCATTACACATAAAAACATTAAAATTGTAAAATATCACTATAAACATTGTCATAGGTAATATAAAAACATCAAAAGGAATAAATTCCATAATGTTTATTGTGCATCCTCTTATATTTAATTCTCACTTCATCACCCTTCTAGGATACTTCTCACTGGATCATATTTCCATTATATATATATATGAAAAGTGTTGAGGATGCACAAAACATCACTATCAATTATATCTAATCAATATTTCAGGTTCACTTAAATGTTTTTTGTGGAACATTCATAATCCATTAACCCTTGGATTGAAGTTTATTAATATATTTTATCCTCATATAGATGAATAATAAAGAATGACCATTCATACCATATAATAAATTCATAGATATTGATATAAGATGTTTAAAGGATGATAGGTTTAATGTCTTCTTCTAGTCAATTTTTTTACAGTGACAGCTTATAGCCAAAAATTTAGATAGATATATATGAATCCGTATATGAGAAAAAATATATAACATTAACATTATAAGAGGATTTTGTAGAATAGAATATATTAGGACCATAAATAGTGTATGATATGAGTAAGAACATATAATCAAATCAAAAATACAAGATAACATTTTTATGTCGATAGAATTGCTTTATTGACAATCATTTACAAAGCATGGTGTTTTATTTTGTGGATAAACACTTTACCATAATATATATATGGGAGATATTTTTGACATTTTGGATAATTGGAATGTTTGTTACTAGGTTTAGGACGCCATTTGTTATTCTCAATTGCATTGGAGTCATGGTATATCAATTATTACTTTCACGAAACTTTATTATGTTCATAACATGTTTTATTTGTACATATTGAGGAGGTACATACTAGATCCCACATATATTGAAAATCGTGAGTTGTTATAGTTATATCATGATCACTTTTACCAGGATATTCTAATGGAAATCCTGAATCATAGAGATTACATTCCACAAAACAAGAATAATATTCTTGTCAAAGTAATTTGGTGACATCAGAAGAATGAAGGAAATTTATGGGATTATTAATATATATTGAATCAAAAGTACCACAAAAAATTTCCGATATAGGTTTTCATTAGAAATTTCAATAATGGAATTTATGAATGGGGAAGATTATTACAACTAAAACATCTCATATATGAGAAATTTCCCTATACAAATATAGGTGTATCATATTTAGTTATTACCTATGGTAAACAACCATACATGATATATTAAAAGTGAAAGTAATTTTATTATGTCAATATGAAACATTAAATATGAAGTATAAATATACACCATAAACATAAAATAGTACAATGGGGGTATTATAAAATATAAATAACAAAACTAGAATTTGAATTTATAGGAGTTGGAAATCTCTATTAATTATCATTGACTTGAACAACTCTGAAAGTTTAAAATAAATTATTAGAAAAAATTATCATTATAAGTAAGTTTGATATAAATTGAGTGAATGATTAATGACTAAAATAAGGGTTACTTATAAGAGGTATACTAATTATATGACATTTGGGATAGTAATTGACAGTTATAAATAATAAATGAATATTAAAACATTAATTTGAATAATGAGAGTATTAAAATGCATTAAAATTTATATTTATAATGATTTAGGTAAAAAATAAATATTAAAATTCTATAAAACAAATTTTTAATTTATTTCAAAAATACATATAAATTTTAATATGATTGATTGGAACTTATTTTTTTCAAATATTTTTTATATTAAAATTTGAAAATTAAAATCACATAATTTTGAAATTTATTTCTATTAAAAATATACTATAATTAATTATCAATCATATAATAATTACAAAATAAGAACCAATAAATATATAATCACTCATAGAAAAAAAATTACACTATATGAAATTATTTTTCCATTTATTGTATTATTTAATGATTGAATATAATATAATTATGAAATAAATAAATTTCCATGGCCTTGTAATGACAAAAAATTTAATAATGATATTAAATTTATCATTCATAGTCATTTTTTACCATTAAAAATCATATCATAGAAGATTCTTTGAATTTGTAACCATCTATTGTGTTATCAAAGTCTATATCTTTTGGGATGATATAGATGATATAACATGACTAAAATAGATCTTATAGTACCATTTGATTGTGGATGTCAGTCATTACATCGACATTGAGATTTCCTTGCAACTATTAATGGAACAATATTGAAAATATCGTTGCAAAAAATAATATATCAATAAATATGTAAAAAATTTATAAAAAATGGTTAATGAGAGATGAAATAAATATAAAAAGGGAATTGAATACTGTTCTTAATAAATGTAACTAAAAAAATTGTTCTGACCAATATGTTTTCTATTGTCTTTGCACTAAAAATGAATCCAATTAATATGATTAAGGTTTATTTGTGGTGTTGTTTTTCTGGTCAAGTTCATAAATCACTAGAAAATGTTTAAATTAAATTATGAAGTTTCCAGATAGAGAGTTCCATACAAGAGGAAACCTAATTAGAGATAAAAATATGAGCTTATCATTATGAGGGAATAGAAAAAAAGACATATAAAATTACTCATTGGGACACTATAATGAGTTGTAAATACACGTATAGATCTTATGACTCTTTTTTTAACGTAAAAGTACCCAAAACCATGATTAAAAAAGTTATCATGGTTCAAGTTGACTTTATTCATGATGTTACGAATAGAGTTTAGCTAGAAGATATGATGGAATGGAGTTATATAAGATGGAGATAAGTATGAAGTCTATCAAACTAGCATTGTAAGTTCATCTGATGAACAATATTTATGAGTTCAACATATAGAGAATATCATATTGAGGAACAATTTTGGGGCATTTGGGCATTGTTTAATGGAAAGTGGAAATATATAATGATTATCGAATGGATAAACAAGAAGACTACCATAAATAGGGGACTACATAAATGATGAAAATGGATATAGAATACTAGATAAATCATTACTAGAATATTGTTTCCATAAATATGTACAATTAAAATTATTCAGAAAAATCTCAAAATTATTATAAATTAAAAAATATGATTATTCAGAGATAGATGTTAAACTCCTCAATAATCCTATGTTAATGATTATAACTAGTGGTGGTATTTTAAGAATCATTAAAGATCATTGATGCTGAAATTTGAGGAATGTTCTTACAATGTTTAACAACCCTAATTTTGTTAGATTATTTGACGTTGGTCCCCCAAAAAATGACATGAGTTAGAAATTATAATTTGGATTAGGAAATTCAAATTTTAGTTCTTATCTTGTCCCTTATTTTTTTCATAGAAAATATGTTTATATAAAAGAACATATGTTCTTTTTGAACATTTTGGTTGAAGAAGAAAGGATATAATCGAGAACCCTGAGAGATTTTTTTTTTCAAATAACCAAACATAGAAGTACCATATAGAGAAGAAAAAAATAATAGTACTATACTTTAAGATACCATAAATTTAGGTACGAAATAGATAAATTATAGATGAATAGGAACCATATATAGGAGTTCATAAATAGTTGGATCATATAGAGATGTTTTTGACACAAGTTACAAGTTTTTGTTCAAGAAATAGAAGAAGAATATGTGACTTCATGAAAAGAAATTGTGAAGTATTCTAGTAGCACAATAATGATGCGCCGAATCATGTTTGTGATGACTCATTTCAGTATTACCAATAACGTTTTAGCATATTTTATTTGTTTGTGGCGTATGCACTTCTAATGGACTATAATTATATGAATGTAATATATATTTATTACTTATTATAGATGAACCGTGATTTTTATAGTGTTTTTATTATATTGGATTGTTTATAGATCATTAAAATAATTATATACTTTTATTCAATCTTGAAAATTTTAAATTCTTATGTTCCTGTGGGTGTTATTTTGGGTTGTCCATTAGGAGAGTCAATCTTCTATAACTGGAGGTGAAGTTTATTTTCGAATTTGGAAGAACAAAAAAATTTATACCATGGTTTCAACCACATCTACTTTGTTTTCAAAAAATCCTAAATATTCAATTCAATTTTCATCAGATAAGGTTACCTTAGTGTTTCGTGACTATTTCAGGTTCGAATAAGGAGAATAGTACCATGGATGTTTTGAACAAAGTTAATCGTAATGGGATTCCTATCATAACTTTGCGAAACTACCATATATAGAAAGGTATCATGTTACCCAATTTATTATCCTTTCTCAAATGATCTTGAAGCTACTATCGATATTTTCACTCCGCTTACTTATGGTACTCCCTCAATAGATATAGACAAAAATAATTTTGATAATGATAAGTGAGAAAAAAATGTTATAATTTACTCTCTCTCTCTCTCTCTCTTTTAAAATGTGACATTTTGTTGGTTAGATGAAATTGAATAAAAAAATGAATTTTTGAAAAGTTGAAAAAAAATTAAACAAATAAAATAGTAAAGAAATTTAAATTATAGATATAGAGACTGGTGTTTGAAAACATTAAAATATAGGATGTTTAATCTATTAGTGAATTGTTTAAAAGATTTAATGATATTTAAATGAATATAAAATGTTTTGGTGAGAATTTATGATATTAAAATTATTTTGAAAACATTATAGTGAAAATTCATGATAAATTTGATGCTATGAAATCATATTTAAAAGATAGAGATCCTAAAACTCTCTATCCAGATGATTTTAATAGTATTTTCATCATATATCACATGAAAAGAGAAATATATTTTAATAATGAATAAAATATTGATCAGGAAATAGATTTAAATGTTTTTTAGAATCTAAATAATATCAATGTTTTTTAGGAATAATTGTTTGACTTTGACACTGAAGATGTAGTGAGTAAGTTGTTCTATGAATTACTGTATTTTTTTCTAGAAAAGTGAAAATATGATCCTGTAAATATCATGTAATTTTACAATTGAAATTTTTTAACTATATATAAATTATACATTTCGAACAAAAACTATCCAAGTGTAATAGAATATGAATAAAATGATGAAGAAGATGGAATGTCAGTAAGACTAGTGATGAATCATATGTAAAACAATTAATATTTCAAAGAAATGGATACAACATTTTCTAAATAGAGAATGTGATAATTTTTTTAAATGCGATAAAGATAATAATAACAACAAAATGAAACTTTAAAATTATAGTGATTATGGTGTAGGGACGTTTCTTATTCAAAAATCGAATGATAATATTTTAACCAGTAATGAATGTACAAACTCTAATAATGAAAAATATAGATATTAGTAGGATTTTATTATTAAAAGGTAATTTAAACAATTTCATTCATAAAAGGTTACATATTATAATGAAAAAAAGTAATGAAATATGGTTACACTATTGAAAATCAATCTATTGTGTTAGAAGAAGAAAAATACAGGTTTTTAAAATAGATTTATAATATAGAAAGGATACATGATAAATAGAAAAACTATAACTCCAAGTATGAAGAAAAGGAAGGGGTGATGGAGAATGATTATAACATTTTACAATATAGAGTAGTTTAAGATTAACAATGAGTGTAAAATCATTTACAACTCAATTTCTAAAGAATGTGAAATATCATAAATTTTAACATAGATCATATTTAGTGGTTAATAGTAAGGTTGAGTATTTTTATATGAATAAAAAATTCAAGAAGTCCATGATTATATCTTTAAAAATTAGATTCCATAATTCAATAATCTTTTAGAAATCATTCATTGATGTATAAAAAAATTTAGATATTATAGTAAGGAAATTAGGAAGAGAACATAGGTCCATCAAAATAGTGGTTCACAATAAATAGACAATTTTTATAGTTATAAAGATGTTGGAAAATAGAGTCACATTTCCAAATTGAATTTGGGTGATAATGGGAGATATTTTTTTATGAATGTTACTCGGTTTATAGAGGATTTGTGCATAAAACGAATATTTTCTATTCAGATTATAAATACAATAATGAATCCAAGAAGTAATATAGAAATAATTTTAAGGGGAGTCAACACACACATATATGAAAACCTAAAAATGAATTTGAGAAACTAAAAATTGATTCCATCTATAGGAAACTATTTTTGAATGATGTGATTTTCCAAAAACTATTTCTAAATAATTTTATTTTATTTTACAAGATCAACAAAGTTTATATGAAAGGTCATAAAAGTCTCATAATAATGAGGAAATTACAAAAGATAAGGCATAATATATTGAATTTAATCTCATGTATATAAATGTAAAACGACTATGGATATTAGATAATGGTTGTTCTTCAAATATGACTAGAGATATGACATAATTCATTTTTTTAATGGATTCAATGAAGAGAAACTGATTTTAAATGAATTTTCACTCATAATCAATGTTTGTTTATTAGGAATAATTGGAAAAGAAAAATTGATATCCATAAGTGCTTTTTGATGAAATAAGACACTATATGTTGAGTGTTTCATGGATTTTTAATCAAGGAATTTTTTTTCATAAAAGGTGAATTTATAGTTAAATAGAATGAATATGGGATTATTGTATCTAGAGGATAATGAGGAAATGGGAATCACTCTCATGTTGGAGATTCCCAAAGTTCATGTTATCAATGAATGATGTAAGATAATTAGTTATTGTATTAAATTATTAGATATATGTTCTATAAGAATATGGATAAGACTACAAAGATAGGAAGTATTTTATATTTCCTAGCATGAAAAAAAGAATATATTCGAGTTTTTTTATATTCTAGAAGAGGATGAATTCTAATTATGTACTTAATATTTTCTAGATACATAAAACGCAACCCATAGTGATTATTTATTTTTATATATGTGGTCCCATGGGAATGAAACTGTAAAATTGATATAACTATTACATTTCCATTATTTATAATTCCAATAGAATTAAATGTATCATGTTTTGAATCACAGAAAAGAATCTTTCAAAAGGTTTACTAGTTTCTCGATATTTACTAAAAAGGAACGTTGATACTCTGATAAGAAAATTCAAACTGATAATGGAGCTAAGGAATATAATTTTTTATTTTTATCATAAAAATAATGGCATTCATCACGATATTTGTACACCATACACACCGTTACACTAATGTGTTTGAAATAATATTATGAGAGTTTATATGAAATAAAACAAAAAATATTGATTGAATATGATATTACTTAATTCATTTATATATAATCTAATAAAGAATAATTTCTGATTATGAATCACTATTTCAACAAGAAAAATTCTATAATGACCCCATAAAATATATATCACAAAGAAACACTTAGTTTTCAATACATATTGACGTTTAAAATTATCTTCATTTTCAACATAAATGTGAGAATTTTGGGATATATGATCAATGATGTGTTGATAGTATCTTCATTAGATACCCAAATAGTCATTGTAGATACAAGTGTTATTAAAAAGAAATAGAAAATATTATTTAATCTATTAATGTGAAAGTTCTATAAAATTATAATAATACGAGTTCATAGTATATTGCATTTAAAGGAGGAATAAATGATTAAATGATTTATTTTAAACAATATAATAAATATATTGAATATATAGAGGAAGTGCATAATGAAATTTTTTATTAATCTATTTCATGTGACAATGGGAAATTGAATTCATCTCATCCATTGATGAGGAAGAAATAGGAGGTCTAAAATATTATTAGAGATCAAGTAAAAATGTTTAAATATGAAAGACATTAAGGATAGTTTTACATACCTTTTATATATCAAATTTTGCTCCATGAGATGTGGAAGAAGCTCAAGAGCATCATGAGTGGATTAATTCCATGAATAAATATTTGGATCATATTGGTAAAAATGAGACATGAGAGCTAGTACATAATCTTGAAGATGAAAATTTGATTAGAACAATGTGATTTTCTATGATCAAGTTAATTTAAAGAGGTGATGTTTTAAGAAAAAAATTAGGGAATTGTTTTTAAATGATAGACCCATATTGAAAGAATTGATTTTTATGTGACCTTTTCCTCAATATCAAGACTTGATTCCATCAGAATATTTGCTACTATTATTTCACAAAGGATATATAAGATATTATAAATAGATTTAATGTATTTTTCTCAATGGGAAGATAGAATAGTAATCATATATTGAGGAAATATTTGAATTATTCTTTGATCATGATTAAAACCACAATTTCAAGAAGAATAATAGATTATATGGGTTGAATAAAGATCTAAGGCCCTGGTATTCTAACCTAGACTCCTTTATTGAGAAGAAGAATTTTAGAAAAGTACGAGTTGAAAAAAACATATACATCAAAATCTATAATGTGGTATATATTCTTATTATTGTCTTTGTATATATCATATTATTTTATATTTATGTGACTAAATAATTCAAATGTTATTGGGAGAGATGTAGGGGATATTGTAAATTTATAAGATTGGGGGGATAAAATGATTTCATGGATTACCAATATCCCAAAATAAAAAGGGTTGATTTTTTCATGAGAGCATTATTATATGGAACTCCTGAAAATATTTGGAATTGAAGATTCAAAGAATTTTTCTCCAACCATTTTAGTAGGATTAAGTTTTTGAAAATATCATCAAGGAACGTATGTTGATCTTAAAGATTTTATAATTTTTTTGGAATCCTGTTATATACCACAACTTCAACTCAATATTTAGTGTATGTTGTTACACTTTTTTCAAAGATTCATAATCCACCAAATGTTTCCTATATTATGGATGAAATAATAATTCTTAGTTATATTAAAGGAAATAATTATTTAACATAAAACTATAAAAACATAGGATATATTGAAATGCATGGATTTGTAAATGTATACTAGAAAGTTTGTATTAATGACATAAGATCCACATCTTTTAGAGTTTTCTTTTTGGGAAAAATAATTGAATGTTTTCATAAAAATAAGAAAATATCAGTTACTATCTGAGAATTAGTAGTTCATTATGTTTCCACTACACAAGATTCAACATATTTAATGTGGATGGTGACATAACTAAAATATGTTCTTGTTGATGTGACTTTGGTACTTCTCTTATGTACTGATAAAAAAGGTGTTGTAAATATCACTATGATTACTATAAAACATTCAATGTATAATCATATTGATATTTGATATCATTTTATTAAAGAAAATGTGGAATGATATAATAAAAATATGGGGTCTATGCATATAATGATTTATGTGCTAATATGTTTACTAAATAAATTCATTATGAAACATTTTAGAAGAAAATGTTGACTCTAGGAATTCAGTCCCATACAATTCATGGATATGGTATATAATCTATGTCACATATCTCATATTGTATTTAGATATTATCTTCAAATGGGTTTAAATATGAAAACATTGATTCATCAATTGATATGTTCTTTAACTATTTTAGGAAGGAATATTTTAAGTGGGAGTTTTTAGAAGGGGTAATATATGATGTCAGCATTTGTGAACTATTTTAATAGTTCTGCTATAGTGGAAGCATGAATTATTATCTATATGTTAGGGTTTTTTTTTGTTATTATTAATTATTTAGTTTAGTAAGAGTTTATGAATGATTTATATTCAGTTGTAAATAGAAAAAATGGTATTTTGGTACAATGATTCTTATTTCCCACATCGATATACATCACATCAGCATATAATTATTTAATGAGGATCCATTTACTGAGGATCAATTTCTTGTTAATTTATGTTCATTGGTTAAAAAAATCTAGTAGGATATATTGTTGATACTAATATGATTTTTTATACTGAGAAAGAATATTGTAAAAAAGATGAAGGTTTGTCTGGGGATTAATTTCTTTATGAAGTACATAAATAACATGGAAAATATGTTCCTTCTTTATGATGTTTCATTATAGAGAGTTTCTTATATAATAATAAATAATCAAATAGAAAAATTAGTGTTTAACAGTCTGAGGTGATCAGAAGGAAGAAGACAAAATCTTTTTGTCGTAAATTACTCATAACGGCAGCAAATATTTTCAGAAAAATATAAATCATGTGATTTTTTTTCAAATAATTTTAGTATCAAACATCATGATTAATAAAATTTCATGGGATTCAGGTTGAGTTTATTCAATATTTTATTTTACTAAATTTAGTGGACCAAACTAATCAGAAGATGTTATACAAGAAAGAGTGAAATATGAAGTCTATTGAATCTAATCTGTATGTACACCATGAAAATAACATTTCTGAGTTAATTGTACAATGCAATTTTGAAATAGAAATTTTTTGATTTAACTAGATAGAATATTATAGATGTTGAAAACATGAAATTCTTTTTATAAGGACAAATATGAAGACTTCTGGTTTGAGGAGGACCAAAAAAAGACAAAAAACATGAAGGAATATCGGATAGAGAATTACTAGAATAATGGGTTCCTATGAAGATATAATTGAAAATGTTTTGATAATATTGAGAACATTTTTATATAGTGATACATTGGTATGATTTTGAGTCTGACATTTAACACATCAATAATCGTGATGGAAATATTCTGATTCTAGCAACAATTTTAGGATGCATTGATGATCATTGATGCTGATATTTGAGTAAATTTCATACAAATATCATTGAATCTACTATTATTAGAGTCTTTTAAGGTTGTAAGAATAGGAAATACTTGAGTGGGGAATTCTAATTTGGAATGGAAAATTAAAATTTTATGCTTGTGATCATCCCTTTTTTTATGCAAGTAAAAGTATATAAAGGGGAGTAGGTGCTTTTTATGATTATTATTGAAGAAGTGAGGTGATGAATAAGAGTATTTAGAGATTCATTTGTTTATGAATTGAACATAAATAAACTAATTAGAGAAGGAATGGACATATGTAACTGAAAGAGAGGTATCAGGCATAGCAGTTCAGGGTGATCTAGTACCGAACATTGATGTTTTAGACAAATAGGACTAAATAAAAAAAATTAAAAGAAAAAAGTCTTGTCATCATCAGTGTATGAAATAGAATAATATTATTTTAATTCCAGAATGGTATGTGTGAAGAATTTATTTATCATAGTGAAAATGTGAAGAAGCCATCTAGTCATTGTTAATTTCATTGTTGCCAAAATTTGTTATATTATATTATATATGTATGAAGACTAGAACTGTGAAATGACTATAGTTCTATGTAATTTAGGGATATATCATTTTTTTAAAAGAAATTATTTCTATTTTATTTGTGATTTTTAGTTTTTTTAGATCATGATAAGTACTAGTTTCTATTATTGAGTGGTGAAATATAAAAATTGTTATGTTCGTGTGGCTGTGTTGTGTTTCAATGTAGTCAATTCTTTCTGAA
The DNA here is from genome assembly GCA_963277665.1 of Viscum album. Taxonomy (NCBI): domain Eukaryota; kingdom Viridiplantae; phylum Streptophyta; class Magnoliopsida; order Santalales; family Viscaceae; genus Viscum; species Viscum album. The sequence goes on along the minus strand of OY728130.1, from coordinate 721,151,394 downwards.
CTAAGGTGAATTTCTTTTTTTGAGGAAATCCTTAAAAATTAATACCATTAATTCACCCCCTTTAATGGTCACACATACCCTAACTAGTCCTTTCACAATTCAAGAAGTTACATGACCATCCAAAACATGCATTAACTCATGGTAACGATCCTTTCCTACTTATTCCATGTCTACAGTTTATTATCACGATCACTATCTTACACACTCTCTCTCCCTCAATTCATCTAACAAAATTCATTTTATTCATTTTATTTGATTTAAACATATTTAAATGATATATACTATTACATTCTCTAGATTTTTTTAATATGATTGTCTATCTATGATCCCTTTTTGATCCTATATTTAAATTAAAAATGAAAATTAGAACATTTATATTTCAACTTCTCATTCATGTTTCACTCTTACTGAAATGATTTTCATCATTTGAGTTTATTAAAACCATTGTGGTTTTACTAAAAATATTTTTGTCATTATTTTCATTTTTTGGGAAAACAGTATGAAATTATACATTTTAAAGAATATATATCCCTTTGCATATTTTATTATATAGAGTATCATTTATTTGAAATCATTGTTTCCTTTACTTCTGAATTTCTCCTTAAATTTGTGATAAATTTTCATGATAAATGATTCATTATTTGGTAATTAATTTATAATATCTATTAATACATTAATTTATGAGTATCCTACATGAGAAGTCTGTTATTGTTAATTTATGGGTATATCAAGTTAACCATTTATTCCTCATGGGTTTATTTTGTGTTTATTATTTATGTATGTTTCTTTCCATTCTAAAACAAAAAATAATGAACTATTATGAATATGAGAGAGTATGGAAACATATTCCCCCCAATAAATTGTGCATATATTTATATCTCATGAGATCCTTTTATGTTGGAATTTTATAGTTATCTTTGTCCAAAATGATATATGTGGGCATGACATGATTGACATTACACATAATTTTTATTCATGTGCATGATGTGATTATCAATTTAAATTAAAATAAAATATAATGGATGGGTTACTGGTTGTATGTTTATGATTAAAAATATTATATTTATGATATAATTTAGGATCTTCATGATTAACATGCTCCTATAATTTTTTCCTCTTATTCCATGTTGATAATCCATATCCTTTATGATTTTACACTATACGTATTTACTCTTATAATATCTAGAACATTATTATCCTTTTTTATATTATTTCTATTCTCTATAGAACACACCTTATTTTAGGTATTCCCCTAGGATATACCATACAGTGATAAGTGTACCATGAACTCTAGTAGTAGGTTTTGAAGATAGAAATAAAATATTATGTTGTTAATTTTTTTAAGAGTTGTTATTTGTTGTTAATTTTACAAGGACTTTATAAATCTATGTTCCTCATTATTTAAAGATATTTATATTAAAAATAAATCCATGTTATATGTAAGAGATACATGTTATTATAATTAATATCTTGGGGTTGTTCCCCACCTTAACAAAAACATATCTATGGTCCAAAATCTTGTAGAACCTATTGTTAATTAGGTCTGGGAGAGAACTACCACTGAGATTTCCTATGAAATAGACTTTAAGAAATCTGCTGGTTAAAAATGATGCTCTAATGTAAGATATTTTAATACATGTTCCAACCATAGAAAATTAAAACCACAACAGAGATATTGGTGGAATCCTGAGGATTTCTTCCTCTATAAAAATAATAAAATTATCATTGAGATGTACTAATTTATAGGAGAAACCTAAAATTCATTGGGAAAAAATATCCTATATCCAAAAATATACTCATCTTGATGTTTTTTATTTCCCTTTTAAAATGAAAATATCCACACTAATGTATTTCCATTCACAGCAACCATAATAAACCCCTCAAGATAAACAAGAACCATAAAATTGGGGGCGTAACATATGATACCGTCTAGAAAATCCATCTCAAAATTACATTTCTATGTCTGTTTTCTTAAAATAAGATCACGATAATAGTATAGGTGGTTCATAACCATAAAAACTAGACCCCCCTTTACACTATGGATTTCTTATTGGTGAGTTAGAAGCTTATTCCAATTCAATACCTTTAGCATGGAAGATAAAATCATACCACATAACCACTACGCAATATTCTCCCACATCACCTTTGATACGACATGATCATTGAAATAAAGGTTCTACCATTACCTAGACACAACACACTTAATTAGTAATTCTATAGTTTAATTTTTTTATATCATGACTCTTTTTGAATAGGCTAAAAGGAAAACCTTGCATGAAATGGAAGCTAAGAATAAATGACATGAAGACCCAGCAGCATAAAGGCCACTAAAAATTTGATCCAACTACACTAAAAAAACTTCAACCCAACACCTTATTCAATTTCTGTGTATATTTCAACATAATAATGTGGTTATATTTTATTTGACCACTACAGAGGTATGTGAGGCCAAAACCCATGGTGTGGTTTATATTTTCCTTCCACTATATATTTTTTGGATATCTTTACATGGTAACTAATACAGCTCCCCTTCATCATCTTGTGGTTTCCCTGATATAGACTTACTATCCTATTTTGATAGCCCCATAGAATTTTGTCTGAGATCCCTAATACATATCTAAGAAACTCAAATCATGTCAACAGTATTACTATTAATGAACCCACAAAATAATACCAGCTAAATTATTCATAATGCTATAGTGCTACACTACTACTACAGTACCTTCATAAACTCCGACTAGATTTTGAACATTGTTTACATATAGTTTTATGGTAAGTATTTAATAGTTGGGACAGAAAATAACTGCCTAATTGACTCCAAAAAAATAAGGTATCTAACAAAAATATTCTTATCACACTCACAGACCAACAAATCTGTAATTTCAACCACATTTACCCAGCTCTAAGTCTCCTAGTCAAGGACTCAACCCATATACTTTTTAAAAAATGTAACACTAAAACTCACATAATTATTTCCACCAAAAATCATCCTCCTCTTGATCAGGCCACCTACTCCACACCATTCCATAATACTACACATCCCTAAAAAAAACACTAGATTAATAATTCTACAATTTATCTCGTTAATTTCGAAAAAGTTTCATCACATGATATTGAATTAATTTTAGTGTTTTCTATTAAATTAAATTAAACATTCACTAATATATTTTCAAATTAAAACCCATGTAAAAACATGTATGAGTCATGTACAACACATAAATATATTCCTTGTAATCAATATAAACTCACTTATGTATGTTTAATAGGTTTAATATCATTGTTTTATATCGTAGGTACATTTTCAATATTCTAGTATGTATCACATACCTACACCACATAATAAGTTCAAATAATACTATTTCCTTTCCAAAATTATGAAGTCTCTAATAGTTTCAAACATAAAACTCTATAATTACTCTTAACAAATTATTTGATAGGAAAATTTCATGTCTTATCCCAACTAGAACCCCTCCATGGAATAGATTGAATATTGTCCCCAAAATCTAGCCTCAAATAGGGCATAGATTTGTGGATAATATCGAGGGAATACATTACACATAATAGGTGGAATGTGGTTTATAATCATAAGAAAAAAAAGAATAATTCCATAATAGGCACTAAACTCAGTTGATAAAATGAAATCATCATCCCAACATAGTCCATGTAATTCAATATAAGAAATAAGAAATCAATATAAAAATTACCAAAGTAAAAACTCTTATGATATTAACTCTGAATCAAGGAAATCATTAACCAAATTGAAATAATTTATATTTCAATACCTGACCCAATCCTGAAGATTTTTAAATAAAATATATTGAAAAAAGGATGAGTATATAGTTAAACATAGTATGTTTATCCCAAGAAAATATTATAACAATATGGAAGAATATTATTAATGCATCTATTAATATGGTGAAAGCTACACATTACCTATATCAAGAAAACTACTATATCAACAATTCAAAGACTCACTAACAAAATATTATAAACGTTTTATATTATTTTAAACTTAAACATTTATCAAGAATATTCCATGAACTCACTTCCCCACTAATATAGTCTCCCTCACATCTTAATGAAATAATTTCTGAGAGTCCAATACCTTCCATATCCATATAGAACATTTTTATACTAAAAATAAAATAAAAATAACACAAGCTATATATCACTAGAACATTACATATAAAGTTACAATATAACACATAACATCATTATTACCACATCATCACATCACCACCACATCACTACAAAATAAAAAAATCAACTCCATACTATGTTTAGGAGATAGAGTTAGAGAGAGAGAGAGAGAGTAGTATATTATTCATATCACAAAAATGATAGATATTGCAGGTATTCCTAGACCCTAGTCCTTTATATGGGAATTGGTAAGGTTACCAGACTGAGGAAGTGGTCTGTAAGACTTAAAAAATGTAAAAGATGTATAAAAATTAAAATTCCTCATATTTGTTTCCCCTTCTTAAAAAATACAAATAAAACCACAATCCATTTACTCACACTCTTATCCACACAACAATAACCATTTTGACCAATATAGTTACACTGATACAACACCATAACCCCTAAAATTCCTCACAAAAGACACCAAGATTTCCATTCATAAAATGAAACAAAAAACACATTAACCATTTTTTCTATTTTCTAAAAGGCTTTGAATTCTATAATATTTTTAAAAATTTTCTTCCTCATAAATCACTAGGTATGAATATAAATTCAAAATTACTTAGAGACAATGGGTTGTGTAAAGATATTACATATCAAGGATATAACATAATTCAAATAGACAATGTGATCATGGAATCATAAATACATGTCAATTTATTCAAACCAAATCCATTTCAATCACGGGAGAATTCAAATATTTCTATGTCTATTACTATTTTCAGGTGGAATCCTACACTATGAATTGAGGAATCACATTATTTGAGATTTATAACTTGGACCAAGTAGTGGTTGTAACTGAATCAGATTTAGTGGTGAACTTATTATTTGGGAATATTCCTACACATTGGTTTCCTACTATACATTGGCCTATAGAAGTATGACTGAGTTAGATGAGGATATTATATATATTTTTATAAGTGAAATATACCATAAAATACTATTTATTTCAAAATTAATTTTGATGTACCTCTATAAATCTTCTCTAATATTATATCCAAACACCCTATAATATAAAGATTTAGTTCTTGGAAATTCATAAATGCTTCTCATTTTTCGGCCTCCATTAATTTTTTTGGCATTATCTTACTTTATAAAAGTATCCCAAATTTTCATTCAGTCCATAATCTAATATATTCATCAGTTAATTTATTAAATAAAATTACATTCTTAATATATAATATTCAATTAATTTATTCTAGTTTGCACACATATCACTAACCATAACATCATATTAAACTACATTACCCTAATTAATATCATCTAAAGAAGACACCACATCAAAAAATTTATTAAAACCCCATTTTATTACCATAAATATAATCCTCTTAAAAAATCATTCAAATACATGAAAATGTTTCAATTAAATTAGGAAACCTACAATCTTATTGCCTCATCCTATTTTTATGTATTTTTATTCTCATATGGTAACATTAAAAAATCACAAAAAAATTATAATTTTTATTATCTTTAATCATTGAAAAATATTATTTTTGAACTAATTAAAAAATTATTCATAATACAACATATAATTAATAACCATAGTAGAATTCTCATGAAATAATTATCAAATAATAACATAATAAATAACTACGAATTCATGTAAAATCATTATCAAATCACTCCCCCTTTTATTAATTTAAACTATTTTATTATCTTCAGTAGTCTAATTTTATCTTCTTATTAAAAGAAAAAAACATAATAATTCCACATTAATACATAAAAATAAATAGATAACCTAAATTACCATCATAAAACTAAATTTTGAGTGTTGAAAATTATAGGAAAATGAGGAAATCAAGATGAAATGCTAATAAACTTCCAGTGACCCAAATCAAAACTATAACCCATAATCAATATATTGAACCATCATTAACTCAAAAAATAAATAAGTACCCAATATACATATGTGGACTATAGAGAAGAAGAATTATAAATTAAAAATACTAATGAAAATTTACAACAGCAACATAAACCTGGTGTCCTTGAAAAGTAAAAAATCAAAGGAAATCATGATCGTGTTCCAATATGATTAAGAAATCCCCAAGATCAAGAAATCGTAGAGTAATTAAGATAAACCAAATTGAACTCATAAAACCACATAAATTTGTAAGTACAACAAATATTTGAAAATCATGGTGTAACATTCTTTGTTATAGTGTGTTGGGTGTTGGTTAATTATGCCTCTAAAAATGATGGCACAAACCTCTATAATTCTTTATATATCTCTCATTTAATTACTATTTGGTTTTGATAACACCAAATAATATCCCAGTTTATGTGTATATGATACATCACAATGGATAGGAATCTAACTTTAATAGTTAAATACATTATTATCTCTAATATTATAATGAGACTCTCACATAATTTTTGGATTTTCATAGAATATATAATTTGACAACGATAATTAATATCAACGTAAACTATATGTTTTAACATACATAAAAACATAAAAAATGAAATAAACTTGAAAATTATATCAAAATATAACTTCCCATTAAACAATTACATAATTTATAATATAATTGGTAGGCCATAACAACTAGAGGAAAAACATGTTTCATAAAACCACTAATCAAAAAATCAAATTGATTTAAAAACATTTTATAATTTGATTTTTACACCTGATGAAATTTCCTATCAAATTAAACATATCAAATACTATATACCTTTGAATAAATTATTCACACCATGATAACTTCAAAACCATAATATATAGGACATTTAAAATTTGTGCCACTACAACCACACTAACACCAAAAACAAGATTAATTTGTCTCAACTGAGCTTCTCAGGGCTATGAAACCATGACCTATTAGAGTAAAAAATAATGAGTGAATTATCGATGTACTGAATAATATATATTTCAATCCAATTAAACCCTAAGAAAATATTTTCCCTGATTATTAATATTTTATTACACGAATTTGAAAATATTTATTTTTTATATTTTACAATCAATCGTGATAGTGAAAATGGTAGCACATGAGGATTTTGCAATGGGATATCTACTAAATTTTGTATTACTTCTATGAAGTATTATTAGTGAAAATGTTAAATTTTTAATTTTTTTCAATATAAAATTCTTACTTATAATTTTGATCAAAATTTTAAAAAATAAAATTTAAATTTGAAACCACCATACCTTTTTGGTTCTTTTATGTATTAGGGTAATAATAATGGGGACTGATGTAGAATGGTAGGTTTACCATGATAAAGTTAATGAATTATTTATAAGGAATAATGTTTTCATTTAAAATGTTACAAACAACATAAAAAGTAATGTTGGATTTGCATGAACATTTTTGGGAGAAGAGCTTGTACAATTAGGAATGGATGGTGGTAGGCAGCATAGGATGCCCTAATACTGTACAAGGAATCCATTTAGTCATTAGATAACATACTTGTGAATGAAGCTAGAAATATTTTTCATTTTATGTAATAGCCAGATTGACTATTAGAGATATCCTAGTTTCTTATATTTTATTAGAAATTTTTATTGTTGATGAGATTTCATAATTATTAGCTTGATCAACTAGAATAATAATTTAAAAAGGTATTCTTCTTGAAGATGATGATGTTGATAAAATTGATGGTGGAATTTTCTAGGAAAATCATAAAAATATTGATATATATAATTTTCATTTTTATTTCATCGTTATAGTGATACTAACAATAGGTTATTTTAATTCCCAGATCGGATATTCTGAATGACAATGACGTAGAATTATCCACTTCAATATAGGCATCTCAATGGTTCAAAAAATGTTTCCCATGAAACTTTATCATTATTTTAGTAATAACTATATTGTATATGTTGGGTTTGTGGGGATATAAAAAACTTTATTCAAAATAGTAGAATATATGATAAACTATAAACCCACGAACACCATGTTATTGGAAATTAAAATGATGTTTAAACATACTGATAAGAATATACCTTACACAAAAAATATCTATAATAAGAATCATCATTCATAGTGGATAACAATTATTTATGATGAACAGATAAATGACACTTCTTACCGAGGTGTATCCATATGATTTACTAAATAATCCAAATTTGGGCAAAGATTATCCTTTACACTATGACATTCTAGTGTTTCCTGAGGAAAATAGAAAAAGAAGGAAGTGATTTATGAGGGAATTAATAGGAGTCTCATACAAGATCGAATGATCCAAAATATTGATGGATACCAACTCCTTTCATATACCTCATGAATTCTTCCAAAGTATTTATGCATTTAATTATACCTAATGAAACATAAACGTAATAAATGTGGTCACAAACCTTTTATAACACCTTGACTAATACAATCCATGGAACATTCCATAATAATAAATATTATAATTGATGAAATTATATATGGAATATTGCAAAAAATTAAAAAAAGTTTTGATAATGTATTTTCTATTCATGTAATATCATTAAACTATTCTATACAACCAATGTTAATGATATTTCATTCAATATAACATAACAGTGTTTGTAGTGGAATATACGTTTATCAAACACATTGATATACTAAAATCTAATGCATATGATATTCCTTGATTTATATATCATACCATAGTAAATATCTATATATAAAATATGATATATACTAATAATATATCATATTTATTCATGTATTTAAGGCTTCTCAACATTAATCCCCCAATTTCTCTAAGGCCTCATATATTTTGTTTCATTTCACTATATATCATACCATACACAATAATTCATGAAACCATATTAGAAAATAATTTTAGATATCATCTGAAACACTTTTCTGAAATTATCATCAATTTCACCTTATATAATAGCATAAAAAAATGTAAATATCCTCCCAAAACACATTTTAGAATAACTAAAAAAATACTTTTGGAGCATCTTACTGAGTTTTCTAAAACTCAATTGCTATTAATTTACCACATTGTGTGATACAATGGGCCTTTATAGAATTGAAAACTAATATGACTTCGAAAATTCGTAATTGTAATAAAGTAGACTCCTCATGTAAAGCATCAATAATAATCATGCTAAAAATGGATTCATAGTTATCTCCATAAAACACATATATCTCTATACCTATCTCCCCGGCTGTATCATATAAATGTTTAAATAATACTATAATCCCTTTATCTTGGATATTAAGAGGCATTGGGACCCATAGAATGTCAATCACATTTAACATACTCATACATTCTTGGTTGTATAATTATATACATACCATGTCAATGAATAAAAATCATATCATTCATCTAGGAGGATGAACACATCACAAACCCTTGGACCAAATAGAGAATAAATTACATTCACCTTATCATGTAATGTCCATACACATCCTTAGACGACTCCAATCAGTGGCATAGATTTCATAATATTTACATGAGAGGGAACCACCCATATTGGTTAATACATAATTGACTATATTATAATAAATATACTCAACCACCCCAGATTTTTTCAATATTAAGGATTATTTAAGAAATGTATAAAAGTATTAAGGTCATCGTGTATGTATCTTTTTAATCCCAGTTTGAAGGAGTTAATAATAAACATAAAACCTCATATAATAATGATATAGAGCATGAAACATCAAGTCATTTAAATAGTTGTTAATATAAAACGAATAGTTATTTTTTTTCAGTCATGATAATTTTTGATATATTTATAAAACATTATACCAATTATAAACATAACAATTCATGAAAATCAATAATATTCCACGATGATCATTGATTAGGGATAACTCAATGTAATAATTTTGGAGGTTAATTATCATTTTTGTTCCAAGGAAAAGAAAATGGTGAATTGGGATATATTATTATTTTCTTCCAAGCCTTGATAATGATCACATTCCACAATTATAAGCAACAATCTTTAACCTAAAATATATCTAAGCACTACAACATAAAAAATAGTGAAACCCCAGTTTCACTTATTTCACACAAACTATTATAATCCATGTAGAATACACTAATAATTTATCGTGGAACATAATATCAGAGCACACTGATTTTATAGATTGTAGTGGGATAATCTATCCTACATGTTTACAACCATTATAAAATAGTGATATCACTACTCTCATAAATTCAATAAACGTACTACTCCCCAATTTCGAATATTTTATGTCTGTATAGACCAATTTCATTATTTCACCTACAATGGGGTGTTACTGTAGTTCACATCATTAAACACAACTAAATACAAAAAATTATATCATGAAAATATCATGGAATCCCCTTATATTCAGTTATCACTTTCACACACTACTATGGATCTTCCTCATCTTTCTTTTTATTTTCCATCACCCTACTAGAAATCCCTTTTTTATTGTTTCTCCTACACTAATATGGAATACCACTTTCACTTCCATTCAATTTATTTTCAAGATCTATTGTTTCTAAATTTAGATATAAATATTTTTTCTCATTTTAATCAAAAATAATAATTAAATAGTTTAACACAAATTTTTTAATTAGAGTATGTCAACTCCCTGATTTTTTTTATTTTACCAATAAAATACTATAATATATAAATAATTGTTCATTAAATGAATCTCTCCGATATTATTCATACAAATAATTTATTCTCATTATAGAATTTATCAAATAATGACCTTCTTGTTTACAATACGAGCCTAAAAAAATATCATAGAGACTCACCTTTTTGAGGTCCCCCGTATGAAGTGTTATCCTTATTTGACTAGTCACATTCCACATCATATCTTCTGATATGTTTCATATCATATTTAATGTCATTGGGTGAGTACCCAATTCATGTAAAAAACATGAAATTTAGTTCTTTAAATACCATTGATTAACTCCGAGGATCACCTCTTTATAGAGAATCTACTCTCTATAATGTAATTCATACTCCAGGGATTTCCAAATCATTGAACGACACTATATCTCGGGGTGTTTATTTTTTCCACTTCTAGTAAAAAATTGTAAAACCTGATGTATGAAGTAAAAATCCATTAAAATATAAAAATGATTATTATGGACATAGGTAACTCCATTCCATTTCCTAATTTTATAAACCACTCATCAAAACATGACAGGGGGTGTCACGACATGACCTCATTCCTATAGGTTGAATTTCTAATGGGAAACCATATCATTTCAAAACAATTTCAACCTTGAAAAAACATCTTATGCTTCTTTGGATGTACTCCAAAATATAATTAAACAAACACTATTTAAATTAAACTCCATTTTTATTTTTGAAAATAATCTATATCATTGGTCTTCTTTATAACCCATTAAAAACATAATCACATTTCCATTCGAATCCATCATAACTAACCATATTTAGAGTCATAATTCATTACCCTTTAGAAAATACCATAATTATTAACTATTCAGCAACTATAAACCCACATGAGTCATGATCAACATGATAAATAAGTTTTAATTGAGAAGTGACACATGAAAACACTTATTGGGTCTTCATTACCTTCTATAAATAAATATAAATTATACTTATTTTCCTATTTACGAATAATCAACATAGTTATATACATTTTAAATATGATTGAATTATCTCTAAATTATTAATATAAAATTATGGATTACATCTCTATAATATATCATGGATAATCACACTCCCTTTTTCAATGAACTGAAATATCAATAATCCGAAAGATCACAAAAAAGTGTTAAAAAAATTGATAATGAAATAGAGTTGCAATACCTTTAATTAAATTTAAAAACCAATGGGAAAGTGTGTGTCCATTATCCAATACATAATGTTTTATAGTGGAAATTTAACTCTAATAGCTAATCTATGTATCTAAAATTCATCTTTGTGTAGTACCATTATCATGATTCTTTCCACCTAATATTATGTTGACATAAAATGCAACTTAACTAGAACATTCTTGACTTTCTCGTAAAATGTTTGATTCATTATCAAGATATTATTTACCATTTAATGGTGTAAAATATTATTTCTAAGATTAATAAAATTTTAGTTATGAAATCTTATTACAATAGAATATTTCAAATCTACTCAAATATCCTAAATTTATTGCTTAATCAATATAAATTGAGTAAGAAATTCTGTATCCAAAAGGTATTTAGATTCTATAGTGCATAGAAAAAAAATTTATTTCTTCATTGTAATATAAGAAACAAAAAATTCATTAATAAATAAATCATAACCTAATTTATAATAAAAATTTTATTCTAAACTATCCCAATCAACATATATGTATCACAATAACATATGTAGAGGGGATTTATGATAAAATATTCTGATATACACCATATAATTGATGTATTGAAGGATTATATTCACATATATATTTATGATTTCTATTTAATAGATTTTTTAATATGTGGCATAACATGTGGAAAAGAATTTTAGTTAATGTCATCATTGGGTACAATAAGCTTCAAATGATTTCCTCTATTACATTACATCGACCTTATTACCATCATCTTCTATTAAAAACTTCATTTGGGTATCTATCAATGTCATGATCAGCATAGAATCCTCTATTATATAACTCATGACGATATTTTTTAATGTTTTTATTCATAAATAGATATGTCACACATTTATTATGTCACTTCTAGACTAAGGAAAAATGTTAAATCTCAAATCGTGGACATTTTGAACACGAAAATCAAATATTCACAAAAAAAATTAATTTTATTTATTCTTATCCTATAAAACATCTTTCATTGATATATATTGGAACAAAAATTGTTTGATTGTCATTATTATTAATTTATATATTGTGATTAACTCTTACTCACTAGAATATAAGATCTCTTAGTTATTGATTAATCCTAGAATACCAATCTCCAAGTGTTCTCATTAGTCCATACATTATCATTATGAACATTTATAATATTATTTTAAAATTATCTACAATAAATTCGTCTGATTTATTAATGTACACATCCTCATCATGACCTCTATTATGTAATGACAATGTCACATCCATATAGTACCCCTCAAATCATCTTTTCATCCACATTTCTAAAAAAATTCTTAATTGATTTCAAACAGGATATGATGAATGTTAGGAATACAACTTTAAAGACCATGGTGATTTTTTCCAATCCACCTTTCGATATTATTTTTTTATCTTTATTGAACATCATATGTCCAATAAAAATTTTATATATCCACCTTGGAACAATTTCCCATGTTTTATTATTCTAAATTTGGTCAAGCACCACATGCATCTCATTGGAAAAATTTCTATCATTAATGGTCTCTTTAAACCATATACACTCTACAAGTGGAAAAAATATCTGTTTTTTTATAAATCTATTATCCCAAGAGTTTTTAATTATTCTGATTGATGCCAAATTATATTATATTCACTTATTTTAACCCTATTTTTTTCAATATTTCAACCAATTATTTTGATTTAATTTCCTCTTATTTTGTCAATTATTAGGAGAGTCTAATTTTTCTTTATGTTCTCACCATTTGTATTCTAATTGCTTCTTAAATTTCATCTAATGTTTCATCGATATTTTTAATCAAAATCTTCCTTCTAATTTTTTAATTTTTCGTCATATTCATAGTAGTGATGTCATAAATTTTAATCCCTATAAAATATTTTTTTATGATTTGTAGGCCTTGATTTTTGAAGTGTATCGATGAAAAATACATTCTCACTAATAAGAGTAAGACTTGTAGTTCTTCTATTTTCTGATAATATAACACTTTAAAAAAAATCTTAAGTAGTTAAAATTATATTTATCTCATACCACAACTCATATGGTTTTTTTCTCTTCATCAAAAAATAAAAAATGAAATATTGAAGATGAATAATGATACATGAACTACTTCTTTCCAAAATAACTCTAATATATATTTATCAAGAAGTATTGTTCAGGCCATGTTATTGATAATTCATTTCCTCTACTCTATTAATATGTATTTTAGATGTTATTAATTATATATGCCATTATATTCAAGATATTATTTCACTTAATTATTAGAGAATTCCATACCATTATGATTTTATAACTTCTAAATTTTCTGCCCCATAATTTTCTCCTTTAATCATAAACTACAAGTTATGAGTCTAAAATAATCAATAAATTTATAGATTTCAATAAACTATGATATTATAATGTAATAAATATAAAATAGGGAAAATTAACTCCTTGATTCCATGTATTTCAGTGTTATTGGACTAATCACATTCATGTGAAACAACTCAAGCAATAACATTGTCTTTTTATCTTTCATCATGTAGGTATTCCAAATTATTCTATATTTTTAAAAATTTGACATGTGTGAGTGTGATCGCATGTCTGATTAGACATATCACATGATACTTCAATTTTTAACCAATATTTTAAGTAAATTTGTTTCAATTAGAATTGTCTTATGTTCCAAGACTTGTACCATTTATCATTGGATAAAAGTATATATCTTCTTCTCTACCAAGAAGGAAAATATTCCAATTTTTGAACATCTCATAACACCAATGTAAATCAACTATTCTTTTTAAGATACATGCATACATTTAAAAAATAATGACATTCCAAGAGTCACATAGAAATATTATATTGATAAAAATTTTGGTTGAGGCCTTCAATCACCAAGAATTCCATGAATCTCAAGTCCTTGACTCCAATTTTATTTATTCTAGAGAAAATAATCTTTATAACATTATTATTTTCGTTGAAGAATATTTCTTATTTTTTTCTATTTGATCTTAATGAATAAATTGTATCCCATCATGTGTGAAATGAATCCAATATCACGAATCCACACCACAAAAATTTGTGTTTAATTCAAATAAAATTATACTAAATTACCATAGAAAAACATTTTTCACACACCATACAGTATATTTCATTTGTAATAGAATGGGATTTTTCCAACTAGGTATCCCAAAAAACGTGCCCATATATTATGGCTATAAATTTTTTTATTATATTCATACCACTTGATGATGCCTATATATATTGAGTTGTACTTTACTTGATATCCATTGGAATACTATTTGTTCCTTTGACATGAATTGAGTGGAATTATTTCTATACCTTTCAAACCAAAAACAATATCCATTAAAAATATACATAGTTTTTTAAATTTCACTCATATATATTTTTTACTTTTTATACTTGATGTGATTAGTTTCTATGGAACACACTTATTGCCTATTACTCATCATCCTATAATAATAACACAGGACTGGGGGTGAATTATATAATTTTTCCACTCTAGTAGTGTCCTTTTGGTTTATTTATCAATTACCCAAATCAACATTCTTTTATGGTGTGGGAGATTGTTTATTTTCATTAACTACCACTAATTTTTTCCATATGATCAACACCCTCAATATATTTACCCTTATATATGAAATGTTTGTCTTATGGGAGGTGACTAGTCTTTATTTACTCTTTTCATACCTCCTTAGTTTCTCTATAATTTTTTGAACTAAAACAACCAAATATAATTCTAGTGGATATCTGTATTTATTGATTATAAATATTTCATCACATTATCATGACATAAATATCATGTTCCTCAATTATTTTTACTTAAAATTTTATAAGGTTATACGATCCTTCAATAATCTAATAATTATAATAAATTTTGATATTGAGATAAATTTTATTCTCTATATTTCTTGAATGTACCTAATTAATTCATTCAATATCCTTTATGAAAATATTTTTTTTTATTACAAAATTATATAATGTTTGTATTCAATTACAAATATATCTTATTTATTATTTTCACCTCCAAACAACAATATCTTCAAGATTACTTTCCAAATAATCTTTATGTATACTCTTCACTCAACCACCACATTTTCATCCTCAGTATCCACCAATTTTGGAGTGTTTGTGATATCCATAAGACTCACAAAGGACTTTGAATCTATCAATATCATCCATATAAATGTCATCTAATATACTATATTCTTATGATAAATGTTTTTCCATTAAGGAACTAATAATTTTAACTCTTTTTCTCCTTTTACATTCTGGAATTATTCTTTTGTGGGCAATTAATCTTTATCATCATCTCATAATTTCTTTGGGGACATTAAAACTAAATTTAAAAGAAAAATCCCTAAAAAAGGTATGTAGATTCTTGTATTTGAATATTACTTTATTCCATTTATGATTTTATGATTGGAAATACAGCACCCTATCAGCATCCCTTTCATTGGGATCTTCATCTAAATTGATTTTTTTTACATCATTCATTGCCACTTCATTATAATTTTCCTTTACTGTAGAATAATTTTCATTATTCTTCATCTTTTTTTCAATAATAGTGATATAAATTCTATCAAATATCATTTCCTTTTGATCCTTTTCATTGCGAATTGACACCATTTCACAGAATCAAGTTGGTAATATTATAAAGAACCTTTTTAAAATTTTGAACTAACTGAGGGATTCTATGAGTCTATGAATATCTACAACAAGAATTCTATCCCAATCAAAAAAATGAATTTAGGAAATCATTTTTTCTTATCAAAAAATACAAGTACTTATTAAATTGTACTTAAAAGTTTTATTATCAGTATTTTGAATTTACAATAAAAATTAATAGATGTAGGTTCTGGGCACAGCGGAAGTGCGTTGGTGGGTTTTCCCAACTTTTATTTTAGCGTTAAATTACTTTCTATCTGAGATCCTTCATGATAATAAAACACCAGATCTTCGGAATAGAATAATGAACGAAAAGAAATAGAAGGGTGTTAGCATGGAGAATCCTTTGATTGTGTTGTCCACTTTAGATTGCCTTGATCCGATGGAGGAGGATCTCTCTCGGTCTTGAGAGAATTCTTGGAGGATGGAGTTCTCTCAGCCTTGAGATAATTTTCCAGAATTGTTGTGCACAATGATTCATTGAGAAGTGTTGGGGTTTTGAGGATATTTATAATCGAGTTTGAGGTTATAGAGTTATGATAATAAATAAATGTGTTACGCATTTTATTTATTTCATTATCTCTTATTGGAAACCCCCATGTCGAATCATTAATTCCATAACATGCGCTCACACTGATTATAATAAATATCATTTAATAAAACAATATTACTTCTTCAAAATCTAGACTGGAAAAACTACATGGTGTTTAATCATTAATACACGACATGTACTTGTTTTTAATTTCCATTCCAAAATGAAAACTACACACCATGTACATTGAATGTACATGGTGTGTATATCTTGTTTTCTTCCTTTTATTCTTCATCTAACATTAAAACAATTTAAGATTCCTTGAATAATTATTAATCCACATATGAGAATAATATTTATTGTAATTGAGATACTTGGATACACATTTTTTGTGACCCTCTAGTAATTTTTCTCGTTGGCATTAGGTGGGCTTGGCTAAATTAAAAGATTACTATCTAGAAATTGGTCAAGGAACCCCTGAGAAAGAAGTTGATGCTGCATTGACATGTCACCACGTATGAATGCTTACCATGTAATTTATTCCCTTTGTCTCGATAGCTCTAATCTAGCAGTTTGTATGCTAGTGCCATCAACCCATGTGCTCAATTATTATTTATTTGAATTCTCATAATTTAACTCGCCCATACCTTAACATGGCCATGGATTTATTTAGGCTATATCAATTCCATCAAATGGCCTAAGATATGTCCTTCTGTTATGGAACAAAAGAGAAAAAGCCTTTCTTGCATTATCTATTAATGCAGTGTCACTCGTGATCCACCCAACATATCCCACTGCACAAAGAATAGTGTGTCATCATAGTTTTCGTCAATACATCTAAGTGTGTGAGTTTTAATACCCATTAATAATAATCTTAATGACTAAGGACCAATACACACGTCCACAGATAAGAACATCCAATGACCCTATGAAATGTGGACTTCATACTGGCGGGTCTCATTCTCATAATATGCTCCTAGATATTACCAAGGGAGAACACCATGAGAAGGTGCCTCAATGTTTTATGAGTCCTCACCCCCAATAGCCTGTATTATTTGTGTCCCTCAAATAACATCATCCGGCCATAGAACAAATATTCAAGAACAGTGTTATGGCACTTCTGCGTTCTCATCATAGCAGGGATCCACTATGACCCTTTAATGCAACAACTGTCCTTAGGACATTATCACATGAATTGTCACAGAAAAGAACAATCAATATGTGATAAGGTATTTATTATTGAATAAAGTACAAATTAGTTGGTTCTAGGCCACCAACTCCAATAGACTGCCACTTGGACTAGAGCCAACTACTAGAAACATTTAACCCGCTAGCTCTCACATGATATTCATGCTTCTGCTGAGATAGGCCATTAGTCATGGGGTCCTCCACGTTCTCTTCTGTAGACACTCTGCTCACTAAAACTTCACTCTGTTGATAGAAATACCTCAAGAGTTGATACTTATAGAGTATGTACGATATCTATTGATGTGACCTTGGTTCTTTTTCAAGAGCCACCGCTACAGTATTATCACAATACAATGTGATAGGATCTTTACTGCTATGGACCACATCATGCCCCGAAAAAAAAGATCCAAATATAGAAGGCTTCATTGGATGCATCAGAAGCTGCTATATATTCGGACTCCACTGTAGAATCAACAACAACTAGCTGCTTTGAACTCTTCCTGCTCATAGCTCCTCCATTGAGACAAAACACATATACAGATTGCGACTTCTGATCATTCTGATCTGCCTAAAAACCAGCATCATCATACACTCTAATGAAAAGTTCTTCGTCTACTCCATACACTAAGATTATATCCTTAGTTATTATTAGATACTTAAGGATAGTTTTAACAGTAGCCCAATGTTGTTATCCTGGATCTTCTTGATATCTACCTACCATGATCCATGTATAAGTAACATCAAGCCTGGTACATGACATGGAATACATGATGGATATTATAGACAATGTGTATGGGATATTACTCATTCTAACATTCTATTGGTGTGCCTGAGGAAACATTTTCATAGAAAGTTACAGGCCATGTGAGACTGGAACCAATTCCCTCTTGGATTATTCCATAATAAATCTCTTCAGTATCTAGTCAATTTATGTACCTTGACATATCCCAAACAGCCTCTTAGATATATCATGAATGATCTTGATCCCTAGAATTTAGGATGCTTCACCCAAGTCCTTCATGTTGAAACACTTGTTCAACCAATTTTTAACTGACTGTAGGACTAGTACATCATTTCCAATAAGCAATATGTCATCAACATATACTACTAGGATAACGAATGCATTCCCATTAAACAACTTATAAACACATGGCTCACATTCATTCTCAATGAAGCCAAATTCATTTATGGTTTCATCAAATCAAATGTTCCATGACCTAGATGCTTGCTTTAATCCATCAATGTATTTTTACAACTTGCAAACACGTTTGGCCTCACCTGGTGTCACAAACCCTTCTGGTTGTGTCATATAGACATCTCCCCGAAGGTTCCCATTAAGGAATGCAGTTTTAACATCCATTTTCCAAATCTCATTGTCATGGTAAGATGCTATGGGATGTATGATTCTTATGGATTTAAACATGGAAACGGGAAAGAAGGTTTCATCATATTCAATTCCTTGACGTTGTATGAATCCTTTAGCAACTATCCTTGATTTATAGGTGCTAATATTGACCATCCACGTCCAGTTTTCTCTTGAATATCCATTTTCATCCAATAGGATTTACATCAACTGGCTCATCGACAAAACCCAGACTTGGTTCTAATACGTGGAATCCATCTCAAAATTCATAGCTTCTAGCCATCTCGTAGCTTCTAATCATTCTAATACATTCTTGTAGGAGATAGGTTCATCATTGTACAACAATAATTATTCACCATCCTCAGTGACTAAGAAACCAAATATCTCAAGTTCCCTTACCTCTCTTGATCTCCTACGCAGAACATGTGTTTCTGGAACCAATTCCATAGGGACCTGTGGAACTACTTCCTATACGAACTCTAGTGTATCTTGAGCATCAACTTCATTGAAGTCAAACTTCTTCCCACTTTCCCTTTTGAGGATGTTCTCCCTATCAAGAAATACAGCTTATCTGGAGATAGTCACTATCTTTTCTTGAGGGTTATATAGGTAATATTCTTTTGATTCCATGGGGTATCCTATAAAGATACACCTTGTGCCCCGAGGTTCTATTTTGTTTCCTGAGAAGGATTTAACAAATTCTTCACATCCCCATACACGTGTATGTGAAAAAATGGGTTTCATTAAATTCCATAACTTATAGGGAATTAGATTTTAAGCCTTATTTAGTATTCTGTATAATGTGCATGCTATAGTTTGTAATTCATATCCGTAAAAGGATAAGGGAAGATCTGCATGACTCATCATCAGCCTCACCTTGTCCAACAAGGTGCAGTTCCTCCTTTCACTAACACCATTCCACTGTGGTGTAGAAGGAGGAGTTAGATAAGATAGAATCACAAACTCCTGTAGGAGATTGATGAACTCTTTTTTTAGATATTCTCCACCCCGATCTAATCGATGTTTATTTATCTTCATGCTAAGCTGATTCTCTACTTCATTCCTGAATTACTTAAATTTATCTAAGTCTCTTGACTTATACCACATTACGTAGACTTAGCTATATCTACTCAAATCTTCAGAAAAAGTAATGATGTAAGAATATCCACTTATAACTTCTACTAGAAATGGTCCACACACATCCTTGTGCACTAATCTATGAATCTCTGTGGCCCTTTAACATTGTCCACCGAATGGAGGCTCGGTCATTTTCCCTAGTAAACAAGTGTGGCATCTATCAAGTGGTTTTACCTCTGTAGATTCCAAATAACCATATTGGTAGAGATTTTTCAAGCGCTTCTCATTTACATGATCAAGATGGTGATGCCACAACTGGGTGATGTTTGAGTCAAGTCAGTTTTATTCGTTATCGATTACCAAAACATGGATTTCGTAATTTAATACATACAAACCAACATTTAAATGTTCCATACCAAAAAATATGCTATTATTATAAAAGATACAACCCTTAGTTTTAAACATGAAAATAAATCCATCCATATCCAAACAAGATACAAAAATTATGTTCTTGGTAACAATAGGTACATAATAAAAGTAATGTAAAACCAAAATAATCCTAGTTAGAAATGAGAGGTGGCAATCGATAACAGCCAACACCACCATCCTTGTGTCATTGGTAGCTCAAAGATCCACCTCTCGACTAGAAAGATTTCTAAATCTACTTGGTTCATGTATTTGAATACAAATGTGAGCCCCACAAGCTGTATCTAATACTCAATGTGTAGAAATGGAATGATTACACTCGATAATGAATGCACCATTAGCATCCCCACGCTTATGAGTTAAATTCACCTTCTAGTGTCCTCTGTTTCCACATGAAAAACATACTTCCTCCCATTCCTTTCTCTACCTCTAGATCTTCCCTTTTTTATAGGGACAAAGATCGGGGGCTTCAGACTATTTTTTAGTCTTTGGCCCCTTTGCCTTGTCCTTCATTTTTATATAAACTATAAGGACTATGGGTTTGTCGTGCCGTGTGTCCTTATCTACCTAGGGAATTATGGTAAAATGATCTGATAGAGTCTTCTCGTTGTTTATCATGATATAATTGTCAATGAAGCTAGGTAGGGTCTTGGACAGTGATGATATGATGAGATCTGTATGCAACTCATCTGAGAATTTAATCCCTGAGATGTCTAGATGTTCAATGTAGCCAATAAGCTTGACTACATGAGGCCAAGATGGCACAAAATCTCCATGATTAGTTATAAACAATGCATTAGAGATATGATATCTCTCTTGTATCTCCTTCTCTTGGTAGAGATCCTTAATGTGAGACATCATGCTATACACGTCAATGTTTTCATGTTGCTTCAAGATCTCATTAGACATGGCTGATATCATGAAACTTTGGACATATGTGGAATCATCTATATGTATCATATTGAGAGATAATTCCTTATCACTGGACTCTTTCCCAGGCCCTTCTGGAACAACTACTTCTAGAACATATAATTTCTTCTCGTGGTTAAGGATGATGCGTAAACGTATATGCCACACTTGGAAATTGGTTGTAATAAAAAGGATTTACATCTCGAGTATGGTTAAATATGATACGATTGAAGTCATTTTCTTGTCATTTCTACAAACTAAGAGGATAAAAGGTTTAGTACTTTATTATGATAAAACTGAGACAAATAAATAAATAAATACTTAATAGTCTCCCACCATTTTATCAAAATCCAATAAACCTCACCATTAACTTCAGAATATTGTGTTGCCTGAATATTCTAGTGTTAAGGATCTATATTGCCCTTCGCATTACCCCAAATATGGTTGGTCATGAAACTTTAATGGTTTTAGGTAGACATTTTAAATTCCAACTGCATTAACTCGCACATCCTTGATCCGCTGAGTGGACTCCCCAATCCTGAAATCATTTTAATTGGGATTTCCTCAACCTCTGCCTCTTAGACAAACCATGTCCTACTATGGAAGTCAACCCTTGATGATAACCAATCCACTTCAACCTAAAACCTTCAATTAGAATTCCCCAATAATTGAAAGTACCCCATGGAAGGTTGCTCATCAACTTTAAACTATGGCTCGATTATAACTATGATTATGGAAGGTTATACTGACTTAATATTTCTTTGATGGATTTTATCCTTTTACGTAAATTTCCATTTGATTATCTTTGATTGCATGCTTGATAATATTAAGTGGGATATACTTAAGTGATTAACCATGTTTGAGATAATAAGTTATGCATAAGACAGTTTTATTTTAGTTTCATATTGCATGCTTGTTCAATACATTAATCATGTGATCGTGACAACATACCCACAATAAAAAAATCATGCAACTGAAAGAAATAAAATAAATGGTATGATCACGAAATTTTTCTACTGGATAGTTTATCTAGTGTTTAATAAACTAACCCAATTCCTAGGGGAGAAACATCATGAACCTTTCAGGTTTCTCTTTACAACTTTCCACCTATCCACCTTTGTATCTCCTTGGATTGGTTTCAACTTGGTGCCTGACATGAGCCACCTCCACTAGATTGGGAGCTTCTTCCATTACATATGCATTTATTTCACATGTAAATGAGTGGTAAAAAGGGGTTTTACATAAAAGTAACATTGGGCACACATGACATACATATTAATGACGAGAAGGTTCCCATGCCAACAAATTTAAATAAATAGATTATATGAAACCATTCACATACAAAGGTCTTGGTCTAGCTCCTGATCATCCATACATGAAATGATATTAACGCATAAATAAAACTATCATTCAATTAAGTAATCATTATTGTTTAAGATAAATCACACTTGAATCAATTAATTATCTTTAATTAATCAATCCTTTTATCTTAAATAATTTTTCTGAATTTCCTTGAGATTCTCATCCATCATAATTTTAAACAAATTTTTTTTTAAAATTATCTTTCTACATAACTTGTACCTTAGAGGAAACTCAACGAATTCCCATTTACGTAGATATTCATTTAAACACAGATATAAAAAACACTTATCACATGTTGTGGCTCAACTTTACGCATGCACTATGGTACACATCTCAAGGGTATGTATAATATAATAATATATTTTAATAAATATGCATAATTTTGGATGAGTACACGTTGTGTAGTTCTGACTACACGACATGTAATTTTGTTAACCATCTATCCGAAGTATATTCCCATGGACATGGTTTGTTTTTGTGTATCAGAAATTTTCAATGTACACGGTTTGTTCACTGGGACACATGCTGTGTAGTGTCTGCGTTACACAGTTTCCGGCTAGGAAAGCCGTGTGTGGGGTACACGATCTAACCCTAACCCGAAGGGACTACATGCCGTGTTTAGTGGACCACATAGCGTGCAATCTGGAAAAAAATTTCCACCTATTATGGTTAACAAATGGTTTCATTTATGACTTAGGTAGGATACATTTATACGGTCTGATTTGGCGGATCAGTATAATGAATTGAACCTATAATACGCATCATTTACTTTCGAATACACGTAATGTATTCTGCTGTATTATAGCCACGAACATTTTTCACCTCTAGATGGGACCCTCTATTTTATTTTAATTAGAATTATAAGAATTTTTTTTCTATAAATTGAATGAGAAATGAGAGATGAGGAACATATCTCGAGATTCAGATTTAAAGAACGATTAACTTGAATTGAAAAAACTAAATTATTAAATACGTAAATCACCAAATAAAAACTAAATAATTATAATCAACTATATGAATAGCTCTGATACCACTTGTAGGATCTGGTCACGGCGGAAGAACATTGGTGGGTTCACCAATCTTTAATTTTAGCGTTAAACAAAGTTCAATATGAGATCTATCATGGTAATAAATCACCAGATCTTCAGAATAGAATGAAAAATGATATGAAAGATAAGGGTCCCAGAACTGTTGAGAGGATCATCATTTGTTGGTTATAATTAATTTAATTAATTAAAAAGAGTTACCTTGATGGAATTATTTCTTCGTTGATGTTTTCTAATCATGTTTCGACGTGATTTTTCATTGCTTCGTAGAAGCTAAGTGTAGACCTCCTCAGTAGTGATCCACACGTGTAACACGTATCTCTGGACATCACCAAAGAAATCTCCGGGTGCTAACGTTGATAATCCTTTATTTTTTTGTCCATCTTAGATCACCTTAATCCAATGGAGGATGATCTCTCTTGGTCAGGAGAGATTTATTGGAGGAAGTAGTTCCCTCGACCTTGAATGAATTTTCCAGAATTGTTGTGCTCAATGATTCATTGAAAAGTGTTGGCGTTGTGAGGATATTTATAATCAAGTTTGAGGTTATAGAGTTATGATAATAAATAAATGTGTTACGTGTTTTATTTATTTCATTAACTCTTATTAAAATCACCCATGTCGAATCATTAATTCCTTGGCATGCGCCCACACTAATTATAATAAATATCATTTATAAAAAATATAATTTCCATAAAATCCAGAATGAAAAAACTACACTGCTTGTAATCATTAATACAGAGTGTGTCCTTGTTTTTCAATTCCATTCCATAATGAAAACTATACGGTTTGTACATTCAATGTACACGGTGTGAATATCTTGTTTTTTAAATTTATTCTTCATCCAAAATTAAAATGACTTAGGCTTCCTTGAATAATTATTAAACCACATACGAGAATTATCATTATTCTACTTGAGATACTTGGATACACTTCGTGTGTGACCCTCGAGGCATTTTTCTCTTTGGCATTAGGCGGGCTTGCCAAATGTCCAAGATTATTTTCAGGAAAAGGGTCGAGGAAACCAAGAGAAAGAAGTTAATGCCACTTTTACGTGTTACCTCTTACGAACGCTTATCGTGTAACTTAATCCCTTTGTCTCGATATCTCTAATAAAGAGGGTTTCATGGTAGTTCCATCAACCCATTTGATTGATTATTATTTCTTTGAATTCTTGGAATTGAACTCACCCATACCTTACTATGGACATGGATTTATTTAGGATATATCAATTCCATCAAAGGGGTTGAGATATCTACTTCCGTTATGGAACAAAAGGGACAAATCCTTTCTCACATTATCTATTAATGCAGTATCACTTATGACGCACCCAACATATCCTACCTCATTGCGAACAGTGTGTCGTCACAATTTTCATCAATACATCTAAGTGCGCGAGTTGTAATACCCATTAATAAAAATCTTAAACCCTAAGGACTAATACACACGTTTGCAGATGGGAACATCCAATGACATTGTGAAATGTAGATTCCCTACTGGTAAGTTTAGTTCACATAATATCATCATGGATATTACTAAGGGCGCACACCATGAGAAGGTGACACAATGTTTTATGAGTCCTCAACCCTAATGGCATGTATTATTTGTTTCCCTCAAATAACATCATCCGATCATATATCACATATTCATGAATAGTGTTATGGAACTTCTGGGTTCTCATCATAGTACGGATCCACTATGACCCTTTAATGTAACAGTTTTCCTTAGGACATTATCACATGCATTTTCACGCAGAAGAACAATCAAGATGTGATAAGGTATTTATTAATGAATAAAGTACAAAGTAGTTGGTTCTAGACCACCAACTCCAATAATAGAATAATTTCCCACATTATGTGTTAGGATTTAAATTGTATAACTTCTTTTTATATATCATTTTATAATTTTCCTCAAAATATTTTGACTCATTTGGAATCGATATTAAACTCTATTTGATATTTTTCTTGTAATGCTTCACTCTATATGTTGGATGATATACCAAGAATTGAAGACATGTAGAAATCCATTACCCATGATGAGAAATAGGTTTCCATTATATTTTTATAAAATTGAATGTTATTTCTATATATTATTGTAACTCATTTTTGGTTGACGAATATATACCATGTTTCAATTAGAGAGAATATTACTACGAACATTTAATTCTAATACCAATTTTGGTCACAATAGAAGTAGATACCCTTAGAGTAGTGGTGGTGAATTAGGGTGTATGATTTCACATTAAACGCTTCCCAATGATCTTCTATCACTATTATAAAGAACGTTCTCCCCTTCATAGAGAATATGAGGTGATAAAGAAAATAAAACTAATATATAATTATTTTTCTTGGTTTATCCAAAACAATACTATCAAAGGAATATAAAATAGAAATATTCTTATGCAATAAAATACTAATCCAAAAATATTTAATATTTAGAGCAGAATCATTAACCGTAAGGGTTTACAACCCTAAAATTATATTAAAATTACTACTCTCAAATAATCTGAGAATTTACTACACCTCTAATTTATACCATCTTAATTATTCATAAACCAAAAGTATGATTACAACTAAAAAGGTGTATTTATTTGTTATACCTTATTCAATATAAATAACTACAAAAAAGTTCAAGTGAGAAATTATCATTGAATTTTTTTATATTCTTCTTGAAATTTATATCACTATTCTTGAACATCCTTCTTCATTTTTCTACCCTTGATATTTTTTTATATTCCTATATAAATTACACTTTCTCAATTTTTCCATTAACTTTCTACTACTCTTCTAATATATCTTAATATTATCTTAATTTTGTATTCATATACCTATTTTCTTCTACTATACACATATATATTCCCGTTCTTTTTTTAAAAATACTATATTAATCAGTTTTTAGGAAACATATTTTAATAAGGGTAAGTCAAATCCATGAATTTCTCATTATACAATTCAATACATAAAATCTTGAAATTATTGTTCATAATGAGATTCACTCCTTTAAGGAAAAAACTTCAATTTTTTCCCATTGAATGTGTCATGGTGTGACTATATTTCTCATGGTGTGAATCATTAAAAAAGCATGGATCCTAAAATTAAAGGGATCCTCTTAATGTTGTATTATTCTCCATTGATTGGCGGTGTTCTGAATCATATTCAATAATATGTTGTGTATCATACTATGAGTCAGAGTTTGTCTACCCAATTCATAGAGATATTAACCATTTCAATCCAAATGGACAAGTGCATTACATTTTTTGGACCCTATTCATGGAATGATCTACTCCCCGTGAACTAAAATATCATCATGCGATAACCTTTACACAGTGTGGCATAGTCATTGAGGGATACACATTTGTTCCATTTCTAGAGGAAAAGTCTAAAATATCATGTTTGATGTAAAATATTTATGAAATATCAAGAAGAATATTACACACCATGGTAACTCCATTCCTTTGTTATATTCTTAAAAATGATCCAAAAATTTCCAAGGGTGTACTAGTGTACCTTATTTCAAACAATTTTAAATTATAGTGAAACTACCACCTCCTTTGTAAACTCTTGTAGCATTCTATGTGACTTTGTAAGCTTCTTTGGAAGTCTTCCAAATTCCTTTTGAACAAATAAAACCCAAATAAAATTCAATGGGTAGTTTTTATAATATTATTTCACATAATGAAATGCATACACAATCAACATGATAGAATGATAAAGTGGATACTACCATTTTGAAAACACGAAACATTTTATATTATTAAACTCCAATAGGAATGTTATAAAAAATATATTTAAGTATTTTTTAGACAATATCACATATGAGTAACCATGAAATCATTTTTACATTCACTTTACATTTAACATTTTACTAATATCATTATATATCTATGTGATTCGTGGCATATTTCTATGTGATCATCTAATAAAAATCCTCTAACTATACAATGATACAGTGTAAAATATAAAAATATAATATTCTTTAATATTAGTGATACTTAAGAATAATTTTAAATATATCAATATCATTGAATATAATACTCAAAAACCACTTTTTGACAACATCTAAGGTTATCTTATTAATAAATTTTGTTTCTCAAATTTGAACTATTTCTAAATTCTTCACCTTCACCATTATCGGAACTTTTCCAGACAGAATTTTTATTTTAAATCATTTTTAAAAAACATGTAACTCTTTCCATTATTTATTTACAAACACATCATAAAATCCTTTAGGATAAAAATTGAAATTTAGTTTAATAAAATAATAAAAAATAACTCATTACATTTTTCTATTCTCAAATACCCTAGACACATTATGTATATTAGTTTTTTTTAATTGGAATTTAACTAGAATAATTTTTTTAACATATCTATTTCTAAATATATTCATACAAGCCTCTTAGAATTTATAATGTCTTTAAAATCTCCTAAAAAGACACCAATATATCATTCTAATGTAAGATAAAACATATTAACTTTAGTGGGAATATCAATAAAGAAACTACTTTATTTATATCATATATCAATTCATATTAGTTATGAATATTAATTTAAAAAAAATTACACTTTAAATTATTCCACTAATTGGTTGTGGGATCAAATCCATAATATTTAAAAAATATCATGGCTATAATATGTTTATCATAGATATAGAATAAATTTATAATAATATTATTTTAAGTCATGGTAGAGAATTTGATGAATCAACAACCTTGTTTTATAAAACTACCATCACATATTATTTATAAAAAATATTTATTATCAAAAACATTTAATATAATATATGTAAAATAATATAAAAATTCACATCCTTTATTTAGAACCATCATAGAAAAAAAAATTCCATGGAATTACAAATTTTAATAATAAATATATTTTGTAATTAATTTGAATGAATACTAAAAGCATCATCAATTATTATATTAAATTATTATTCATATTTATATTAAAAAAAATTAAAATATATATTTGGTATCATGAAACCTTAACAAATGATGAATTTTTTTATAATTTTGATACATGAAACATACTTTCTATACAGATTCCAAACCCCCTCCAGGAATCCCAGACTATTCTTTGCAATGTTAAAATTTTCCCGCATTCTTGAAATCAAATTTATGTTTCAATAACAAAAGATAACTTCTAGACAAGTCTAATATTTTCTTCTAGCCTGAATGTTTACCCTTTTTTATTTTAAATACCACACATGAACTTGTGAATCACATGCCCTTTTTATCTATACTCAACACTTTGATAACATTGGGTAATTATTTATGAAATTCGTTCCAATTGTAAAATCATGTATAATGAGGTTTGCATAATGAATTTAATTTCATGAACAACCTTTAGGGTTTCTAACCTAATAATATATGCAATACTATTGAATATATGAGTAGAGAATCAGGTTCTTTAAGTCATTTCACATCTAATTAATTTCCATCCTTATGTGAATTCATATAAGTTTTTCATAAGCATCGTCATCAAATTTATAAGGCTCCGACCTTAAACCTTACTTAATATTGAATTAAATGAATAATTCACATTGAGGATATTTTCAAGTTTAGAGTTTTAGAGAATTGGGACATAACTATTACATCTCGAAAGATTACAAAGTAGACACTTCTACTAAGTTTCCATAGAATAAAAATTCTTAAAAAGAAATATTTCTAGTTCCATGTTTTAGATAGCATGACTTTCACTTGATCCCATCCATGACCCTATTCCACATTAAGTCCAGTGAAAAACATTTCAAAAAACTTGGGGTGAGCATAATGAGCTCAGTATGGGATACACAAAGAATGAAAACTGTTAGTTTATCAAAACAACAAGAAAATCATGTATACTTTATCAATGTAATACTTTTCACCATTATGAAGTAGTAAAAATCTCTTCACTGAAATAAAATATAATTACTTACCCTTTTGTAACCAAAAGATTTCCATAAAACCCATAAAAGATCACATAACATAAAAAGGTAACTTGGGACATAATAATACTTAAGTGGAACAACCATACGGTCGACTTCCACACATATCACATAATGGAATAGCCATACGACCAACTTCCATACATACTTAAATGAATAGCCATACGACCGACTTCCATACCCAATGAATTGGAGGTTATAACGTAACCACCCATCCAGGTATTCATGGCACCACCCATCATATGGTTTATCATGTAACCACCCGTCAAATGTCCAAGTACCAATATAAAATCATAAAACATAAAACCAATATAAATGAATGATAACATTTCCACATTTCAATCACAATATACCATTTAAATATATTGACATAATAGAATCCTTTATCAAAACCATTTTGAATACCAAAATACATAAAAGAGTATGTGGTATTAATTTTATTTTAAAAACATTACGGCTTGTTGAGGAAGCCAAAGACCAAATAATACTCGCGACGGCGGAAAAGGTCATTGTCACCGCGTATGTTAAAAGAAACATTCCTTTCTTTTATTTTGTAAAACACTTCATAGAAAAAGATTCATTTTGTATAAAAGTAAAATTCAAAGGGGTTTATACACCGTATAAAAAAATGTTGCGTATGAAATGAAATATGCCTCAATGGAAGGAGATTGAGACGAAGTCCCTTACCTCGGGTCCGACTTGACTCGATCGTTCTTTAACATATTGAATAATAAACATGAGTTAATTTCTACTTGATTAAGAACCTTTTTCAAGTTCATTATTACTTTTATATCACTTATTTCCATGTTATAAACATTATGTAATCATTATGTTAATAATGTTTGTTTTGTCGATATTTGGTTCTTAAGTTGAAAGTGGACATCTTACAATTACATGTTGTTCGTGTGGTCAAAGGTTCTTTATATCCAGAATGACATTCCTGATTTGGATATCATTTATATAATATATATCCAGCATATACATGTATTTATAATATTACATAATCATTTAGAGGTAAGAAATGAAATGCACCGTTAATGGAGATGGTAAGCCGTACGTACGCATGAACGCTACTTTCATTTCTTTGTCATATTAATGGAATTAAAACTAAATGATAGGTATGTATATTTTAATTCCAGAATTATATTCATCATTTAGATGTATCATTCATTATATATATCCATTATATACATGTAATTTTAATAGTACATTACATTTGAGGATAAGAAATGAAATGCACCGTTCATGGAGACGGTAAGCCGTACGTACGCATGAACGATACATTCATTTCTATCTCATACTTTAATGGAAAGAAATAATAATGATATAGAGGTATATTATAATTCCAGTATAACATCCTATATAATAACTTTAAATCCATCCTTTATACGTCCCACATATGGCATTAACGAATCAAATCACTTTGAGGGGGCGGTAGTCCGCACTTCCCTAAATGAAGATATCACATTTATCCAAAATGGAAACCATAAAGTTGTGCCCAAAATGAAAAATACATAAGCTTAAGGAAATCATAAACATATTATATATCATATATAAATATAGTTTCATCTTAATGGCCACCTTAAAGGTGTTAAAAGAACGTTGAACAATCGTCGTTTCAGGAGGCAGAAATTCGCCATCCACGGAAACAGTATGTCCTTTACCCATTAGATGTAGGTGTGTGTAAGTGTAGCTCGATTCCTTCATATAAAAAAAATACTAATATATTGATGATACTGGAGTTGTTACAAAAGAAATGAATAAAAAGAGTTTAGGGGGTTGGAGAAGCAAAATAAAACAAAAGAACACAAGTGAAGACATCACCTTAAAATCAGGTAACTCTCTTAGATTTGAGCTCAAAGGATTCCTTGGGGTAACTTCTGCCCAACGTGAGGCTTCAAGGAGTAAGAGAGGGATGTGGAGAGACAAAATGATCAGAGCTTGGCCGAACCAAAGGCTTGAGATGTGTGGGTAAGGTGGTAGAGGTGGGGGCCTTTTATAAGAGGAGAGGAGGGGCACTCTTGGAACGTAAAGAAATGTTACCTTACTTTCAAATGGTTTTCGGATTTTAATGGTCCCACATTGATGTGATTCGAGGATAAGGTGATACGGGTTCGAAATACACCCATCAAATAGGTTTTTGACATGTGTAGGTCATATATTTTACATTATCATTTCATTTTATTTAAATCCTTTATTAATGAGGTAATCGCTGCATCATCATGATTTCATAAATAATTTAATTTATTTAATGTCTAAAAATAAAAAAAATTAACATGATGTCTGAAATATTTTTATATTTCTAATGAATATTTATAGTCAAAAATCTGACTTGTATAAGCCCATTTAAAAATTATTTTAGTAAAACAACTCATGTTTGTGTCATTTTTACTTTAACATTAAATAAAAATTTATTTATGTAATTTCCCAACCAAAGTGGCTCCATGGGGTCCCCAAGTTGAATCATGTCTTTTCTTGGTCGGCCATGACACATCCAATGAGGTTAGGACATGTGTCAAGTTCATTTCATATTATTACAACATTATTTTTACCTTAAACTACACTAATTACCTCTAATCGCGATTAAAAACTTAATAAGTTACTATTCACCAAAAAAATTATTTTAATCTCATTGAACCAAATTTTACTTCTTAATGACAACCATGTATGTCAGATTTTTGAAATAAAAAATACAGAAGTGGTAAAATTTCATTTAAACGAAAAATCAGTTTTTATAAGTACCACTTAGTGGTTTCACTATTCATCAAAAATTGAAGTTTTTCAGAAAAATACCAAAAATTCACCTTAAGCTATATTTGATATTCCGAATTCAAAAATGAATTCTATTTTACAAAAATAAAAACATATAAGTCACACTAATTAATTTAATAATTAATTCCCGTTGTCATGACAAATAGCGTGTTTTTATGAAACAATAAGTATCAAAAGATTGATACTAGTTTAAGTCTAATATGAAAGTGAAATTGATTCCAATGACCACCATTGGATTAAATGGTAAAAATATATTCTAATTTCACTTTAAAAACAATTCAAAAGATAATCTAATCATATAAATAAATTAGATTAAAAAGAAGTTTTGAATTAAAATACAACATTTTACACTATTCATTAAAAAATGAACTTTATCGGAAAAATACCGAAAAATTACACAAAGTAATATTTGATGTCCTGATTCTAAAGTAGAGTTTTATTTGGTTCAATAGAATGTATAAGAGTGACCAAAACTATATTTAATGATTGTTCTCCATCAAATGTTGATAAGTGGACCTTTCGTGAAAATTAGAGTATATAAGCCTAAAATTGAATTCTTTTCGTATTTTAAGCCTTTATCCATTATTAGATAAATGTAAAAACATTTAACAAACATATATAATCATATTTTAGTTATTTCTATCCATTCCCGCCAGTACAATGACTACGTGTTAACTAACATTTAAAATAATATTATTTTATTACGAGTGTGCAACGTATGATTTCAAAGAAACTATTTGTTGCGTATCAGGTACGCTATCGAACATAGCAACCCCTTTAAAATAAAATTAATATTTAATTCACAAATATTAATAAATATGAAAATGTATAATTCATTATTTACCTGGGATGTAACATCCTTCCCCCCTTTTGGGAATTGCGTCCTCGTAATTTTATTCACTTATCAAAATAAGTGGGGGTATTTATCCCTCATAGCATTTTCAGATTCCCACATTTCCTCTTCAACCATATGGTTTTTCCACAAAACCATTACCTAGCGAATTACCTTATTTCACAACACTTTCTCTCTTCGGTCAAGAATATGGACTGGTTGTTCTTCATAAGATAGGTTCTCTTCCAGCTGAACTACCTCTGGACTGAAAACATGAGATGGATCTGGCATATACTTCCTCAACATCGAAACATGAAAAACATTTTGTACCTGAGATAAAATCGGAGGTAAAGCCACTTGGTAAGAAACTGATCCAACTCTCTCCAGAATTTCATTGGTCCAATGAACCTTGAACTCAGCTTTCCTTTCTTACCAAATCTCATCACACTTTTCCATGGAGAAAACTTGAGAAAAACATGATCACCTACATCGAAAGATAGATCCTTCCTCCGGTTATCCGCATAACTCTTATGCCTGCTTTGAGCTGTTTTCATGTGTTTATGAATCAACTGATCTTTTTCTGCCATCTCCTCTACCAATTCTAGTCCCATCAGCTTCCTTTCAACCACTTCATCCCAAAATGCTGGAGTTCGACACCGCTTCCCATATAATGCCTCAAATGGTGCCATCTATATACTGGAATGATAACTGTTATTATAAGAAAACTCAACCAAAGAAAGATGTTGGTCCCAACTTCCATGATAATCCATCGAACAAGATCATAGTATATCCTCCAAGGTCTGAATTGTTCGTTCTGACTGCCCATCTGATTGTGGATGAAAAGCTGTACTAAAATTTAATTCAGTACCCAACAACTTCTAAAGGCCCTTCCAAAAGTTAGAAGTGAACCTAGGATCACGATCGGACACAATGGAGAGAGGAACTCTATGTAACCTGACTATCTCTTTAAGATACAAACGGGAAAGTAGATCTAGGGAAAACGTATCTCTTATTGAAAGGAAATAAGCAGATTTAGTCAAGCGATCAACAATAACCCAGATTGCATTATTACCTCTAGATGTCTTCGGTAATCCCATGACAAAATCCATGGATATTTTTTCCCATTTCCACTCTGGCACTGCTAAAGGCTGAAGCATCCCTTTTGGTAACTTCTTCTCTGCTTTAACCTGCTGACAAGTCAAACACTTCACAGTAAAATCAGTAATATCCCTTTTCATTCCATCCCACCAGTAATACTCCCACAGATCTCTGTACATCTTAGTACTTCCAGGATGAACTGAAAATGGAGAACTATGAACTTCACATAACAACTCTCCCTTCAACTGTGAATCACAAGGCACACACAATCTCTTCCCAAATCTTAAAACAAAATCACTATCAATGTTTAATTAATGCAACATTATTTTCTCAACCAGCTCTACCTTTTTCTGCAACTCACTATCTTGATTCTGTGCTTGCTTGATTCTGTCTGATAGAGAAGATCTCACTGATACCTGAAACAAAACAGAAGGACATCCTGTACCAACAAATTCTATGCCAAAGTTCGTCAAATCCTTAACCAAAGGATCAAGTTCTAAACGCAACATCGTTAATGAAGCATTACTTTTTCAACTCAAAGCATCAGCAACTTTATTGGCTTTTCTCAGATGGTAATGAATTGTACAATCATAATCCTTGATTAATTCCAGCCATCTCTTCTATCTCATGTTCAATTCTTTCTGAGTGAATATATACTTTAAACTTTTGTGATCAGTATATATTTCACACTTTACTCCATAAAAATGATGCCTCCAAATTTTTAAAGCAAAAACAATAGTAGCTAATTCCAATTCATGTGTAGGGTAATTTACCTCTTGAGTTTTCAACTGATGTGAAGCATAAGCAATTACCTGATCATTCTGTATAAGGACACAACCAAGTCCCTTCAACAAAGCATCACTGTATATAACAAACTCACCATTCCTGGAAGGAAGTGCCAAAACTAGAGCATTCACCAATCTTCTTTTCAACTCCTGAAAACTATCATCACATTCTTTTGTCCAGATGAGCATAACACCCTTTCGAGTTAGCTTAGTCATTGGACTAGATAACCATGAAAATTTTTCAACAAACCTTCGGTAGTAACCTGCCAAACCAAGAAAACTACGGATCTTGGTTACATTTGTGGGTCTTGGCCATTCTTCAACAACTTTTGTTTTAGCAGGATCAATAGTTATTCCATCTTTTGAAAAAATCTGACCTAGGAAAGAAATTTGTTGTAACCAAAACTCACACTTGCTGAATTTTCCATATAGGTTCTTTTCTTTTAAGGTTTGCAAGATAACCCTAAAATGACTTTCATGCTCCTCTTTACTTTTAGAAAAAACCAAAATATCATCAATGAAAACAACCAAAAACTTATCAAAGAACTCATGGAAAGTTCTATTCATAAGGTCCATGAATACAGCAGGTGCATTAGTTAACCCAAAAGGCATAACTACAAATTCATAATGGCCATATCTAGTATAGAATGCAGTCTTCGGAACGTCTTCTTCTTTTAATTTCAACTGATGGTACCCTGATCTCAAGTCAATCTTCAAAAAATACTGAGCTCCCTGGAGCTGATAAAACAAATCATTGATATGAGGCAAAGGATACTTGTTCTTAATAGTAATATTATTCAAGGCTCTATAATCAATGCAAAGTGACATTGAGCCATCTTTCTTTTTAACAAACAAGATAGAAGCACCCCATGGTGATGTGGTAGGTCGAATGAAACCATTATCTAATAACTCTTGCAATTGCTTCTTTAACTCTAAAAGTTCAACTTGAGCCATTCGATAAGGGGGTTTTGAAATTGGCTTAGAATCAGGAACTAAGTCAACAGCAAATTCAACTTTCCGATCATGAATAACACTAGGAAACTCATCAAGAAAAACATCAAGATACTCATTTACCACTGGCACATTATTAATCTGAACAGTTCCTTTATTTTGAACAATTTGTGAAAGGTAACATTCATTTCCATCTTTTACTAGTTTCTCAACATCCTGATATGTTATCAAAATCAAGTGTTAATTCTTGTACACAAACTGAAAATCTTTCTGAAAATAAATCATTTTAGCTCTGCAGTAAATCTTAGAATGATAAACACAAAGCCAATCCATGCCCAAAATAACATGAAACTCTACTAGATGCAAATCAATAAGGATTACTGGTAGATTCTTTCCACACACAAGGATAGAAAGGTTCTTATAATTCCTTTTTGTCTCAACATTCCTTCCTGGTTTTTTTACCATATGTCCAGGGTTCATATCTTGAGATGGAATTTCCAATTTACTAGAAAACTTCTCAGAAATGAAAGACTGTGTAGACCCTGAATCAAACAACACATTGGCATAATCTGAACAAACAAACAGTGTACCTGATACCACTTCATTCGATGTCCCAACATCTACCGAAGTTTTTGCAAAGGATTTCACCACCCCTTTCTGCTTGTAGTCTGGCTGCTTTCCCCCAGTTTAGTTCTTCGTTGGACACTCGTTTGCATAATGACCCATTTCATTACACTTAAAACATCTTACCGTTGGCTTTTCATTGCATGCTTGATCATCTTCCTTATAGTTACGAGCAATATGACCGGACTTACCACACCGAAAGCACTTACCAAACATGGATAAACATTCTCCAGGATGCATTTTACCACACTTCTCATAGGATGGATATTTGGTTTTCTTAACTCCTTGCTTCTTTGAGGAATTCTTCCCCTTTTCCTACCAACTGGACCTCTTATTCTGTTGTTTTTCATAGAACAACTGATCATCGGCAAACCCTATTTCCACCTTCTCCACACATCAAACAAGTTTTTCATAACTTTTGAACTCACAAGAAGCCAAAGCCCTTCGATACATTGGCTTTAACCCTAAGTGAAAACCGTTTAATTTACTATCAAGATCTACTATGAAGTTTGGAGCATACCTTGCCAATCGAGTGAACTTAGCTTCATAGGCAGCCACTGAGTCTTCGTCTTGCCTCAATTCCAAGAATTGATTTTCCATTCTAAGTCGAAAAGACTTAGGAAAACACTTCTCAAGAAACATACCTTTGAATTCGTCCGAGTGAAGATCCTCAATATCATCATTATCCCTGATATTTTTTACCATCGACCACCACTGATCAGCTTCACCTTCAAAATGGTAAACAACAAGACTAACCTTTTGATGTTCAAAACACCCCATGACATCAAAAAACTTCTCCAGTTCTTTAATACACCCTTCAGCTTGCACGGGGTCAGATGATCCTCTGAATGATGGGGGATGTTTCCTCATGAAATGTTCCACCACTGACAAGTTCCTCTGCGGTTGATCTGGCTGATCTCGTGCATGGATACCACCACTATTTATAGACTGAGTCAACTGTGCCATCACTGCAACAAACTATTCAGTTCTGATTCCGACCATCTCAGGTTGCTGATTTGGAAGGTTGTCTTCCTCCTGATGTCTTCCCAACATAGCTGCTTTGTTTCCTCTATAGAAAACCATTCTGAACACAGAAATATCTTAGGTGAAGCAACTTGGTAATCTTTAAATGCTATATCATTTAATTAATACCATAAATTAACTTATAATTTAACAATTTTCTATCTCCTAAAGTTGTCTAAACCAACCTCTGATACCAACTATAAGGCCTTGGCCTTAAACCTTACTTAATATTGAATTAAATGAATAATTCACATTGAGGATCTTTTTAGGTTTAGAGTTTTAGAGAATTAGGACATAACTATTACATCTCGAAAGATTACAAAGTAGAAACTTCTATTATGTATCCATAAAATAAAAAACTCTTAAAAAGAAACATGTCTACTTCCATGTTTTAGATTGCATGACTTTCCCTTGATCCCATCCTTGACCCTATTCCACATTAAGTCATGTGAAAAACATTTCAAAAAACTTGGGGTGTGAATAATGAGCTCAGTAAGGGATACTCAAAGAATGAAAACTGTTAGTTTATCAAAAGAACAAGTAAACCATGTATACTTTATCAATGTAATACTTTTCACCTTTATGAAGTAGTAAAAAACTCTTCACTGAAATAAAAGATCATTACCTACCCTTTTGTAACCAAAAGATTACCATAAAACCCATAAAAGATCACATAACATAAAAATGTAACTTGGGACATAAACATACTTAAGTGGAATAACCATACGATCGACTTCCACACATATCACTTAATGGAATTTCCATACGGCCAACTTCCATACATACTTAATGGAATAGCCATACGACCGACTTCCATTCCCAATGCATTGGAGGTTATAACGTAACCACCCATCTTGGTATTCACGGCACCACCCGTCATATGGGTTATCACGTAACCACCCGTCAAATGTCCAAGTACAAATATAAAATCATAAAACATAAAACTAATATAATGGAATGATAACATTTCCACATTTCAATCACAATATATCATTTAAATATATTGACATAATAGAATCATTTATCAAAACCATTTTCAATACCAAAATACATAAAAGAGTATATGGTATTTATTTTATTTTAAAAACATTACGGCTTTGTTGAGGAAGCCAAAGACCAAATAATACTCGCGGCGGCGGAAAAGGTGGTTGTCACCGCGTACGTTAAAAGAAACATTCATTTTTGTCATTTTGTAAAACGCTTCATAG
This sequence comes from Viscum album, assembly GCA_963277665.1. Lineage (NCBI taxonomy): Eukaryota > Viridiplantae > Streptophyta > Magnoliopsida > Santalales > Viscaceae > Viscum > Viscum album. The sequence continues at coordinate 721,111,731 of OY728130.1, read as the reverse complement.
AAAAAGATTCCTTTTGTATAAAAGTAAACATAAAAGGGGTTTATACACCGTATAAAAGAATGTTGTCTATACAATGAATTATGCCTCAATGAAAGGAGATCGAGACGAAGTCCCTTACCTCGGGTCCGACATGACTCAATCGTTCTTTAACATCCTGAATAATAAAGTTGAGTTAATTTATACTTGATTAAGAACCATTTTCAAATTCATTATTCCTATTATATCACTTATTTCCATGTTACAAATATTATGTAATCATTATGTTAATAATGTTTGTTTTGTCGATATTTGGTTCTTAAGTCGAAAGTGGACATCTTACAGTTACATGTTGTTCGTGTGGTCAAATGTTCTTTATATCTAGAATGACATTCCTAATTTGGATATCGTATATATCATATATTTCCATAATATACATTTATTTATAATATTACATAATCAATTAGAGGTAAGAAATGAAATGCACCGTTCATGGAGATGGTAAGCCATACGTACGCATGAACACTACTTTCATTTCTTTGTCATATTAATGGAATTAAAACTAAATGAGAGGTATGTATATTTTAAATCCAGAATTATATTCATCATTTAGAAGTATCATTCATCATATATATCCATTATATACATGTACTTTTAATAGTACATTACATTTGGGGATAAGAAATGAAATGCACCGTTCATGGAGACGGTAAGCCGTACGTACGCATTAACGCTACTTTCATTTCTATATCATACTTTAATGGAAAGAAATAATAATTATATAGAGGTATATTATAATTCCAGTATAATATCATATATAATAACTTTAAATCCATCCTTTATACATCCCACATATGGCATTAACGAATCAAATCACTTTGAGGGGGCGGTAGTCCGCACTTCCTTAAATGAAAATATCGCATTTACCCATAATGGATACCGTAAAGGTATGCCCAAAATGAGAAATACAGAAGCTTAAGGAAATAATAAAAATATTATATATCATATATAAATATAGTGTCATCTTAATGGCCACCTTGAAGGTGTTAAAAGAATGTTGAACAATCATCGTTTCGGGAGGCAGAAATTCGCCATCCACGGAAACAGTATGTTCTTTAACTATTAGATATAGGTGTGTGTAAGTGTATCTAGATTACATATTATAAAAACATCTTAGTATATTGATGATACTGGATTTTTTACAAAAGAAATGAATAAAAATAGTTTAGGGGGTTGGAGAAGCATAATAAAACAAAAGAACACAAGTGAAGGCATCACCTTAAAATCGGGTAACTCTCTTAGATTTGAGCTCAAAGGCTTCATTGGGAAGACTTCTGCCCAAAGTGAGGCTTCAAGGAGTAATAGAGGGATGTGGAGAGACAAAATTATTAGATCTTGGCTGAACAATAGGCCTGAGATGTGTGGGTAAAGTGGTATAGGTGAGGGAATTTTATAAGAGGAGAGGAGGGGCACTCTTTGAAAGTAAAGAAATGTTACCTTATTTTCAAATGGTTTTCGGATTTTAATGGTTCCAAATTAATGTGTTTCGAGGATAAGGTGATAAGGGTTCGAAATCCACCCATCCAATAGGTTTTGGACATGTTTAGGTCTTCGATTTTACATTATCATTTAATTTTATTTAAATCCTTTATTAATGAGGTAATCGCTGCATCATCATGATGTCATATATAATTTAATTTATTTAATGTCTAAAAATTATAAAAAAAATATCAAGATGTATGAAATATTTTTAGATTTCTAATTAATATTTATAGTCAAAAATTTGACTTGTATAACCCCATGTAAAAAATGTTTTAGTAAAATAACTCATGTTTGTGTCATTTTTACTTTAACATTAAATAAAAATTTATTTATGTCAATTCCCAACCAAAGTGGCTCCATGGGGTCCCCAAGTTGACCCATGGCTTGTCTTGGTCGGCCATGACACATCCAATGAGGTTAGGACATGTGTTATGTTCATTTCATTTTATAACAACATTATTTTTACATTAAACTACACTAATTACCTCTAATCGCGATTAAAAACTTAATAAGTTACTATTCACCAAAAAATTATTTTAATCTCATTGAACCACATTTTACTTCTTAATGACAACCATGTATGTCGGATTTTTTAAATTCAAAACACAAAAGTGGTAAAATTTCATTTAAAAGAAAATTCAGTTTTTATAAGTACCACTTAGTGGTTTCACTATTCATAAAAAATTGAAGCTTTTCAGAAAAATACCAAAAATTCACCCTAAGATATATTTGATATTCCGAATTCAAAAATGAAGTCTACTTTACAAAATTCAAAACATATAAGTCACATTAATTAATTTAATAATTAATTCCCGCAGTCCTGACAAATAGCGTGTTTTTATGAAACAATAAGTATCAAAAGATTAATACTAGTTTAAGTCTAATTTGAAAGTGAAATTGATTCCAATGACCACCATTGGATTAAATAGTAAAAATATATTCTAATTTCACTTTAAAAACAATTCAAAAGATAATCTAATCATATAAATAGATTAGATTAAAAAGAGGTTTTGAATTAAAATACGACATTTTACACTATTCATTAAAAAATGATCTTTATCGGAAAAATACCAAAAAATTACACAAAGTAATATCTGATGTCTTGATTCTAAAGTAGAGTTTTATTTGGTTCAATAGAATGTATAAGAGTGACCAAAACTATATTTAATGATGGTTCTCCATCAAATGTTGATAAGTGGACCTTTCGTGAAAATTAGAGTATATAAGCCTAAAATTGAATTCTTTTCGTATTTTAAGCCTTTATCCATTATTAGATAAATGTAAAAACATTTAACAAACATATATAATCATATTTTAGTTATTTCTATCCATTCCTGCCAGTACAACAACTACGTGTTAACTAACATTTAAAATAATATTATTTTATTACTAGTGTGCAACGTATGATTTCAAAGAAACTCTTTGTTGCGTATCGGGTACACTATCGAACATAGCAACACCTTTAAAGTAAAATTAATATTTAATTCGCAAATATTAATAAATATGAAAATGTATAATTCTTTATTTACCTGGGATGTAACATCCTTCCCCCCTTTTGGGAATTGCGTCCTCATAATTTTATTCACTTATCAAAATAAGTGGGGGAATTTATCCCTCATAGCATTTTCAGATTCCCACATTGCCTCTTCAACAATATGGTTTTTCCACAAAACCTTTACCTAGTGAATTACCTTATTTCACAACACTTTCTCTCTTCGGTCAAGAATCTGGACTGGTTGTTCTTCATAAGATAGGTTCTCTTCCAGCTGAACTACCTCTGGACTCAAAACATGAGATGGATCTGGAATATACTTCCTCAACATCGAAATATGAAAAACATTTTGTACCTGAGATAAAATCGCAGGTAAAGGCACTTGGTAAGAAACTAATCCAACTCTCTCCAAAATTTCATTGGTCCAATGAACCTTGAACTCAGCTTTCCTTTCTTACCAAATCTCATAACACTTTTCCATGGAGAAACATTGAGAAAAACATGATCAACTACCTCGAAAGATAGATCCTTCCTCCGGTTATCCGCATAACTCTTCTGCCTGCTTTGAGCTGTTCTCATGTGTTTATGAATCAACTGATATTTTTCTGCCATCTCCTCTACCAATTCTGGTCACATCAGCTTCCTTTCAACCACTTCATCCCAAAATGCTGGAGTTCGACACCGCTTCCCATATAATGCCTCAAATGGTGCCATCTGTATACCGGAATGAAAACTGTTATTATAAGAAAACTCAACCAAAGAAATATGTTGGTCCCAACTTCCATGATAATCCATCGAACAAGCTCGTAGCATATCCTCCAAAGTCTGAATTGTTCGTTCTGACTGCCCACCTGATTGCGGATGAAAAGTTGTACTAAAATTTAATTCAGTACCCAATAACTTCTGAAGTCCTTTCCAAAAGTTAGAAGTGAACCTAGGATCACGATCCGAAAAAATGGAGAGAGGAACTCCATGTAACCTGACAATCTCTTTATGATACAAACGGGAAAGTAGATCTAGGGAAAACATATCTCTTATAGCAAGGAAATGAGCAGATTTAGTCAAGCGATCAACAATAACCCAGATTGCATTATTACCTCTAGATGTCTTCGGTAATCCCACGACAAAATCCATGGATATTTTTTCCCATTTCCACTCTGGCACTGGTAATTGCTGAAGCATCCCTTTCGGTAACTTCTTCTCTGCTTTAACCTGCTGACAAGTCAAACACTTCACAGTAAAATCAGCAATATCTCTTTTCATTCCATCCCACCAGCAATACTCCCGCAGATCTCTGTACATCTTAGTACTGCCAAGATGAACTGAAAATGGAGAACTATGAACTTCACATAACAACTCTCTCTTCAACTGTGAATCACAGGGCACACACAATCTCTTCCCAAATCTCAAAACACAATCACTATCAATGTTTAATAAATGCAACTTTCCTTTCTGAACCAGCTCTACCTTTTTCTGCAACTCACTGTCTTGATTCTTTGCTTGCATGATTCTGTCTGATAGAGAAGATCTCACTGATACCTGAAACAAAACAGAAGGACATCCTGTACCAACAACTTCTATGCCAAAGTTCATCAAATCCTTAACCAAAGGATCAAGTTCTAAATGCAACATCCTTAATGAAGCATTACTTTTTCATCTCAAAGCATCAGCAACTTTATTTTCTTTTCTCGTATGGTAATGAATTGTACAATCATAATCCTTGATTAATTCCAGCCATCTACTCTATCACTTGTTCAATTCTTTCTGGGTGAATATATACATTAAACTTTTGTGATCAGTATTTATTTCACACTTTACTCCATACAAATGATGCCTCCAAATTTTTAAAGCAAAAACAACAGTAGCTAATTCCAAATCATGTGTAGGGTAATTTACCTCTTGAGTTTTCAACTGACGTGAAGCATAAGCAATTACCTGATCATTCTGCATAAGGACACAACCAAGTCCCTTCAACGAAGCATCACTGTATATAACAAACTCACCATTCCTAGAAGGAAGTGCCAAAACTAGATCATTCACCAATCTTCTTTTCAACTCCCGAAAATAATCATCACATTCTTTTGTCCAGATGAACATAACACCCTTTCGAGTTTGCTTAGTCATTAGACTAGATAACCATGAAAAATTTTCAACAAACCTTCGGTAGTAACATGCCAAACCAAGAAAACTACGGATCTCGGTTACATTTGTGGGTCTTGGCCATTCTTCAACAAATTTTGTTTTAGTAGGATCAAAAGTTATTCCATCTTTTGAAACAATGTGACCTAGGAAAGAAATTTGTTGTAACCAAAACTCACACTTAATGAATTTTCCATATAGGTTCTTTTCTTTTAAGGTTTGCAAGATAACCCTAAAATGACTTTCATGCTCCTCTTTACGATTAGAAAACACCAAATTATCATCGAAGAAAAAAACCACAAACTTATCCAAGAACTCAGGGAAAATTCTATTCATAAGGTCCATGAATACAGCAGGTGCATTAGTTAACCCAAAAGCCATAACTACAAATTCTTAATGGCCATATCTAGTACAGAATGCAGTCTTCGGAACGTCTTCTTCTTTTACTTTCAACTGATGGTACCCTGAACTCAAGTCAATCTTCAAAAAATACTGAGCTCCCTGGAGCTGATCAAACAAATCATCGATATGAGGCAAAAGATACTTGTTCTTAACAGTAATATTTTTCAAGGCTCTATAATCAATGCAAAGTGTCATTGAGCCATCTTTCTTTTTAACAAACAAGATAGAAGCACCCCATGGTGATGTGGTAGGTTGAATGAATACTTTATCTAATAACTCTTGCAATTGCTTCTTTAACTCTAAAAGTTCAACTTGAGCCATTCGATAAGGGGGTTTTGAAATTGGCTTAGAATCAGGAACTAAGTCAACAACAAATTCAACTTGCCGATCATGAATAATACTAGGCAACTCATCAGGAAAAACATCAAGATACTCATTTACCACTGGCACATTATTAATCTGAACAGTTCCTTTATTTTCAACAATATGTGCAAGGTAACATTCATTTCCATCTTTTACTAGTTTCTCAATATCCTGATATGTTATCAAAATCAAGTGTTCATTCTTGTACACAAACTGAAAATAATTCTAAAAAGAAATCTTTTTAGCTCTGCAGTCAATCTTAGCATGATAAAAAGAAAGCCAATACATGCCCAAAATAACATCAAACTCTACTAGAGGCAAAACAATAAGGTTTGCTGGTAGATTCTTATAATTCCTTTTTGTCTCAAAGTTCCTTCCTGGTGTTTTTACCATATGTTCAGGGTTCATATCTTGAGATGGAATTTCCAATTTACTAGAAAACTTCTCAGAAATGAAAGAGTGTGTAGACCCTGAATCAAACAACACATTGGTATAATCTGAACAAACAAATAGTGTACCTGATACCACTTCATTCGATGGCCCAACATCTACTGAAGTTTTTTCAAAGGATTTCACCACCCCTTTCTGCTTGTAGTCTGGTTGCTTTCCCCCAGTTGAGTTCTTCGTTGGACACTCATTTTCATAATGACCCATTTCATTACAATTAAAACATCTTACCGTTGGCTTTTCATTGCATGCTTGATCATCTTCCTTATAGTTACGAGCAATATGACCGGACTTACCACACCGAAAGCACTTACCAGTCTTGGATAAACATTCTCCAGGATGCATTTTACCACACTTCTCATAGGTTGGATATTTCACTTTCTTACCTCATTTCTTCTATGATGAATTCTTCCCCTTTTCCTGCCAACTGGACCTCTTATTCTATTGTTTTTCATAGAACACCTGATCATCGGCAAACCCTATTTCCTCCTTCTACACACATCGAACAAGTTTTTCATAACTTCTGAACTCCCGAGAAGCTAAAGCCCTTCGATACTTTGGCTTTAACCCTAAGTAAAAATGGTTTAATTTACTATCAAGATCTATTATGAAGTTTGGAGCATACCTTGCCAATCAAGTGAAAATTGCTTCGTAGGCAGCCACGGAGTCTTCCTCTTGCCTCAATTCCAAGAATTGCTTTTCCATTCTAAGTCGAACTGCCTTAGGATAATACTTCTCAAGAAACATACCTTTGAATTCGTCCGAGTGAAGATCCTCAATATCATCATTATCCCTGATATTTTTTACCATCGACCACCACTGATCAGCTTCACCTTCAAAACGGTAAACAACAAGACTAACCTTTTGATGTTCAAAACACCCCATGACATCAAAAATCTTCTCCAGTTCTTTAATCCACCCTTTAGCTTGCACGGGGTCAGATGATCCTCTGAATGATGGGGGGTGTTGCCTCATGAAATGTTCCACCACTGACATGTTCCTCTGCGGTTGATCTGGCTGATCTCGTGCATGGATACCACCACCATTTATAGACTGAGTCAACTGTGCCATCACTGCAACAAACTATTCAGTTCCGATTCCGACCATCTCAGGTTGCTGATTTGGAAGGTTGTCTTCCTCCTGATGTCTTCCCAACATAGCTGCTTTGTTTCCTCTGTAGAAAACCATTCTGAACACAGAAATATCTTAGGCGAAGCAACTTGGTAAACTTTAAATGCTATATCATTTCATTAATACCATAAATTAACTTATAATTTAACAATTTTCTATCTCCTAAAGTTGTCTAAACCAATCTCTGATACCAACTATAAGGCCTTGGCCTTAAAACATACTTAATATTGAATTAAATGAATAAATCACATTGAGGATCTTTTTAGGTTTAGAGTTTTAGAGAATTAGGACATAACTATTAAATCTCGAAAGATTACAATGTAGACACTTCTATTATGTTTCAATAAAATAAAAAACTCTTAAAAAGAAACATGTCTAGTTCCATGTTTTAGATAGCATGACTTTCCCTTGATCCCATCCTTGACCCTATTCCACATTAAGTCCTGTGAAAAACATTTCAAAAAACTTGGGGTGTGAATAATGAGCTCAGTAAGGGATACACAAAGAATGAAAACAGTTAGTTTATCAAAACAACAAGTAAACCATGTATACTTTATCAATGTAATACTTTTCACCTTTATGAAGTAGTAAAAAACTCTTCACTGAAATAAAAGATCATTACTTACCCTTTTGTAACCAAAAGATTACCATAAAACCCATAAAAGATCACATAACATAAAAAGGTAACTTGGGACATAAACATACTTAAGTGGACTAACCATACGGTCGACTTCCACACATATCACTTAATGGAATAGCCATACGGCCAACTTCCATACATACTTAATGGAATAGCCATACGACCGACTTCCATTCCCAATGCATTGGAGGTTATAACATAACCACCCATCCTGGTATTCACGGTACCACCCGTCATATGGTTTATCACGTAACCACCCGTCAAATGTCCAAGTACCAATATAAAATCATAAAACATAAAACCAATATAATGGAATGATAAGATTTCCACATTTCAATCACAATATATCATTTAAATATATTGACATAATAGAATCCTTTATCAAAACCATTTTCAATACCAAAATACATAAAAGCGTATATGGTATTTATTTTATTTTAAAAACATTACGGCTTGTTGAGGAAGCCAAAGACCAAATAATACTCGCGGCGGCGGAAAATGTCGTTGTCACTGCGTACGTTAAAAGAAACATTCCTTTTTGTCATTTTGTAAAACGCTTCATAGAAAAAGATTCCTTTTGTATAAAAGTAAACATCAAAGGGGTTTATACACCGTATAAAAGAAAGTTGTGTATAAAACAAAATATGCCTCAATGAAAGGAGATCGAGACGAAGTCCCTTACCTCGGGTCCGACTTGACACGATCGTTCTTTAACATCCTGAATAATAAACTTGAGTTAATTTATACTTGATTAAGAACCTTTTTAAAATTCATTATTCCTTTTATATCACTTATTTCCATGTTATAAATATTATGTAATCATTATGTTAATAATGTTTGTTTTGTCGATATTTGGTTCTTAAGTCGAAAGTGGACATCTTACAATTACATGTTGTTCGTGTGGTCAAATGTTCTTTATATCCAGAATGACATTCCTAATTTGGATATCGTATATATCATATATATCCAGCATATACATTTATTTATAATATTACATAATCATTTAGAGGTAAGAAATGAAATGCACCGTTCATGGAGTTGGTAAGCCGTACGCACGCATGAACACTAATTTCATTTCTTTGTCATATTAATGGAATTAAAACTAAATGAGCGGTATGTGTATTTTAATTCCAGAATTTTATTCATCATTTAGAAGTATCATTCATCATATATATCCATTATATACATCTACTTTTAATAGTACATTACATTTGGGGATAAGAAATGAAATGCACCGTTCATGGAGACGGTAAGCCGTACGTACGCATTAACGCTACTTTCAATTCTATCTCATACTTTAATGGAAGGAAATAATAATTATATAGAGGTATATTATAATTCCAGTATAATATCATATATAATAACTTTAAATCCATCCTTTATACCTCCCACATATGGCATTAACGAATCAAATCACTTTGAGGGGGCGGTAGTCCGCACTTTCTTAAATGAAGATATCGCATTTACCCATAATGGATACCGTAAAGGTATGCCCAAAATGAAAAATACAGAAGCTTAAGGAAATCATAAAAATATTATATATCATATATAAATATAGTGTCATCTTAATGGAAACCTTGAAGGTGTTAAAAGAATGTTGAACAATCATCGTTTCGGGAGGCAGAAATTCGCCATCCACGGAAACAGTATGTTCTTTAACCATTAGATGTAGCTGTGTGTAAGTGTAGCTCGATTCCATCTTATAACAACATCTTAGTATATTGATGATACTGGATTTTTTACAAAAGAAATGAATAAAAATAGTTTAGGGTGTTGGAGAAGCAAAATAAAACAAAAGAACACAAGTGAAGACATCACCTTAAAATCGGGTAACTCTCTTAGATTTGAGCTCAAAGGCTTCCTTGTGAAGACTTTTGCCAAAGTGAGGCTTCAAGGAGTAATAGAGGGATGTGGAGAGAAAAATTATCAGATATTGTCGGAACCAAAGGCTTGATATGTGTGGGAAAAGTGGTATAGGTGAGGGACTTTTATAAGAGGAGAGGAGGGGCACTCTTTGAAAGTAAAGAAATGTTACCTTATTTGCAAATGGTTTTCGGATTTTAATGGTTCCAAATTAATATGTTTCGAGGATAAGGTGATAAGGGTTAGAAATCCACCCATCCAATAGGTTTTGGACATGTTTAGGTCTTCGATTTTACATTATCATTTCATTTTATTTAAATCCTTTATTAATGAGGTAATCGCTGCATCATCATGATGTCATATGTAATTTAATTTATTTAATGTCTAAAAATTATAAAAAAAATATCAAGATGTATGAAATATTTTTAGATTTCTAATGAATATTTATAGTCAAATATCTTACTTGTATAACCCCATGTAAACAATGTTTTAGTAAAATAACTCATGTTTGTGTCATTTTTACTTTAACATTAAATAAAACTTTATTTATGTCAATTCCCATCCAATGTGGCTCCATGGGGTCCCCAAGTTGACCCATGGCTTGTCTTCGTCGGCCATGACACATCCAATGAGGTTAGGACATGTGTTACGTTCATTTCATATTATAACAACATTATTTTTACATTAAACTACACTAATTACCTCTAATCGCGATTAAAAACTTAATAAGTTACTATTCACAAAAAAATTATTTTAATCTCATTGAACCACATTTTACTTCTTAATGACAACCATGTATGTCGGATTTTTGAAATTCAAAACACAGAAGTGGTAAAATTTCATTTAAACGGAAATTCAGTTTTTATAAGTACCACTTAGTGGTTTCACTATTCATCAAAAATTGAAGTTTTTCAGAAAAATACCAAAAATTCACCCTAAGATATATTTGATATTCCGAATTCAAAAATGAAGTCTATTTTACAAAATTCAAAACATATAAGTCACATTAATTAATTTAATAATTAATTCCCGCTGCCATGACAAATAGCGTGTTTTTATGAAACAATAATTATCAAAAGATTGATACTAGTTTAGGTCCAATTTGAAAGTGAAATTGATTCCAATGACCACCATTGGATTAAATGGTAAAAATATATTCTAATTTCACTTTAAAAACAATTCAAAAGATAATCTAATCATATAAATAAATTAGATTAAAAATAGGTTTTGAATTAAAATACAACATTTTACACTATTCATTAAAAAATGAACTTTATCGGAAAAATACCAAAAAATTACACAAAGTAATATTTGATGTCCTGATTCTAAAGTAGAGTTTTATTTGGTTCAATAGAATTTATAAGAGTGACCAAAACTATATTTAATGATGGTTCTCCATCAAATGTTGATAAGTGGACCGTTCGTGAAAATTAGAGTATATAAGCCTAAAATTGAATTCTTTTCGTATTTTAAGCCTTTATCCATTATTAGATAAATGTAAAAATATTTAACAAACATATATAATAATATTTTAGTTATTTCTATCCATTCCGGATAGTACAACGACTACGTGTTAACTAACATTTAAAATAATATTATTTTATTACTAGTGTGCAACGTACGATTTCAAAGAAACTCTTTGTTGCGTATCGGGTACGCTATCGAACATAGAAAACCCTTTAAAGTAAAATTAATATTTAATTATAAAATATTAATAAATATGAAAATGTATTATTCTTTATTTACTTGGGATGTTACAAAATTATTGAACTACTTCAGTATTTGGTTACATTGTAAATGTCATCTTCTAAAATAGAATATTTCTCTTGTTATAAAAAAATATTATGTTTTTTACCTTTATTTTAATTTTATTTCATTAATATTTTTCATTTCTAATATTGATATCAAGGTTATATTTGATGATAATGATTCCATTTTTAAAAAAAATATTTTATTAGATGGGTATCATGTTTTATATTCATTTAATATGAACTTTTAATAAATGTTCATCCAATGAATTGATTTACGCATTTAATATCCATCATAATAATTGGTGGGACATTATCCCTCCTTCACTAAAAATTTGGAAGATTTTTCATTTCTCCCATAACATTGTCATAGGGTAGTCTATTATTCCAATAATATTAGATATGTTTCATGGATATATGAGTAGATAAATATATCATAATCCCTAAAATGGATTCACTGATCAAAATTCCCTTGTTAGCCTAATCATATACCAATAAAATTAAATCCAATTTAGACACCAAAGAAGGTAATTAATCCTATCTAGGTCACCAATTACATGATTTAAATACACAAGATATTATATGGGAACCCACCATTAACATGGATTACCTAGTTTGATGATTGAGGACTTGATATAATTTTTGTCATAAGGAATCTAACACATCAAAACATTAATGATTATTTATTATCCTTCAATAAATTATAATTAATTTCCTTTACATTTATGCATGATTTTAATAATTTATTTTTGAATACTTATGCTCTAATTAAAATGAATATGTTCATATAATATTGATGTGTAACTATCTTCACAACTCATGAGAATGTTGGAGAAAACATATATGAAAAACTGTCAATTATCTTTCATAGAATATGCTTGCATAAAAATTTATAGAATCCATGTAACTCATTAAAATAAATCATAATACCATTCATAATATAACAATTATATCTATGAATGGAGTAGACAATAAAATAAATAAAATAATAATTCAAATTTTTAACATGACATACTCAATTTGTATGAAATTCATATATAAATTAAAATCACATTGTAATTAAGAAATAGATAATCTTAGAAAAATAACATTTATACACTATAAATGTTTCATATTATCACTATGAGGATTTAATATGAACTCCATAATATTATCATTTTTATGGAATTTTCTCAACCTATATATATGATATATATAATATAAAAATTCAATATATAAAAAATTTGTATATATTATGTTAAAATACAAAATATCAAATATTTATTATTCAAAATAGGATTATATTAATAATTAAAACTCAAAATGATATGTTATAAATATTGTTCTCATATAATAATTTCTAATTCAAATAGTTGAAAATAATAATTATAACGAATTCATAATTTTAAATATGATCACCATTATATTTTTTTCATTGTAATTTAAAGACTCTTTATAAATTGCAATTATAATTTGTATATAACCATTTTATATGAATATTATATTTAATTCCATATAAACTAAAAAAATAATTTCATATTCAGAATTAATATTACGGTTATTTATTAAATAAATATTTTATAAAAATTTAGTTTATTAATTGTTAGCACTTTATAATTAATTTATTTTTAAAAACCTTAATAAATACAATTTGTATCCAAAAATGATTTTTAAATTATTTATTAATAAATTAAATATTCTATAATTCAATTCATAATTAATTTATTTATTTTTTTGACATTAATATATTATTTTACTATATGAATTATATATTACCCACTGTATTGTTCAAAACATTTATCGTGGGTTATGATAGACACTCAACATAATATGATAGATAACTCACCCATTATCTATCATAATTAATAACAACCTATGGCATAATTCATGATATAGTTCCTAAGATATATCATGATTTTTGAAGTAATTGTGTTATCACAATTCAATTTCTGGAGGTTGAATTTTATGATAATTTAATATAACTGCAATGATATGAGCCTCCATTTTACATGTGTGGATTGATACTATCATACCATGGGTATTCCCATATCATATGTTATGATATGTGTAAAATTGAATAATTTTAACTATGTCTCTAGTAATAATATGTGGTATTCTATACAATAGCCCTATCGCATCTTAGGATATCAAATATCGATATAAGATCCATAATGAACATTTTATATTTCCACTTTTGGTAACCAACATTAAAAAGTAACAATAATAAAAAATCTATATTAGTATTTGTTACAGGCAATACAGTATCACATTCATCCTTATTATCAACCACTATTTCAAAAATCATGAAGCTTGTCAAGATTTGGTATAACTGTTGTGTTTCAAAATATCAAATACCACTTATTCGACCTGAAAAAATATCATAAAAACCTAAAAAATAAGATCAAAAAAAAATATAAAAATTTAAACTATATATAATGTGCATAAATAAAATGTACATTAAACAGGTTATGATTCCAAACAAAATTCATTAATCATACTGGGTAATGAAGATCACTGAAGAACAACTAATGGAATCTCCCCTCTGGAGTATATACAAGGTCCAAACTAAATAAACCATCCTTTGGGTAAGATTCTCTTTCATATAACAGCATTAAAGTATATCATGAGGAAAAGAAGAATGATGATAACTAGAAATGATGACTCTTGGATGCTAGTATTTATTATTTGACACCCTCTTTGTTAATCATATAATATGATTAACCTATACCACTAATCGATATTTACAAGAATGGATGTATCATATTTTATAATTATTCCATATCATAATCCATGATATATATGTGATATATATCACATTATATTATTTTCCATATTTTTTATGTTATATGTTATCACATTAACCCAATATCATTTTTTATGTTTTGTCAAATAATATGTGATATCATTCTCATCACTACAATTACATGTTCTAAATAGTTTTCTATTGGTTATGAATCACAAAAAAAACCTATTATAATAATTTAAACATTATATTTTTAAAATATCCTAATGGGTATAAATTATAGGTAACATATATCATCTATTAAGAGTAGTAAGACAGTGCTCAATCTTCATCATTGAATTAATGGAATTTATATAAAGGATCTGATCATGTTATTATTTGTGTGTGTGGTTATTGTTCTATAATATCGAATTTTTATTACTTTTTTGTCCATTTTTATTGATAAGAAGCTTCTATAACACATTCCGAGTCCAAATGGTCCTCTCCTAATGTACAAGGATTATAGTGGGCTGTGTACATCCTCTGGTGGTGAGAGACTTTTTGATGTTACTATGTTATATATATAAAACATACTAAACCAAGATTTAGTGTTATTTAAATGAGTTAAACCTATTTATTTTATGTTATTTAATTTATTTTTTATTTTATAATGATATATATTACTCTTTATAGGGTTTCATCCCTTGCTATGAACATCAGATGTTCTAATAAATCCCATTAATGGTATCAAGACCACCATTATTGTTGAATCAATATGTTTTTATATTATTTTTTTAGAAAACATGTTAATCAAAAGTAACTAAAGGTGATATCATATGGTATATTATGAAATGGATAAATGTTAGTAATTGGATTTCTCTTCCATTATCTATTAAATTTGATATTGTATTGTTGCATTCAAGGTTTTTTAATCGTACGGAACATATAGATGTATTTTTTCATATTTTCATCAAAATACATGTTCTTACACTATTATATATTAAATAGGACGAGTTATTTTAGGCTACGTGTGGTGTTATGAGGTTTATATAAATAATGTATCTAATAAAAATAAAAATAAATATTATATCACCGAGAAAGACAAAGATCTCTACTAACCCTCCATGATATAATGTATAGTATGATGTAATTAAATTGTAACATATGATATGTAATTTTACTATCTAAAATAAATTATTATACAGTTACAAATGTGGGGAAAAAGTTTTTTTGTACAAAAACTTATGGTATATAATTTTTTTTATAAAAAAGTGTAAGGAATTATAAATACAATATTGTTTTCCTAGATATAATATTAAATGTTCATATTGATATCTCCCCATTGTAGAATTTTAAAAATAAATTTCTTATTTATTTACTCCATATTAATTATTCAGGTATATAAATTGCTATATGATTTTAATATTATGTACACATAATTTATGTGAGGAATTACTTCATGTAAAATTTTCAAGCCATGCATTTCATGCTATGTACAAAATCATAGAATCTAGTTTTAATGTACATTGACATCATTTTTATGATGTTATAAGATTAAATATGGTGTTTGAGTATACATTAATAATATTAGGAATTAGAGTTATGATAAAATTTAGATCTCTCTTGTGCTAAGAATCAAAGGTTAAGGGCCCCCCCATTAAACTACTCGAAAATTTGGATGATTATTTCTTATCAATAAAATATGGGGTAAGCTATCCTCTACTCAATGAATAAAATTTTGTGATTTTTATTTGCATAATTTTTTAAATCCTTACATGAAATGGTTTTATAGACCATTTTCATGGTTAGAACTAGGATATGTATAAAAATGTTTTTTTATATTTTGGTGAGTAATACAATTTATTTTTTTGTGTGAATAATTAAAAATATATATAGTCTAAACATATTATTTTATGAAATTGATATTCAAAAATTAAATTGCTAAAATCATGCAAGCATATATGAAAAAAACATGAGATAATAATGATTGTATTTTGTGAAATATTTATAGATTTAATATTCATGTGATGTATAATAAAATGGTGAGATGAAAACAATTATTGAAATAATAAGTGCATGATTCCACAAAAATCAAATACATGTGATGAACTTTATTATCCAACTCTGTAACATCAATAATTAAGTTATAGTATGTAAGCCTTTCTTTCTAAAACAATAACCCCATGAACATAGATTTATTTTAGAATGTGATTAAAAATTAAATTTTTATTTTTTATAACTTAAGTTTGTTGAAATGAATTTCTTTTTTGAATTTACCATGTAATAATTATCTTAGGGTTTTTGAGATTTTTTAGAAATAGTTGTTTTTTGGTTGAATAGTGAAAAACCCAATTTTACAAAAATTGAATCATTAATGATATTAAAATGATCCAAATAAATGAAAATATTATAAAAAAATTTATATATTTAATTTATATTTAATAAGTTGTGTAATTATGATAAAAATATAATGTTGAACTTTTAACTATATTCTTACCATTTGGGAAATCAATGTATTATTTTCATTAAAATAAAACCATTATTTAGTTATTCTATTTTATTAATGTTTTAATATCATTACATTAAATTATGGTTTTTTTAATAAAAATATTTCTCATTCAATTTAAAATTATCCAAATACTCCCATTGGAATCACCATTTTTCATTATTTTTCTATAAATTCCTTTTTATAGATAAAATAAAAAAATTTCTAAAAATGATTTTCAATGTGATTTGAAAAAATAAATTAAATGTAATATCTTCCACTTCCTAGAGTTCAATCATTTTAAATAGTTTAAGTGTTTGGAATCATAATAAATACATTATGATATAAGTTTTTCATTTTTATTTTTTCTAATGAATAATAAATATGGTAAAGAGTTATCACATTAGGTAAGGGTAAATGGGTTAAAAATAAAGGGATAAGGATATAAGATAACACAAAAGACATTCCTAAACCTCATTGGATGGTATTATTTCAAAAATAACCTTATCACTTACAATGAAATGAAAATTTAGAGCCACTTTCACAAAAAATTTATTATAATATTAAAATATTTTCTGTCATTTAATATATTTTACTCTCCTAACATATAAAAGAAAACCATTAAAATCAATTATTGATAAAAATTGATCCCTCTTTATTGTATAATTTCTTTCAAAAAACATTCTTAGATTCCTTACCTTCATCATTTATCTCATGTATTTACCCTATAAACATTCTATGAAGGCTGAAGGTACAGATGGAGTTCTCAAAAAATATGATGTAATCGTCTTACCCAACCCATTAATAGTTTATTTCATCTTCTAGTTCATATACATAAGTTTTATACATCCAAATAAAAATTAACCAATGGTAGAAAATATAATGAGATGTTATTATTAATATCTAAAAACCATTTTTCTCCTCTTTTTCATCCTATGTATTTGTAAGACATCACTCGTGCATATGTATAACCTTCCATCTCCCTGTAGAAGTGTAATTTGTTTTTCATCACCGCATTACAAGGATAGTTATAAAGGAGTCATTAATAAAATATATATGATATTTGTAACATAACTATAATTTTTTAAATTCAATATATCTTTTATCTTCTTTCCCTTAAACCCATTAAAAAATTATAGCATCACTCAGGAATATGTGTGTACTACAACCTCTATGAAGCGATGAGATTTGTTTTTCAGGATTAAAATCATAGGCGATAATAAATATGTATAATATATATATATATATATATATATATATATATATATATATATATATTCTACTGATATAATGTGTAATATTTCAGTGATAATGGAATTGTTATCTTGATGTAATTCCTATAACTATCAACCTAAAATATTAACAAAAAATGAAGTAATAAACACCTAAATTGAGGATGATAATGAATGGTTTTTAATGAATGGATGCTAAAATGTTATAATTTTATCTTATTTGATATTATAAGAATTTATATTGTTATACAATACAATTACAATAAATCTCAATTTATTTCTAAATATGTTAAATGAATATCCCTATAATTTATGACATATTTTTCTTTAAATAAATTTCATTTCCATGATAGCATCCTCTACATAGAACTCAAAGTTTAAATTAACCCCGATATACTACTAGATTATAATATTTTAAACGAATATGTCTTAAACTATTTGTTTAATTTTTTGTATGAAAGAAATAAACACATTATGAAATATATATATATAGTATTTATATAATTAGAATTTATTGATTAATCGATAATAAATATGTTCTCAATTCATTGTAATGATATTTTATGCATCAAATATATGTTTTATTTAAAAATGGGTTTTATTCAATATTGCTAATGTATATTATAATTAATCTAACCTATTTATTTATTTTTAGTTGATTATTTGTATATATATTTCTAAATTAGTATATTAATATTAATATTGGTTGAGGTTTTTGGAAATTTCTAAAAAATATAATATTTAGATGAATGGTAGAAAATAATTTTTTTTGAAAACCATCATTTATTTTTATGTATTTACGATGTCACATTATAATTTTTATATATTAAAATTTAATTACTATAATTTGAAAAATAATATTCCAATAAATATTATTTTAATCAAAATCACACTATTTTTTTTGTATAGAAGCATATTTATACATAAAAGTCATTTTCTAGAAAAAAATTGATGTTTTTTGGGATTTTAAAAAAAATATATGCTAGTTATAGAAGTTATATCTGATAAAATGGAATCAATATTTGGAATCACCATTTTCAATATTTTTAACGAGCCCTCTTTCATTTTTTGTAATTATGAATAAAAACATTGGAAAAAGCCATTTACTATGGTAAGTGTTAAAATGGGTTTGATGGTTTGAAACTTAAATGGAAAGGGTTAAAATGAACTACATTTTATATAAAAACTAGTTTTATTCATATTACAGCCCTATATATTATAATATTTGAATACAGGTCATTGTTGATACATTTTTCTTGAATAATTCAATAAAAAATTAAAATCTTTTG
Source organism: Viscum album (assembly GCA_963277665.1). Taxonomy (NCBI): domain Eukaryota; kingdom Viridiplantae; phylum Streptophyta; class Magnoliopsida; order Santalales; family Viscaceae; genus Viscum; species Viscum album. The sequence goes on along the minus strand of OY728130.1, from coordinate 721,092,281 downwards.
TAAAATTCATTCTGTGTCTTCTTACTCACTTTTAAAATGACCCCACCTCCCATATCCTATCAACAATCTAGGATCCTATTACCACAAAAATCCCTTCCAAAAATCCATAAACTCAAATCATATGTCCTAATTAGATCAAAATACCAACATAAGAATGAGTTTTTTATAAACCTTATGAGGTTATAGAAACAAGAGTTATTAGTCTTAACTGAGATCTTAAAATTTTATTTCATCCTCAAAATTCTATAAATCTATTTCTAACGTCATTAAATGATGACTAAATTATCATAAGTATATATATAAGTTATTAAGATGATTTAAATACTATTATCCTCCTTCTTTTCATTAAATGTGAAATGAAAGTATTGCTCATGCGTATGTGTGGACTACCAACTCTACATCAAGATTTGATTCATTTTCCATTCCCATATTTAATGGTTAGTTATATTAATGGATTTAATTTATATATGTTTAAATAAACAAATAATTATAATTTTTGAATGATATTTTCCAATTGACATTCCTACATTTATATCTATTAAAAAATGATAATGCCACTCGTGCATATTCATGGACTACCATCTCCATGAAGTGATGTAATTTGTTTCATTTATAGATGAAATGGATGGTAATAAGGATATAATTCATAAATAAATGTGATATTTGTGGTATAATAATTATTATTTATGGTTAATTATGTTTTTCTTAGCTTTAATCCATCATTATAAAAGTGGAAACAATGCTCTTAAATATGATCGAACTATCGTCTCCATAAAGTGATGTAATTCATTTTTCATCACTAATTTATTTTAATGATTATAAAATTGTAAATAATTGATAAATATTATATGTAATACTATATTAATATTCAATATGGGAAGAAACCATGGCCAAGGCAAAAGTATTGAATCTGTTGAACCGAAATGTGCATAGAAAATGGACCAGATTTCAATTGAAGGTTCACTTTAATGAAGAAATTTTTATTAGAATGATAATAGTAAATTATAAATGAATAATAAATAATAATTAATGATTGAAAATGGTATATGAATATATGAATAATATATATATTTATTATAAAAGATATTTGAATATATTCGATGAAAAATATGACATGAGGTAAGGATTTCTCGTCTAACATTTATATCCTGGTGACATATATTATATTCACCACCTATTTCCATAATTTGTTATATATATCACATAAATGTATTTTATGATTATATTCATGAATCATAATTTTGTTTATAAACCCATTTATGTTTCTATATTTTTTATGGTTTTGATTCAGATATTACAAAAGATGAAATGGGTTTAGGTTACAATCACATTTTATATCAGGAATACTTTTGAAAAATTCCCAATAAGGTAGATTGTATTGATATTATCATATAACACCAATTTATTTTCTTCTCATATGGTTATTATTATACTTTTTATGTATGTTTTTTCATTTTCTTCTTTTAGGCACTTAAAATTGTCAAGTAAACATTTTTAAATAACAGTTAGCCTTATTTCCCCTTTGGTTCTCTAATTTTTTCATCCATATAACTGGTCTTAAAAATTATTATATATAAGTTTTTAAATATTAATTAAATCTTATTAAAATGTAATTTTCATTAAATATTTTTTTAATAAAAAAATTAAAATTAATGTTTTTATAAAAATATTTTTTGAACAAATCATTCTTGACATTTCAGACATTTGTAAAAATATTGTTCTATTCTAACATAGATAGTATTATTAGATCTTCAAACCATCATGACTGCTATTTTATTTGAAATTTTGTTTATAGGTTACCATGGTAATTTTCAAAGAAAATAATTTTCATAATTTTTTTTATTGTTTTGATAAAATTTCAATAAATGAAATTGACATTTTTCACATGTTTTTGAAGAATGGATTGAATGTTATTTTAAAGTTATTTTCCAATGATATAAACATATTATAAATATTGTTATACTTCACAAGGGATATGATATTTTGATTCCATCCAGTTTAATTCACTAGATATATTATGATTATGATTATTTAAGGATGATTATATGAATCAAATTTTATCATGTGAGTTAAATAAGTTAAGATAAAATGTTTATGAAACATTTTTTTATTTCCATGTGTAATGATTTGAAGGTACGATGAATGTCTAACGATATTTTGGAACACATATTTGTGATATTCATTAGGTAATTGGTGAGCCTAGCATTATATTTCCCTCCAATGCTTTGGGTAAATATGGATAACACATGAGTTGACTACGTTATGTATGAACATAATGTTATGTTCACAATATTATTTGTGGACCTAGTTTCAAGTACATTTATGAATAGACCATGTTTCATTTACATAAGATTATGAGAGGGACTAATTTCATATTATTTACTTATTTAGAGAACTATTTAGTATTTAAACATGATCAAATTTTTTTAATATTTTGTTTTCCACAATCTATTGTTTATAATTTTTTATCATGGCTCATGATTGATTATTTATGATTCCACACTCTTGTGATTTTTTTCATGTGCTATGAAAAATCTATATTCCATAAATCATGGTTGTTGAAATTTAATTATTTGGTATGAATTTATAATTTTTATATCACATTCTCATACATTTATTAATATTTATGATCATTGATTGATATACCCTATGTTCACCCTTACTGAGTATATGAGATCAGACATTCTTATGTTTCCCCAATCCATAGGTTATGAAGAAAGGTTTTATGTAGGTTATGTCTATGAAAAGCACCACGACTAAAGAAATTTATAGGAGACATTGAAGACCCTTTATAAAAAATGTTTTTGTATCTTGTCACAAATGTCACTAATCCTTTATGGTTCTGGGCCATGTTTAATTGTGTTATGTAATTAATATAAATCTAAAATGATGTAATATTTATGTAGTTCATTCTTGGTCACTATAGATGATATTAGGGAAGGGTTTAGTTTTTTTAGAGGTTTATAATAGAGAATGTAATAAAAAACACCAGACCTAAGTTGAAGTACTGGATAACAACCTAAATCTTTGGTGATGTTGAGATTATTGGATTTTTTGGGAAAAACATCCTTTTATGGATACTGGAAAGATGATGTGGTCGTGGGTTAGATGCACATTGAATAAAACCATGGAAAATGGTAGATTATGTATTAACTCATTTATCACTAGTGCCCAATGAGTGTAACTATTAAAAAATAGGTCTTTAACAACATTAGAAAAAATAGTTGATAATGGAACCCTTTATCAGCGCTAAAAAAGGAAATGATAAAAGGTACACTTTATCAGCGTTTTTTTACTAATAACAAAAGATTACATTTGTTAGTAGTTTTTTAGCACTAATAAAAGGCACCCTTTACTAGTGCTTTATTAGTACTCATAATGTTCTCGGTCACCGACTGAATCCCTCATCAAAATATTGCACGTGAGGATGTTCCTTCGTATATCATTATATAAATTTTTTTACATAGAATTAGGATGTGGGGATGGGTTCCGACATACACTGCACACACTTAAATAGACCTTCTTTGGGTCAACGCGGGCCTCATCAAACATTATACTTACTCTGGCTCTTCGATGACCATCATATTTGAGTCTTATGGACCTAGCATGGTGCATATTCAATTTTTTAATCAAAACAAAGAAAAAAAATAGAGGTATTAAAAATAATAAAAATTTTAAATAATTAAACAAATAAAAAATTTAAAAAGAATAAACTTATACAAATAGTGATTTTTTAATTATTATTATTTGATAAATGTATTATATATATACATATATACATTTTAAATTTATAAATATTAATTAAAAATATATATTAAAAATAAACATTCAAAATGAATTAATTAAAATAATTAAACAAATATAAAATTATAATGAGTAAATAATCAATTAAATTTATTTTAATTAAATAATTATTAAGAAATGAACAAATATAATATACTTATATATAAATTATAAATATTAAGGAATAGTATATATTAAATTTGAATATATAAAATGAGTAAAATTATATAATTAAAAAAATTTAAAATATAAACTGAGTAAATTAAGAAGAATATTAAACATTTTATTAATTATATAATTTGAGAAATAATTGAGTAAATTTTAAATAAATATATATATATATATAATATTAATAAATAGTATATATTAATTATATTTTTATAAAATGAATAAATTGTAATAATGGAACAAAAAAATAAAAAATGAATAAATTTTAATAATTAAACAAATTAAAATGAAAAAATGAATAAATTATTAAAATAATTATAAAAGAAAAATTTATTAATAAAAATTAATATTATTAATTTATATATATACATATTAATTATAAATAAAAAATAGTATACATTAAATATAAATATAGAATTTGAAAAAAAAATGTAATGATTAAAAACATATTATTATCTTATTCGTTTTAATGGGGTTTCTACATAATTATTCATTAATAAATTTAATAGGGAAATAGATTAATATATGTTAATATATATATATATATATATCAATACCTATCATATTTTCTACGATATAATTTATATAATAAAAAAATTTACAAAAAATAAATAACTAAATTAGTAAAGAATGATTTATAATTAAAATATAATATTGATTAAAAATTATGACTAGTTATATAGGTTAGTAGTAATAAAATGAATGTTATTTTAATTTTAAATTTAACTATTATCAAACATATTTTACGTTGATTTCACACAAGCAAATATATAATTAATGCTTTTCTATATACAATGCACACACAAAAATACATATGTAATTAATAAAATCTTATATTAAAACATATACACCTACTATTTAGGTAGTGTATTCAAATTTTACAATTCATTTTATAACATATTTTTGTAACATGATAAATTTAATAAATTATGTTTTTAATCTATAATTTATATTTATATATTTTAAAAATTATTGCAGTTAGGTATTATTTATTCATTTTAATAATTTTATTAATTTAAACATTCGTTATATTTATTTGAATATATTTACTGATAATAATTTAATATTTTCAATATGTATTCACATTTATTTGAATATAGATCCATAATTAATTAATAATTTATATTTAATTAATTAAATGTATCCATTTTCAAAATATTTTTATAGTGTACTCATTTGTAATTATTCAATTTCACTCATTTTTTGACTTGCATGAATTTAAGAATATATATTCATTAATAAAGTTAAAAATATACTTGTATATAAATATTTATAAATAAATATATTTATAAATGTATTTTTTCTATATTTCTAAATTTCTAAATTTATAAATATTAATAAATAATATTATTTTTAGAAATTATTTATATTATTATAAATATTGAATTGTAAATTTTTAATACATTTATTTAAATAGTGAATATATATACTATATTTTTATTTATATTTATAATTACATTTATATTTATATTTACATTTATTAATTATATATACATATATAAATACATAAATATATTTAATGATTTAAATATATTATTTTTTAGACAAATTACTTATAAAATTATAAATAAATAGTTATATATTTAGTTAATTATAAAACTATAATAAATATATTAAAATAAGGAATATATATACTATATTAATCCTTGTATTTATATATATTCAATAAATAGATATATATACATATATATAATTATATAATTATATATAATTATATAAATATATTTATATTTATAAAATTATAGTAAATATATTTATATTATGGATATATTTACTATATATATATATCAAATATGTATATATATAATGATAAATATACATAATGATATAATTATATTTACAAATATATTTATTTATAAATATGTTTATACACGTATATTGACTATATTTATAACTATAAATAAGAAATTTAATTTTTTTAAATGTAGTTATATAATTATAAATAAATAATTACCTATTTAAATAATTATAATATTATAATAATATATATTTAATATATATTTATATAAATATATGTAATGATATAAATACATTAATAATCACAAAATTTTATTTATAATTATGTTTAAAAAATTTATTTATAATTATAATTGAAGTCTATTATCAGTAGTAACAATTTACAAGTGATAAATATTTCATTTATCAGTTCTATTTTAGTGCTGGCAAGGATATAAATTTTATCGGTGGTTATTAATTAAGCACTGATAAAATATATAATTATCAGCACTTTTTTGGTTGTGCTGAAAAAAATCTCCTTATCAATTTAAAATAACCATAACCACCTTGATTTCAGTAGAAATCATTTAGAATTCACAGAAGTACATGGCTGTCAGTTCTAGTTCGCTTCTTCTCTTGGAAGAATGCAGCCTCAAATCCTTGATATGATATTTTGTCTCCAAGCCCCTCGTTGATTTTTTGTTTGGGTCCTATGGTTTTTGTTATTATGTTGCTTTCATAGATCCTATCCTATCTTCCCCCTAATGCTCATTCTAACCATCTTCGATCCCTAAGTGGGTTTCCATATCCTTATATGTTAATTTAGGTTTCTCGTCATTCAATTTTCACGTGCTTTCCAATGAAAGTCCCTTCTTTATTCCTTTCAATTTAGGTATCTTCTCCTCCATTACAATTTTTTGACATATGTTTTTCTGTTATAATCCTTCATTTTACAAATCATGGAATGGTTGATTTATTTTAGGTCCATTTTTATTTAATATATCCTTATCTGTAATGTTTATAATGTGTTTCGAATAAATTTTGGTTGAATTCCACTCTTAACCTAAACGACATTATATGGTTTTTGATACAATTATTTGAATTAAATGTTTTATCATGGAATGTTTGAAATCATATGATTATGAGATATTTCAGGTAGATTTTTCTGAAAAATGAAAGGCTTAGATCATATTTTTGGATTTAAAGGATGAAATAAAGTTTTAATCTAATGTTAGGAATATAAAAATGGTGGGTTTCTATATATTTCCAATGTAATTATATTTATTAAATTAAAATTGATGAAAAATAATTTGAAATCACAATTTGGATTTTGTTTAATAGCATGTTTTGAACTATAAAATGGGTTTATAAATGGTGATACCCTAATTAATCCCCCTTATATTTAGTGTGCCTATTAAGGGATGTTTATCAATTTATAGAGTATGAATTATGTGAAAGGGTTTGTTCTATGAAAGGTTATTAGTTATGAGGTTTTGGGTATTTCGTTATTAACATATTTTTGTGATTCAATTTATTTTTTCAGCTCCTCACATGATTTCCTAGTCATGGGAATTCTAGGAAACCAAATAGTATCTTATACAAGTTAAAACTCTTTATTAGTTTCCTTCTAGATATAGTGTGACTCGGTTTTTGAGAGGGAATGGGTCATTTGTAACTTTAAAATATTTTTGTTTATTTTCAAAAACCAAAAAATTGATGACAATTAATATTTTGTCATAAAAATCATTCCTTCCAACTTAATCAACCAAATCATTATTTTATCAATGATTCAATCACTAAATAATGATTAAGTATTGTTCATTGAAATATAATTCATTTAGGTTATAGTGAACAGAGATTAATGTCAATGTTATACCAGAAAAAGAATAAAATGTAATAATTAACTAAGTATATACATACCATATAAATGTGTGTTTTAAAACTATATTCATTTTTAGTAAAATTCTTCAAAAATCAGAATGTAAATATATACCAAATAATAATTGGCTTTCATAAATAAATGTCTATGACATGTGAATTTTTATATTACATTATGAAACTAAAGGGAGGTAATGTAACCCAAAAATATAATAGCTACATTACTTTAGGGATCATGAAATGATTTAGAGCTTATATAATTAAAAATAATGAACATATATAAATGAAAGATGTAAATAATTAATGAACACAATTCAAAAAAATTATTTAAAAGAATAAATAATTTTAAAATATGTCAACATGATTAAATGAATTTTTACAACAAACCAATCATAAATATATATTATTAACTACACAAAAAATGCAGCTTATATATCACCACACCCAATATCTTGAAAAAATAATATTCGGTCCACTTATGGTTAAATTTTCACATTAAATGCTCAATTTCACCAGTTGATGCACTATCTCATCACTCTATCACAATTCCTAAAAAACCCAAATCATACCATGATCCTATAAAAACCTCTAATATTTTATAAACATTAATCTTGGTTTAACATAATGGTTAGTTTCTTTCCAAACAGAATCCAAATCCACTCTCTTTCTTTTACCCCTAGTACTAGGGAACCTCCAATTTGACTCACACTTAGATAAATTCAAAAACATATTATGCTCGATATCATACACATACTTCATATAACACCTCATGATCTTTTGGAATATAGTTTTCAGTGTCTTGATTGTTTTTAAAACCTTATTGATGTTGATTCTTTAATAAATTGAACAACATGTAAAAGTATGAAATTTTGTTTTTTTTGTGTGATATTTGATGAAATTTGTTTTTAAAAAATGCATAGTCCCTTGACTGATATTTAAAATAATCTAATGGGAACCTTTGTAATTATACATGTTGTCATGTACAATCATGTTTTCATTTAAATTATTAATTTAATATTGTATTCGTAATTTTTTTAAATCATGACATGTTTATAATTTTTTATGAAATAATTAATAATAATGATTTGGTTTAGAATAGGTGGTGGAATATATAGCATTTTTATAGTCATTAAAATTATAAATGTATGTCTTGAAATATAATCATTCTCTTAAATGTTAAAATGGGGTACGAAATTAAAAAAAATTATATTTTACATTAAAATAATCTAAAATCAATTTGATATTTTGAAACTCATGTAGTGATTTCAATTTGAATCAGTAATGTTATAAAAATATCAATGTTTATATATTTACATGGAAACAGTTTAAAATTTTCAATTATTATTCACTATTTTTTAAAATTATTTTATAATTTTTCACTTTATGTTAATGTTATTATAGAACATGGGGGTTATATCGCATTATGTGTTAGTAAAATAATTTAAAAATATTCATGTATAAATAAAAAATCGAATTTCAAGTGTGGGTTTAAAAATTACAAATGAGGTATTTGGTTTTTTGAATGGGTCATTGAAATGATATTTGGAATTTCAAATTTTGATGTGGTAAGTTTTTTTTAAAAAAATTGACAATTTTAAAGTGTTTAATAAAGTGGTTAGTTTCAATATGGAATTTAGAAAATGATCATAATCATTAGATCATTAATTTCATATTCATTAATATATTTTAATGAAACTAATTTTTTAATTCATATATATTATTTCATTAATTGTAGGTAATATTTTTTATATGTTTCATTCCTTTTATACAGACTTGCAGCCTCCCCATAATGTATCAAATTATAAGGACTAGTAAATCAAGGATTTGATTCCACTAGGAGAGCATATTGAGGTCTTGGTGAAATAATTTTTATATTCAAGGTATAATGGTTCATGTATACTCGATCCAAGTTAATCATGTATCTCAACCCATTGGTAATGAGGAAAGGTGTATAAAAGATTAAGGGAACTGTGAGCATGCATTGATTTCTCAACTCTTCTTTTGAACCATTGTGTCCATAATAAAATTTTAATCCTTAGGATAAAAACTAAGAAATATTGTCTGGTGCATTTTCAAATCCCATCCAATGAACATTTTTATTTAAGGTGAAATTTTATATCCTCATATTATCCCTCTCCATAAAAGTTATTATTTAATTTTATTTCTTGAGTCTCCTCGCTCATATCTTATAGACTTGTAGCAATGTTACTGGAACTACTCATAGCAATAGTCATCCCATATAGGGTACCTGTGATCATTTGGGATGAATTTAAATGAAAACACATACAATATTTCAGAAATTTTTTTTAAAATTGAAAATAATCATTTCCATAAAATCACACTGAAATTATATGAATAAACCAAATTTTTTGTTCCCCTTATTATAATTATCTATAATTTTCAACTTTGATAATGAATAACTTATGTGTATATATTTCATTTTTGTAAAAAATGAATATTTTATGAACCCTATAGGATGGATATGAATCACAAATAGTTGAACACTAATTTTCTGACAAAATAGTATAAATATGGAGTTTAAGAGTTATTAGGTTTGTAGTAGATAATGCGTACGACCCTTCTCAAAGCCTTTATTTTTGTTAAAATTGTTTTATTCAATAAATATTATTACAGAAGAGGTAGAATAACATTTAATTTTTCCCAAAATATATTAGAGTTATAAATGTTGGACTAAAAAGGGTGAAACAGTTGTTTTACACATCAATTATTATGATATTGTGGTGTGTGGATCATTTATATGAATTCCAAGGTAAATGATGCTAAAGATTTCATGGAAGATATGATATTGGAAATTTAAGAGGGGCTTAGTAACTGTTAAAAGTTTTTTTGAAAAGTTCAATTGTTGTTTAATGACTATATTGTATATCTATTGTACAAAATAAACAAAATTTCTAGTAGTATTGAAGTAATATAAATTGAAAGATTGTGTTAGATGAAGCATCACGAGCTTTATAGAACTACTTGGTCACCTAAATGATATGCTACTAGAATAAAATAATTGTATATGTTGAATATAAAATTCTAAGTATTTCTACAATCATTGGGAATAATCTCTAAAAAATATATGATTATTCAACTTATTGATTTTCGTTTCTCAAGGACAATTAATCATTCTTGGTTTTCATTATGTGTTGCGAATATTGATATAAGAAAAATGAATCACGTAATTTGAATGATGTAGGGTTTATTAATATAATTCCATGGTTTAAAAAACTATATGGATGATAGGAAACCATGATAAAAATAAAATGAAATGAATATAAAATAATTAATAATGATAACCTACATCATCTAATAGATTTTGTTTAGTAGAATAATATTTTTTAAGATTATCTTGATTTTGGAAATGATCTGATAAACTTTCATCTTACGTTATCTACAATTAGAATAAATCCATTTGGTGTACAAATTGGTACTCACACTATATAGCCCATCAAGTTTGTAAGTTATAACGTGTCTCTATGGTTATGCATGATGAACAAATGAAATATGTTTTCTCTACATATATCTAAACCAAACTAACTTGATAATTATATTGATTTATATTTGGTCCAAAAGATCTATGATTTGAAATTGATGTGAAATAGAGGTGTTAAAATTTATGATGCTCATTAATGTAATCAATTCATATTGGGGGCCATGTTGTAAGAGAGATAAATTACATTCTTTCTTATGGAAAACTTTTAGGCTACTGTATTATTGGAATATTTAGGTTTCCCATTTTAGAATAATTCACACACTCAATTTGGTTGAAAATTTCCTCAAATAATATTTTTTAAACATCATAAAATTTTACCTCAATTACCGAAATACTAATATAGAATAATAATAATCATTAATAATAATTAATTAGGTTAAAAAATATCTATACTAATGGGTGATCAATTGTTTGATAAAATAAATTATATTGAAATTTTTTTGGAAAACCATTTTCAAGAAACCATTTGAAGTCAAATTTTAAAATAAGATCAATTTTCATTGAATTACCATATTAGGATTTTTTTATAAGTCAGTGATATTCTTGACCACCAATAAATAGAAACAAAATTTATCAAATTTTGTTATTGATACATTAATAAATGTTCCCCTCTAAACAAAATATGACATAAAGGGTAGGTGGACATGATGTAAATGGGGATAAGGGAAGAGTTGACATGGTTAAAGGTATAAGGAAGAGTTTTATTCATGCAATAGCATCTACACTATCCAAATAAGAAAAATTGGGATTTTTTATTTTCTTTAAGGATGAAAAGTTCTATAGTGGTATTCATAAAATATGAAGTTGGTCGTGTTAATGACTAATTTGAGGGTACATGGACTAAAATAAAAAAAATCATGTTTTGATGAGATATTTGTTGCTTGTTGTTTTTTGTTATATTATGATGAAAAATATATGACAAACATTATCAAAACTTTTCTTATTCTTAAAAACCATATGTAGTAAAGTTATAGACCCGACGAAGTTTCTAATCATAAATAAACTATTTTCAATCTTATTATATGATTTTGAGATATTCTTCCCATAATCATTATTTGATAAAATTGTCCACCAAATAGTTCAATTTGTTAGAGAGGTTCATCTATGTGTTCATGTCCATTACAGACATATTTACCCCATTGAATGGTATATGAATACTTTGAAAGGGTGTTTAAGAATCGATGTCAGGTGGAATATTTTATTGTAGAAATATATTCTATTGGAGAATATTTTTAATAATAAACAAATTTTATTCTAGAATTTGATTGTATCAGTCTCCCAAAGTCTCTTCATATCTTACGCCATATGGGAGAAGGGATTTTTGAAAGAGTTGTTGTTACTATTACCATCAACGTGTATTAGAAATAATACCTTTAAATTTTATATAATAGAGAATATTTTGACACATATGTTGAATCCCATAATGAAATTATTGGATATTTCAATCCATCGAGGGATGAAGGATGGATATAAAATACACAAAATAAATAGTTTATATGATAATTCCAATATCATATTTATATGGGGTTATCTGAAAATATGAATTCAATTTATGAATGATTTCGAAGGAAAGCCAGAGGAAAAAATAAAATTCCTATATCTTACACTGGTTTTGTAATAAATAGAGATATATTAAATACCAAATAACATAATGACTACATTATGAGTAAAAATATTGGAGTTACACTTGCAGGGGAAGTAATTCATATATCTGGTATTAAGGATAAAAATTTAATTTACAAAAATTTGTCATAGTTATAAAATATCTTGTAGATATATATGTTTCATTATAAATCATTACATGTAATGATTTTACATTTCAAATAGTTTGACAATTAGAGTGGAGAGAATGCTAATGAAATAAGATTCACGAAGGTGAATATTAGTGTGGATGGGTAAATGGAAGAGACATTCATAATGTTATCACAAATGGTGCATGTATATTATGTCTTAGTTCTAGAAAACTAGAATTAGTTTATTATCTTTATAGTGTCTAAAACAATTATAGTGTCATATTAAAATTTAATCCATGATGAAAATTTCATTATCATATCATAATATTTTCATGGTTGTCCCAATGATGAAAATTTTCTATAAAAAAGAGGGAAATAAGAAGTGGGGATTTAGATTCTTGATTGGGGAGCCAAATCAATTTATATTTTAAAAAATAGAGTTAAATGAGAATGTTATTTTTTTTAATATAATTTTTTTCTCATTGTATTATTTTTTCAATACTCTATTATGATAATCTAAAGAAAATGTTTTACTACACATATAAACAATATATTCTACACATGGTGATATTAAAAATACTATGGTTGAAAAAACTATCGATGCTGAAAATTTAGAATTATTTTGGGATCTAAAACATGTTGATGAATAAAAAATAACAACAAAATATCACAGTGTTGAATAAAATTATCAAGGTATGAAGGAAGGGTATAAATTTTGAGGTTGTATGGAATCAACGTGGCCAACCTATTGATCCCAAAATTTCAATAATCATTTGTTATGTTGGGGTCACAATGAGGATAAATGTTTTTATTAATATATATTCATGGGACAACGTGTATCTTATAACAAAGAAAACCCATTGGGAAGTTATAAAGGTAACTTTACAATATTGTTTCTCTATTTTACTAAAAAATTATACAATGAAACTCCAATTTAATTCTAATTATTACTCAAAATGTTCATTTATTTTTAGATGATTTGTTTATGAAATATATATTAGTGGCCACTTGAAAATCCCATATAGGCTCCTAGACTCTTATTAAAATTTTAAATAATATGGATTATAAGGGGAATGTAACGCCCAACACTCCAGTTAGTTATAAACCAATTATATAGTAGGAAACATTGATTTCATTCATTAGTTGTCGTAATGAGAAATAATTTGAAGGGGAATGTAGTGGATAATTTTTTATTTGAAATTATTATTTTTATAATGTTTTATTTAAAATTTTTATTTGATAAATATAATATGAATTCTAAAAAATATTTTGATCCATAATCATTTTAACCATTTCACACAGTTAGGATGGAGTACGCTTCACTGTAGAAAAGATTTATGTTTATAAAATAAAATTTAAAAGTTTTATCTGATATGAAATAACATAAGTTTAATTTGTTATATGAATATTGTCATATCCAAATCTGAATCCACATTCATCTAACATCATTTGATAATGAAGGAGACTCTTGTAAACAAGGTGGGTAAACATGATAATGAAAATAGAAAATTAGTATGGAAAAATGTGCAAATATGAAATAATATTAATATTATATTCATTTTAATAGTATTACCTAAAAATATATGCTTATGATTATATGTTTTAATATGGTTTAGAAAAAAAATTGGCAGTTAACTTATAAAAAAAATAATATTAGTTTCTTTGAATCAGATTAAACAATATAGTTTTATTAGAGGAGTAGGTTTTTTGAGTTTCTTCTTGAATGTATTTTGATAAGATAATAAACCATAAGATATATATATATATATATATATATATAAGATGATGAAATGATTTCAGGAATAAGTATATTTTTTGTAAGAAAATATTATACAGATTGGTTTGGTGGATTAGTTATATGAAAAAGGATCAAATAGAGATGGTGGTGGAACAAAGATCCAAACATGAAGAACAAAATGAACCCGCACGCTTTGAGTATAGTCATTACCCTCAAACTCATGCCATACCTGAGGTAAGTTTTTCATTAATATTTATCCTAAATGTAAATAAAAAAACCTCTAATTAATTTGTATTAGTAAAATTCTATAGCGTAATATTGTATTTTATTTCAATATATATGCACCCACACACAGCCATATTACGAGGGGTATAATGTATAATATCATGGAAGACTAGAAACATAATAAACTCACAAAATATAGCATGATAGTGGGAATGTATGTATACCAGGAGACAACCTTTATGTTTCTTTTTCAACATGATTATTTGGATATTACAACATCTAATGATGCCATTAAAACATTAATTATTTAGAAATATCATCTTATAAAGATACATGAGGTATTCCATTAAAATATTTTTTCAAATAAAAATAGTATAAAAGTTTATGTAAAAGGTTTTATCTATGGTTTGGTATTATATATGACGAATTTGATAAGGAAATGGATGGTGGGATTAAGTAAATTTACTGAATCGACCAAAAAATCTAACGGACCTACCAAGAATACTTTAACATCCCATGTATTTATAGAATAATTTTTTATTAATATTTATTTTTATGAATAATATATTAATTTTATGATGAAGGGTACTCTTTTCAAGATAGCGTACTCGACACACAATAACAGGTTTCTTTGAAATCTTATGTTGCACACAACTTTTAGTTATACACAAAAATAATATTATAATATTATTATTATTTTAAATTGTAGTTAAAGACAAGAATATGTATTGGTAGAAATGACATAAACTAACATCAATATTATTATACATGTCTTTTAAATGTTTTTAAATTTATAAAATAATATTTAGAGGCTTAAAATGATAATGAATACATTTTAAGCATAAAATACTCTAATAATTTTTAAAAAGCTTTTATACAATCTTTTGATAGAGAAACCTTTTAAAATTTTGTTTTATCACTTTCATATGTTATATTTGAAAAATTATTCTTTTATTTATAAGAAATATATCTAAATTTACTATGGATGATATTTTGGTATTTTTCTGATAAAATCCATATTTTAATGATTAGTGAAAAATACAACATTTTAATTCAAAACTGTTTTTTCAAATAATTTATTGAAATAGTTGTAATGCCCTTTTAGTTGATTTTTAAATGTAATCGGATTATTTTTTTATCATTTATTCCAATTTTGGTAATTTTAGTTAATTTATCATTGTAATTAGGCAAAAACACCTGTCATTCATTTGATAGTTTTTACTTTTTAAAACTCAACTTTCTGGTTTTGACAATAGGAATTAATTTTAAATTATTTAATTCAAATTTTGTGTTATGAATATTGAAAAATGTATTAAATTCATTCAATAATAAGGTCAAATTTTTTTAAATACTTCCCTTTTATTTTTTGTCATTATAAATAGTAACTTCAGTATTTATTTTTATTTACCATAGTTAAAGGGTAAATATGGAAAATAAGGGTAAAAAATAATATTATAATTATATAAAACTACCAAAAAATATGTCCTAATTTAATTGTATTAGAATGTTTTTCCATATTCGTCCTTGGGTTGATTTTAATATCATATGGAGTCACTTGGGTGTGATAATCACATGTTATAATAATTAATTTAATATAAATAGAAATATAACATAAACATGTATCTTTTTACTAATGAAATTTTAAAGTGGGCTATATAATTGATCACTTTTAATGAAATCATAATTATAAATATAAAATATTTTCCTGTATCTTGGTATTTTATTTATATTTTTTCGATATTTAATAAATTAGTTTATATAGGACAATATGTTGATTAACTGATAACCTTATTAATGAAATATTCAAATAAATGATATTATAATTATTAAAATAAATGTAATCGGAAGGATTTGATTCCATAAAAGAATTTTTTAGAAGTCATAGGAATCTCAGGGATAATTACATTCTTTTGTGTCGAAGTAATGAAGTTTTTGTTACATTAAAAAAAATCAATTACTACATAGTTTCAAAATTGAGATAAATTAGTTTTTAAACCAGATAATATTTTATTAAATGATATAATTGTCCTCAAAATCTAAGATTCGGCCAAATAACTTATATAATAATAAAAATGTCATTAAGTATCCACTTATGGTTCTCTTGAAATTTTATTGTATCTATAGTAACCATATCTTATGAAAATATAAGAAGATAGTGTAAGATTTAATGTTTTTGACTAAGGGTTAAAGCTAAAAAATAATCATAATTTTATGAGATAAAAAGGTTTAAATATTGTTGTTTTAGTGTATTTAGACCCATCCTCATATTATCCTTAAAATATTCCACTTTAATGCGATTATAATTTTAAAATAAATTTATAATAAAATAATATTTCAAGAGATTCCTAAAGTTCCCCTCCCCAGTATTATAAAAGGCCACCACCTCTACCCCCATACTCACACCTCTCAAGACCCTTGGATAATTACAATTATGCTAAAATTAGCACCCAAAATAACTACTTTAATCATTGAATTCTTAACTAGGGCAGACGGAATCTCAAGGATGCCCTTTGGCTCAAATCAAAAGGCGCTACACTATTTAGAGGTAACACTTTCTATTGATATATTTTCATTTATTTTTTTCCAAACAACTACCCACTATTTATTCCATTATTTTATTAAAGAACAAGTATAATACATATTTTAATATGTTTTTATGCTATGTGATAGACTTAAAATTACACACAACTCCATCTAATGGATACAGAACATACTGTTTCTATGTATGATGAACTACTATCTCTAGTAAATATGATTGTTAAATTTTCTCCTACCACCTCTCATAGTGGAAATTATGATAGTAATATATTAATATATGATATATATTATAGTTTCTATACTTTTATATAATCTTAATTTAGAACATATCTTTATTCTTTTCATGTTCTGTATATATGATAATTTCGATTGAGGAAGTGTGGACTATCACCCATCAAAGAAATGTGACTTGTTACCTCTGTATAGGGAAGTTATATAGGATGGTTTTATTACAAAAATGATACATACATGAAATTAATATAATAATTTTCGTAAAATATACATTTATATTATTTGTGTATTGTTATTTTAATATGATAATGAAATGAAAGTAGCGTTCAAGCGTATGTACGACCTACCGTCTCCAGGAACAATGCATTTCATTTCGTATGACCAAATATTATTCATATTATAAATAATTATATATTAGATATATATTATATTTAAAGCATGAATAATATTATGTATATGATTTACTTTTGACTACATGGACAATTTATATCAGAACAAGTTCATTTTTGACTCAAGTACCGAATAGTGACAAAATATTTAATATGATCTTTAATAATTATATTTTTTTATAACATGGTAATAAGTGATATAAAAGGAATAATAAAATTGAAAAATTATCTCAAGAAAGTATAAATTAACCAATGCTTATTATTATGGAACATAACGATAATACATGATGAATCAGACTCAAAGTAAGAGACTTCATCTCAATCCTATTTTGTTGAGTAATATTTTGATAATATACACCACCTTAATTTATATGGTGTATAATTATACACATTGAATTTTAATTTCATTAAACTATAATAGTTTTCTGTGAAGCATTTTAATAATTGACAGAATGGAATGTTTTTCTAATGTGCACGGTAACAATGACCAATCTTCCTCCATGATCATTATTTGGTATTTGGTTTCGTCCACAAGCTATAATGTTTTTAGAAAGAAATGTAAAAAACATATTCCTTTTTATTTATTTTTTAATTGAAAATGGTTTTTATACTATAATTATTATGTCAATATCTTGAAATGACCTCATGTTATTCCAATGTGGAAATTTTGTTTTTCTGTTATGTTTGTTTTATGTGTTATCATTATATAATGGTACTTTGACATTTGGAGGATATTTACATGATAAAAAAATACATGTGGTTACATGATAAATCAAAGATGGTTCATTCAGTGATAAATCTGGGATGTGTGGTTACGTTATAACCTCTAATGCATTGGGTATGGAAGTCGGCCATATGGCTATTATATTTAGTGATATGTGTGGAAGTCAACTATAGGGTTATTTTATTTAAGTGTCTTTATGTCCCAATATACCTTTATATGTTATATTTTTTTCTAGTCTTTTTGGTAAAATTTTTGTTACAAAAATCATAAGAAATGAGCTTATTTTCCATAATGTATATTATAAGACAATTATTTGGGTGAAAAGTAATACATTATGATAAATTATTCAAGGTTAACATGTTTTTGCGAGGCTAATTGTTTCCCTTATTTGTGTATCCCTTATTGATTTTTTAAGCTCATCCCATGTTGTAAAATTATTTTCACGTGACTTAATGAAGAATATATTCAAGGATGGGATCAATAAAAAGTCATGATGTTTAAGCATTATAAACCATGTTTCATTTGGAAATGTTTTTGTTTTGTGAAAAAAATTTATAGTGAGTTGAAGGGTCTAATTGTAATATTTAAGTTTCTATATATGATTTATGACCAAACTCTATAATTCTCTAATCCTAAAAATATCCTCAATGTTAATTTATGTCAATTGTTGGCTTATGTTATGAATAAATAATATTTATGGTCGGGGCATAATAGATGGTAATATACGTCAGTTTAATTGACATAAAAAGTTACAATATTGTTAATTGAATATACAAAAAAGTATTTTACTACATGGTAAAATTTAAATGATACCACAATTGAAGAATACCACATTTCTTCATCTAAAATATGTTTTTTTATAATGGTTTTCCTAGAGGAAATAGGACATCTGTGAATTGAACGCATACAGAGGGAAGTAAAATTCCTAATCAATATTTTGAAATGGTTCGAATCAAAACTGAATAGATTCATACAGTGATGGCACTTTTTCTCAGGTGATAAATGATGTTGGTGTCTATGGATGATATTAAGAAGACCAACCATAGAGGAATATGTTAATCATGGAGCATTTCATGAGGCAATGTCCCCCCATCCTTCAGAGGATCATCTAACCTTGTACAAGCTGAAGGGTGGATTAAATCTATGGAATGGATTTTCGAAGTAATGGGGTGATCATACAATTAAACGGTTAGTCTTTCTATTTATCATTTTGAAGGTGAAGAAAATTGGTATTGGTAATTGATTAAAAATATCAGAGCATGTGAAAATATTGACTCCAGGGAACGGTATGAATTTAATAATATATTCCATGAGAAATATATTCCTAAGGTTGTTAAACATAGGATAGAATATAAATTCATAGAATTGGGGAAAAATTAGGAAGATTATGTGGCTACATATGAATAAAATGTCACCCATTTGTCAGGGTACTTCCAATATTTTATCTAGGATATTTATATTAAGAGAAAGAGTTTTATTATGGATTTAAACTGAAATATAAAAGGGAGTTAGCTTCTCATGAGATCAAAATCTATACGAAAAGTGTCTAATGTGATGATAATGTATAAAATGAGTTTTTTGGATGATCATGTGTTCTATGAGAGAATAAAAATATGTGATTGAGTTGGTAGGAAATGTGAATGAATTAATCAAATAAGCCTAGAGGAAAGAAAAAAAAATTTCCAACATTTGAGTTGTGTGTTAAAAAGAATAATGGGGAATGCATCTCAATGTCTGTGTTGTGCTTCTGGTGTTTTGATACTAATAATATTTCTCATAACTAAAAGGAAAATGATATAACAAGAAATGAAAAACCAGTTATAAGATGTTTTAATTGCAATGAGAGAAGAAATTATGCCAATGTGTTTCTAGTGATGATTACCTAGGGTGGAAGCCTACAAGATTGAAAGTAGTAGGGCTTGAAAAAATAATTTCAAACTACTAAAATTGTTGTGGGACTGTAAAATAATGTGTTGATAGGTTTGTTAATGGATTTTTTTTCATGATATGCCAATACTCTATATACCTATGGATCCTCACATTCTATCATTTTATAAATATTTTCTAGTAAATTGTATATATAATGACATGAATGTGATATAAAAGTTTTGGAAAAGACTCTTGGGTGAAGTACTAAAGAAACCAATATTTATTAGAATATTACTATTAAAATTAGTGGGATATTCGTTCCATTAAATCTTGTTGAACATCCCATAGTGGGATTTAATATCATATTTCATATGGAATGGATTTCAATTTATCATGGTAAAATAGATTTCAAAGACAAGAATGTTTTATTCAAGGATTTTATACCTTTGATAGCATACCAAGAAGCTGAATGATTGATTAAAAATTGATGTGAAATTTATCTGTATCATGTTGTTGAAAAAAATGAAATAGTTTTGATTAGTGACATTATAATTGTGAATGAATTCACAACTGATTTTCTAAATGAATATATTGGTATTGTTCCCAATATGGAGGTTGAATTTAGTATTGATATACTTTCATATGAAAAAAATTTCTAAACCCCCTTAACGAATAATTAAGTAGAAATGGTGTTATTAAAAAACTATATCATCAATAATTACATGGTAATGATTTCATTCAACCTAGAACATCACCTTAGGGTGATTCAATCTTGTTTTTTAATAGGAAATATTGTTCATTGATAATTTTCATTGATTATTCAGCCATAAATAACATAACTATAAGAAAAATAATCTTTTCCCATATATTGATAATTTGTTTAATCAGATCTAGGGAGCTCAAAATTTTTCGATGATTGATTGGATGCCTGAGTACCATCAGCTGATGGTGGGGGATAATGACATTCAAAATATTTGTTTTCGAATGAGATATGGGAATTATGAATTTCTAGTTATTCCCCTTTGGTCATATAATTAACTTTCTATATTTATAAATCTTATTAATGGAATCATTAGAAAGTTTCTGGATCAGTTTGTGGTTTGGTTTATAAATGAAATTTTTGTATATTCTAAAATTCAAGGGAAACATAAAAGTAACATAAGGACGGTTTTACAAACCCTAAATGATAATAAACTATATGGAATGTTTAGTAAGGGTTAATTTTGGTTGAAACAAATTTCATTCCTTGATAATATTGTTTCTAAATATGGTATAACTATTGACCCTTCTAAAATAGAAATTGTTAGAGTATCCAAGACACACCAATATCACATAGATTCATAGTTTTTTTTTGAAATTTTATTAAAGAAGGCTTGTTAAAATACTTTCTCAGTTATCTAGACCACTATCTAAGCCAACACATAAGGGAGTTAAATTCATCTAGATTAAAGAATGTAATGATTGTTTTCCAGAACATAAAAGGATATTGGTAAATAATCATGTTTTGGACCTGCTTTCCAAGAATAGTGAATTTGTTATCTTCTTTGATGCATCTCGGAATGGACATGGTTGTGCCCTAATGACGAAAGATTAGGTAATTTCATATTATTCACATCAGTGAACCCTCATGAGTTAAATTATCCTACACATGATTTATAATCAGATTTCATTTTTTTAATTAAAAAATTTGAGGCCTCATGTGTATGAATTAAAGTGTAAAATATATGTTAGTCACAAAATTTTAAAGCATATATTCACAAAAAAATAATTAAACATATGATAGAAGAGATGGATGGAAATAATCAAGGATTATTATTTCATGATTCATTATCATCCTATAAAAGATAATGAAGTGGTTGATGATTTGAGTCGAAAAAGTAATGCTACATTAACGATGTTACATTTTGAACATGACAAATTGAATAACTATTTGATGAAAATTAGTATTTAAGATGTTGCTATAGAAAATTCCGTTGTTTTATTTCAGGTTGTAGTGTAATCGTCTCTATTAGATAGAATTATGAAATGGATGAATAAAGATGGTGAGTTGTAGAAAATGATAGAATTTTTTTAGATGAGTATGATTCTTGATTTTAACATTAATAAAGACAATTTTTTTAGGTTTGGAGAGATATTATGTTTGCCTTGTGATTCATAGTTTAAGAATGAGTTGTAATGTGATTCTCATTGTTCTCCGTGTTTAGTTCATCCTCACAGTACTAAGATATACAAGGATGTTTAAGATTATTACGGGTGGGATGGAATGAAAAAGAGGTATTGTTGAATTTACATGGATATGTTTGATTTGTCAATAGGTTAATGTATAGAGGAAGTTACCAAAAGAAATGATTTAGCCTTTTCTAGTGATATAGTGGAAATTGGTAAATTTTTCCATGGGTTTCATATTGGGATTACCAAAGACTTCTTGAGATAACAATTGTATCTTTGTTATTATTAGTCGATTGGATAAACCTTCTCATTTTCTTCCTATTTGAGATAATATATCTCTTGGTCAAATTTCTCAACTGTATATTTTGGAGATAGTAAGGTTACATGGATTTACCATATCCATTGTATCTGATTTTTATCCTAAGATCACTTTTATCTTTTAGAAAGGCCTTCATAAGTCAATATGAACTGAAATAAATTTTAGTATAAAATTTCATCAGTAATCAGATGGGCAGACAGAATGAAAAATTAAGACATTGGAAGATAGGATGTGTGCTTTTTCAATGGATTAATAGGGGTGTTGGGAATACCATCTTTCCTTGGATGAGTTTTCCTATAATAATATTTTTAATTCTAGTATAAAAATGGATTCATTTTAATATTTATATGTAAAGTGGTGTTAGAATTCATATTTTTGGGATGATGTATGTGATATAAAGTTGATGTGACCGAAATAGGAGAAGAGTTGGGAGAAAACATTTAGTTGATTCAGAAGCGCATGAGGATAGCACAATGTAGG
Source organism: Viscum album (assembly GCA_963277665.1). Classification (NCBI taxonomy): domain Eukaryota; kingdom Viridiplantae; phylum Streptophyta; class Magnoliopsida; order Santalales; family Viscaceae; genus Viscum; species Viscum album. Next base: position 721,068,822 of record OY728130.1, on the reverse strand, counting down.
CCTAAATGTTATCCAGATAACCATTGGAAGAATATTTATTTCATGTTAAGTGATCATGTCTTTCTCAAAAGTTTTCTCTCAGGGAAAATGTGATGTATTTTGGTAAGAAGGGAAAGCATAGTCTATGAGTCACGAGACACTATCAAATCATGGAGAATGTTGGATCAGTTTCCTACAGAGTGGAATTACATCCATTTTTATCCCAAGTATAAAATATTTTTCATGTTTCAATGTTGAGAAAGTATTTTTTAGATCTATCTCATTTTTTGAGTCCATAGGCTGTTCAGTTGGATGAGAATCAATCTTATATTGAAAAGCCAATATAGATTATTGACCGTTGAGAAATTGTGATGCAGAATAAGGTGACTAATCCGGTAATGTATTTTTGAAAAAAAAAATATGGTTGAATAAGAAACATGGGAACCAGAAAATTCTTTGAAGGATAAATACCCCCACTTATTTGATAAGTGAATAAAATTAGGAGGATGTAGTTTCCAAAAGGGGGAAGGATGTAACATCCTAGGTATTTATGGAATAATACTTTTTCATATATATTAATATTTTTGAAAAATATATTAAATTTACATTAAAGGGGATTATTTTTCTGATATAATACTCGACACACATCCATATTTTTCTCCAAAATCTTGTGTTGCACAAAAAATTCAGTTATACAGAAAAATAAAATAATAATATTATTATTATTTTAAATGGTAGTTAATTAATATCCATTTATTAGAATGAATGAACAAAAAATAACTACAATTTGATTATACGTATTTGTTAAATGTTTTAACATTCTTCCTATAAAATTTAAAGTCTTAAAATTAGATTGAATATATTTTTAAACATAAAATACTCTAATAATTTTAAAATGTTGTTTTAATTCTTCTTAATGGAGAGACCTTTTTAAATGAAGTTTTTTTTCTCTTTAATATCTTTAATTTAAAAAAACCAAACTTTTTATTTAGAAGCTGGACATCATAATTTACTTTGGATGAGATTTTGGTATTTTTTTGATAAAATTCATTAGTTAATGAATAGTGAAAAATATTTCATTTTAACTCAAAAATACATTTTCAACTAATTTATTTATGTATTTATATGATATTTTAATTTTTTTAATGTGTAATTAGATTTTTTATCATTTAATCCAATTTTGTTAATTTTTAGTAATTTCACACTAAAATTGGAAATAAATACATGTCAATCTTTTAATAGTTTTTATTTCTTAAAAACACGCTTTCTATTTTTGATAACTGGAATTAATTTTTCAAATTATGTGATTTGAATTTGAAAGATGGATTACATATTTGGAATCATATGGTAAAAATTATGTAAATCAGTCACATCTATTTTTGGACATTATGAATAGTAACTTCAGTAACTATTTTTATTTACCATGGTTAAAGGGTTAATCTAGTAAATGAGGGTAAAAAATTAATATTGTAGTGTTATAAAACTACAACAAAACATGGACTAATTCCATTGGATTAGATATTTCCGAACATGGAAATTATTGGGACGATTTTCGGACCCCATTGATCGACTTGGGTGTGATAATTACATGTAATAATAATAAATAATTTAATATAAAGAGAAATATAACATAAACATGTATAGTTTAACTAAAACACTTTTACGGTGGAGTTATGTAATTTTTATCATTGTTTATAAATAGTAAATATAAATATAAAAATATATCCATCATCATGGTATTTTATTTATAATTTTGAGACATTAAATAAATCAATTTATTTTTGAAACAATGTTGTTGTAGTGATTCCATTATTAATGAAATATTAAAATAAATGATATTATAAATATAAATGTAAATATAATTTGAAAATTATGATGCCATTAACAAATTTTTGGGAAGAAATTGGCTTGTTTAGGATGATTTAATGCTTTTGGTTTGAAGAAATCAAGTAGTTATGACTTTAACAAAAAGGAATTACTAAATAGTATCCAAATTGACAGAAAATAGTATTTAAAAAAATTACTATTTTATTAAATTATAAAATAGTCCTAAAAATATATTATTACACCAAATAACATATATAATATTATAAATTTACTTAATGATCTAATTTTTGTTCTCTTGGCATTTTACAGTAACTATAGAAACCATATATTATTAAAAAAGAAGAAAACATGAAAAAAGTTAATGTTTTTAATTAAGGGTGAAAGACAAATATATATGGTTAATATTTATTACTTAAACATGTTTCAAACCTATTGGTTGAGAGGATTTTGAACCATATTCAACTTATCTTTTAAATAAATCACATTTGAACTATTATAATTTGAAAATCAATTTATAATAAATTTATATGTCAAGACTTCACTAAAGTTCACATCCTCCTTTTTATAAAAGGCAACCACCTCTACCCACTTACTCACTCCTCTAAATCCCCTTGGGTAATTCCACATCATTAAAAAATAATCTCCTAACATAAATAATTTCCACATAAAATCCTTACCTTGGTTACAAGGAAACTGAAGTCTTTTTGCTCAAATCAAAAGAAGTTACCTGATTTGGAGGTAACATCTTCTCTCAAGCTCCTTTCATTTATTATCCTTATCTAACCCATAACCTCTATTTATTCAATAAGTTTATAACAAAACTATTATCCTAAATATACTATGATGTTTTTTTATGGATTGTAGAGACCCGAAGCTTGACGTACATGGACATTACATTACTTTTGTGGAATACTTAATACATAACAAAAACAGACACACAATGAACTTAATAGTTTAGTGTCTTTGGAAACTTGGAACGTAATCTTCTAATCATGGTAAAAGATCTTCAACAACTCCCATAAAGAACTTCCCCCTTTTTTCATACCTAAAACCATTCTTTATATCCTGGGGAAAAGAAAATCTAAAAAGGGTGAGCTCAAATGCTTAGTAAGGGTAATAATGGATAAAATAAAACATACCATATACATTAGAACTTAAAAACATGAACATAAGGTTTAAACATCAAAAATGCTTGAGCAATGACATAAAACATGGATGTACGTATGGTATAGATCATAAAGAAACATTAAGAATGATAAAATAGCATGGGAATGAAACATGTAATTGTGGAAACTATTAAGAACATGATATGATTTCTATATTAGCCAAGGCATTGCTGCCAAGACCATCTTAGTGGACAAAGTCCCTTTCTGAATCGAGTTCACTCCTCGTTCCAGTCCTGTATTACTGAACCGGTTTAACTTGCCATTCCCTCCATGTCTATCTCATGAGATATAAATCTTTACCCAATGCATTAGAGGGAGATATAGGTCCCACCCATCTCATAATGAAATAATTCTTACTTGTTCCACAAAATAAACTTAAAACATTCATCATAACCCAAAGAATAAAATGGGTTTCATAAACATCATCCCATCATTTCATAATCCATATAAAACAAACGGACATTTCATCATAAGAAAAGTGAACCATGTAAATTATAGAGACATTAAACATAAAACATACACATATGAAATAATTTCATCTTAGATGGAAAATGGTTTTGATAAAACTTTTGAAATGAATTCTTGAAGAAAATATCCTTTCTTCTTCAAAATCAAATTCTTTTCACAAAACGTCATGCTATTTTAAAATAAATATATTTTGTTGAAAATAGTCATGAAATCTTTTGAAGGAATCTTCATTCAAATGAGGCTTTATAAAACCGTAAAAATCCGTTCGTGTTGTATAAGTTAAAAAAACATTCTTCTCGTACTTTTGCCGGACAAATAAAAAAGTACCTCGTAATAGTATGATTCCATACATACCATGTAGTATAAGTAAAAAATGGGTAAAAAGGACTTTAAACACACATAAAAACACTTTTAGAAAACATGGACATGGATGATAACAATAACCCCAGTAAATACTTATGTATAAGCAATATCGGATAAAAAAATGAGATTTGCAAAATTATCCCATACCTTAGGTCTGATATGCTTAGTACATATCCAAACATCCTATATAATGATTTAAATAATTTCATTGACTTATTATAGAATCATATTCATTGTTATTATATCATATATGGTTCACTTATGACTTTATATTACCCGTTCTTTTGTAAATTCCATGTTAAAGAGTGTTTTGGGTAAATTCGTTTCATTTGTCATCCGTGTTTTGACTTGTAATTATTAATATGATTACTGAGATCATGATTACATAATTACAGAATATAAAACATGATTTATATAATATATATATATATTCAGAATATACATATATATAATAGATCGATAAATGGAAAGAAATACACCGTTCATGGAGACGGTATGTCGTACGTATGCATGAATGCTATTTTCGTTTTCCTTATAGAGTTGAATGGAATTAAGTAGATGAAATACATATAAATAAATCCAGTAGCTTTATAATGTCATATATTTCATTATAATTACTTATATATACAATATAATCATTATTAAATGGTTAACATGGAGAATGAATCTCATCACGTCGTGGAGACGGTAGTCCGTACGTACGCACAAGTGATGATATCGTTTCCATAATTATTGAATTGAATTGGAGTGGATGATATAATATATCAGAATCATTATTATTTTATAATAACTATATATAGTCATTATTTACACCATTATACCCATCTAAGTAAGGTGGTGTTGGGAAAACAGATTACCCCACGGCGTGGAGAGGGTATTCCGTACGTACGGACGCGCGGTGATTTTGTTTTCCGTAGGATGGATAGATAGTGAAATAGGGTTGTTTTGATACTTATAATAACATATCCGTATATTAGTGATACTGATATTATTACTTAATAATGAAACAACTAAATAATAAGAAGTAGAAGAAAAAATAAAGTAGAAAGAATCGGTAACAGACATTACCTCTTCTTTGAAGCACCTCTTTGAGACCTCCTCTAAGGGCACTACAATTTGTTTTTGAAGAAGACCAGGACCTCTAGGATGTTTCTATGGAAGTGGAGAAGAGAATATATCAGGGGTTGGCCGTGCATGAAGGCTCAAATTGGTGTGAGGAAGGGAGGGAAGAGGTGCCCTTTTATAAGGGAGGAGAAGGGCACCTTTGGAATACTTAAAAAAGATTAATTTATAATAAATCTAAACCCACTTAAAAACCTCCAAAAATGACTCATATTCGAATATAAGATGATATAGGGTTGTAATATCATCTATTAATAAAATTTAGACATGTTAGGAAATTATTTTAAACATTATCAACTTGATATATCCTTACTTAATCAATTTAATTTTATTTGTGGTAATAACATTCTAAATTTTCAATTATAATAAAAATTAGTTATGTGTTATTAATTGTCCATAATTGGATACTTTATAACATTTTAGACCATATAAATTTAACTTTATAATTTTTTAATATTTTTGTGATTTTTAATCAATTTTATAATATGTTATTTTTATAAAATAACAATAGTGTCAATTTTGACACTATTTATTTATATGAATTTAAATAAAATATATACAGAAGATATGTTCTAACTAAAATCTTTAATAGATTCATAAAGGGACATATGTATCTAGAAAATTAGTGGAGAACATTAAATATTCCATATAATATTTATTTTATTATTTTTAAAACCATTTATTTGGTTTATCTCTTAATAAAATAATTACTACGACATTTTTGTATAATTATTTAATATACTTATATGTTGCATAAAAATTACAAATAAACTCCTATGATGAAGATAAATATATTACCTTTTACAATAATACTTTTACACGAATTTATCATCTTAAAATCACAATATTTAAATTGTTATATTTATTAAATTATGAAGGTGGCAACTTTGGAATCATTTAAAATAAAATAATATAAGTGTCATAATCACATTTATAAGACTCCAAACGGTTATATATTAGGTAATAGTATGATTATGGTATATATATACACTACCAATAAGTTTTAGTCTGGTTTTTGGGCCTTTTAAAAGGTAATATGATTTCAATAAAAACAATATTACTGATTTTCACTTAATAAATAATTTCTGCATGATTAATGTATCACCATTAATGACAATTATTTAATCCCTAAAAATTGTAAATAAATTATAATGATGTATATAATTTTATTAGAGTTATGGAGACTATTCATTTTCTATGTTTTATGATGTTTATCACTAAATTAAAATTATTATACTTATAAGATTTAAGAGAGTGACATGTTGTCACTTTCATTGGTAATAATAATAATTAAATTATTTTCATGGTAAAAAGTCCATAAAATGAATCTAATCTGATACTTAGGTGATATGGGTCTACGTTTATCTATCCAATAGAATTTTGGCATGTGTTAGGGTAATTTTATAATATTATATTATCCTTAATTACCCAATTTACCTTTAACTATGGTAAATAAAATTTACCGTTGTTACTATTTATAAACCCCAAAAATAAAAAGTAGTCTATTAAAATAATTTGGACCCACTGATTCCAAATATGGAATCCATTTTTACAAATTCAATACACAGAAGTTTCAGAAATTAAATTAAAATTAATCCCATTGTCGAAAGAAAACGGGTTTTTGTTTAAAACATTGCAAAAGATTGAATTTATTTAACCTACGGATTCATGGGAAAATCAATTCTAATGACATACATTGTATTAAATAGTAGAAATATATACTATTTATACTTTAAAACCATTCAATATTATAATTTAACCATATAAATTATTGCGATGAAAAAAGTTGTTTTTAATTAAAATATAGCGTGTTTTTACTATTCATCAAAATATGAAAGTTACCAGAATAATATGAAACATTTATCCAAAGAAAATTTTTATTTAATTATTCCATAGAAGAATTATATTTTGTCAAATTGAACTTATAAACATGTCAAAAACTTTATTTAATGTGGGTGCGCCATCTAAAGGCGGAAAAACTACATTTTTTTAAAAAATACTTATTTTACCCGAAAATTTTATTTTGTTCTTATACCATGTTCTAGAAAATTTGTAAGATGAATAATAATATTATAAAATTCAAAATTTATTTAATACTATTCATAATGGCTAGTTCATAATAATATGATAATAATATATCATTGTTTAGTAAAACCTGGTATTGCGTACAACACACGCTATCGAGGAAGGTTGTGATTGCGTGTAAGGCAAGCCAAGTTAGGGTTGCGTGTTGTGCAAGAATCCTTCATTGTTTTATATAACATAATCCAAAAATATTTCATATATACATTGAATATATATATATATATATACTCAATTTTGCGTAGAATAACTGTTATCAAAATTGTGTGTAACACGATCCAAGAATAGTGTTGCGTATACTAAAAGCTAATACGGTGTTGCGTATGGCGCAAGGTAATCTGGGTGTAGCATACAACACAAGACATTAATGAAATTAAAAGAATATTTTTCATAAAATCTCGGGGTGTTACATGGTTTCTACAAACAATTAAACACACCTCCACTTAATGGATATTGAACATACTATTTTAATGTACGGTGTATTACTGCCTCACAAAATGATAATTGTTCAATTTTCATATACCATATCACATGGTGGACATAATGATGAAACTATATTTATATATGGTATATGATTTGATTTATCTATTATTTTTTAGTTATTATTTAGAACATACCTTTATTCTTTCCATGTTGTGTAAATACAATAATTCTGTTTGAGGAAGTGTAGACTACCGCCCCCTCAAAGCGATTTGACTCATTCCTGCTATGAAAGGAATATATAAAGGTTGGTTTTATTAAAAATCTAAGACATAAATAACACACATATAATAATTTTATTATTATAAAAATTGTTTTATTTTATTATTATTCTTTTAAAATGACAATGAAATGAAAGTAGCGTTCATGTGTATCTACGACCTACCATCTCCATAAACAGTGCATTTAATCTTTTATCCAAAAATTATAGTTATTATAAATACACATATACTAGATATATATGATATTTAAATCATGAATAATATTCTGGAGATGATATAATTTTGACTAAATGAACAATTTACGTCAGAACAAATTCATTTTCGACTCATGTACCGATTTTCGACAAAACATCCAATATGAACACAAATATTTATTTAATTTTTATAAAAATATATTAAGTGATATAAAATGAATAATAATCTCTAAAATATTATCATGTTTGTATAAATTAACCTATGTTTATTATTCTGGAACATAACAATTATACATGATGAATCAGCCTCTAGGTAAGGGAATTCATCTCAATCTCTTTTCCTTGAAACATATTTTGATAATATACACCACATTATTTTATACAGTCTATAATTTTCCCCTTTTAATTTTCATTTCATTAAAAATGAATGTTTTTCTTTGAATAATTTTACTAAATTACAACAAGGAATGTTTTTTTGACGTACTCAGTGATAATAACCTTCCTATCATTGCAACTGTTATTTGGTATTTGGATTCCTCCACAAGCCGTAATAGTTTTCAATATAAAAGTAAAAAATATATTTATTTTTTAGGTTTTTTTATTAAAAAAAGGGTTTATACAGGATTCATTATGTCAATATAATGAAATGATGTCTTGTGATTTTAATATGGAAACATAATTTTTCTTTTATGTTTATTTTATATGTTATGGAAATATAATTATACTAGGACATTTGAAGAGTGGTTACTTGAAAAAACAATGATAGGTGGATACATGAAAAGAAAAATATGGTTGGTTCCATGATAAACCAAGGAAATGTGGTTACGTTATATCCTCCAATGTATTGGGTATGGAAGTCAGCTGTATGGATATACCATTTAGTGATACACATGGAAGCATATTGTATGGTTCTTCAAATTATATGTTTGTATTTCCCAAGCTACCTGTAAATTTAATTTGTTTATTTCTACAAGATTTACAGAAATAATTTTGTTAAAAAATAGGTTATGAAATGAACATATTTTTAGTAAAGTATATTTTAATACATCATTTAGGTAAAAAGTATTATGTTATGATAGAGTATTAATGGTTTACATTTTTTCACAAGGAAAATAGTTTTTCTTTACTGTGTATCCCTTACTATGATTTTTATTCTCAACCCATGTTTTGAAATGTTTTTTACAGGACATATATAAGAATAGAGTCAAGGGAGGGATCAAGGAAAAGTCATGATATTTAAACATGAAACAAACCATGATTCTTTTTGAATTGTTTTTTCTTATAAAAAAATTTGTTAGAGAGTATAAAGGTCTAATTATAATATTTAATTTTCTATGTATGAGTTATGAAAAAATTATCTAATGATCTAAACCTGTAAATATTCTTAATGTTAATTTAAGTCAATTGTTGACTTATCTTTTGATTAAGTAATGTTAGATTTTGGGGCCTTATATGTACCTTCTCTCCACCAGTTCCACAAAAACATTTATTATCAATACAACTTAATTTATATAATACAATTATAGAGGGAAATGTTTCTTACATTTCATATGAAAAATATGTATATGAAACTTTTATTACAGACAAAGGTGTTCTCAAGAGTATAAATGTGATTCTCAAGTTCAAATGGTTGTGAGTTTTGGTTGTGACTATATATATAAGGTTAATTTCTGTTACATGCCTATCCAAACAATGATATAATATTCTAATTATATAAAAAAACTACTCATATTTTTTACCTAAGTTTATATTATTACTATATAAAGGTAAAAATTTCTAATCATGATTTGGATTCATTAATCATTTTACCTTTTCACCACAATGATATTCTTTTGACAATGATTAAATTGATATGAAAAAATGAGATAAATGAAGAATTTGAGAAACAATATAATAAAATATACTCCTCTTAAGGACTACAATTAAGAGGTAAAAATATACAATCTAATCACGTAAAATATATTTTAAATTTTTCATTAAATATTTATTTTAGTTTTTAGGATGCAACTGGATGTTGATCTTAGTCAATTTGGATGACAAAAATATTTATTTTTTGATCTAATGTATGAATATCCAACAATAAAACCACATATTACGTGTATTGTGAATATTTAATACACTAAAATTAAAAATTTAAAGATAAAAGTTGAATTATATGTATCATTAAATGTTTAAGAAAAATAGTTATGACAGTGAAGTCGTGAAATGTAGAATAAATCATGGAATTATGTTAGTAACATAACTAAATAAGAATGCGGATTAATTAAAATAGAAACATATCCATATATATTGAAATATTTTTCAATCTAAAATTACTTCAAAATAATTTACATATTTTCATCAATGTTTCTATAGGGTCTAAAACAAGATAGTGACAATGATTGTGGATATTTTGTTTTCAAAGTTATGAGAGAGAACATAAAACATGAAAATTCTAGCCTCCCAGAAAATGAAATTTCCAAAGATAATTTTAATTTTATTAAAAATATTTAGTAATCATTAATTTTTTAATAATTTTAAAATTACTAAAAATATATTCTATAACCATCATTCTTAAAATAATGAGTTAAATAGTTTTAGATGAGTGGGTATAATACATAGTGTTAGAATATTTTATGACATCAAATTTTGGTTATTATATGATATGTTTGTGATCCCGAATGGAATATAGCCTTATAAATATATTTGGGGTGTAAATTATTCTCATTAGAATGCATATATATTAATTTTGATCAGTTTCTCCTGGTGATCTATATTGCAGGAAAAAAATTGAAGGTAGAAGAATACATGGTGCTAATATTTTTACATGCTTCACGAAGAGGTGACTTCCTAATTAATATTTTGTTAATTTTCTTATCATTTATCTACGTTTTATTTTAAATTTACATATCATATTTAGAATAAAATAAAATTAATTCCTTCTCTATGGTTCCATCATGGGTGGTGGTATATGATAGAAGAAAATTATAGTGCAATGTTTCATCCTGGTGGGTGGTCAAATAATTTGGGCTATCCAATCATAAATTAAAAGAATGTTAAAATACCACAAAGGATTATGAAAACCACACAATTAACACATCATGTTTAAATTAGTGAAATGTATTGACTAAAAATTATTCATTTGAATTAACATGATGAAAAATTATATCTCCACACCATTATATCATATAATATATCACAATCATAAAATGAGTAGTGGTGTTTAACCTATACTTGATATGAATGTTTATACATATCCTCCAGCTTAGCATAAAAAAAATTCCTCTAGTTCGTCCCTAATAGGAATGTACACTTTCAATATGTAAAAAGATCTATATTCACATATTCATTAATAAAAAACTCACCACCATTCTTAATAAAAAATACATTATAATAGGGATGTTTTCCTTTTCTTGAACAAATAATGATAAGGTTATGTTATATTTATTCATCACGTTTAATATTGAAAATTATATACAAATATATAGAACAATCTATGAACACTTATAGGATACACTATATTTTATTGGAATTTGGATTCTATAGATTGTTATACTGATGTTTAATACTATTAAATAAGGGTAAATAAATTATAATAGAGACCAGTTTCTTCCAAACATACATAATGGGTCACACTGATCTTTTTTCAATCAAATAAGTTAAATAGGTTTCATGGATTTTTTACTCTCTATGATGGTGAAAGAAAATTTATATTTTATTATTTCCCATAAAAACATAAATGTAAATATTTATTTATTTTAATAAATTTACACTAATAGGTTTACACTAATGGTTATTGTTTTTTAGTAATAAATTTCCATATACACATGTTTTTAGTATAATCCATTAATTAAAAATGTTTCATGATAGTTATTTATAGAAGATAAGAATGAATATTTTTATATAATATTTTTACACAAAGACAAAAGGATAAATGTTTTTTCTGGTAGTTTTTTGGTATTAATTGAATTTAATGTAATCATAATTTGGATAAATATAATATATTTTTTGGAATTGATCTTTTTAAATATCTCAAATTTATTCACAATGGATGAATTGACAATGTTATAATATAAAATCACAGTTTAGAACAATGGAATTGGGAAAGCCAATTATCACTGAAAAATTAGTGTTATAATTTTATTCCATGATAAAGGAAAAAAGATTTTATTGTATATAATTTAGTGTGAAAAAAAATTCACTATGTTGAGATTTATAGTTTTGATAATTTAATAATGGAATATAATATATGTGATCATTATCTTTGTTGGATGGTATTTCAAACAGTTCGTCATCAAGTACTAAGAAACATAAAAGGAAGTTAAATTTCAAATTTGATGGTCCAATGGGTTTTAATATAGATTCATTTAATATTGTTTAAATTCCTTTTTTTAGTTTTATATGATAAATAATAAATATCATATAGTTTAATTATATATAACTAGAAAAAATTTCATTTTATATGATTTTATCATCATTCTATTTCTGTTTTTATTTAATTCCCTCGCCATTTTTATCTAATATTTATTTTGTTAATTATCAAATATATCTTGAATAAATTACTTTATCAACATGTATGATTAACTCATGTTATATGATCATGCACTCAACATGGATGATCCTATCATTATTATGAAATTTTTTTCCTCTAATGTATTCAGTATTCCCAGTTATCAAACTATAATATTGTGAGATGACCTAGAATGTTAAATGCACTATCAGATAAAAAGATATGGTATAATCAACCATAACTCAAACAAATAAATAGTGTACCAAGTATGACTAATATTGTGTGGTTTCAATTTAAAATTAAAATTTTATTAATGAATTATTTCCTATTTATGTATCATTTATTTATTAATAGTATTAATAAAATAATTTTTCACTACTGGAAATTAGATCTTTCCCAACTCTTCTATACCAACAGTTTGAAAAAAGCGTTGGTATAGGTCCCCTTTCCCAACGGTTTGGCCAAACTGTTGGGAAAGGCCCCCAAATTGGCCACTTATCCCAACAGTTTGGCCAAACCGTTGGGAAAGGTAGACCTATCCCAACGGTTTGGACAAACCGTTGGGAAAGGCCCCCCAAATTGGCCACTTTTCCGAACGGTTTGTCCAAACCGTTGGGAAAGGTAGACCTATCCCAACGGTTTGTCCAAACCGTTGGGAAAGGTCCCTAAATATGCCACTTTTCCCAACGGTTTGGCCAAACCATTGGGAAAGGTAGACCTATCCCAACGGTTTGGCCAAACCGTTGGGAAAAGTGGGCCAAACAATCTTCCCACAATCAAAATCACAACCAAATTCCTATACCAACGGTTGTTAAAACCGTTGTATATGCCTATACCAACGGTTTTAACAACCGTTGGTATAGGTACTTCCATTTTTTATCAGACCTTCGTACCGAGAACATTATATAAATCAAAATTTAAAATATTTATGAGAATTCATATATATATTTATGTAATTATGATCACAAAAGTCAAGTTAGGTTAGTGGTTGAGTCGTTCAATGATAAACGAGGGGTCCTGGGATCAAATCCCAGTGAATGTTTTATTTTTGGAATTTATATACCAACGGTTCCATTACCGTTGGTATAGATTTTATATTACCTATACAAATGGTTTCCAAAACCGTTGGTATAGGTCTATACCAAAGGTTTTTTGAAAACCGTTGGTATAGACCTATCCCAACGGCTTACTTGGCTATGGTTCTCCAAACCGTTGGTATAGGCTATACCAACGGTTTGGAGTCCTATACCAACGGTTCTAAACTGTTGGTAAAGGTTAGTTTTCCAGTAGTGTTTTCTTCTTGTACTTGTGAATTCCTTTTCTCATGTTGGGGTTGTTTGTTCGATTATTCACAAGCTCATTTGATATTTTACTTCAAGGATACAATTGAGACAATAGTGAAAAGTAAATGGGTGATGAAAGTATATAAACATTATGAAAAGGTGAATTCATATTACTTAGTTATTTTTTCACAATTTTATCAACTAGTCTTAAGATAATTTCATCATCATTTTTGTCTTATAGTTATTTAGTTTTATTCACATATCTTTTATGTTGTCATATTTTTCCAAAAATTGTCTATGGAATGAAAAAATAGAGAGAACATGTTTCTTTTGGATGAGTCATTTCAAGCACCATGGGGTTTCTTCTCCCATCCAAATGAAATAATTCATTATTTTTTTCATTGTGAAGAATGTTGAATGAAAAACACACATCACTTACTCAATTATAATCACTTCAATATGAAACATAGTGTTCTTAGGAAGAGTAGAACTATATATATTTTGTTTATTATTTTCATATTAGTTAAAAACCCATATTTTAAACTCAAAACTATAAACACTCAGTCACGTTGTTTTGATACTTTATTAAAATGGTCCACAATTCCATGGTGACATGTAAGAATCAGACACACCGCCATATGATGCACAGTTTCACCGATATGACTAAAATTATGTCTTTTTTATTTCAAATATACAATATTTTTAAAAAAAATGCAATTTACATACTCAAAACAATGTAAAAAAATTCATATTTTTTAGATACATTAGGAAAATGATCATATCCCCTATGTGATTTGTCGCAATTAACTGCACCTTAACCAGATACATAGTTTTCCTGGCATCAATCCAATTGTTTATTATTTTTTAAAATTAACATTAATTTTGGTAAAACAATAAATTGACATACTAAAACTAAAAAAAGAATTTTGATTATTTAGTTACATTTTGAAAACAATCCACAAGCCATTTGTGACATGTTGAAATTAATCCCCCCTCAGTATGATGCCTGATGTTTCATATATATTCTAAAGTGTATGTTATCAGTTTAAATTGGTCATTTTTGTTAAAAAAGAGTTTCACCCCTTTATAAATAATAAAACACACTCTAATTGTCTGAATACTTTATAAAAATTATTTATATTTCGTTTTTGAAGCCTTGTAACCATTCTCACATTCATCTGAAACATGATGTGACTGGTATAATGCAAAGTGCATGTTTTCAGTTTAAAATTATATTTTTGTAAAAAAAAGACAAGTGACCTACTCCGACTCAAATAAACACATTTATAATATTATAATACTTTATAATAACAATCCATATTTTATTTTCAAAATTTTGTAATTAACCTTGCTTTATTCGGATGCATGGTGTGACATGTATGACTCTAACTGGGTATTGTAATTTAAGATTGAAAATAATATTTTTCAACAACACAAGTGATACACCAAAACAAATAAAAAACATTATTATTATTTAGATAAATTAGGAAAATTTTTAATAAGTCATTCTTTGTCATGTAGAAATTATATTTTCCTCAATATAAGGCATGGTGTAACTGGTATTACTCGAATGTTATGCAAATAAGGTTATCTTTTAACACCTCCATTCCTTTAGGATTTATGTTTTAAAAATCACAAAAACATTTTCTTATGTTCTGATTCTTCTTAAGTTTTGTTTTTTCTTAAGATATGGAAAAACAATTCTGTTATATTTATAGATTTATTATTATCATTTTAAATTATGTTTGATTTATAGATTTTTCAAACCATCTTTGTGATACCGAATTTGGTGTCTAAGTGATACCGCATGTATGATACCAAATTCTGCGTATAAGTGATACCATCTTTGTGATAATAATTCTGGTGTATATGTGATACCGTATTTGTAATACTGATTCATGTGAAAAATTGATTATGCTTTACAATTCCTATTCTATAGAAAAAGTCATTCCTATTTTATGATTCCGATTCTAGAAAAAATGAGATTCCAGTTTTATAATCCTATTTACTTTTTCTTATGAATCTGTTTTCTTTATAATGTTTTTATTAAGAATCTATTTTTTCTTAATAATGTTATATTTTTATAATGTATCATTCTAATATTATTCCATGTTTCAATACAAAATGTTCATCATTAACTAAACAACAGTTCTTTTACATTAAATGATGTTGTACAATCTCTTAAAAACTAACCGTTGTAGGTCTGAAACATGCCTAGGTCCCTCCGAAATTTAAAGAAAATTTTACCATTGTAGTGGATCTGACTATTGGGATGACTTTCCTATAAATACATGTTATTTTGAATGATGAAAAATAACAAAAATGCAGAGAGAGGATGAACTTCATGCATGTGAAAATGCTGTGAAGTTATTTCTTGAGAGAGAGAGAGAGAGAGGCCCTTTCAACTCTCAGCACTTCGTGCGGATGTCGTGAAAAACTCGTTCGGGTGTGAACAACTTGTTCAGACGTGCTTTGTGCAGACTTTGACCATGTTGATCTTGGGCTTCCAGGTTTGGAAGACAAAGGTTCCTATTTCCTTCTAAATTGAGGGCTTGTGGGGATAGAAAGAAAGATACAGATCTTCGAATTGAGTGAATACCTGGGTTTGGGTGAGATAGAATTTCTTGAAAGTATAAATCAAGTAATCTTTATCCAAGGTTGGTGGATACCCTTCTCTTCGGGTTAAAAGAATCTTATTGTTACTTGTTTTCAATTTCTAGTTGTTTTATTTCCACTATAATCTTATCTTTGTCAAAGATAGAAAGTACAAATTTCTTATACATTTTAATTCCATTAATCTTTTTATATTATAGATTTTACATTATTTAAGGAAGAATATTTTATTTAAGAAAATGTTTTTTTAGAGGTGTCATGTATGTTTGTTTAAATTTGTTAAACTAAACACTAAAAGTTCCAAATGAATTTTTTAAATAATACAATTCACCACCACCTCTTGTATATTGAGAATCTACATTCATCATTTCGATCCTATAATTAGTATCAGAGGAAGTCTCTAAAATAATTATATCCACATATAAGTTATCTTGCTCAAGTATCCTTTTTCTGATTTTATTATAAACATTTACTTCTAATAAGTTCTGTGGAAAGAAATTCTTTTTAGTATGGAAGGAATTCATGTTGGATATCTAGATAATCTCAATCCTATTAGACCACGAATCTTCGATGGAAATTAATTTGAGTATTGGAGAGACATAATGAAGGCGTTTGTGATAAAAACATGTTTAGCATACTACATTATGTTAACTGATGATTATAAGATTCCTGATAAGGAACATAGATCCTTTAATAATAAATTAAAGGTGGAATCCCAACTGAACATTAAGGTACGTAATACTTTTCTTTGATCAATGAATAGAAATATATAAAGACAAATTTCACCTTGTGAAGCTGCAAATATTATTTGGGAGAAACATGAAGTAACTCACTTCGTATCTTCCAAAGTTATCGAAACTAGAAGAGCTATGCTTAGAGCTAAGTATCATGGTTTCTGCTTTCCCTATCAATAACTCGTATGTAAGGTACAAAAAAGATTCAATACTATTTTCAACAACTTAAAATTAATGGTTGAGAAAGGATTAGATAATGAAGCTCCTGTAAAAAAGATTATAGACATCATGCTTAATGAATGGGAATCCAAGAGAAATGCTATAGATGAAAATAGAAAAGTTACACAGATTTCTCTCGATGAATTGTTTGGAACCCTTCATCAACATGAAACCAGAATGAAGAGAGATACTGATAATATTAAGAAGAAAAATGTAAATTGAGGTGTTTATTTTACAAATAATTCAAATCATACAAATTCCAGGACTCCTGAGAAAGTTACAAGATCAATATCTAAGAAGGTTGGTGTTCAATCTGAATCTAGTGAAAGTGAAACTTCATAAAATGAGTTATCCTATCTTTCTTGGAGGATAAACAACATTGTTGGTCAGAATAACTTTCAATATAGATACAAGAAGAAAGATGTAAAATATAAGAGAGATAGAGAAGTAACAAGATATGAATGTAGAAGAGTGGGTCATATCAGACCTGATAGACCCTTACTCAAGAAAATAGTCAAGAAGGACAAGAATTCGGAGAGAAACAAGAAGAAGTTATACATATCGAAGAATAAGAAAGTCCTAATATCAAATGACACATGGAGTTACAGTGGAATAGATTCTCTTGATTATTATTCAGACAATGAATATTCAGAGAAAGTGAATATTGGTTTAATAGTTTGAGCTCCATTTCGAATTCAATGTCGTATGGCTAAGGTGTAAACTGCCGAATCCTTTAGCAATAAGTCTTTGAGTGAAAATTTTTCTAATAATGATTTAACTTCCTATGAGGATTTTTCTAGGTTTGAGAATTTTCTAGAGATAAGAAATTGAAAAGTTTCTATGAAACTTGAAAATGACAATTCTAGAGAATTTATTTTACCAAGAAAAAATTCAGATCATTCCAAATATCTTGATAACAATAATGAAGTTTTAGAAAATCGTTCAGAGAATTTTGAGGATGCTAATTTTGAAAAGGATAAGCTTTCTAAAGATCGTAATTTTTTTCTAAAAAACATGTTTTAGTGGATAAACTTTACACTAAGCCTATTATTCCAGAGGATAAGAATTTAGTCCTAAGACTAAAGTTTGAAATTATTTCATTGAAGTAACTTATTGAAAATTTTACTTCTGGTAAGGAATAGTTTGACAAGATATATTCTTATATCCAACCTCATGGTAATAATCAAGGATTAGGTTATTCTCATGAGAATCATATTTTTGGAAACAATTATTTTGTTCTTCCAAGAGCCCCTTTTTGTACTAAATATAAAAGTCATGGGCATTGGAAGAATAACTGTTCTTTAAATAATGTTCAATATCTTGGGTATCATAAAGCCTACTTTTCTAAAAAAATGTGGATACCCATAATTTTATTATATAACTATTCCGGTTCCAAACAAGTTTAGATTCCGAAAACGTAACTCTTATTTTTAGGCCAATGAATGAAGTACCAATAACATATGGTACATGGATAATGGATGTTCTTGTAACACGACTGGAAACAAACACTATTTCAAAAAGATTTTAAAGACTAAAGGTGGAAAAGTATCCTTTGGAGATAACTCTTAAGGATAAATTATCATTATAGGTAACATTATTCTTCTTGGACAATCATTAATTTCAAGTGTTTTATTTTTTAATGGTCTTAAGCACAAACTCATCATCAGAAGTCAACTATGTGCTGAAGGGTATCTTGTGAATTTTAAGAATGACAAGGGCATTGTACACAATTCCAAGGATGAATTTATTCAATAATCCCATAGGAAATAGAATGTATACACACTAAACATAGAATACCTTATAAGTCATGATCTTATTTTCCTAAGTGCAATCGACGATAAATCTTGGATTTGGTATGGAAGACTAGGACAATGTAACCTAAGGAATCATAGTGAACTATCTATGAAAGAACATGTTAAGGATCAACCAAATCTTAGGATTGATTCATAAAATTCTATGATCCTTGTCAATATAGAATGAAACATAAATATATCTTTAAATTCATATGTGATGTTAAAAATTCTAATGACTTACAGTTAGTAAACATAGACTTATTTGGTCCCACACAAACTGGAAGCATTGGAAGAAAATACTATGTGTTTGTCTTAGTTGATGACTTCACTATATTTACATGGGCCAATTTTCTCTGAATTAAATCTGAAACTTTTTCTTATTTAATATTTTTTTTAGCTCAATTTAAAAATGATAAAAACCTTCCATTGATAACTATTCATAGTGATAATGGAGGAGAATTTCAAATTTATGATTTTTAAACATTTTGTAGTAAAAAAATGTATTACTCACAATTTCTTAGCACCAAGAACTCCTAAACAGAATGGTGTTGTTGGAATAAGAAATAATATTCTTCATGAGATGACTAGAACCATGTTGATTGAATATTATATAGTTAATCATTTTTTGGGTGAAGCTAAATGTACTTCCTGTTATAATATAAATCGAGTTTTAATTTTTCCCTTTCTTAATAAAACACCTTATGAGTTATGGGCTCGATGAAAACTGAAAGTATCTTACTTTAATATTTTTCGTACAAAATAATTCATTTTTAGTACCAAGGATAACTAACAAAAATTTTCACCCAAATCCGATGATGGAATCTTCTTAGGCTTCTCCACTAACTCTAAGGCATATAGAGTTTTCAAAAATGACACTTGTACTGTGGATGAAATAGTACATGTCAATTTTTGTGAAAATGATCTCATTGTATTTAAAAAACCTGAACTTATTCCTGATATGTTTTCTCAAAATGATCACCAATATTTGATAAAGGATATTTCAGCTAAGTATAATGTTGAAGAAAATGATTCTGAAACATTTACTCATAAATATTTTCTACCCTATGTTGATGATCAAGTCCTTCAAAACCCAAGTCACTTTTTACATAGAAATCATCACACTGATAATATCATTGGAAATGTTAATCAACCACTATAAACTAGAAGTTAATTAAAGAATGAAGTTTAACATGGTGATTTTCTTTCTCAATTTGAACCAAATACTCTTGAATAAACCTTGGGTTATAAAGAATGGATGAAGGATATGCAATACGAACTCACAAAATTCATAAGGAATCAGGTTTGGACCTTGGTTTAAAATGTAAGGAAACTTTTGTTATTGGAGTAAAATTTGTTTTTAGAACCAAATGAGATGAAAATAATGTTTTTTTAGACATAAATAAAAATTTGATGCCAAAGGATACAACCAACAAGAAGGCATAGACTATGAAGAAACAAATGCATCAATATCAAGACTTGAATTTATTCGTATTCATCTATCCTTTGGAGTATTTTTTAATTTCAAACTTTATAAAATGGATGTAAAGTGTTCTTTTCTTAACGGTTATGTATAGAAGGAAGTATATGTAGATAAAACCTATGGAATTTAAGAAATGAAACATCCAAATCATGTTTATAAACTTACCTAAGCTCTATATGGACTTAAACAAGCCTCTGGAGCTTGGTATGATAGACTTTCAGGATTTCTGATTCAAAATAACTATTTTAAGGGAACTGCTGATCCAACCCTTTTTATTATGAAAAATAATAAAGTTGTTTTGATTTTCTAAAATTATATTGATGACATCATCTTTGGATCATCTCATCAATCCTTTACTGATTCCTTTGTGAATCATATGAAATCTTAGTTTTAGATGAGTATGATGGGTGAGCTATCCTTTGTTCTTGGTTTTTAAATTTCCTAAAAACTAGATGGAACTTACATATCTAAACATATGTATATCAATGAACTTATTAAAAAGTTTGGGTATGATAATACTAAGAGTATAAATACCTTTATCAGAAATTCTAATACTTTTCATATTGATGAAGAAGGGAAACCTGTGGATCAGACATCTTATAGAGGGGTGATAGGATGTTTTCTCGACTTAATATCTAGTCGACCTGACTTAATGTTCTCATTATTCTTATGTGCAATATTCCAATAAAATCCTAATGAATTTCATTTAAAATAAGTGAGAATAATTTTTCGCTACTTAAAGGGAACTTAAGATTTGGGACTTTTTTATTCCTCGGGAAATATTTTTGAACATAAAAGTTTTTTAGATGCTGACTTCGGTGGTTGTAAAATGGATAAAAAAAGAGAATCTAGAACATGAAATTTCTTAAGATATTCCTTAGTTTATTGGTCATGCACGAAACAACATTATATAGAACATTCCACTACTGAAGCTGAATATGTAGTAGATGGATGTTGTTTTTCTCAAGTGTTGCGGATGCAACGCACACTCACAGACTATGGTATGAGTTTTACTAAGAATAAAATAATGTGTTATAACACAAGTGACATTGTCCTAAATAAAAACAATGCACACCACTCTCATTCAAAACACATAGATATTAGACATCACTTTCTTAGTGATCAAACTCTTAAAAGAGATATTATTATTCAATTCATCAAAACGCAAGAAAAACATGCTGATATTTTTATAAAACCATTATCTTCTGATAGATTTGAATACATTAAAAAAATCTATGAATGATCTTTGTAGGGTAAAAATTCATGTCTACTTCTGGATTAAATAATCTTCTAAAATTAAACTACTCATTATTTTAGGGGGAGTACATATGGTTTCTTGTTTTTATTCTTTTCTTAATAATATTTTTTTAAATTTTTTATCTTAATCGATGTTTTTTATAAATAAAGTAGGTGTTGGAAATTTCGGTATTGGAATCTTGGATTTTAGAATTTTCATGAGAATTCTTTTAACACTGGTAAATTCCTTAGTGTTTTCCAAAAGTTACATTTCCTTAATATTTATTTAATTATCTTACGTTTTAATTTTTGGTTTTTCAAAATTTTAAATTCCGGTATACCTTACTTCAAATGATCAGAAATCGTAATTTTTTAGTCATCCTCAGCCATTAGATCAGATCATTTTTTCCAAATGTTTGATTATATTATGGAAGTTTAAAGGTCATAGCCTCATCTATATAAGGCGTTCTTCATTTATTATCACCGTACCATCCTTACTGATCTTGGTGCTGAAGCTCTATTGCCATGAATGTTTTTTCTTTTATTCTTTTGTCTCTATCACCCTCAATGACTCTTGAATCCCTAGTAGATCAGATGTCGATTAGCAAGGAAATAATGTATTGTTCAATTTTTAGGGAAATTTTGATTTTTCCTCACATCTTTGCAAAATATGATACCCTTATCTCTAAGGTGATAAGAACTAATGGATGGAAAAGTGTATGTGTAGCTAAGGAGAAAAGTCATGATCCAGTTTATCTTAACCTAGTTATTCAGTTCTATAAATTTGTTAAATTCTTCCAAATGGATGGTAAGGATCTGTTTAAGTTAAAATGTTATAATTTATCATATACAGTCCCCTATAAGAAAGTAAAAAATGATCTTCAAATTACGTATGAATGGGAAGATATTCTTTTCTCTCAAAAACATCCTGATAAAGAAGGTTATTTTAGAAATCCCAAAGCTCTAGATTATCTTGGTCTCAAGTATGTGAATAATCTGAAGATTATGAATCTTTCAAAAAACCACATGATGGTATCACTCTGGATGCAAGGATTTCTTATACCTAGAAAAAGATATAAAGACTATCTAATGATAAGTGATATCTTTTTGTTAGACTTCATTTCCAAAATATGGAAGATCATATTTGTGAAGTACATCTTTCTCACCATCCATGCAATAAAAGGTGGATCCATCAAGATCTCAAATACTTATGTATCCAGCAACTATCTCCAAGATAATTTTTAAGTGCCTTTAAGAAATGAATTTCCCATGCCGATAAGTATCAATGCATTTTATGATTTTGTTGCTTAGTGATGACACTCTAAGAAGGATAAAGGTACAGTTCTTACAGGAATAAAAAACTTTTGAATAAATAGTAGTCCAGAACAAGGGATATGTTCTGGAATCTTTTAAATTGGTACCCAATCATAGGAAACAGTAAGATCATAGCATGGCTATACCAGTTCTTGATGTACCGGAATCATCACCTCCTCATACAAAAAAACCAAAAGCCTATTCTGATGCAATAGTGGAATGGTGGAGAGAAATGGAATCTACCAGAAAGGAAAAAGATCATTCGTTTAGCTTAAACCCTAAAGAGGGTAAGGCCTTGAAAATTAAGAACGAAGAAAATATAGAGAATGAAATGAAGGGGAAGATCCTGAAGAATAAATCCTTAGAAGCTCAAGTGTTTCAGTCCCTTCTAAAAGATGTAGAAAAGAAGTCTCAATAAATACAGGAATCTGAAGTTGTTCATAAGAAACCAGTTTCCACTCCAAAAATACAAAATTCCAAGAAATTTCTATCTCTATCAAAACCAGTTCAAGAAATAGAAGATCAGATAGTTCAAGAAGACTGTGATGGTGTTTTAGGGGACGTGGAAGACTACATTTTAACTCCTTTGAGTTCAGCCTCTAAATCTATTTTAGAAGAACAAGTTGATGAACAAGTTTAAGAATAAGATTAGGAAGATGTAGAAGTTGATGAAGAAGTAAAATTTGATGATGAAGATCATGTAGAAACTGAAGTAGAAGAATAAGAGAAAGAAGAGGTTGATCATCAAGGTTGTGATGAAAAAGGGTTTCAAAAGGAAGAAGATAAACATGTAGATCTTAATGTTATCCATGTTTTGGATGAACAATATCAAGTTTGAAATCCTATCAATGGAAAAAGTGGTTTGGTTGCCTCATCTGAAAAGGAAATACCTTTAATGTTCTCTAGGAGAATAGAAAAATCAGTTTCCTTATATCCAAGAGGAGCTTAGAAAGGGAAAGTTGTTTCAGGCTCCAAATACTCTTCATCAGTTGAACATGACTTTGTCAATATATATTTAAGAAAGTTGGTTAGCACTATTCCGGTTCTCACAAATATAGATGCTCGAAGTCATATGATGCAAGAACCCTTGAATCAAAATATAGAATTTACCAGTATGCTTATGGACATGGTGGACAAACAATAAGAAGACATTAGTAATAATTTGATTGATTACAAAGCTCAGAAGGAGAATTTTAAGAATGTCTTTTGCAGTACCAAAACAATCAAGGAAGAGCTATGATAGTTCAGTGACTTCATGGAATCAACAAATGGATCTTTCAATAGTCGTGAAACTGAGTTCAAAAAGGTCAAGGCATAAATATCTGAGAAATCTAGTCAACTCAATTTGGTTTCCCGATCTATTAGATGTGAGAAAGAAGTTAGATCTAAATTAGAGAGAAAGGTGGAAGCCCATGAAGAAAGGATATTTTCATTAGAAAAGAAGAATCAAGATCAGGAGATCTGGTTGAAGAAATTTTATGAATATCATAAAGAATTGAGGAAACATAAATCCTTAATAAAAAAAATGTTGTCTGAGAATAAGAATAATGGATGATTTTTTTTACATTCCGATGTTTTGTGGTAATCTAATCCTTATTCCAAAAATTCCTTAAAAATATTCTTTCATATCTTTCTTATTTTTCGAATATATGCTTTCTTAACCTTACAAGTACATATTATACTTCTCCATTCCTTTCCCTCATTTTTAAAATCACAAAGGGGGAGAATTTATTTAAAGGAAGGATTTAATAACGATAAAAAATGAGGATAATCTATTGAGGGATAGTATGGTAGGAAATGATAATGACAAAGTAAGGGGTAGTTTTATTTTAAGAAGAGATGTTTATCTATGGGGGAGATATTTTCTTACAAAGGAAAACCAGACACTAAAGATCAACAATACAATCATTAGGAAACATTACCTAAGGGAAAGTTAGTCATATTCATCAAAAATATCTTTCAAAGGGGGAGATAAGTTTTTCATACTTGATTATCTAAGTCTATATATTCTTCCTTTGCAAACATGTGCTTTTCAAAAAGGGGAGATTATTGAGTCAATAAGGTTATCTTATAAATTCTCCATTCCTTATGGTTTTATGTTTTTAAAATCACAAACAATTTTTCTTATGTTTTGTGTTTTCTTATGTTCTGTTTTTTTCTTTCGATCTGGAATTACCATTCTATTATACATATAGATGTATTTTTAATATTTTCCATTCTTTTAGATTTACAGATTTTTCATACTGTCTTTGTGATACAGAATTCAGTGTATAAGTGATACCACCTTTATGATACTGAAACTGGTGTATAAGTGATATCCTATTTGTGATACTGATTTCGGTGAATAAATGATTCCATCATTATCATACCTATTTTGGTGCAAAAGTGATTCAGTTTCATAATTCCGAATCCTGTGCAAAATTCAATTTGATTTTATGAATCTAATTCTGGAACAAATGAGATACCAGTTTCATAATTTTATTTACTTTTCATTATGAATCCATTTTGTTGATAATGTTTTTATTAAGAATCTATTTTTCTTAATAGTTTTAGTGTTTTTTAATGTATCATTCCAATGTTATTGGATTCTATGATTTCTTACAGAACATTCATCATTAACTTAACATCATTTCTGTTACTTGAAATGATGTCATACAATCTGTAACAAACTAACATTTGTATGTTTTACATGTTTCCAGGATCATACGAAATTTAAGGAAAATATCACCATTAGATAGGAGATGACAATTGGGATGCTTTGCCTATAAATACAAGTTCTTTTGAACAATGTAAAATAAAAAAATGCATAGAGTGGATGAACTTGATGCATGTGAAAAATCTGTGAAGTGATTTCTAGAGAGAGAGGCGCTTTCAACTCCCAGTGCTTCGTGCGAATGTCATGAACAACTTGTTTGTGTGTGAAAAACCTGTTTAGAGTTGCTTTGTGCAGACTCCGATCATTCTGATTGTGGGATTACGGGTTTGAAAGATAGAGATTCCAATTTCATTCTAAATTGAGGGCATGCAAGGATAGCAAGACAGATACCAATCTTCGGATTGAGGGATTACCTGGGTTTGGTGAGAAATTATTTCTTGAAAGTATAAATCAAGGAACCTTTATCCAAGGTTGTTAGATACCCTACTTTTTGGTTTAAAATAATATTTTTGTTACTTTATTTCTATTTCATGTTTTATATTTCCACTGTAATCTTATCTTTGTTAAAGATAAATATAATATATTTCTTATACATTCTAATTCCATTACTCTAATTACATTATAGATTCTATACGCATTATGGTAGAATCCTTCATTTATGAGAAGTTTTCTTTTAGATGTGTTTTTTATATTTGTTTAACATTGATAAAATAAAATTTAAAGGTTCTAAAGGAATTTTTTATAGAATAAAATTCACCCCACCCCTCTTGTATATTGAGAATATACATTCATCATTTCAATCCTACATCTAAATTTGTATTTTAAAAAAATTGACACTATGTTTAGAAAAAAGTGATATACTCAAAACCAAAAAAAAACTCATTTAGATTATTTTAATACATTACAAAAATGATCCATGATTCATTTTTGATGCGGAGTAATCATATACACCTCAATACGACATAGTATATTCCTAGTATCATTTTAATTGTGTCATTTTCTTTAAAATCAATATGAATTTTACAAAAAAGCACAAGTGACATACTAAAAACTGAAAAAATGTGTTTGGATTATTCTTATATTATAGTAAAATGATCTATAATTCATGTTTGAAATGTATAAATCATCCTCACCACAAACTGATGCACAATGTTCCTAGTATATTTCAATGTGTCTGTTAACATTTTAAAATTCACATTTTAGTTCAAAAAGTGTCATACATAATGAAAATGTATAAAACACCCTTATATTGTCCTCATAATTTTAGAAAATGGTTCATAAGTCATTTGTGACATGTAGAAATAATTATTAAACTAAAATTACACATGATGTGACTAGTATAACTCAAATTTCATGTTTCAGATTGAAAATGATGTTTTAGTAAAATTGGATTGTGACATAATCAAAACCAAGAAAATGAATTCAGACTGTTTTGATACTATAGTAAAATGATCCATATGTTCTTTTAGGTGTGTAGGAATCAAATTCACCTCAATAATAAGCACAATGTAAATTTTATGACTCAAAGTGTTCCCTTTTATTTAAAATTTACCATATTTTCAATAAAAATAAAAAAATGAAAAAATAAAAACTAAGAAAACGATTTAATATTGTGTTGGTACTCTAAGAAAATTATCCCTAAGTAATTTTAAACTAAAATAATCATCTACACCTAAATATAATACATTATATAAATTTTATAAATTAAAGTGCATGTTATCTATTTAAAATTAACTTCATTGTTGAAAATGTGACTCTCACTAAAAACAAAGAATAAAACTTGTATAATATTAGTATTTTAGTAAAATGATAACTAAGCCATTTTTTTCTATATAAACTAGTCCCATGTCAAATTAGCATAGGATGTG
This sequence comes from Viscum album, assembly GCA_963277665.1. NCBI lineage: Eukaryota > Viridiplantae > Streptophyta > Magnoliopsida > Santalales > Viscaceae > Viscum > Viscum album. Next base: position 721,041,235 of record OY728130.1, on the reverse strand, counting down.
ACTGGTATGACCCAAAGTGTGTGTTTCCATTTTTAAAAAGAATTCTTGTAAAAAATAAAAGTGGCATATTAAAAACCAAGAGAACACATTCGGATTGTTTTCATACATTATTAAAATGATCCATACATAAGTTAGGACATTTAAAAATCAAATAAAAAATTAAATTTGATGAATAGTGTTACCGATATGACTACAAGTGTGAAATTGTATTTAAAATTTAAATTAATATTAGTAAAAAAGAGAAATGAGTTACCCAAAACTGAGAAAACACATTTGTATTGTTTGTATTCCTTAGTAAAATGATATATAAGTAATTTTATATGTGTTGTAATTATCTAAAACTGAATTTGATGCATAGTGTGACCAGTATGACTGTAAGTGTGTATTTTTTTTAGAAAAATGACATTATATTCATTAAAAAAAACAAGTGACATATACAGAATAGAGGAAAAAATTATATTATTTCGATACATTAGGAAAATAGTCTATTAGTCATTCATTATATATAAAAATAATATCCACCCCAATATGACACAACATGTTCCCAGTATCACTCCATGTGAGAATATTTATATAAAAATGATGTTAATTGTAGTAAAAAAACAACTGACACTATCAAACCCACAAAAATGATTTCATTTTTTCACACATTAAAAAAAATGTTACATTAGACATTTTTGACATGTAGGAATCATTGAAACCTAAATCCAATGCACATTGGGATGGGTATAACTCATAGTGTTCATTATTATTTTAAATTTCCATTTTAGATCAAAAATTATTTCATAGAGTAAAAACTGAGAAAACATGCACATGTTCTCATTATAATTTAGTATAAAAATTCATATGACATATTTTATGCATATAAATTAGTCTCATGTTAAACTGACACATGACGTGAATGGTATGTCTCATAGGGAATGCTTCCACTTTATAATTTCATTTTTTTAGAAAAAATGCACGTAACGTAATAAAAAACAATAAAACGCATTAGTATTGTTTTGATAAATTTGGAAAATGATATATATTTAATTTGAGATGTTAGGGAATTACCCTCACCTTAAGATGATGCATGGTGCGACCAGTATGACTATATATGTGTGTTTTTTTATTGAAATAAATCTAATTAAAAAGTTAACTGTCATACTAAAAACTAAGAAAATGAACATAGATTGTTTTGATACCTTAAGATAATGATCTATAAGTCATTTTTGGAATGTAGGAATCATACAAACCTCCATCTGATATATTATGTTCCCCCTATGACTCAATCTGTTCGTTATCAATTTAAAATTGTCATTTAGGTCCAAAAGTGTCACTCAATGAAAACAATGTAAACACACTCAAATTATCTTGATAATTTTGGACAGTGATTAATAATCAATCTATGACTTGTAGGAATCAATCTCACATAAAATAGACACACTATGTGACATTTATATCTTAATGTGTGCGTATCTAGTTTGGAATGTAATTTTAGTAAAAAATTCATGAGGCATACTCCAACCTAAGAAAACACATTTTGATTGTTTTTTTACATTATAAAAATATTCATGAAGTCATTTATTACATATACGGATTAATTGTATGTCATTATGACATAAAACATGTTTAGTGTGACAATAAGTGTGTGTTTTCCATATATAATTTTTGTTTTAGTTTAAAACTCACATCACGTTACCCAAAATGACCAAACGAGCTCAGATTTTTTTCTAATAATTATATCTTTTCGTATATAGTTAATGTTCTTTTCATTTTTATCATATATTTATTTAGTTCATTTTCAATGATATAATACTTGAAGAAAAACTAAAAATGGTGTGATGTGATAGAATCTAACACAACTCAATCTTATACATGGTGTTCTTAGTATGACTCAATGTTTATTTTATAATTGACACTTTCTGTTTAATCTATTTTATTATAGTATTAGAAACATAAAAATTGTATTCATATACATTGGGATTCTCTTTCTCAAGTTGAGGTGGTTTGTTTGGCCGCAACATGAGTGGGCGAAAGGGGCCAAAGAAAAATGAATATTTATGTTTATGAATTTTTGTGATAATTCAAACATAATCATGTAATTATAAATTTTTTTAAAGGAATATAATATAGTGTTTTTTAATTCATTTCTATATTAAAATTTAATTAATTTAAAATATTTATTTTCACCATTTTTTTAGATTTTTCTAATACTTCTGTGTGATGTAAATTTAACAACACGGTGCTATAAGGCCCATTATCTATTCTATTAGTACTATAGATGTAGGAAAACATTATGATCCCTAAATAAAGTTGGTAATAAAATGGTTTCTTTATCACTACTAAAAAGTTTCTTTTGAAGAGGACCTTTATCAGTGACTTATTTAGTATAGATAAAATACACATTTATGAACACTTTTATAGCACTGATAAAATCATCGGTCTTTTAATCATGCTATGATATAAAGTTCAATTACGTGGTGAAAACTTCCAAATTTAGTCCTTTTAAAGTAATATTTTTTAGTAGTTGGTTTTGAAGAGTGCACAACTATCAAGACACTCCCATAGGATATTCTTCAGTAAATTATATTTTCATTATGATCCATTATGAAGGATTTGAATAGATGATCAAAATGAATGTAAATGTTTAAACCAATGGTGTCATATATTTAAAGAAGGTGTCATGATTTTAAATTCTATGAATTCTTGTTCTTGAGGACATGATTACTCACTATGATTATTTTGTTCACACTGTGGATTTTTTTCTAATTAAGTGGATGTAACAAATATGAATCATGATAAAAATGAATATGAAGTATAATGAAATGATTTTCCTCTTGTAAAATAAAAATAAATAAGATTTGGAATGAAAAACATTATGATTATGACTAACCAATTAAGTGGTTTTATGATTATCTACCACAAAATTGGTGAGCTTTGTCACACACCTAATAAGATTAAAATGGAGTTTCATGGGAGTTTTGTTGAAGAATACTATGAGAGAAGTGGATTCTGCTTCCCACATATTGCAAATGTGGGAAGAAGTGGTAATAAAAAATATCTTAATGGAATATGAAGATTTTTTATCTATGGAAGTGAATGGTATGTAATTTCCATGTAAAAAATCAAGAGTTCAATAAAGGGAAACAATGTACATCACATGATTCCATTTATAGTTTGACTTTATTTATGTGGGGAACAAGGTCATTAAACGAGTTGATTCCATAATCCAAGGGACAACTCCAAGGCCAAGGAATGTCCTAAGTTATTCCAATTGTTGAAATGGATCGTTATGGATAAAGCATGGTTATCCCCCTCTAGTCTAGGGGATGTCATGTTAATTTTCATAAGAATTTTCCCTTTAAAAATATTATTATTTTTACATTATATGAATTTGATCTGATTATAATCATAGATTATCCATGTCCTTAGATGATACCTTATAAAATTATAGAATAAAGAAATCACAATTTATACTCTTAAACAACCTATGATTGACGTTTGGTGTGAGGATGAATATGAAAACCTAATGGAAAGTACTTTAGTTGTATGGATCCTACAACCAATTCATGGGGGAAATTTATACAAAATGACATGGGATAAACTCAACATCGACGATATGCCTGTTGTTTAGGATTATGCTGATGTATTTCTAGATGACATGAATACTCTTCCCTTATATAATGATGTTTAGTTTTTAATAGAACACATATCTAGTGCTATAACCATTTCAAAGTATAAATATACAGTGACCCTAATCAATTGTTTGGAATTGATGAATTTACTCACTAAAATTTTTTATAAGGGATTCATTCAGCCTAGTGTTTCACCATATACCGAACCTATTATTTTTGTTATGAAGAAATATGGTTAAATGTGTCTTTTAATTAATTATTGATAACATAAAAAATAAAAATCAATAAAAGTATCCTCTACCATATATTAATTATTTTATTAATTAATTTTTTAGATTGCACTAATTTTTAGAGATTGAACTTTATTATGGGTATCATCAATTATGGGTCCCAAAGGAGGACCTAAAAAAGACAAAAAATCATTCAAGGTGTAGGCATTATGAATTTTTATTGATTCTATTTGGGCTTCATAATTTTCATTCCATCATCATGGATTTAATGAATAAAGTCATATCATATTACCATGACCCCATAATGGTATTATTTATATATAATATTATTATATATTTTAAGATTATGGAAGTTAATGATGATCATTGGATGGTTTTATTTAATTCCTTGAGGAAGTATATTTTTTAATGAAAAATTCCTCAAGTGTGAATTGTGGATAAAAATGGGTCTTTATTGGGTAATATAATATCAAATGATGTTATATCGGTGTATCATTTGAAGATCGAAATTATTGAAAAATGGACCAAACCAAAAATGGTAATCAAGATGAATAGTTTTCTTTAGATTTAATGGGTAGTACATGCACTTTATTATGGATTTATCATGGATATCTAATACAATAATCATGTTGGCTTAAATAGTTTCCATGGTACTTTGGAAATATAAATGTGGGAAAATGATTAAGGACCAGAGAAGAAGATTATTCAGTTCACCAATACTCACAATTCCCCATCGTTGATAAGGTTTTATGATCTATAATGATATATCAAAGAAGGTACTTGTAAGGATCCTCATATAGAATGATATTGGGATAGAATTTTCTTCTCATGAATTGAAAATACATGAAAAAATTATCTAACTCCTAATTTAATTGTTAGTAGAAATTTTGTTTTATTAAAGATATAGAGGCTATGTATTTATGGTGAATGTTTTGAAATATTTAGATATCATAAAATCATTTTGTATATATTAACATAGAAATCAATGAATATGCACTAGAGAATATGGTAGGATCTGATTAATGTTTATGAGTATTAAATATATTACCACCCTAGTAATATGAAAATGTGGATAATTATATTGTTACAAAATACCATGATTGTTTTTCCATAATGATTACGGAAGAGGATAAAATATTTAGGAATTTTTAGAATATAGGTTGTGAAATCATGTGGAAGGGTAAATATTATATATTTCATAAATTAATTTTCAACCACCCATCCATTTGAGGATTAAAGACATAAGGAATGATGAATTTGGAATGTTGATGTGAGTGAAAATTTTTCTTTGTTCAATAATTATTGTGATGTAATGATAGGGCTCAACAATAGATTATATATCCTTTCAATACCAATTTTTGAAGATGGAGCTATTGGAAGTTTCCCATAGCTCATCATTCTCTGTTCATCTAGGTTGTATGTCTATGTACTAACATATGAAAGAATATTTCAAGTGGTAAATCATGAGATTGTACATTATGATGTATTTTTCTTATGTTTAGTATATAAACAATTTAAGGTAGATAGATGTGATTCTATGAGAATGTTATAACTATTTCTCATATCAGAATGGAAATGGGAAAACATCACCATGGATTTCATAGTAAGACCCCCCCCCCCCCAAACACTAAAGGAAACAATGATATTTGGGTTATTTTATACCACCTTATAAAACCAAAAAATATAATTACAAACTGATAATATTTATCCCTTAATTATCAACATTCAATTTTATATAATTGATATCTAGGGATTACCTTGATGTTTAAGATAAGTTTTCAGAACTATTTGGATACAGAGTGATGTTTTATAACTTTATATTATCATTGGATATTTGGTCATTTTTATGAGACCATTCAATATCTAGAAGTAATGTTATAATATTTATCAATGGATGTAAGAGGTTTTTTTATCAACACCATCCTTAAGTAGATAATTATTATAAAAATAGATTTGAATTGATCATAAAAATGGATCTATATAATGCCTCCTGGGTGAAAAAGTACAGAAATTAAATGTGTTAGCATATAGTTAGATATGAAAGAACATAAGTAATTATATAGATGAGGAAATGGTAAATACCATTAGAACTATTCTGTAACACATTTAGGAGGCTCAGAGTTTATATAAAAGTTATGATTCCAGTCATTCGTGATATCTAGATATTGATATTGGTTACATGGTATTCTGATGAATATATACCTTGAGGAAAAATATTATATTTGAAAATAAGGGAATGTTGATAATATAATATATAATTCGGTTTATAATTCATGATCATATTAGTATCTTTCTTATCATTTGGCACTTCCACTAAATTTATCTCAAGTCCATGTTGTGTTTCATGTATCTCCCATGAGAATGTATATCAGTGATCCTTCATATTAAATAAAATAAGTGTTTGTACCAATGTATAAAGAAATATAATATTTGTAAAAATTAATTTAGATTCTAGATTGAAGATAGAAAATGTTTTGTTGAAACCACTTTCATAGTGAATATTGTTTTTTGAAACCATATATTTAATGAAGCTATATGGGAACATGTAGATATGATGAGGAAGAAGTATCCTTATTTTATTTTGTACCGGAGTAGAAGAAATTTTAGAGTAAAATAAATTTAATGGTATTAGAATGTAACACCATAATTTGTTTGATCTTTTCCTCTTTAAATAAAATTAATTTTGATTATAGCTCTCATTATATGCCCCATCGATTTTATATGTACTATGATATACCATTGACTTATTATTATTATTATTATTATTATTATTATTTTAATGTGATATTTGTAACAATGATATTAAATTGAAGGTATGAATAAGAATAAACCGATTATTAAAAATATTAACCAAGGTTTTATATAATTCAAATGCATTGATTGAATTCTAATAAATATGTAGTCAATTATCAGTATTATCATTTATGATTCACATATATGATTTCTTTAAAAATGTTTTTTATTATATTTTATACATCTAAATTATAGTTAATTTCCAAAAATTTTATAATTTTAATTTGATTAAATTAACTAATTTTTTGAAGTCAATAATTGATGTTATCTATGGATTAATATTCATTATTTCTATGGTATTTGTTTTTGCGTGAATGTTAAAAAATAAAGATTTTTAGGAAAACTCTAAAAATATTCATTTATTGAGAAAGAAACAAGTTATTTTGGATTTTCATAAAATTAAGTTACATCAATTTTATTAAAAATTAATCTAATCAGTGTAATTGAAATAAATATTACATGTAATCTATTTATAAAAAAAATTATACCTAAAAGGAATTTATTTGGAACACAGTAATTTATCAAAATTTTATTGTTTTTTTTCAATTAATTTATTCAAATTAAATAAAATAAATTTGATAAAACAGAATATATATTCTTAATCATCAGTTATATAATTTATAATGAGGCCACTTTTATTTTTTTCTATTTTTAATAGTATCTTTGTTAAAAAATTTAGTTACCACGATAAGAATTATAACAAGATAAACGAATTAAAACTAAAATGATAAGAGTTTAAATTACGTAAATAATATTATATAATATTTAATTGAAATATTTTGACTCTAAATAATATAATATTTTAATATGAATCATTTTAGATGCATTTTCTATGAATAATAAACTAATATATTTTAATGTTTTGAAAAATTCCAAGCACATCTTCTCCCACACATATAAAATACACCCCATATCCTCTCTCCTCCACACTTTAATAGCCTCTTATATCATCAAATTCATAACCAAATACATTCCTAAAATCCATTCACGCATTCAATATGTCTTTTTCTATTCATAATAACATTCTATTAAGGCTTTTTGTATAAACTGAATGACGTTGTCTAAAGAAGAAGTATGGTTCTCAATTGAGCTCGTTCAATTTTATTTCTTCTTCCACCATATCTAAACCTATTATATACATACAAAAATTATTAATATAACATCATAAATATAATTTTATATTATTATAATTTTTTAATAACATTTTCCACCACTTTTCTATCAAATCGGAATTAAATGTTTAGCTTGTGTGTACTTGTGGACTAGCTTCTCCATGTAGGGATGTGATTAATTTTTCATTGAAATATTTCATGGTTTGTAATTATAATAGATTAAATGTTTATTTATTATTAGTATGAAATAATTAACCTTATTTAATTTTAATATATTATAAACATTATTATCTTCTAATATGTTTAAAAATGATAATTTCACTCGTGCGTATATGTGGACTACCACATCCCTGAAGCGATGTGATTCATTATTAATTACTTCATTTCAGTAATTGTAAGAATAATATATTTAAATATATATATGGTATTTATGACATAATAATTATTATTTAAACTAAAATTATTATACGCATTGATTTGGTTCTAACCATCAAAATGTGGAATCATCACTCGTGTGTACATACGAACTACCAACTTCATAAAGAGACGTAATTCAATTTTCATCAATTATTTATTCAAATAATATTAAAATTATATATGATGAAGACCTATGATACTAATTTTTTGGTAAATATTATATATATTATAAAACCATGACAGAGGTATAATTATCGGAACCATTTAATCAAAAAGTGCAAGAACTGGTTTTCACCAGAATGTTTATTTTAATGTAGATATTGTTAATAAAGATAATTTGAAATTATAAAGGAGTGATAAATATTAATTAATACATAATATGGTTATGAAATATATGTATAATAAAATTTCATTTATTATATAGAATATTTTAACACATACGACTAATGACATGACTTGACGTAAGGGTTTCTCTTATCTAATTTATAAGTGTGTGACACATGCTATATTCACCACTTTATTCATTTTTAGGATTATATACTACCCAAGAATGAATTTTTTGAAACCATTATGAAATATATAATTATTTATAAATGTATATATGGTTCTCTCTTTTAGGAGGTTTTGATCTCGATATTACGGAAGAGGTAAGAGGTTCATATTGCAATCTCATTTATTTTTGGGATTATATATGACAAACTTACATTAAGGGAAATAATTGATCCTATCATTAAAATACATAATTATACTCTCCTCTGGGAATTTATAATTTTTTTATATACTTTACCATTTTACTCTAATTGGTTATTAAAATGAATGAAATCGTTTTTACACAAAAATCGATGTTATTTCTTCTTTGGTAGTAAAAAATTTTATTCTATATCCATCCTCCTAATTTTTTTAAAATATATGTTTATAAATTTTTGAAATATTTTAATAGGGGAATAATCATTATCTTTTTATTTTTTATAAAATTTTATATTGAATATTTTTTTAATAAAATTATGAATAATCTCCTTTTTTCTTCTTACAAAACTACTAAAACGTTATCTTTTAACATTTATATTATGAAGGGATTGTATTGCCATAAAAAACCTCTTTGAATCTTAAATTAAAATTTTCCTTGGTTATTTTAAAAAAAAATAATTTTCTTTATATTCTAGAAATTTTCATTTGAAATTTTATCAAAGGAAAAAGATATTTTTATCACGTTTTCAAAGAATGGTTCAAATGTTCCATTAAAGGATTTTTTTATTTCAATATAATTTAATTACTTTTATGATTCACTAGGGAAAAGATATTATGATACCATACACATTCACAATCTATATGGATTGTCATTATAATGATATATATATGATTTATTAAAACTCAATTCGTTCCCATAGGTTAGTTTAGTTATGATGAAATTTTCATAATATCTCTTAACATTTTGTGGGTTATGATATGATGATATGTTGAATATTTTTTATCTTTCCAAACACATCTTCATGTTTTAATTATGTTTTTAGATGGTTATGAATTATTTATTCCCCTAATGAGTTGGGTAAATATGGATAAATTAATAGGTAACTATGTAATGTGTGAACCTGATTTCATGTTCACTACATTATATGCCAACCTATTTTAATATACATAAGTATATGTATGGAATTGGTTTCATGTCCATATTTTGATGTGTGGATATGATTTTATTTCCTTAGATTCATGATTAATCTGTTACAACTTATATATGCTCAAAATGTTATAATATAATTTTATTTTTTTCACATTCCAATGTTCAAAATACGGTATCATGGAACATGATTGATTGTTGAAGATTCCACACTATTATAAATTATGATTTTTTTGAAAAAATACACCTAACATGAATCCTGATTGATGATATTTGATTAATAAGGTATGAAACTTTTGTGTTATTATCATGTGGTCATTCCCTTATACTTATCCATGATAATTCATTTATTCCTCCTCTATTTACACTAACATAGCATCTAAGATCACCCTTTCTTATATTTTTGTTTTCCCTAGGTTAAGAAGAAAAAATTTAATCTGGTAATGTCTATGGAATCTAAAATTCTATAAGAACTTTATTAGAGAATTTGAATCTCCTTTATGAAATAATATGTTTTTCTATGTAGTATCTATAAAACATAACAATTTATGGTTATGGTTCTTGTATAAAATAATTATGTATCGAATATTCACCTCTAACGATGTAATGTTAATATCTTTTATTCATTGGTATCTATATTTTAGTAATGTACTAGAAACTTTTAACCTAAAGTGAGGGATTCCAATTAAAAAATAATTTTATTTTTGTATTTGTTATGTTTATATTTCCTCTGGAAAGATTATATTTTCGTAAAATTTTAAACCCCATCTACTTTACTCTTCTCTTATCGTGTTTGGGTTTAACATTCCCATTTTCAATTTATTATCTTATTGGATTACTAATCAACAAGTAAGTCACATGTAAGTTTTTTTATTTTAGAAATATAGTTTTATATAATTCATTTCAACTATTTTTCTTCCATGTCAATATTTTATATAAATTTTTTTAAAAAATATTTTTACAACTCTATAATGAAATGATAAAGTCATTTTTTACCCATGTTTATCTTTTTATTAATGGTTTAAAAAGAATCGTCTTGTCATTTTATGAAGAAGTCATTTTCATGATTTTTTCTAGTTTTACAAAAAAAAATCATGTCATATTTTAATGTATATAACATGAATGAATTTTATTTCATTGATTACGATGCTTTTATTTTAAGAAACTAATATATTTGTCTATAAAAATTTTACATGAAATAAAATTTCTAAAATATTTAATATTTTTTTTAAAATTTTATCAAAATAAAGTGATATTTTTATCATGTTTTCTAATAATTCCTTGAATATTATTTTTAATATATTTTTATATATTTTAAAAAAATTTAATGATACGTTTTTTGTACTAATAGTATACTATAATGATACCATCTACCATATTTCTGAGGATTTCTTATGATCTGTTAAATTTATTTTATTTACTATGGAAATACTAATGTTCTATATTCTTGAATCAATACTGGTAATTTTTAACTTATATACTTATGATGATTTGTATTGTTACTTCAAAATCCGATGAATTCATATGATGTGTAAGTGATGGGTGGGGAGCTGTTGTAGATATCCCCATGATGCATCAATAAGTCCCACGATGTAATGTGATGACCTAAAAACCATTAAACTGGTTCCCCATGTAGCTTCACTATAAGACCTCAAGCATGACACCTGGTACTCTATAGGATACAGACTAAAAATAGAGTTCTAAGGGTTGACATTGTGAAGACTATTCCACCATATGAGAGTGAATAAATAGATATAAATAACTAAATATCATACAGATCAATATACACATAAATAACAAATTAATTGAATTTGGACATGATATAATAAAAAAAATCCATTACAAGAATAGAAAAATAATCATGTCATGCATACAACATGGCTCACTCGTTTGTCTATCCTTTCATACAAAATAAATGGATAAAAATAAATACATGGAGATCTGTAGTAAAATTTGAGCCATGGCCTATAACTAGTTTCCAGAACCATAATACCATTAATGATAACATGACCAATCATGAAACACTCAATGTTGGGATTATCCAAGACCAATTACTCCAATAAATATTTGAGATCTACTTGTGTACCCATGTATAGTTGAGTCCGGATTAGGTTGTGATTACAACTCAATAGTCCACCATTTATGGGGTGTAAATAAAATTCCATTCTAAATAGTTGTGTACAAATGAAAACAATGAAATAAATAACATGTTCAAGAAAGTGAAATACATATCCACAAAAACAATGTTTTATCTCCAATCCCAGTGGATTTTAGGTTTTGAGGTGACATCTTGACCATCCAACATGTATTGACCGAAACAGATCCTCTATATAGATACAATAGGTTTATATGTATTGTTATTATCCAAAATTGATTTTCATTTTTCATCCCTATATAGGAGTCATAAATATAAATTTACATTGTGCATGTAACCTCATTTTAGAACCAATGCATATAAATAACCTTTAGTACATATTTCGAGATTCCTATACATCAATCTAACCAAACTACCAGGTGTTAGTCACCAAATCATTAGTCCAATCTCTACATTTGTAATAAAATAATAGTTCTTGGAGTTGTAGACTAGAAAACCAACGAGGTATACAAAACACAATATTTGGAAGTCCCAATCAATGATGAGTATCACCATCAAAAACAACCTAAATATATTTTTATGGAAATCCATGTCTAATAGCCCATCAATGATGTTCACATCCATGACCTACTTCCTAAAAAACGACTGTGGACCACCACTACCAAAACCCCAACAACGATGGGGAGCTCCATGACCAAAATCTCATTCCATCTATGTGGAATACCATGACCAACTCCTATAAACATTACCCCACCAATAACTTTTCATAGATCAACATATTTAAATTACAATACAGTCATTGAAAAAAAAACAATTTTAAAAACATTTTCATTTACCAGGGTCCCTACCATCCTTTAAAAGAATAAAATAAAAATCCCACCCTTTCATTAGAATAATTAAAAGAACCATCAATTAATTTTATGAAAAGAAAAAATAAAAACTCATTTTAAATCCACATTTGAATCCATTTATAAACCCATTTCCATAAACATGTAGAGGTGAACACCTAATTTGAAGAAAATAATAACTATAATACATTGATTTTCTCCATTTCTGTCCCAAAACAATGTCTGAACCCAATTCACAAAATTAAATCATTTTAAAATGTCTCATAGTAATTTTCATATAATCATAACTAAAAAATTATTCCAAATGATCGATTAACCATATTCAAAAAACATTGATCCCCAAGTCCTACCATGTATCCCTTATCAATTTAATCATCCCAACCAATGAAATAAAATAATTTAATCACAAAAATAACTCCCTTTAACCCTTTGCATCCCCACATTACCCTTTTTGTGAATTGGATCACCCCATGGGAATCCATAGGTACCATATTATAAATACACACAAATCCAGCGAGGGTTGTGTAAGATATAAGGCTTTAATATAAGGTCTAGAACTAATTTTTTAAAGCTATGTTTGTAATCAAAAAAATAGGCATAAAGTATCATACTACATACACATAAAAATCAATTAACAAAAATATGGGAAAAGAACTTAGACTACCTACCTCATCAACGATGTTTTCCAAAACATTTACCATTAATGGATGCCTTTACCTGGTTCATAAAATTTTCATCCAACCTCTTTGGAATCCAACTGAGCTCATCATAACCAATCATGATCTTTTCTAACAACAAGAAACCATAATTAATTAATTATAAAAAAAATTATGCAATTGGACCTAATAAAAAATAATGGTAAAAAATCCACCAGTTAAATAAATTCTTATTGAAACACTATCTACCTTCCCTGAAAGGGCCACAATGGACTCCCAAAACCATTCATGGAAAACAAATAAAAGGTGATATAAATTATTGAACTAATTAAATTAATACATTAGAAAAAATATAATGAAATTCTTCATGAAAACATACATTAATAAAATACCACAAAATGACATTGAGAATTTCCCTCGAGATATACTCTACCCAAGCTAACAAAAATCTCCATCATCTTTGGTTCATTCCATAGTCAACTAGTGGAATTTGAACTGAATCACTATAAAAAAGATATAAAATTACAGATAAAAAATTGTGAAAGGGAAGGAGGATGAAGAGAAATATAACCTTAACTTCAATAGAAACACAATAAACTGACCACCAATCAAATTGTTCAAGAAGTTGGAAGAGGTTTGGGATCGCCTTAGTCTATGCAAAAAAATGTGTATAAAATATATTGAGAATCCCAGAAACATAATGCATATTTTGATAAAATATACTATTTATGAAATCTAGTAAGATTCATAGTTTCCCAACACAGTTTTAAAAATCTGATACCAACCATGTAGTTAAAACTATATAAGACACCCCCACCCAACAACCACTTGGATTGGACATATATTTGACCAAATCATACGCATACCATGAAAACCCCACTGGATAACCATGCAACCTAGAACACAGTTTTCTTGTCACCGTGTGTAGGCCATGAACCATGTCTCAGACCCTCCCTCACCTCACATGGTTTTCCATTTCACCTCACATGGTTATCTCCTTAAATTTAGGTAACAATGAAACATAATCTTGCTTAGTTCGAAATGAACTAAAAATCACCTGATCATCATGGTGTCTCATGATACCTCCAAAATCATGCACACCTAACCATACACCCTTTTTAGAAAATAGATACTTTTTTGAAACTTAACCAAAATCTGTCAATACTAATCTAAGCACCAAGATACCTCTGAAGCCTCATGCATACCCTCAAAATATATATTTTGAGGCATTATAACTATTGGATTCCATTCTGAGTCTTGATTCAAAATTTGACCCTTTTAGTAAAGAAAAAATCTAAATCCTTTAGAAATTTAGATCCCATAGATATGTAGGATCTTACTCGCTATACACTAAAAACATCCTTATCCATATGAAATATCAAAGGTTATCTATCCACATAAACCAACTAAAAGTGGTCACCAATTACTTCCAAAGTCATCATTCTGCTCCGAGATGCGGAAACAAAGCCAAAGATCAACCTAAAACCAAAGTTACTCTACTAGCCAAAAATCAATCCAATTATTATTGTATAAATTAAAATATAAAGATGGTACTTATATTTACCCAAACAAATATAAAAAATTCTTATGCCATCATTAAATTACTCAAAATATATTTGGTTTCACCACCATAAGTTTTTCTTAAAGACACTAACTTTTAATGCATGGAGCCTCCATGATCAGAAAAGCCCAAATAACTTGAACTCATGCCCCCTTGACATGCCAAAAAAGATCACCAAATTACTATTACAAAACACCCATGAGAACACCACTCAACATTGAACCGATCATCATTATGCGAATCCAATTATTGTGGACACATGAAAGTCATCTAGGAATGAACTATGAACATACTTATTTTCTTTCAAAAGCCCAACTCAAACCCAAAATTAACTTTTCATTCCCCAAAATGACATGCCAGAGGTGACATAAAAATTTCCTCAGAATCATAATACAATAACCCAGGTCATACCATCCATGACTGACACATCCCAACAAAACTCGAGCTCCAACTACCGACACCTCTTAATCTCACTTGATCTAGATTCCCTCACACCAAGAGTTAATCCCCAACCAACCGAACACACCCACTAGAGTACATACTTGAATCCATGAGAAATTCCATATTTAGATCCACTAAAAACTCAGGTCATCATTAATCCCTACTTCATAAACCATCACCTCTAGCACAAGCACCTAGAAATATATTCTGGCACTACTTTAAGAATAAATCCAACACTCATCTTTATTATCCATCATAGCTAATTTTTAATTAGAATTAGATTTTTAATTTATGAAATATTCTAAATTGGGTTTCATTAGAATCAAAATTATACTATGATTGATCCTAAAAAAACTACACACCTATGAAATCTTCCGCATAAGGGTCACACCTTCACGACATACATGTCACTCCCCACTATATGTGTGTCATTGTCATCACCTCACCAAAGTAATTCAATAAACTACACATCATGCTCCTATCCCTGCTAATATAATATTTAGACATGGGTTTGTGTCTCAAACTAGATTTAAAAAACAAAAAACAAAATATAACCCATTCATAGGTTTTTTTAATGACACCCATGAAAATAATTGGCCTCTATTCCATCACATGGACTTACACACCATGGGCGTTTGTGTACCCTAATATAAGACATCATTCCAAAATTTTCAGGACTTCCTCCTCCAAGGAGTTCCTATATAAAACCAATAAAACCTTTCTATAGATGGAAATATAGTCATTTCCACTTCATTATAGCTAGGTTAATGTTAAGATAATGGGCATGATCATCTGTATTGTAAGATTATACCAATATGTCATCGAAAATACCACCACCACTCACCAATTTCTAATATAACTTCTATCTTAAGGGACATGTTAGACCCATTGAAAGGACTCATGACTCCCTATCTACAAGTTTATCATCAAATTCACATCGGTTCTCAGCATACTCATTGATTCCTAATCTACTCAAGAACCTCAGGTGTACTATCTCACAACATCTGATCTATAGAACAAATGAAACACTATGTCACCATATGCTTATTCCACCAATATCCCATTGAAAATTGGTCATCACTGACACTCGTATATAACCCGACCAAAAAAACCATATTCTGATTCTAAAAAGTCAATATTTAAGAAACCATGCATCACAGTCCCTATTCACAATCCATTAATCTACCAAATATCCCTCTTACATAGAGAATATCAACCATAGTACTTCCCAAAATAAAAATTAAACTGATGATACTAAATAACATACTCAACCACTCATAATATGATCACCATTCAAAATTCCTCTAAGACTATTTTCACTCTTACCGAGAATTTGGAACACATTTAAACACAACTAGGTAATGTGACCCGTCAGTCCAACCCTTCAAAACCACAATTACTACTGAAGCATCCACATGTGTAGTTATTACCCCCAAAGGAAACCATAAAATTTTATATGTCTCATTCTATAAAAATTCCCAGTCTATCTCAGATGTTCCATATACTCCTAAGTAAAACATGCACTTATGATCTATCTCAATCCCACTATGAAAATCCTTTCTGAAAAATCATTACTTAAGAAATGCAGCCAACAAGCCAACTCCTATAGAAACTAACCTAAAATCTAAAACACAATTACTCAAGTGATATTTATCAAAACCAAAGGCTTAATTTATAAGAAAACACAATTCCATATTATACCCTTAATTACCTATTATCAAAATCTAGAGACATACATATTTACCTCATGCTCCCAAAAACACTTAGAACCTGGATGACCTCTCTCATGAGTCACCCTCTAAGGCCAAACAAAAATAATCCCAAAATTGGAGTCACATCAAAAGGTCAGTAAGCCCAACCACTAAATTCCAATTTATTCATACAAAAGGACATATCTCAAGATTCATGAAACATGCACTCATATCATCATCACAAGACATCATCATGTCAAAACAAAACCTTTTTTGGCTCTGAAACCATAAAGGAATAATATACTAGCCCACATCCCAAAACTAGGGTGTCCATACTCTCCAAGAATCTGCACATCAGACCACTCCCTAGAAAACATAGACATGCAAGAAATTCCAAAAAAAATACCCACAATTGTTACAATGATCTTATACATATACCATGCTGACCCATAGGGATCACTACACCAAAAATGCATGAGTACCGCACCTATATTAATAATAATGAGTGTCTCACCATAGATCCAAAAAACCTTCCATCAAAAGGAAATCCATAAAATCACACACTGGTATTCTTAAAACATGTCGATTCTGAATTCCTATGAAGATGTATGAAAGTCCACTTTCCCATAAATTCCAAGAGTCAAATCTAAATAATCATATTATTTCCAACGGGCCAAGATCAAAAAACTCATCACAATTCAAAATATCCAAACAACACAAGGTTTCATGAAATAAAAATCATATACTACCATAACATCAAGAATAAAAAAAATATCAATCCCAACTAATCGTAACCTAGAATTTTTACCAGAATAGGATTTCATGACTCACAAGCCTGATATCCATCAAAAAAAATGACACATTACTATATATCCAGTATACCAAACCACAAATAATTAATTATGGGAATGTAAACCCTATCATACAACTCTGTAACATCTTGTTATGGACACCAAAAAACTGATGCCTTGAAATGACTCTCTATAATACCTAAAGCACACATCCTTGTACACTAGAGGATATAAAATAGTAGTAGGGGTATAAGATAGAATTGTAAGGATAATATACCACTATATTAGATTGCACAACCTAATTTAAATTAAAAAACATTATACACATCAGAGTATGAGGAATGAATAAGTAAAATTATGATAACCCGGAAATTATATAAAATGAAACTCCTGAAGGGGAAAATTGTTATGACATATATATAACACCGGCTGACAACTTTTATGAGCTCATATACAAAATAAATGACTAAAACTAAATACATCAAGCTCTATATATAACTATTATTCATGAAATATACCCTGTCTCAATCTTTGTAAAACCATTTATGCTAACATTCCCAATCATGCAACCGTCGACATAGGGCTATGCCCAAACCTATTACTTTAATAAACATATGAGAGAATCTCTAGCACCCGTGTGTAGTGGAAGATCCATCATGGCTTCAGTAAAACTGAGTAGGTCACCACCAATGATGCCTAAAAGAATAGTTCCCTAAAAATTAGTGTATGTAGGTAAATAGGGATATAAATAACTAGTACAATAAAAGAAAATATATTTCAAAAGAAAACAAATATTATCTAGTATCCCATTTTATCTCTGGTTCTATGGAGAAATCCAAACTAATAAACATTAATCATGAAAAAACCATTCCTATAAAATTATATCATAGGGTAATACATGTTGTGAGTATAAAAAAGTTATTTTTATTTAACATATATCACTATGAGATATAAATAACACTGTCAACAATTCCAGAAATCTCATTGCATCACCTAAAAAGTATATAAAACCGTTAGTACTGATTAAAAGTGTCATATAATCCATTCTAGTCATAGAACTAATTTATAGTTCCCATAGCATTAATCCATCATCTACATATATAATAAATGAACGGTTCTTGGTGCATCAATCCAAGAATAAAATTGAGGATACAGAACTCATTATCCAATAATACCAATCCACGATGTGGGCCACCATGACCAATATCTTAAACCTCGGGTATGGACCACCATAATCAAAAACCCAACACTAATGTCATCCACCATGAAAAATATCCTAAACCACAAGATTGGACCAACATAAAAAAACCCCCAGAATGATATGGACCATAATGAGCAATAACTCTTTCCATATGTGTTGAACACCATGACCAAAAACATTAACAATTACCCAAATAAACACTTTTCAAGGTTAAACATATTGACCTTATAATACATTCAGAGACCATAAAAATGTTTTAAAACATTTTCATTTGCTAAGTTACCTACCATACATTCACACAAAAATAATGCCAAAGCCTTCACTTCCTTTAAAATAATTAAAAGAGACATGAAGCCATTTTACAAAAGGGGAATCTATACACTCATTTTAAATAAACATTCAAATCGACTTACATACTCTTATCAATACACCATGTAGAGGTCAATGCCACATTTTAAAACAATAAACATTTCAAAATAATATTTCTCCCTTTTAACACAACAAACCTATTCAAAACCCAATGAAACCATTTAAAACTATTTCAAAAGAATGGTAGGAATTTACATAAAATCATAAAAAACAAAATAATTCCAAATCATCATTTAATCATATTATAAAAACTTTATCCCCCAGTACTACCATGTATCCCATTAATTTCAATAATGAAAACCAGTAGGATAAACTAGGTTATGAGAAAAACCCACTACCTTTAACCCTTTATAACCAAATGTTTCCCTTTCCGTGAAATGTTTCACCCAATAGAAGACTGTATGTTCAATTTTATAAACACCCATATAACCAAGGGGATCAGTGGAATGTATAAGGTATCAATACATGTACCTATAAAAAATTACTTAAGAAAAGGAAGAAAAAATGAAACACATGGACTTAATGGATCATACTACAAAAAAATTAATTAACAAGAATATGGTTAATTATCATAGACAACCTACCTCATTAATAATGAATTTAAAAATATTTCACAAACTTGGTGGCCTTTAAAAGGATCATCTGAACCCACTTCTACCTCTTAATCATCCAAATTATGTTTATACAAACACCATGACACTTTTCTCACACAATGAATCCATAATTAATTATTATAACAAAATTAATTATTTAATAAATTAGTCCCCATCATGGAAAAATGATGAAAACCAACCAGTTCGATTAAAATGTATCAAAACATGATGAAATCATGATAGATGGTATGTTATGGCCTCCTTATAATATTCCGAGGAAAATCCCTAAGAGGTGATAACACATATAAAATGAATTAATTTAATCTGTTAGGAAAATTTATGGAAATTAAATGGAAACTCCTATCATAATGAATTGCTACATAATTAAATGTGGAACTATTATTAGGATCTCCTATAAAAATGATGACAAATACCCTCATCATCATTGGATGATTTAATCAAGATCGACTAAAATTAGAACAGAATCCATAAACCTAGATATCTAAAATTAGTATGTACCATGTAAGGAGGGCATGGGAAGAAGTGGGAAAAGAAATATCACATAAAATATAGAAGAAACACCATCAGCAAACCGTAAAATGATTCTTGTAAGGAGGAAGAGGGTTGGGATCCCCCTGGTCCATGTACATTGAATAAGGGAACAAAGTAGGATAAAAACCTATAAAATAAAGGGGGAATTAGTTTAAAATCAACCATGTAATGAAATCTAGGTAGTTAGACCGTTTTTCCACACAATTTTGTTGCAATTATTGTTAGATTTTTCACCAAACATGCACATCCCCACTGTAAAACCTCTACAACCAAGAAGATACTTTTTCTAAAACATTGCACAGGTCATGAACCAGGCCTTAGACCCTCCTTCACCTCATAGAGTTTCACAATAAACTCCACACAGTATATCCTCATCCATGTGATAACCGTTCCACACAGTTATTCTAAATTAAAAATGAACTAAAATACTCATATGAATCAACGTGTCACATAGTTCCTCCTAAATAAGGTACACAAAACCATGAAACATTTTTAGAAAACTCCAAATTTCCTAAAACATAACTCAAAGCCTCTAATACTCTTATGAATACCCATCATACATCTCGATCCATATTCCTTGTCTCAAAATAATATTTTCCAGAATTCCGACTCTTTTATTCCATTTATGAGTTTCACTTCATAATTTAACATGGTTAGTAAATAGAAATTAAAAATATTTTTCAAATTCTCACCCCACAAAGACATGGGATCATGCACATAAAACAAAACATTAATAATTTGATATTATATGGGTATCTGGTTTAAACCAACCTATTTATTAATAAAATTTTCTTCATTATAGGGCCTTAATAGTAAGATTTAGGACATCATGGTTGAGAGGACTTGGCCATGAATGCTTTGGATTATGCATTCACTAATATAAAAATTCATTTTCCACTTTCCATGTGAATTATATATTGATACTAGAAGTGAATATACATTGTAATCATATTGTTGTTTTAATGAAATGTATTTTTATTATAAACTTTGGAATATTTATTATTCCATTTTTACTCATGATAACTATCGACGTACATAACCATTATTGAGAATTTGATCTCACACTTTATCTTTTATTTTCTACCAAGGATCTTATAAAATATAATATGAATTATATTAAGGATAAAATAATGATTCTTATGACAGGTTAATATACTTGAAATTTAATATGGGAATCATGTATGTATATAGGTCTATAAGAATGCTAAATTCATCGATCCTATATGGTGATATCCCTTATATATTTTTACCAATGTGATAATTTAAACATAGTCTTAGGTTTACCAATGTCAGTGTGTTATAGCAGGTATCCATGAAATTTTAGTAAGAACAACAGGAACTATATTTTAAATTAAAATATATAATAATATATTTATGATAATCCCTTGGGGTATTTTATATCATTTATACTTATAGTGATTTAAATTTTAAACCTAAAAAATAAGATGATTATGAGTTAACTCAGTAAGTTTATTATTTAGAGATGAAATCTAGTGTAAGATATTTAACCAATACCCATAGTTAATTTAAGGATTTTTGTTATTGAGAAAGCTCGTAAAGATGGTGTATAATCTGAGAAAATAATGGCTATGGGTAGATGGATTATATTATAATGATTAAAAATTATCATATAGAGAAACCTGTTATTCCATAATTATGATTCACTAATGATGGATCAATTCATGTGATAGATACCCATATTGTTTAATAGATATACTAATACATTGGTAGATAAATAAAGGCTTAAGTATTATGATAAGATGTCACTAGGTCTGGGATGTAATGAAATGGAAACGTTTATCCTCGAACATTATTTCCTGAAGGGATATTCTTATCAATAATGTTTGTTGATCCAAAACACTAAACGAGATAATTAAATAAAAATTATTAGATAAATATATTTTAACGTTAAATTTTTGAGAAATAATTTACTTTTGAATATAAAGGTCAAATTGAGAGGAAGTTACTAACCATAAAATACAAGGAAGAATAAAGTGTCGTAGTGTTTGATGATTACCTTATAATATTATCTATGTTTGATGTAGAGTAAAAAATATATTCTGGAAAGTATGAATGACCATTTAATGAGTGGGATTATATTGACTCTCTTAAGGGAACTGGTGTCTCAAATGATTTCATCATATGATGATATAGTATCATTCTTTATAGAGGTTGAGAAATAATTATATAGGTAGTATATCTTAAAAGGAAATAATGAAAATAATATGTTTTTTAAGAACTAAGAAAAATGGTTTTAATAAAAAAAATTGTGGATGGGATTTCATATATGTTATAATTAAGGAAAGAAACACCCAAGTACTTGCTTAATTGGAGTAATATGACATTTATTGTGTATAGAATTGAGATGGGGGATCTAGAATTACATTAGATGAAATAAAACACTATTATCAATTTCATAAACTATAAATATATAGGGGTTTATTCAAACTAATGTCCCAAGAATTAAGGGAACCTCCTACATAAGAGGAAAAATGGAGAAAGATAATTTGATATGATTACTACAACTATGGTTGATGTTTCCAAAGATTTTTTGGAATGTACATTGATCATAACCAAAAATACAGGTAATACTTTATTTAATTCTAGATCATTTAACATTTTTATATCTTCCATGTTTTCTAAGGAAATTAAATATTTCCCTAGCACCATAAGAAATTTTGTTTCAATAACGACACATAAGAAAATTTAATTGTAACATGGATGTGTCAATAAGTTCCCATTATGATACATAAACAAAGACTATTATAAAAAATTATTTTTATACCTATGGTTGACTTTGATATAATCCTTGGTATAAATTGGCTTTCAAATTATAATGTAAAAAAATTATTTCCAAGAGAGAGATATTATGATTCATGTTGATGATTTGAAATATGTTATCCTTTGAGGGAGACTTCTTATTCTAAATAAATTTTTGATACTTCTATAGTAGATCTCCTTAATAAATTTATGATACAAGAATAATTGATGAAAATATGAATGGGGAACGTATCCCAAAAATATATAATGTGTACATTATACCTGAATGAGTTGATGTCTTTTTTGAAGAACTATAGGGATATCCAATTGAGTGTGAAGTTTAGTATTTGATTGATCTCATCATTGAACCCAATATCTAATACTCCATATATGTAAGGAAAATAAAATTAGTACAGAATATGAAATAACTCTAGCGGTTTTGGGATAAAGGATTTTTACAGCCTGATGTTTCACTAAACAGAGACCATAGTATTTTTATTATGAAAAAATGGGTCTATGAGGCTATCCATCAATTATTGGGAAATCAATTCCAATAATATAAAGAACATGTATCCTTAACCGAATATCAATGAATTATTTTATCTATTATAAATAGATAAATAAATTTTAAATATCTATCTTCATTATAGTTGTCATCAACTTGAATAATTAAGTAGGTTATTTCATAGAGGACATTTAAAATTAGTTATGTGCATTATGAATATGTAGTAATTACCTTTGGATTGAGTAATGAACCTTTTAATTTTTATAGATATGATGAAAAATGTAATCACGTATTATTTAGAAAATTACATTGTGTTATTTATTGATTATATATTTATATACTCAAAAATTTATGATGGTAATAAGAGTCATTTTTAAATAATTCTAAAGACTACTAAGGAAAATAAATTATATCGAAAAATTTCCAAATGAAAATTGGGGATTTAGGGTGTTTATTTATGTGGCCATATTAACATTAAATATGAGATATAATTTAATTTTCTATTGAAAAATAAAAAAAATTGGCAGTCCAACACCAAATAATATAACATATTTACATAATTTTTATAGTCTTTCAGGTTACAATTGATGATTTATTCAAACCAATTCATGATTTACTAATGCATTAACCATGTTGATTCATAAAGGGGTTATATAGATATGGTCATAATAGTGAAAAGAAATTTTTATATAATTAAATAAGATATTGGTCAATAATGTGGTATTAACTTTATCATTTGGATGATATGGATTTTGGATATATATCGATACATCAAATACTGTACTTGGATACTTATTTATGTATAATGATATATTGATTTTCTATCATTCAAGGTAGTTTATAATTAATTAAAATAATTATATGCATTCATATGTATATATGGTATCTATAACCACTTCATTGTAGATATAGAGGCAATACCTTTATGGTGAAAATTTTGAAAAACAAATATAACACAAAATAATGAAATATATATTTTCATATAAATAATTAAACATGAGTAAAAGGTAATAGATATAATTAATCTTGGATTATTATTTCTCAATATAATACCACCCTAAGAATGAGAATTAGGAGGTTAATATCTTTATCTAGAAATATTATAGTTTTTCAACTAAAATGTGTTTTGAAGAAAAAATCATATGTTAATAGATTTAGTAAATTTTGATATATGAATCATTAAGGAATGAGAATCATCAAAACAATTCATTATAATATTTGATAAAATAAAAAATTCCATAGATTAATGATATAGATATTCAAAATAAAAACAAATTCATGCTTGATAGAAATTTTGTGGACTAAATTTTTTATGATGATTAATTTTAATTTGGAATGAGGTTATTAGTTGAATTCACTCATGAGTTAAAAATAGAATTATTATATGGTACATATAGCCAAAATTTCAGTATACATCTTTGTAGAATAAAAATGTATCGTTATTTGAAGGAAAATTTTGAGGGGATAAAATTATATTTGAAATTATAGATTTTGTATTATGATTATGAGTTTTTCAATAGGTAATAAAATAGATTCAATATCCTATAATTTTTTAGGAAACCTCTATCTATTTTTGTGTGGAAGTCAGATGATATTACTATAAACCATGTCCTTGGATTTCCAAGACTCCAAGAAAAAATGATTCAATATGGGTTATTATTTATAACATTAATATGTACATGCATTTTCTATCTATAATGGAAAATCTCATAAGAGAATCAAGGGACTCTATATTAATGATGTTTTGAGGATTAATAGTGCACCAATTTTTATTTTATCTTATATTGACCCACAGATTTCATCAAAATTCTAGAAATGTTTTCCAAAGGCTCTCTTTATCGAGCTACATATGAGATCTTATTATCATGTTTAGATAGTGGTACAATTTTATAGGAATATTCAAACATGGGAAGACTTTCTATGGTCCCAATCATTTGACTCAAGTTTTATACCGGATCAGTATTTACCATTGGTTGAATTTTATATAATAATATATTTTATTCAAAAATTGAAATGGAATAGTATGAATCATTATATGAGAAAATATTTCATACAAACACTTGATGAGATTAAGTTGATGAAGGAATGTTTTCCAACATATAACATGTTTGAAAATAATAATTAATGTATGAATTATTTAGTGTCATATCAAGGTATCTCAAAGCAGGAAAATTTCTATATGATTAACCTAAGAGAATGATTAATTATTTAATGTCTAATGATTTTTTATTGAAGTTATCACTATATAAATATTTTTTAGGTTATATTAATATATGGAAATCAGTTACAATATACATTTGGAAATTTTAAATTCTATAAATAATTGGATTCGTTGCGTACCATTTTGGAGTGAAACCTAGACTCTCTAATATTGATATCATTGTCCATATCCCTTTATTTAGGATGTAAATGTTAGATCAGATGAATGTACTCACCTTAGATTAAATATAATTGCCACCTGATTTATATTTTTTTGAATATCCTATATAGGTTCTTCACATTAGATTATATGTTTTGTGGAAGCTGACAAATCTATTAGTAATGGTACATTGGAGGAATCATAAAATTGAAGAGTAAATATGGAAACACAATTACTATAACATGAATAACAATCCAAATATGTTCATTAGGTTACATTGAAGAAATTTTAAGGATTATATATTTTAATTTATGTAATAATGAAACACCCAATATTCAATTATATTATGTGCGATTTTTGTTCTAAAGAACAAAATACCAGAATGATGATAAAATTACTCAAGAATATGGTTAAAAAATAAAAAATATATAATTATACATTTAGGTTTTTTAAATTCATGTCATATTTGAATTTATATTATCAAAATTTTATTATATTGAATTTTTTTAAATTTCTCCGAAATAGTTGATTTTTTTGTGAATACTGAAAACTACCGCTATTACAAGAACGTCCATTTTCATGACCTCAATATTGGCACCAAAATTTGGGATAGAGAGAAGACCCCAAGATGGTCACATGGTCAGCCTCACAAAGCTTCTTCACAGAGACCCCCATCACTGTTGCCTCCACGAAGCAAAGAAGGAGGGAGGCTCTGCGGACACAATTGACGTTCACGAGTCCGCCGCAAAGAAAAGGAGGCGGGATGCTCCGCGACCCCAGTTGATGTTTGTGACCCGCCGTGAATTCCCCAATCCCCTCTTCGCACTGTGTGATATCGGCTCTTTGGTGCCTCTGCCTATAAATATCGGGCTCCCCCTGAGTACTGGAGACAGACAATCCGACCATTCGGCTTCTCAGCTCCCGAATCGCGAAGCACTATTCCGCTCGCTGAACTATGAGTTGTGCGAGGTACTTCTGCTTCATGAATTGCCTCCCTGCTATCTTGTTTTGATCCCCTCTTCTGAGAGGGATGCCCTTCATGAAGCCTAAGGGATTTCGCGAATGAATGGTATCCCCAAGGGCACCTGGGTCATCATGGAGCGTTTATGCTTCGCGAAACACCCTTCATGTACACATGATCCACATGTTAAGGCGGGGACAATGTACCTCATGAAGCACATTGCTTCCCGACACCTTGCTTCATGAGGCACATTTTCTCTACGAGGATGTTCTCTGTGAATGCCCTTCCACTTCGCAAAGCACCTATCATTGCACCTCCACCCCATGTTAAGGCTAAGGCACCCCACTTCGCGAAGCACCCCCCCCCCTTCAAAAGTGCTCTCCGCCATGCGGAGCAACAGAGCTTCACAAGTCCCTTTCCTATGGACCAATTTTCTTGGCAATACCTTTTCACTTGTGACCCTCCAGGTTTGCACGATGTGGCTTCAAATTCCCTTGGACGATACCGCCTGTTGCGTTTCTTAACCTAATTCTTCTTCGCATAGGCATGCT
Organism: Viscum album; assembly: GCA_963277665.1. NCBI lineage: Eukaryota > Viridiplantae > Streptophyta > Magnoliopsida > Santalales > Viscaceae > Viscum > Viscum album. Next base: position 721,013,517 of record OY728130.1, on the reverse strand, counting down.
AATGGCTATTGCTTCTTTGCATAGTCATGAAAATGTGGACCCCTCAATTGTCCGCACCATTACATCCCCTCATCACAGCGTTACTGGTTCCTTACCTCCCCCAAGGAGAAGAGGGTACCAGTTATGTATGTGTTATGGGTGAATAGCAAACCCACCTCGTCTGAGCTGCAGGATGTTAAACTACCAAGAACCATCATCCTCAACACATGAAGTTAAAATATGATCTCACCCCGTGCCTCACATGTAGGTTCCCCTCAAATTGGAAATTCTCCACACCCCCTAGTCTCCAAAGGTGATGATATCCTCCTTCTTGGAGTAAATTTTGTCTGCGGGGAAGGACAACCATCTTGGTGTTACCCCTAGGTTTTCTTGCAAGAGGCAGCACACCTGCTCCTCCTCACTTCCTCGGTGCCAAGGCCAGCAGAGGTCTTGATAGGGGATGAGGGTCCTCCATCATTTGGTCCCAAGTCCCTCTCCTATTGTGCTTTTTCGCACTCGGGCCGCCATCCTGGAGTAAGCCCCAATCTCTCTCTCCATGGGCCACTCCATGCTTAAGCCCCACTCCATCTCCCACAGACGTACCATTCGCGACGTGATCATCAGATCTCTGCAATCTCTTATTTCTCACACCGAGCATGAATCACGTGAGCCTAGAGAAATCACTGACCATGAAAATCCTCCCAAACTATGAAGTCATTGTTCCATCTCAAGGAATGGTACGTAGGAAGAATCCACAAGGTGCAATCCCACCACTCAGTCATTCCGACAACCTTCACATTGGTTCACCCCCATCCCGCATGACGTTCAATTGTACACCCAAACTATGGGGACATTGTTCTATACCAAGGCATGGTACATAGGAAGCATCCATGAGGTGAAATCCCACCACTCAGTAATTCTGAACTTACATCAGTTCACCCCTGTCCCACATGACGTTTAACTGTACTCCCGAACTATGGGGACTTTGATCCATGTCAAGGCATGGTATGTAGGAACCTCCATGAGGTTCAAGCCCAACAACCATTGGGGCCGACCATCTCCATGTCGGTGCACCATGCCCCATTAACACTTTGGGAAGAATAGAGTGTAAGACACACACCATCTTGTACAATATGTTCTTTGATCCATGTCAAAGCATGGTATTTAGGAAGCCTCCCTGAGGTTCAAGCCCGCTATCCTCCGGGTCCAAGGTCCACCTTCACATTGGTTCACTGACGAAATCCACTCGAACTACATGGACTTTGATCCATGTCAAGGAATGGTACACAAGAAGCCTCCACGAGGTTCAAGCCCACCACTCAGTCATTCCGACCACCTTCATGTCAGTTCACCCCAGTCCCGCATGACGTTAAACTGTATTGTCCATCCACCCGAACTACAGGGACCTTGATCCATGTCAAGGAATTGTACGTAGAAAACCTTATGAGGTTCAATCCCATCACCCATTGGACCCCCGGTCCATCTTCACGTCAGTTCGCCAACACAACCCATCCCGAACTATGAGGAATTTGATCCATGTCAAGGCATGGTATGTAGGAAATCTCACGAGGTTCAAGATCGTCACCAATTGGACCCTTAGTCCATATTCACGTCGGTTCGCTGACAACACCCTCCCAAACTACGAGGACTTTGATCAATGTCAAGGCATGGTATATAGGAAGCCTCCATGAGGTTCAAGCCCACCACCCAGTCGTTCCGACCATGTTGGTTCACCAACACCTTGAGACACCTAAAGCATAAGCCCCAAATGCCCCCATCTTGCATGATGTTAAACTGTAGATCCCATTTAGCGGCAGGCCGCTATTAGATGAACTATGATGACTTTGATTCCTCGCCACAGGGATACGTAAGAAGTCTCCTTGAGACTCAAGCCCAAAACAATCGTCCATCCTGACTCTTACCCAGGCTGCCACATCCCGGTGATATCATGCCACCTCATTCCCCTCCACATCATTCGGGATGCTGCCCATGTGTTGTCCCGAATATTGGTGTTCCCTCTAGGGTGTTCCTCAATCTGATCCACTCTAATCAGTGGTCTGATCAGTCTGATCCATCCCCACTAAACGTTAAACTAGTGGCATACCCTGTGTTAAACATGGGAAGCTGAGGAAAACCTCAGATCCATGCCCATGGCATATAATTCCCCATGTTTGATGATGGATTCCTCGGGCATCCGTACCCTCTTTAAGCCCTATAATACGGGATAGAAAATAAATACACCAATCCCTAGCATCCAGACATGCTAGTGAAGCCCATCGTGACTATCCCCTAACCGAAGGTTGCTGCCCTGACTAGACCCCTTGGAATATCCTGAAAAAAGAAGCGTAATTAACTGTTTTCCCTGAAGAAATGGCACCGGGAAGAGTTTCATGAACAACGTATTAAATCTATGAGGGAGACCCAGACTATGTGTCAAATTCTGAGGAGGAATCCATGGAAGGAAGAACCAACATCCCATTATCCTGTTTCGATCAAGGACCAAATGTACCTGAAGAAGGAACAAATGTTGCCTGCCTTTGAAAAGAGGGAATGTGGGATAACAAAAGTCGCGCCTATCGCACTCAAGATGACAGATGTGTGTGCCCTAGAGAAAGCATCAGAAATAGAAATGGTGAACCCGACATGAAGCTATTCTCCTTAATATGGAGATTAGTAGCGCTCGAGACATAAATGGATTGACGTGTCACCGGATCCAGAAATCTGACGCCGGGTCCCGCCAATAAAATAGCGGGCCTAGCGTGAAACTCACTAGACATTGGGGAATCTAATGCCCTAACTACAGTTTCCCAGAGTCTGTGCATTATTACATAACATTGGAAAGATCACAAGAAAGATCAAGTCTCGAAAGACCGATTAGTTTAGTCACCTTGGAATAACTAGATACATTAATAAAGTTTACATAACATCATAAAATGAAAACTACAACAATATGGTCTCCATAGTCCACACTCTTATCCCCTCATACTATCCCTGCAGGTCATTCATAAAATACTTCTTCACATCCTGGGAAAAATAAAACGTAGAAAGGGGTGACCTCAAAGGCCAATTAAGGATAACAATATATCAAAAACTTTCATAAATAAGTATAAACATTTAAGGCCATGTATAACTAAAATAAAAGCCTTTTAAACTTGAACTTCAGAATAATATGGAAGAAATAAATGAAATAATTCCATATACTTATTCACATGGATATTATACTAGTCAAATAATCACATGAAATATCAATAACCACTTTCATAATGATGGAATACATAATGCCAGACTATCATTACCACATTGTCAAAGCCTCGTGCCAAGAATACAAATAATATTTTGTCAAGGCCCTATGCCAAGACACTTGTTTGTCTAGTGATACCTTCCGATTCATCAAGGAGCTATAGCGGGCTCCACCCGTCACTTATTAAGTCCAATGCATTCCTCATATGAACAGGTTTAAACATAACATAAACATTCGTATTAAAACTAGCATACGAAATGTCAATATATTCTCCATAAACCACGAATGGTATAAAAATAACACATCCACAGTAAAAGATAACTCAAAACCATCAATACAATATGGAAGTTTTGTATCATAATAAATCAACTTCAAATAATCTTAAATTCCATTAAAGGAAGTTGACATAGATGAAATCAAAACTATTTGAGAGAAATAGCTCTTTTTTTAAATCATTTAAAAGTCACATAATAATAAATTAAATCATTTACATTGAAAATATCCGTACAAGCTTTTAAGGAATGCTTTAAAGATTTTATAATGGCAGATAATATCCTCACCCGCCGTATAAGTTAACAAAAGACATTCTTACCTTAATTATGTCAAAAAGGTTAAAAAGGACCTTGTTTGGAAAATGACAGAAAGACTCATTTACAATCCTCTTATAAAAAGTAAAAAAAGGGTACAAATGACTTTAACCCATATTCTATTATATTTTAGAAATGTTTCTAAACAAATTTTTAACAAATATGGATGTGGGTGATAAAGAAGTCCTAGTAGATTATTACGAATAAACAACCTCAGATAATGAAGAGATTGTGAAATAAACTTTTACCTTGTACTTTTACTTGGATGGGGGTAGGTTAAACTACTTTATAATGGTGAAATAATTGTTATTAAATTATACAATAATCATTTAAATTAATATGATATCATATATGATCTTTTAACATTACTTTGTTAATAGTATCTTAGTATTATCATTGTTTCGGGTGTTAACTTACTCATTTTCTTTTATATGTTTTGTTTAAAAAGCCATTTTTTAATGGATAGGTTGTATCTAATTCATATCCAGAATTATATCATGTCCTTATAAACTATTTTTAATCATCAAATGAGAATTATACTTGAATTTTTATGATGGAGAATGAATCTCATCGCGTTCATGGAGATGGTAGTCCGTACGTACGTACGAGCAAGAATATCAATCTTTTGATATTAAAATAATATTTAATTGGATGTTATATCATATATAAAGAATCATTATCATGTTTTATTTATTATTTACAATAATTACACATCATTATTTTACCCATACAAATAATAATGTTTTGAATAACAATTACACCACGACATGGAGACGGTAAGCCGTACGTACGCACGTATCGTGACATGTCATTCAAAGGATGGATAGAATATAGAATATGGTTTTACCATGTTTATAATAACATAAAATTATATATAATATACTGGATTTATTATTTTATAATGGTAATAACAAATAAATAAGAAATAAAAGAAGAAAGGAACTTGAAAGAGGGTGGTGAAAACATTTCCTCTTCTTCAGGTTATTCCATTTTATTTGATCAAAAGGGATCCTTAGGATGGCATTATGATCAAAATAATTCCTATAGTTTTAATTTAGGTAATTTGAGAGAGTATTTTTTCAGGGTTTGGCCGAGCCAAAAGACTTTTAATGTCTGAATTTGTGGGAAGGAGAAGTTCCCTTTTATAATTGCGGTGAGGGGCACCTTTGGAAAAGTTAGAAATATTATTTTATAATAAGTTCAAACTAGGTTTCTAATGGAACCAAAGTGGATTATTAAGAGTATAAGGTTGGGATGGGTCTAAATCCACTCAAAAAATAGGTTCTAGATAGTTTTGGGTTACTATATTAACCTTATCTTTTTGATTTAACTCTTATTTAATTAGTTTAACATTTACTATGTCACTTTGTATTTTTATATTATATAGTTAATAAATTTACTATATACATCCAAGATACCCCCAATTGGTCCATTAATTATACAAATATCATTATATAAGTCTCTTTTCCGAACCTTAGATTTTTAAAAATTTAATATCAATCAAGAATATAATATTTATTTTAAGAACTCTTTTATGTCAATTTTAACACTATTCAACATTTGATTTTTGTTAAAGTCATAAAAACTTTATTAATTCGAAAAAAATTCATTTAAGAAATCCTATAATGTATTTTTAACCAATAAAATTCATGGATGTCATCAAAACTTTAAAATTATATTTATTTTAACATTTATAATACCAATTATTTGATTCGTTCATTATTAATGAAAATACATCATCATTATTGTGTCATAAATAAATTTAATTATTAAATGTCTAAAAATTATAAATAAACTAACATTATTTAATAAATCATTTTATCTTTCTAATTAATATTTATAGTTCAAAATCAAACATATGTAAGCCTATGTAATGATTGTTTTGCTAAAAGATATATGCCTATGTCATTTTTGTATTTATTTTAACTTAATTAATATAAAGTGTCATTATAACATACAAGTGGCTCCATGGGGTCCCAAAATCGACCCAACGATGCCCAGGGTCTGACATATATCAACAAATAATGTTAGGACATGCTTTAGGGTAATTTATTATTTTTATATTTTCATTTTTTACGCTTATTTACCGGATTTACCCTTTATCAATGGTAAAAAAAATATTTACCCAAGTAATTATTCAGAATGTCTAAAAATAAGAGTTACCTATTTACAAAATTTGGACATACTAATTCCAAATTTGGAATCTATTTTTCCAAATTCAAAATAATGAAGTGGCAGATATTAATTTAAAATTAATTCCTATTGTCAAAATAAAAAACGTGTTTTTAAGAGATAATAACTATCAAAAGATTCACACTTGTTTATGTCCGATTTAATTGTGAAATTACGTCCAATGACCAAAATTGTATTAAATGGTAAAAATATATTCAATATATACTTTAAAACTAATCAAATTCAGAATTTATCTCTTTTAATTATTTTGATTAAAAAATTTGTTTTTAATTAAAATTTAGTAATTTTTACTATTCATCAAAATATAAATGTTATCCGAAATGTTCCAAAATATTACCCTAGGATAATTTCAATATTCTGAATCAAAAAATGAAGTCCATTTTGAGATATAAAATTTTTAATATTTCAAAAAGTGGGTATTACTATTCATAACAGCTAGTTTGATCAGTGGTGGCGTGTGTTAGAACTCGAAGTTGCGTACAACACACACTACTGTATTATACAAAGAGAAAAATACCATGGAAGCTTGGGGTGTTACATTATCCCCTCCATCAAATAAATTCATCCTCGAAATTTCTAGAATATTATTGCTTAAAAATACTTGGGTGGTTCTTCATCATATGTTCCTCGGGTTCCCATGTTGCTTCTTCCATCATATGGATTCTCCATAGAACTTTTAATAGACGAGTCGTCCAGTTTCTCAGCACTTGTTCTCTTGTATCAAGAATCTTGATGGGATCTTCGCAATAAGACATATCAGGTTCCACTTCTAATACCTCATAGGTGAGTACATGCATTGGGTCAGGCATGTATTTCCTCAACAGTGATACGTGGAACACATCGTGAACTTTGGAGAGACTTGGCGACATTGCCAAACGGTAAGCTATAGCCCTAATTCATTCTAGAATTTCAAAAGTTCCGATGTACCTGGGACTCAATTTACCCATCTTACCGAAAGGTATAACTCCCTTCCATAGAGATACCTTCATGAAAACATGTTATCCTACCTGAAATTCCAAATCCTTCCTTCAGTTATCGGCATAGCTCTTCTGCCTACTTTGAGCTGCTTTGATGTGGTTTTGGATTACCTTTACCCTTTCCATCATTTCCTCCACCATTTCTGGGCCTACAAGTTTTGTTTCACCAATTTCATCCCAACAGGTTGGTGTGCGACATCTCTTTCCATACAAAGCTTTATATGGTGTCATCCGAATAGTTGAATGGAAGCTATTGTTATAGAAAAATTCTACCAGAGGTAAAT